>CAWUFW010006507.1:0-600000 GCA_963921515.1 Calotriton arnoldi | reverse complement strand
TAACCGTACTTACCAGTAACTTATATTTGCTTCCATAGGAATCCATTGTCTGGTTTTCAGCTGAAAAGTTTCAAAGTGTCGATTTTCACAAACTACAAATATTCCTTAAAAATCGCCTGTATGACTTAAACGCATTCTTTCAACTGTTTACAGGAGATGCACCAGTGCTGGATCCAGGATCCAACACTGAGTAAGAAAAAGTAACGATAACAGTTTTTACCTGCTAAGTGAATTTCCTTCCATAGGATAACATTGGTGATTCTATGAGAAAAAGTTTCTAAGTGTCAACTTTTAAAATACAATAATATTCCTTAAAAATCACTACTGTAACCAAAACGCTTTTACTCAACTGTTTACAGGAGATGTCCCAGGACTGAATCTAGGATCCAGTCCTGTGGTTAGAAAAGTAATCCATAAAGTAACTAATTGCATTTAACTAGAAATTCACATTGAGCTGAATGTTGCATTGTGTTTGAAAATGTGTTGCCCATTGCAACAACTGTAACTACTGTACTTAAAAGTCTATTGCCTATGTGCAAAGTATTTAAACTAAAGTAATTCATTCTGAGAAAGTATTTTTGTAATGTATAATGTAATTACAATGTAATTTAAAAAATAAAATATGTAAAAAAAAGGTTTCTAAAAATGTAGTAAATCAGTATGAAAAAATAAATATAACAATTAATACATTTAAAAATTGTCATTTACAAAACCTTTGAAATTCACTGAAAAAAACCGTAGGTTTCAGACATGTTATAGTTAGGAATTAGCATTTAAAAACCTTTGAAATTCACTGAAAAAACCATAGGTTTCAGACACGTTATAGTTAGAAATTAGCATTTAAAAAACCTTTGAAATTCACTGAAAAAACCATAGGTTTCAGGCACGTTATAGTTAGAAATTTGCATTTAAAAAACCTTAGAAATTCACTGAAAAAACCATAAGGTTTTAGGGACAGTTATAGTTAGTTGGACATTGCACTCGTACAAAACCCGTGAAATTCCCCGTTATAGTTAGTTCAGGTAACTATAACTCGCGCCCCGCAATGCACTGCTGATGACGTCACATATTACATCACTCATGACATGGTCAGTGACATCACTGATGACATCACTGATGACATCTCAAATGACATCACTGATGACATCACTGATGACATCATCCATGTGAGAATTTAATGCATCTTCTCACACCCTAATATAAGTTTTGAAACACCCACTCTAAATTACAGACTGCCATTCTCAAAACCATACACACTCCAATACCAATAAGTACATACCCACTCACTGATTCTTAGGTCTACACACACACATCTACTCACTCACCCGTACAGTCACTCATACTTACAGTCACTCAGTACAGGACTATCATATGCACTCATACACCTATATAAACACTCACACAACGCAACTCATCCATAGAGGTATTCACACACCTAGTCAGTCATGCAAATAATTAATCACACTCCAATTTACTCACCTATACAGTTATACACACCAGCTCACTTACTCATAAAAATACTAGCACATTCTTACGCTCCTATGCAATCACTGATGCAAGCACACACTCATCCATATAGCCACTCTCACAATCACACACTCTCACTTATAGCCATTTATATACTCCAACACACATATATACTGCCTTTCACATATGTAGTTACTCACACATGTACCACTGAGATATACATTCAATCACTAACACACCCATACACACACTCACCCACCCATACAGTCCATCACAGACGCACTCTTGAAACCATGCACCCAGTGAATCACCCACTCACACATCTATGCACAGAGTCACACACACCCCACCCACACAAACACTGAGGCACCCATACAGATACTCAGAGAACCAATCCATAACCCATATAGACACTCATTTAGCTAGTCAGAAACCCATGCAGTTGCTTACACAACAACAGACAGACGGATACAGACATTCACACAGTTTAGTCACTCACCCATGCATCCAGTAAGATACGTTTAATCACTCACTTATAGACTCAGTCACGCACCTACTAAATCATCCATTCAGGCGCTTCTACACCCACTCATTCTTCAATACCCCTTTCCCTAAATATATTAAACATATTTAAACTTTACAGAAACACACAGTCACTGGATGATGTCATCAGTGATGTCATCAGTGATGTCATTTGAGATGTCATCAGTGATGTCATCAGTGATGTCACTGACCATGTCATGAGTGATGTAATATGTGACGTCATCAGCAGTGCATTGCGAGGCGCGAGTTATAGTTACCTGAACTAACTATAACGGGGGAATTTCACGGGTTTTGTACGAGTGCAATGTCCAACTAACTATAACTGTCCCTAAAACCTTATGGTTTTTCAGTGAATTTCTAAGGTTTTTTAAATGCAAATTTCTAACTATAACGTGCCTGAAACCTATGGTTTTTTCAGTGAATATATATATATATATATATATATATATATATATATATAAAATAAAAAAACAAAGGTTACAGGGATGTTATAGCTAGGCTCAGATTTCACACACACAAAACCATAAAAATTCAGAAGTTATAGTTATCTCAAGTAACTATAATTCATGTCCTAAGGTAACTATAACTCACGCCCCCACCATGCACAGTTTTCTCATCAATAATTTCACTACAAATGTTGCTGTGATATTATCAATGATGTCATAGAAGATGTCATGAGTGATGTAATATGTGGGGTAATTAGTAGCGCATGGTGAGGGTGTGAATTATAGTTACGTCGTGTAATTAAAAAAAACGTGTTGGGACAATGTCTTGCCCATGAGGGGTCCCTCACAGACCTTTAAATTAGTCCTATGGAGTCAAGGTACCTCTACCCTGACCAATTCCATCACTTTTTAGCGTTATTTTCCCCACTGGGAACCGAGTCCCAATGAACAAAATGGCGGCTGAAACTTTCCTCTCAGGATGCGACCAGCCAATCATGACATTGCTGTTGGCGTGTGGATTCGCGAATCCAAGGAGGAACCTCGTCCCTAGATATACAAATTAGGATTTCAGTTAATATCTCAAAAACTACAGAACGGAATTACATCAAATAACATAAAGGGTTCTTGCTGGACCAAGAGCTAAGTTTCTGCCAAATTTTGTGTAGTTCTGTCCAACGGTTCGGGATGTAGTCATGTCTAAAATCTCTATGGAAATTAACATGGGAAAAACACTTTTTTTTACCTCCCCCTTTTTTCTCAACCCCCGCTTGCGGATCGCCTGAAAACTTTTCATGTGCAACAAGAATCACCAGCACAGTTTTTAGGGAAAGTTTTCTGATACTTTGTCAAACGGCACCAAAGATATAGGCAAGTCAAAAAACTTTTTTCCTATAGAAACATGGTCCTAACTATAACTACCTACTGGCGATACCCTGCCCCCTTAGGCCATGTGGGGGTGACCCAGAGGGATTCACCTTAGGGCCAAAATAAAAAAACAAATCAGCAACAATGGCGACCTGCCATTTTATGATAAATATATCGGGAGTGGGGCGTCAGTAGGGCCCCCCGGACCAAGCCCATTTAGATCTACCCATGAGTTGTATGGTATACGGTCAATGTTGCACATAAAAGAAGCTTGCTTCACCTATAGAGGTTGAATGTATGATAGCATTAATGATGTTTTATATTATTCTGAGCTAATTTGCACTTACTTTCATAGCTCTAATGCCATACCCATTTATAGAGCATTATATACAAAAGAAGCTTGGATGATGTCATAAGTGGTCATCAATTATGCCATTTAAGATGTCATCAGTGATGTCATAAATGATGTTATAGAACATGCCGTGAGTGACAAAATATGTGAGGTTATAAGCAGTGCATGGTGGGGGCGCAAGTTATAGTTAGCTCTGCTAACTATAACTGGGGAATTTCTGTGTTTTTTAGTTCAAACGTTAATGTTGCCACTGACATATTCAACTAACTATAATGACACTTTAACCTTTGATATGTATGTATGAATATATACATATATATAAACAACCTCCACGAGTCTCACCACGCTCCCGGCCCAGCAGCAGCAGTGCGCATTATCAGCATGGGAACTGATGTATGCAAATGTTCACAGTTGCGTCCTGCAAGGAAAAGACACGCACTCCAAAGTTGCTCGCCAAAGGTTTATTGCTCCATAAACACCATGAAAAGGGCACAGGAAGTGCAGGCAACCCCGATGCATTTCAGCGATCTCGTCGCCTTCGTCACAGGTGGGTAATTGCCGTCCCCATTTGCAATTTAAAGACAAGTGAAATTTGACAATGCATCACAAAATGGAAAGTAAAAATGGACTTACATACGAGTATCTCAGTACAGTAAATGTTTTGATCATATTACGACATGGTTGCAATTTTGAGATCTGTAGCAGTATAAATTTACCTATCACAGCATGTAGTGCTAAATCAAATCGCACAAACTTCATAAACATAATAAACAATCTGCTATCAAGTTCAAATACCCCTCTAAAGCCTGCTCTTTCTCAAACCGCATCTTGGCAAGCTCCAATTTTAGCTTTCTTTCCTCCCTCCTATCCTCCAACTCCTGGCCAGGCTCCTGGATGAGGCAATGCTACCTGCATTGGTAGGGCCACTACTCTTGCAAGTTGTTAGCCTCCTGATCTAGTTCCTCATTTTCATCCAGAATGTCACACTCCTGCATCCCTTGCTTCCATGTAGGCCCTCAGCACCTTTTGGAACTCCACCTTTCTGATGAAGCCCTTCATGGAGACCTGAAACTCCTGGCTGAAAACTTTAACTGTGCTACTTTGTAACTCTCCAGTTTGGCCAGCTCAAACTCCAGTTGTGCAGGTGCCAATGCAGGGGCAGGTGCAGGTGTAGGTGCATGCGTAGCTGTTGACTCACCTGTGAGAGGCATGATTTTAGGTAAAAGCAAAATGCCAATCAGGGAGAATAGAAAAATCAAAAATGCCAATTGCCAAAGGACAGAGCAAAAATGCTAATCAATGAGAATAGGTTTGAATTGGTCTTAAGTATAGAGTTGAAGTGAACACTGAATTACTATATGGTATTGCACAAACACAAGTCTCAAATTTCACACCATGAAACTAGATTACAACATTCTGAAAGTTGCGAAACACACTAGCCAAAATACATGTTTAAATCTGTAGTGTACTACTAGTGGCACGCAGTGTTTATATTGCTTATTATGTTTAAGTTTCATTTTATTTACCAGTTTCTACCACATGATGTGCTGGGTGCACATACACTGCAACAGACCTATGCCTTGTAAATGTGCAACAAGTGGTAGGATTACTTTTTGTATTACTTAAGATGGCTGCACCCGGAGAACTCTTTCATTTGTAATGCCTCCGCGCGTCAAGTTTGATTTGATTTTTAGTTTTTTAGAGCGCTTGATTGCCCTGAGGTATCTTGGTGCTGCTTCTATCACTAGGAACGAAACGCAGTATCTATTTGTTGAAGAGCCAGGTTTTTAGAGATTTTCTGAAGGACAGAAGGTTAGGACTTTGTCAACCCTTAGATCAAAGGAACTTCTGGGTATAAATACTAGGGAATAAACACACAAAAGGAAGTAAGGTGACTACATGTCGCAAATTTTAAGTTTATATAAAGTTACGCTGGGAGCACATTCACTTTGTAAAAACTGCCCTCACCCACAACAAGTTGTGGCATGCTTCATCATAGGGCTGCTAATAAACGCCTCAGCGCAGACCAACGCTAGAGGCGGAGCAATAGGGAGGGGTAGACAATACAAACAAATAGAAAAAGGAAAAGAAAAGGATCCTAAACGGGTGCAGACGATAAGTGTTAAAACTGACTAAGAGATATCGTCATAACAATTTTATTTCTTGATTCCCTTGTCAGGAGTAAAAAAAGGGTGAGAAAATACCCTCGGATGGTGGTGGCGTGAGTGAAATATGCACTCTCCACCCCTCCGTTCTGCATAGAGGTCAACATGTTTCTGCCGGATTCCGTCTCTCTACCGGCATTCATCAGGACAAATGGGATCCCTATGCTAATTTTCCTTGTTGTCCCATATACCCCTGGTATTACCACTGTACTAAATGTTACTCCACCTGTTAGTATGGTGCAGTCCAGTACACTTACTCATCTATGAAATCTGTAAGTGGAAAGAATAAAAACAGTGAAATCAGTCTGTACAGTAGTGAACCGACAAACACATAAATAATACAAGTGAAGGATAAGTGCTCTCAGTGATAACTTCATAAAAAACAACCAATTAGGTGCGACACTGGTGTTCAGTAAAATATCGATAATACACCCTTATATCTGGGCAGACAATGGCCCTCTTCTATTAATTATGAACACTCAATATGAATGTCTTGTATCCAAACATACTGTGCCAATGTCTCATAGCTATAGTGAACACATCTGTAAATAAAAGGTGATGGTGGCACGAAGTGCCCCCCACCACACTCATAGTCTTAGGCGTATCCTTAGATGTGCTTTCAGAGCCATACAATTCCTCCACTCGGCCCCCCTTACCGAGTTTACTGAGATGAGCGCTAGAAAGGGCACGGGAGTAGAGGGCGACCCCCTGAAGTCACACACTGTGAGGAGAAATGGTAATGAGGTAAGTACTGGTAAAGGCATAACCTGCACACTTCAGGACAAGCTCGCCTTATTCATAGTGCTAGTACGTCATGGTGCTAGTGCAGAATGGTCTGAGAGTAAAGTCACTCGCCCATTCAGATAACATACAAGGCACCGGGACAGACTGCTCGTTCCCCCAGTCATGGTTTACGTGTGCACACACGCTCTATTTCTACTAAAGAACCCCCATTTATAAATACTAGGGCTCTGACCCTGCTACAGCAGTACACTACTGGGCCTAGGAAGAACTCAGCTGAAGTAAAGACTGCTGTGCTGTAAAGATAGCCACTTTACTGTGACTGACTGTTATGAGGAACTGCTTCTCTGATTTGCTGAGCTGCCCTGCTACCTGCTGATCTCTGCCCTGTTGAGGACAAGGACTGGACCCATCTCACGTGTCCCAAGAGTGACTCCAAGGGCTTGCTGGCTTGCCTCCTGTTTTCTGAAGTCTCAGGGACACAAAACACTTCCTACAATCCTACAATCCTGCTGATGCTGCTGGCCTCTGCCACCTGTGAGTTCTACCCTTGCCTGAGATACCCCCTTCAGTCCTGGGCCTCAGAAGTGGATTTGCAGCTGATTTCTAAAAAACCCAATGCATTGCCTGGACTGTGAAAATGTCCGCTGCATCGCCCTTCGATGCCGAAACAAAGGCTGCACAATGCCAAAGAATCCATAGCCTGTGCAGCTTGATGATGACGCTCTGCGTGGCTCGACGACGACGCATTGCATTCACTTCAATGGAGCTCGACGACGACACAGGACCCACTTTTCACGGCTCGATGACTACGCAGTAGACTTCCCGACGTCGACAACAGCTCCATCCAAGGTATTTCTTCAGTGGGACTTGTTTGGGTCCTGTAGCCAGCCTGCCCTCCATCGCGGTCGGCCTGAACTTTTGAATTTGCACCGGTCCAGCGGGACCTAAAGAAAGCTTTTAACCGCTAGTGACTTCTAAGAGCTGTTTTCACATTTAATTTTTAAAAGTGCATATCTCGACTTCTGCTAATTGGATTTTTGTTGTTTTGGTCTTGTTTTACTCAGATAAATATTCTATATGTTTCTAAACCTGTGTGGAGTCTTTTGGTGGTGTGTTCATTGAGTTACTGTAATTTAAGTGCAGCACAAATACTTTACACTTTGCCTCTTAAGTTAAGCCTGACTGCTCTGTGCCAAGCTACGAGAAGGTGAGCACAGGTTAATTTATTGTGTTTGTTTGACTTATCCTGACTAGGGTGGTGGTCCCTACTTGGACACAGTGCAAACATCTGCCAACTAGAGACCCCACTTCTAACACACATATACACACACACCTATTATTATGAGGATGGGCCATTGACCGTAAATAAGTGTGTAATTACTATTCTAACTTCATGCATGCGTGTGCACACACACACACACATAGACTGAGGAGCCCTGTGCTTTCTGTTTATTTGGGCATATGCATTTTGATAATATGGCTTGGTTTTACACTTCTGTGTCACCTTGTACAGTGATATTTACATATTGGGGTTAAAATATTTCTAGATCCACTATTATTGGTGGTTTGGGGTTTTAGAGTCTCGTATCATAAAGGAGTTTTTTCTTCTTTAAGGGGTATATTTACCAGAACGTGTGATAACTACTGCAAGAGTAGCGTAACGCAACTTTCAATAACGCAGCCCATCACTGGAAAATAACCCCGTGTCAACGTGGAATTCACAACAAGGAGGTACATGCGATAGCCTGCCGAAACCGCGGACACCACCACGATGGATATAAAAACACAAACCACAACACCAAAAAACACCCGATGGGCCAAAGCGCGATGAGGAAACCAGCGACAAGCAGCGCCAGGCCTGCAACACACACCTGGCAGGCGTCAGAAACCTCCATAAAAGCAGGAAAAAAAACCCCACACGCAAACTGACCAACACACAAGCACCATGGAGGCAGCCGCAGCCGCAGCAGGCGCAGAGGACGAGCGCAACCCCACAAGCACCCCGGACGACCAGCCTGGGACCTCGGGGACAGGGAAGGGCAAGGACAAGAAGACCAGGAAGACCAAGTTCAGTCCGCAGGCGAACCGGATCATAGTCACGGAGGTGATGGAACACCATCAACAACTCTTCGTCACCTCCAAAGTGTCATTGGGCACCAAAAATGGAATATGGCGGGACATCGTCGACAAAGTGAAAGCCGTCGGAGAGCACAAGCGGACAATGGACGAGGTCAAGACGCGATGGAATGACATCAAGCAGAAGACCAAGGATAAACTCTCCGCCAACCTGAAGGCAGCAACGCAGACCAGAGGTGGGGGCCCAGCGCCACAGCTGGAGCTGGATGACATGGAGGAGCTGGTGTCGACAGTCATCAGTGTGGAGACTGTGGCCGGAGTCGGGGGACCGGACACTGCTCGGCAGGACACAACACAACCGCAACAGGGTGAGTAACCACCAGGTACTGGGGGGATGGGGGAGATGGCCACAATGGCACACATGCACAAGCAAGCAGGGCACAGTGCACACCCACAATCACTCTGGGTCCTCGCCCAGACCCACAGACTTTCACAATGTACAATACCATGCTATCTGAATGTCAACCTGTACCATGCGGCTACATACATGCGGACACATTGTAATGCAGCATCTCCCCTTCACATCTCAGGGGCATCTTCGACACCTCCTGCAGAGCAGTCACAGCCACTCTTCACTGATGACGAGGAGGAGGACAACACCAACATCGACATCCAAACCATCCAAGACCTCATTGACCACCTCCAGGATCAGGGCAGCCCAGCTACATCCATGAGACCCCACCCACCACCCAAATCACCGAGCAGGAGGCACCCACAGCCCCGGCACCCTCCCAAGACACCCTGGAACAGCAAATGGCCTTCCAACGCCGTGTGCTGGAGGGCCAGAGGGAGACGGCCGAGCAGGTCCGGGTGGGGTTCGAGCTCATGGCTAACAAACTGGACGCCATCCTTGGGTGTCTATGTCCGCCCCATTGTCTCCAGCGAGCCCTGACTGACATCTCTGGAGTCATGACGTGGAGGGAAGAATACCTGTCCGCTCACAGTGGCCCCAGCGATGCCAGCCTTGAGCTGGCACACATGCAGAGGCTCATGGAGGACATGGTGCGGATGGAGGCGGAAAGGATGGCAGCCTCCGCTGCACATCAACGAAATGTAGCTGGGATCTAGCGTGCCTTGCATGTCCTCGTCATGGCATTACTGCCACAAGGCATGGCGATGATGAATGCTGCTGCCCCCACACCATCCACATCTCCGCCCCCTGGTGTGTCAGTGCCTCCCAGTGTGGCTTGGGTGCGCAGGGGCGGCACTCTCTCTCTCTCTCCCTCTCTTCCTCTCTCTCTCTCTCTCCCTCTCTCTTCCTCTCTCTCTCCTCTTCTCTCTCTCTCTCTCCCTCTCTTCCTCTCTCTCTCCTCTTCTCTCTCTCTCTCTCCCTCTCTTCCTCTCTCTCTCTCCCTCTCTCTTCCTCTCTCTCTCTCTCTCTCTCTCTCTCTCCCTCTCTTCCTCTCTCTCTCCTCTTCTCTCTCCCTCTCTTCCTCTCTCTCTCTCCCCCTCTCTTCCTCTCTCTTTCTCCCTCTCTTCCTCTCTCTCTCTCTCTCTCCTTCACTCTCTCTCTGTCCTCTGATGTGCGCAGGACACACCTTTTCATCATGTTTTTTGTCTTACAGGCTGTGACCTACGTATTGTCCGGAGGGGAGCGGCCATGTGTCTTCATTTCATTTCGTTGTTCATTTTAATAAAGTTTCATTTGTTGCTTCGAAAGTGAATGTGTGCTGGTCATTTCTGTGACGACACATCCATGTCACCAGTTGTGATGTGCGGCATCAGGCGGAATATTTTGTACATGTTTAGGTGTGGCTGATGTGGCATGTCTTTGGTCGGGGGGTGCCAGGGAGGGGTGGTCCTGGGGTGGTGGCGGTGGGTGTTGTGGCCCTCTTGGGTGTCCAGGCCGCATGATGTGGGGCTCCATGGCATCTGTTGCCCTTCGGATTTGGCCCTGGGCTGTGCTCCCTTTTGTGGTGCTGGCTGCTGTCCGACTTTACACCAGGTCAGAGCTGGTGTAGATTTCCTGGTGCTAACGCGCCTTATCGCCTGTTTTGTGTTTTTATCGCGGATGTGGCTGGTCGTTGTGAATGTTGAGGTGTGCTGTTGTCTCTGCTTTGGTCGCGAGAACGCCTACTCTGCATCTCATTAGCGATATTTGCGAGGGTCCTCTGTGGCGATGTTTTTTGCGGCTGCTATCGCGGGTAAACTGGTGCTGTGGGCTGTTAACACCGGCTTGTGAATGGGGGGTACATTTATCACGACTTTGGCTGCGATAAAGTGCCGTTAATTCGGCAATAGCTCCTTGTGAATATGCCCCTCAGTGTATAGTTTCAGTTTGTTTTTTAGGTACTGATAACAGGACAGTAGAGGTTTCTGAATAGCAGGAGTCTTCCTTTGCTGGATTTTAACTTACATCGACGAAGACTCTAAAAAGCCAAGGAACCTCGAATCCCTGCTTGTGTAGAAGTAATTTCCAGTACATCAACTCTGATTTGGCTGTATTCACACTGTGACCCATAGGGGAGTTATGCTTGAGTCATAGTGTGGTCTTAAGAGCCAGCTTTGTGCTGCGAAGAGGAAAATGGATAACTACATTTGTTTCAAACGATCCGATGTTTCTGACAGAATATATATTTATTGAACACAAAACAACACATTCATAAAAAAAGATATGTGTTTCTTAAACTTGACATATTTGGCAGTGATTGCTCAAGGACTGGAAATGTTAGATTATGTTAACTGAAAATCCTGCTGTAAAGATGCCGCGTTGCATTCCTCACGTCAATCAGTGAGGTAGAACTGCCTGTTTCAAATGAATTAATGAATGCAAATACAGATAAACAAGCGATGAGGAAGCCACTAATCACAAAGGTGAGCTGGTGATTCACTACAACGAAAACACTTCTTGCACAGAGCTCGACATGTTATGAAGCGGAACACGATGTCTTAATTCGTGTGACGACAAGCAGGCCACCCCCTGCTTCCACTTGTTTTAAACAAAGTTGCACACATTAATCAGAGATGACGAATCCAGAAAATTTAGCATAGTTCACATTCAAACTTGCTAATATTTTTCAAGTGATTCCTTTTTAATACAATTTCAAGATTGAGTGGAATTCTCAAATGTTAGTTAATCGTAAAAAGTAGCATTCATATTGCTTCATTATTGTACTCAACTCGAACTACCGGTGAAGAGCGGTGAGATGTGATGACAAGGGCGTAAGGTCGCCCATTTTTACAGAGACAAATGAGCACTGACGTCAGTTCACCAGAATACCCGAGGCAGAGACAATAAAATAAAACAAGCTGCGTGTTCCCCTTCTTAGATCCAGAACGAGACATAGCCGTATTTTTGACGTTGGTGACAGAACTTTTGTTTTGACAGAACATCGTTTTGGCAGAACTTTGACGTCATCTCGGAAGATGACCTCCTCAAATGCATCCTCGAAACTAAACCCTCCAACCATTCTTCTGACCCCATCCCTAGCGACATCACCATCGATTTCTACACCTATACTCTCTCTTACTGGACCAGGCTAGTCAATCTCTTCCTCAGTCATGGTTCCCTCCCGGTTGCCCTCAAATCAGGTCAGGTCACCCCTCTTCTAAAAAAACCCTCCGCCGATGCGAACGACCTCAACAACTTCCGCCCTATCACCAACCTCCCTTTTCTTTCGAAAATCACCGAAAAATGTGTTGCGAAACAACTTTCCTCACATATTATGGACAATAACCTCCTCGACGTCTTCCAGTCGGGCTTCATCCAAAATTGCAGCACTGAAACAGCCCTGCTGCAAGTGATTGACGATGCGCTGCATATACTCGACTCTGGGGAATCATGTCTTCTGATTCTTCTAGACCTCTCTGCAGCCTTTGACATGGTTAATCATGGCACCCTCCTCAACACTCTTCAACAGAGAATGGGACTGGACGGCACAGTGCTCAAATGGTTTGCCTCTTTCCTCTCGGACAGATCCCAAATGATCAAGATAGGGAACAGTCTTTCATCTCCTGTGGCCGTAGGTCAAGGCGTCCCTCAAGGTTCTATCCTGGCACCCACCTTGTTTAATCTCTATCTGGAACCTTTAGGGAACCTCCTAAGCAACTCTGGGATCCTTTACCATCTGTATGCGGACGACACGCAAATCTACCTTAAGGTGTCTTCCGCACACGATCTCTCCCTACTCAATTCTACTCTCAACTCTATTCACAACTGGATGTCAGCTCACCAACTCATTCTGAATCCTGCCAAAACTGAATTCCTCCTCCTCTCTACCTCTCTCTCACCTCCTCCTGTTCAATCTTGGATGGATCAGCTGAACCTACTCAACAACAAACCCATCATTGTCGACAGCGCCAAATCCCTAGGTGTCATTCTTGATAAAAGACTCAACCTAATCTCCCACATCAACTCTATTGCTAAGAACGCACGGTACCAGCTGCGCCTTCTTTGGGGGATCCGTCGGTTCTTCCCGGAGAAAGACTTAAAAACCTTGGTACAATCTCTGGTTCTCTCAAGACTGGATTATTGCAATTCTCTTCTGACGGGCCTACCCAAATCCCACCTCTCCCCTCTCAAATCCATCCTCCATTCAGCAGCTCGCTTAATTTCAGGGTCTAAACGAAGCGACCACGTCACTCCTATTCTGTCCTCTCTTCGATGGCTTCCGATCGAGGCAAGATCTATTTACAAAACTGCCTGCATCACACACAAAGCCTTACACACGTCCTCCCCTCGTTACCTGGCGAATAAATTGAAATTGTCCGGTGGCTCTCGCCCTTCTCGCAATGCGGAAAAGCTTCTGCTTGAGCCCCCCGTCTTCAAAAGGGAAAGATCGATGGCTCAATCCTTCTCGGGCAATGCAGTGAGAATCTGGAACTCGCTTCCCCCACTGCTCCATGCCACCTCCTCTACCCGGATCTTCAAAGCTGACCTCAAGTCTCTTCTCTTCCAAAGACACTTCCAGAACTAATACTTTCGTTCTCAGGCCCCTCTAGGAAGTTCGCTCGTCAGTGTAAATTTGTACTTTTTCCTGTTCATTCCTCACCTTTGCGTGTTGTGTTGGATTTTATGTGCGTGTTCCCTTCATTTCAAGTCCCCTGTTGAATTCACGCCTTCTCTACTACCTCAAGGAAGTTCTTCCACTATAGGAAATTCTGTACTCCAAGCCTATAGAAGTGCCTTCCCAGTGTGTTTTGAGTGACTGCCACTTTCTGCAGTATTATACCTCTATTTGTATTTTGTACCCCATGTATCATATATTTTGTACCCCATGTACCCCCTGTGGAATTCACGCCCTCTCTACTACCTCAAGGAAGTTCTTCCACTACAGGAAATTCTGTACTCCAAGCCTATAGAAGTGCCTTCCAGTGTGTCATGAATGACTGCCACTTCTGCAGTATTATACCTCTAATTGTATTTTGTACCCCATGTATCATGCACACCTGTCACTTTTTCCTCTTGGAACGTATACCTCTTTATGTATCTGGTTTGTTTGTTATCTGCACAATTGTCACTTTTCCTCATGCAATGTAATGCTTGCTTTTGTATTATGCTCATTGGTATCCTTCTCCTCATGTAATGTTACTGTTCCTATTGTGAAGCGCTCTGACACCCTCGGGTAAAGTCCGCGCTATATAAAAACGCATAAATAAATAAATAAATAAATAAATAAATCATCATGACCAACAAGCTCGCTGTTGACACCACAGGAAAGGGTATGAGAGAAGTTAAAACAAGCATTGGCAAAGCCAATAGGTCTCAGCGATGCGAGAGCTCTTGGCTTTGTTAATGTTAATGTATTTTAGCCCCTTGACCGCGATCGGAATTCCGCTCGTGTGCTGGACATTCCGATCGCGGGTGGGGTCGTGACGAGCTCAGCTCATCATGCGCACAGCGCTACCGCGCAGCATGATGAGCTGAGCTCGTCATGAGCACGGAAGGGGTTAGCCATGTAGCCCAAGAGCAAGCAATTTAAGCAGGGAATCTGTGATTTATCCTCGTTTTCTGGGCTTCAGTGGCAGAACTGTAACCGTTTCAAACCGAATCCTTTTTCTCCTTGCGCACCCATGAGAGTGATCTCACTGCGAGCAGCAAGCGCCAGTGTATTAAATGATGGCAAACTGCTGCAGTCACATGAAAAAATTTAACAGTCCACGTGAAACGCAAAAGCAGAAAAAAAATAAAAAAAGACACACACAGCAACTCGTTATGACTGAGTTCGCTACTGGCCATTGCAACTGGAGCAATGTTAAGACTGTGAAGGTGGTGAACCACATCAAGCATAAACCGCAAACGCCAAACCTCAATGACTGCAAGCATGGAGGAGGCTGGAATCCGTAGGGCAAGCTCAACTGCAGTCACAAACTATCGACTGACTGAGCCTTGTAGCGCTTTCGAGTGCTGTGAGTAACTGAGGGAGCACAGTTCTATCCAGTGGCGGCTGGCATCTACGGGGAGGGGGGCGGGGCGCATGTGTGGAAAATATTATAAAAAAATGAAATAAAAAATAAAAGTTACCTGATGGGATGTCCTTGCTCCGGACCTCTTCTTTACTGGAACCAGATGCTGGAACTCCCTTGCCCAATCCTGGAGCTGCTCACATGCAGCATGTGAGCAGTGCCAGGATTGGTAGAAGTGGCCTCACTCGGCATTCCACAGCGCTCTGGAGGCCTGCACTTACTCTCAATCCATCTGTCTTGAGACAGCTAAGTTGAGAGGTTTAAAGTGCGCATGCATGGCTGGCCATCGCAAGACGGCTGGGCAAAAAGACATGCACACTTTAAACAATGCATTAGGCAGCCCACCCTCCTCTATGCTGCTGTCACTCAGCAGCGGACCCACCCCGTCCTGATGCTCGGCTCGGGACGGCGGATGAAAAATAAAATAGCAATAAATTACCATTTTTCATCTCTGGGGCTTTTGGGGGGAAATTTTGAGTGGGGTGACGCTCCTCCACTCCAACAGAGGAGCTACCCCTGGATCCATCCTGTCACATGCAGCTGCTCACTTGACATGTATATCTTCTTTTTCTTTTAACCTGAACATCTGACAACTAAGAGTTAAGCGACCCCTAAAGGATAACGAAAATAGCTATTTAACAATGCTCTCATGAGCAGCTACTTTGACAGGCAAAGCTTCCATAATTTAAGGGGAACAGATGCACTTCACTTTATTTGCGCGTCAAACTACCATCTTAGGGCAAATGATCGCAGGTTAGAAGGTAACACGATTTGCACAACACAAACAGCAGGACATCAACCACAGGGGACTGATTCACTGTAAAAAGATGCTTTAAGTCAGCACACATTCTGATCCTACGAGGCTCGCAAAAGGTAGCAACCTGGAGATATACCCAGCAACAGCCAACAACGCCCAAGAGAGAGGAGAGCTGAGAGGGACGGGGATCATGGTCGCCTGCTGTGAGAAGATGGCGTGGTATATGATGTCCACTAATGTAAGTGGGCACCTTGCACCAGTCCAGACAACCTTTATGGTGATTTAAGAGGTCTTAGACAACCTTAGAAAGCTCTCTAAGTGGTAGCTGTGGAGAGCAGCCTTCAGGCTTAGTCCAGGAGTGCAAAGCAGCTTGTTTTACCAGAATGCAATCTTATAGTATAGATTAAGTGAAAAAGAACCATACAAGGTATTCATAAAAATATGTATTTATTATATAATACTCTCTAACACGTTTAGATATCTCCTACCCGGAGATAATCACGATGCACACAATACTTTGCGAAGAAATACAGTAAATAGCACAGAATACACAGTGAACCCCATGGGTGACCAAACCATATACTAAGAAAGTGGTATATGAACCACGACTCGGGTCAAGACAATGTCGAGAGGATTTAGAAGTGCTGGAGACCCAAGGAACCACGCAAGGTGAGTGACTAGGAACCCCACAGAGAGCGTGTGCAGTGCGGGAACACGACTGCGTGCGCCGTACAACTCTACTTGTAAGTCGCAGTTGGAATTTTAAAGATTAAGGACCCTTCCCAGTGGACCCTGAAGAAACCCAGTGGAAGACAGAAGGTTGGAGAGCCACCCCACCCGTGGATACCCTAGGACCCACGTTACCTACACCAGGGAAGCTAGGTGCATAGGTGTGAAGTAGTGTCGGAAACCGCTGTCGAACCCAATGGAGGACTTAAGGAAAGTGCAGCTGCTGACGAAGGAGAAAGTGTACGGTGGAACCCGAAGGTGGATTCTAGTTGAGAGGTACCTGCAAGCAGAGGGGACAGAGTCTATGTCACTCAGGAGTGACCAGGAGATCTGGAAGATGAATGCCCACCAATGTTGGGAGTTGCAGGAGAGTTGACGAGGACCTTGACTCTGCAGCTGTGAGGACCAGGCGACGCTGAGAAAGACCAGGAGCCATGCACAAGCTGTCCCACGTCGGATATCGAGTGCGGAGGGGTTGGTGTCCGGCGGGAGCACCAACCGTCCTTGAAAATGCAACAAACACAGAAGTAGAAGAAGGTGCAATATCGGGACCAGCAAGGTCCAGGGGACTCACCACAAGCAGGGGAGTCAGGGCAGGCCCCGAGCAATCAGAGGAGCCCAAAAGAAACAAAGGTGACCCTCAAATGGACCCACAGGCCGGAGGCACGGGAGTCGTGAGAGGACCTCAAGCAGCTCACCATATGATGCAGGCCATGATGCACAACAATGCGGTGTGGCTGAAGATTCTGGTCACTGGAGGTGCTCGAGGTTGGGGCTACTTTGAGCCCGAAGATGTTCTTGGAAAGAAGCCAACAAGCCTTTGCAACTGCATGTTGACGCGGGGCACAGGGGTTCAGTTATTGCAACCCCCACGAGGGATACTGGCCTCAAACTTGGTGAGAGGGCAGGGCAGGCCTCAGGATCTGTGGAGAACCACCACCTGTGTTGCAGAACCTTACAGAGTCCGGAGGAGCTCAGGATCAGCAGACCAGTCAACTTAGTTGCGGTGCCTGCGAATGCAGGGGTGTGACTCATTCACTCCAAGGGAGATTCCTTCAGGTGTCTTTGATACCCACAGGCCTTGGAAGGTTCCTGTATGGTGCACAGGCACAGACCATGCAGCAGACTGGAAGGGATGTAGTGTAGTTCCTATTTCCCTAATAGGCTCTGCGCATTGGAATAATATACCCTATAGGTTTGACATAGGACTGAGGTCAGTATGTCCCTATCGAGTATATTAAACTTAATTACTTTGTGCCAGCTAACTCAGAGGCCACTAGAAACTCCTTGTAAACAAGAAGGGAGTAGTTTCTGGCAACCGCATAAACATGACAACTTTGTTTCCCTTTAGAATCGGAACACTCTCAGAATCGTGGAAACAATAGATAACAGTTTCACTCAGCTAATCGTGCATGCTTAGTTTCCTCAGAGTTACACAGAAAGAATAGACGGGCGTTTCAATAAAAGGGATTTATTGAACAGTCTTGTTTCTCGTGTGAGGGATATGAGCTGTTATGATCACAAGACAGTATGCAAGATATATAATTTACAGCGTAAGCAGTAGAAAGAAATAATACTGCGCTAGCATTATCTTTTAGCGTATATTCACATACATAAATAACATGAGCTAAAAATGCGAGTACTCATACAATGCTTTTCTAAGCTAGTTCTACCCCAGTGTACCTAACCTAGTCTAGGTGTAGGGCAAGGTAAGAAGTAGGTGAAGTATTCTATAGTATGGTATACTAAGAGTATGTTAAGTCTAGTATGCCAAGAGTCCCTCTAGGTTCTAGTCAGCTCCATACCTTGAGAATGAGAGACGTGGGAATCTCCTTCCGGATCTCAAACTCTAACACCCCGCAAAGGGAGTCAGAACACTGGAAGCTAAATCCTAAACATTAAACTTGAGTACCACATATTGCTAAAAGCATAGTAAAAGAAGTTTTTAAAAGAACTGTTGCTAAAGCATGTAATGCAATAGGTACTGTACATTTTAAAGCATTTTTTCATTCTAAGCATATATTGGAAATAAATACAACATGAATGAATAAACAGAAATATATACATATGATGAAATGGTTGACAAGTTTTCAAAAATCAAAGCCATTTGCATATCATGGTATTAAATGAAATTTTAGACAAATAAGGTGATATTGTGTCACTGGAAGTATTCAAAGAAGTCTGTTTTATAAGAATTGTTCTACTGTAAGCAGATTGTTTTGCCATGTATTTAAAAAAAAAAAAATAAAGAAAAAGTTCAATTTTAGGAAGAGTTCCAAGTTTTGAAAATATGAAGGCCAAATTCATTGCTTCCCTGGTACACTGTGAGCCGAATCAAAGTCAGTGTATGGGTCTGGTGTAAACATGAAATCATCTATTTCTGTAGACAAAATATCGTCTACCGATGTTGGTGACATTTGGAACACCTCGTTCAGAAGGTTAATTGCACAGAGATGAGAAACATCCCCTTCAGCAGAAGATGCTGCAGCAATGTTCGCGTCCGTTGTTACCTGTGTGCCTGTTGATCCATCTCGTACCTCAGCAGGAGCAGGAAGCGTCTGTGAGATCTCAATGAATGCCGTCATCAGGATTGGTAGCCTCTGGGGACAACACAGAGCATGGGCCATTACCGGGTCCAGCAGAGTATCGATATCCGTTGGCATGACTGATGGGAGTGTTAGACAGGTGTCTAGCACGCATTCTTCACCGCAAAGCAGGCAGCGTAGAACAGGTAAGATGCAATCTTGCCAGATTGGTCTGAATGACAGGAACCATGTTGTATTAAGTTCCCGTAGACGAGGCATGCCCAAAAGCTGCACTATGCGCTCACGGCACTTCCGTTCTAGGAGAGCTTTCTCCACATCGCTCGGAGTGATGTTGGTGGATAGGCTTGCCATAGCGTAATAGTAGGAATAAAAATAGGATTCCTGCAACAAATGCTAGAATTAGTGGCACAACACCAAACACCGAATGTGCGAAGTTTGGGATGATTCCGAGGACTGCCTGGAAGGGTGCTAACAGTCCTGAACAGATGGTCTTAAATACATGTACAATACCGCTCGTATCAGACATGTTAAAGATATGTCCCATCATTTCTGCGAAATGTATAGGGCAGTTTGTACGAATTAAAGCCTGTATCTCAGCCGAAGTCCTTGCAATTTGTAAATCATAGATTTCTTTGGCCGAGGTCAAAGGCACGGTCTGTTGCAAAAGCATGGCTTTCATTCTGCTTAAAGTATCAAAACGTATAAAAGAAACATTCAATGAAGGCCATAGAGGTGACTCCCTGACTGTGTCTATTGGGGGGAACAATACTTGCATACAGCAAGTAACCCTGGAGTTGACCGTTACCAGATATGGGATGCCTGGCAACATGCCACAGCAACTCTGATCATTCAACATGAGGTAACTCCAGTTAGAAAGTTGGCCAAACATTGGATTAATCACAGTAGCCGGTGTACCCTGCTGGTGGCAGGACAAGTTTGCCACAGAACCATTACAATCCCCGTGTAAAGAAATGTCCTGACATACGAGTGAACCGCTTAATGCCTTCTCACAGTTTGTACCGCTCAGAAACACTTCACGATCCCCACTCCAACATCTGTATTTGTAAGGTAAATCCCAGGATGTCTTAATGTATTCTTTACCCAACCTTTCATATTTGCCTGCTTGCATTTGTTTGAGGCAATACTGAAACTGAAAAGTAGTGACAGGCAGAGTGATTTTGCCATGGATAAGCCATTCTGTAGCTGCTTTTTCTGCTACTGTAAATGGTAATTTTTCCAGTTTTTCAATGCTCAGCACTGTATACTTTGCTCCCCTTTGTGTCAGTTCGATCTGTTTATCAGTTAGATTGTATTCTGCAAACAGAGCCGACGTGTTGATAAAACGCCAAGGCACATAGCCCGCACGCAAAGATTGCAGCGTCCAGCCTAATAACATAATAGAACGTAACTGAGATTGGCCTTGTTGTAACATGGCTAAATCTTGTTCCAGTATGTCTATAGCAGAGGATACAATGTTGTCCAATTAATAAATTCTGGATGACAAAGTTGTTAACCCATTGTCGACCACAGAGAGAGTTTTCTCTAAGTTAATACGATCAAGTTCACGTATTCGTTCTGCGGCCTCTGCCTGTGAAACCTTCCATACTTCATTATAAGCAGCATAAATGCCGGCATATATGAAACGTTTTTGACGCGGTTTTCTTGGTCCTAGCAAGAATTCCCTAAGGTCTGCGTCTTCTTTAAGTAAAGATAAGTGTTGTTTCACATCCTCAAGTGTAGATTTTTGTAGCCAGTCAAGGCACAATTTTCCTACACTGTATGTTGTTACTACCCCCGGATGTTGTCTTTGAACGTATCGTGGGTCTGGCCTATGGATAGTAAAGCCCTGTCTTCTATTCAGGAATCTTTCTTGACAGATGTTTGTGTCTGTAGGCCAGAGTAACCAGTTGTTCCGTGTATGGCTAGGACAGGTACTGGTTGTCTTTAAGAAGGTCCAAATTCCTTCTTGTCCTGTTGGTTTGTAGTATTGTGTCAACTGTAACCGCTCCCTGTGTAGTGTTATTACTTGCAGGTGTTTGCACAGAAGGTGTTTTCATGTCTTTGATCTTGGCTAAACCAAGGCAAGACGTTTGTTGCACAGTGTCCTTCAAAAACATTATTTGCTGAGGGATGATACATGCTCTAAACAAAGCTTCTATCCCCTGCACTTGCCAATCTTTAGAACCCCAGACTGATTTCGTGTCTATTGTGTCTTTCCACAAGTCAAATCCATGTCTAGACAGTTGGGTAATAAAGGCTGCAGAGTAAATCTGTTTTGTATAAGTTAACATAATTTTCTGTCCTGTATTGTTTACATTTTTATAGTAAAATGTTTCTGGATCAGATGTATTGTATCCTGAAAAATATGGAAACTTTTTAGCAAATGTTTTTTGAACTACCTTTTGGTGGTGTAGGACAATGTTCCCATTGGTTAAACATAAACACATTTCTAGGTGTTGCAGATTTATGCAAGAAATGATGACCATAGTGGTTGTAACAATAAAGCTGTTCATAGTCTGATGAACCCTCTAAGTATTCATTGTTAGAGAATGCAGCAGACCTTTCTAGATCAGACATCATATCATTTACAGTCTCAAAGTCCCAATCATCAGAATAGGTACTGGAGGTAATAAAATCACTTAGTGAAATTTTAAATAAATGTGGAATGTTCAAAAGTTCCGTAGGGCCGAAGATATCGAAATCGATTTTGTCCCACACTATACCATCCTGTATAGGAACGGCTGTGATGTTCACTGCTGACAAGTCTCTTGCTTCACGATGGGATGATTTATGTGGTTTCAAAAGTAAGTTCACATTTTTACTTTCAGTGTCCAAACGGATGTATCTGCCATTTATAAGCATGCTGATAGTCATAACCAAAGCTAGCCAAAGCAGAAAGAAAAATATTCCAGAAATAATCCACAGTTCAATCCATGGTGAAACCAGATAAGTCTCTTTCAGAAAATGAAAAAGGTCTTGTACTTGCTGTTTGAAAGTTTTTGATGCTGGCGTCGTTTCAGGTTCACTCGGATCCTCAGAAAACGTATCAAAGTTAATGAAATAGCCAGAAGCAGTTCTGTCAATTGTTGGAATTGCATCAGGATTTGTTGAAATCGCTGGAACCAATTGATCACTTGTTACGTTGGTGTAGACAGGTGTATCTGGACGAACTGTTACTTGAGTTTCAAGAGGGATGAGTGCCATAGCATTGTTGCTTAGTCCTTCATCTGTTACTGCTGAATTCTCGATTGTTATGACTCTTTCAGTCTGAACCTCTTGGATAGTAGCGAGAGGAGTGTGTCTGCTACTAGGTCGGAGTCCACGAGGCCTACTATTTAGTATTGGCCACATACTGTGGTTTGATGAGGTCGATTGACACAAATCTTTTCTCCTTTTTTCCAGCAAGGGGCGGCAGAAGTACTGTTCTTGTTCCATGTATGGCTAGGACAGGTACTGGTTGTCTGTAAGAAGGTCCAAATTCCTTCTTGTCCGCAATCTTTTCTCTGACTAGATCCCCAACTTTTGGGATCCAGACAGGCCTTGCTGGGACTGCCGGATTTTCCCCAGTGGTGGTTGGCTTCAGGAACACGTTGCTTTGTTTCGATCTTAGTTCATTTAGATCCTGTAAAACAGCCAAATGATCTTTGATATCAAAGGGTTTATTTTCCACCACTGTGCCTTTACATTCGAGATCAGGAACCCACATTCTTGTCCCAAATAGGACCTCATATGGAGTGACCCCCCCCCCTAGCGAACTTCTTGGCAAATTATTTAATGAGCGTTGGACCCCATAAAGATGTTTGACCCACCCATCACCCGAACCTAATACTCTAGCTGTTATAGACTGCTTTATGTCCCGGTTTTTCCTTTCCACAACAGAATTTCCCTCAGGATGAAACGGAGAGGAGTACCGCAATGCTATGCCCAAACTGGCCATGGCTTCTTTTTAAGCCGAAGAGCTAAACGCAGGACCCTGGTTAGAATGTAGTGTGCCAATTGCGTATGTGCCGATAAAGACTCGCAAATCTTTTATAACAGTTCGAGCGTCAGCCGAGCGCTGAGGCCATATCCATAGGAACCTTGAGCACGAATCCACTGCGACTATTATAAATTTATAGTTACCGTCCCGTTGCAAGGGACCGCAGTGGTCCAGGTAAACACAAGCTAATGGTTTGTCTGAAATCAACAGGGGTGTCTGCGCAGAACGTTTCACTGTGGAGACTTTCATCTGTTGGCATATTTCACATTCCAAAACATAGTTCTTGGTCTGTTTCCTAATGCCAGGCCACCAATATCTTTGCTTAGTAAAGATACTGTTGCAGAAACACCTGCATGGGCAGAGGCTATCCCTTCATCTGCTGCTAGGATTAGTCCTAATCTTCGTTCAATGTTTGGAATTACCCTATCCCCCACTCCAGGGATTCGAGCAAAAGGAACGTTGTTCGCATCAATTACATAAGTGTACTTGAGTGGAAATTTCTTTGGTAATGCTGCACCACTGCCTTTGCTTGAAGCATTGACAGCCAACAATATCTCACTGTCTATTCTCGTTTTTGAACGAGTGATCGCAGCTATGGAAGCCGTCTGAACAGCCCCCTTTGCGGCTTCGTCAGTCAATGAATTCCCTGCAACGTGAACGCCATCACGTTGATGACTCAGCGTGTGTATTACGTGAGCCTTTGGTAGTTCATTTTTTAACTGAACTACTTGTTCCCAAAGCGTTTTATGCTTTATTGTTCCACCTTTTGCATCTTTGAACCAGTTTTCAAGCCAATTCTGTATATATTCATTATACGACTGAACACAGTAAAAAGAATTGCACACTATTAGTGTGGGGAATTCGCGATCTGTACTTTCAAGTGCCAGTTTGAATGCTTGTAGTTCAACTCGCTGAGCTGTACAATCTCCTAGAGATTGAGTTTTAGTAACCATTGGTCTGAAGTTACCATCGCGCATGCGACCTTTAACGATTGCGCACGCTGCACTGTAAGCTTGCTTACTCCCTGTAGGGGGTTGTGCGGATCTGTCAGTGTAAGAATTTCAGTGGGCAGAGGACATTCATGTTCATATTGCAGGAACGCTTGTGTTTTAAAATCAGGATCAAAAACATATTCAACATCTGTTGCAGCAAGAGAATTAACCCATTGTATCCATCTAGGATGTAAAGCTTTTTGTTAAAAGTTAGTAATGACAGACAGCGGAGGAGCTTTCCAGTCTGCTTTAATGATCATCCAACTCTCCGGAAACAATGACATCTGTGAACATTCTAAGTCAAACTCCAGTGGGCTAAACCAGGTAAGGGGAAGGGAAAGGGGTGGGTGGAGTGTACCATTTAACAGTAAGATTACAACACATCTCCCTTATTTACCAACAGAAAATACGCTACATTTTGTAACTTTGTCACAGCTCCAATATTGTCCATTTTCGAGCAGAACTACATTCTTGAATGTCTTGGCTATGCGACAAGGAGGGTAAAATTTGCTCACATTGCGTGCCCCTTTTACATTCCTCCTCACCTGCACCATATCTCCTACTCTCCACCCCGGGGCTTTGACTCCATTCTTTTTGTCATACCAGCCCTTGTATTTTTCCTGCTTCAGTTTGACCTTCTCGCTAGCTTCTACCAGATTAGGGTTGTCCGCCTTCCCACCCTCCAACCAACTGGGGTTGAGTTTAGTGCAGGGTTCTCTCCTCCTGAGGGACACAAAAGGGGAAATACCTGTTATTAGATTGGGGGAGGTGTGGTACGCCCACAGGCAGTCCCGCAGGGATGATTCTATTTCCCACCCATTGGTGGAGGCTAGCTGAATGTGATCTTTGATGAGTCTGTTTGCCCTCTCTACCAGGCCATTGGCCTTGGGGCAATACAAAGCTGTCTTCTCATGTTTGATGTTCATTTTGGCGAGGAAGTCAATCATGAGCTGCGAGGTAAACTGTACTCCATTGTCCGTGATCAACGAAGATGGTATGCCTTCCTTTGCAAACACATCTTTCAGAAATTCAAGGACATCACTTGTGTTGATATGATGGACGAACTTGTATGAGACCCAATGAGAAGTGTAGTCCACTAGCACTAGCAAGAACCTCCTCTGGACACCCAGATTGTCCATGGGCCCAATGATGTCCATGGCCAGTTTACTCCATGGCTTAATGGGTACTTCCACTGGGGATAGGGGTGTTTTCCTTATTACTTTGCTTTTGTCGCTCCTAGCACAGCTAATGCAATCCTTTACTAACTGCTCCACCATGGAGTCCATTCTGGGGAACCAGAACTTCTCCCTCACTCTTTGTTTGGTAAGGCTGCGTCCTAAGTGCCCTTCGTGTGCTAGTTCCACAATTCTTTTCCTGAGGTTGGTTGGTGGAACTATCCTGTTTTGGCGGTAGACTTTGTTCTCTATAATGCTTAGTTCGTAACGCACTTCCCAAAAGTCTCTGAGATTTTCCTCAAGTTTGCTGCATTTCTTGGGCCATCCTTCGACCATGAACTCTTTAAGTTTCTGCATATCTTTGTCTTCCTCTTCTTCTTTCTCCCATTCTTCCTCCGTCAGTGCTGGCTCGTCCACTGCCATGATGGGGCTATCTAACATTTCTTCCTCTTGTTCATTTTCTAAAGGGGCTCTCGACAGGTAATCTGCAATTTTATTCTCCTCCCCAGGAACATACTCCACTCTGAAGTTGAAATTCTCCAACCCTAAGATCCATTTCCCTATCCTGGAAGTGCAGTTTGTTGAACCTCTCACTGTGAAGATGAAGGTCAGGGGCTTATGGTCTGTACGGATGGTAAAGTTTATGCCCCACAGGAAGAATTTGAAATGTTTAACTGCCCAGTATACTGCAAGTGCCTCCTTTTCTATTACTGAATAGTTGCTCTCCGCCTTGGAGAGGCACCTGGAAGCGAAAGCAATTATCTTCTCTCCCTTACCATCTCTTTGAGACAAGGTAGCCCCTAACCCCTTTTTTGACGCATCAGTGGTAAGGACGGTTTTTTCATGGTGTCAAACGTGCCCAAGGCTGGTGACTGCAATATTTCCTCTTTCAATGTATCTGCGATGTGCTTGTGCTGGTCAAGCCATTCAAAGTCCTTGTCTTTTTTTATCAGTTCCCGTAAGGGATTGCACTTTGATGCAAAATCCTTGAAAAACTTGGCCATGTACTCCATCAGACCTAAGATTGACTTGAGTTCGTCCTTATTCTGGGGTTATGGAGCATCCTTAACAGCCTGCAGTAGGTTGTTTTTTGGTCTAAACCCTTGAGCAGAAATGGAGTGTCCAAGGTAGTCGACGGAGGTTACTCTTATTTGGCACTTGGACTTCTGCACTGTCAAACCCGCATCCATCAATTTCCTGAATACGAGTCTAAGGGTACGGTCGTGCTCTTCCACGGAACGCCCATATACTAGAATGTCATCTTGGAAGCACATTGTTTGGTCTGCTTCTTTTAGGATCTGGTGCATAATCTTTTGGAATATTGCCGCGGCGGATGCTAGACCAAATGGCATCCTCTTAAACATGAAGGCTCCTTGGGAGGTAATGAAAGCGGTGAGAGGCCTAGAGTCGGGGTGTAAGTCCACTTGATGGTACGCCATCGACAGATCAATGACGCTGAAGAATTTGGCCTGCCCCATGGTGCTGAGCATCTCATTTATGTTGGGTAGTGGGTACCTCTCGACCCAGATGTTCTCGTTTAGACTTCTTAAGTCCACACATAAACGAATGCCATCTCCGCTAGCCTTGGCTGCGATTACCACGGGCGCCAACCATTCTGAACTGTCTATTGGTTGTATGACCCCCATCGTGCACAATCTCGTTAGCTCTTTTTCTAAAGGCTCTCTCATCTGGTGTGGTACAGGGCGCATCTTGTGTACCACTGGCTTAGCACTTGCCTTGAGTTTTATTTTATGCTGGTAGTCGCAAAGGAGTCCCAACTTGTCCTCAAACAGTTTAGGAAATTCGTCACATATGCTTGTGCTGGGTGAAACTTGATCGGTTAGTAGTACTTGTTCTTCTTTGTTTGGGTTAAGGATGATTCCCATCTCCTTTTGGTGTTGCCACCCTAGCAGGTTCGATCCTGTTTCAACAATGTATACTTTCCCTACCGTGACTCTGCCTTTGAATTCAATTTTCATCTCTTCCATGCCTAAGAGGGGTATGGGCTCCTTGTTGTAGCCTGTGGGGGTGATGTCCGGGTTCTGCAGAGTTTTTTTTTCTTGTTGGTCAAAGCCTTCGTAGTCCTTGCAGTTCAGCAAAGTAAAGGGAGAGCATGAGTCAGCAAACATGGTGACAATTCTGCCATTAAGTTTCACCTCACATTTGGGGTAAATTACGTTTACAGTACCAGAAACTTCTTTGAGTTGGAATATGAACTTCCTCTCACTGGGCAAAACACACTTAATTTCTTTGCTCATTGTTCCCTCTGAACTCCCTCCTTCTCCATGATGAGGTTCGCCTTCTCTACATACTCTTGCGAAGTGTCCTCTCCTGTTACACTTCTTGCAGGTGACACTCCTGGCTGGACAATGAATGTTGTTGGCAAAGTGGTTACTGCTGCCACACCTGTAGCACCTGTAATTCCTTTCATTTCCAGGGTTTTGTGTACTGTACTCTTATTCTGCGTTTTATTTACTTCACATACTTCCGCTTCTTCTTGGATACTAGCTACCACTTCCGTCGTAGTCTTCATTTCTTTTATACATTTAGCAGTGTGTTCCACTGATTTGGCAATACTGACTGCTTCACGAAGACAGGGATTCTTTGCTAATAGCTTTTCTTGAATGCGCACATTGTTTGTGCACCGTACTAATTGGTCTCTAATTAAAGAGTCAGCCAAGTTCCCAAATTCGCAAAGTTGGGTGAGACCACGCAATGCTGCAATGTAGTTGGTGACTGATTCCTGTTTCCCTTGGAACCTGCTAAAAAATTTGTGCCGTTCCAAAACCACATTTATTTTGTCCCCAAAATGTGTTTCTAACTTTGCCATAGTGGTTACAAATTCATCCATGCTTCCCACTTCTTCGCCATCTTGGGTTTCTGGTTCAGGTAATGTTTCATAGATTTTGCGCCCTTGTACGCCTAGATTGTGAAGTAAGATATGCTGTTTGCGCACAGCAGTGAACCGCTCCCCACCTATGGCAATTATGTATGACTCAAAAAGTTTGACCCACTCCTTCCAGCAAATCTCAGGTTCTCCTATTTCATTTAAAAATGGAGGTGGTTGAGTCATGCTAGCTGCTGCCATCATGGTATAGTAGTAACACACAGTGTGGTGACAGGAATGTAAGGAAATTGAAGGAAAATGAGTAGAGGGAAACGTATGCTGAGGATCACAGGAACTGAAAGCAGGACCCCACGCAGCTAGTCCACGTTAGCTCCCATCAAACCACAAGGAGAATGCGGAGGATTCATAAACGTGCAGATTCCTACACAAGTTCACGTTTTTTTTTCGTTTTTTTTTCTTCACAGAGCTCAAGGCAGATGTCTCTGTATCATGTAAAGTCAATAGACCTTGAGTAGAGTTGCCGCCCTGTATGTTGCACAAAAGGAATTGACCCCTTAAAGTCTGTGGATGGAGGATAATTTTGTGTGTTACACTCTACATGTGTGCGTTTACTCCTTCATTGCGCCAAACAGAGTGTGCACTTTATTGTTCAGGCTGTAGAAGAACAGTGTCTAAATGTCACTTATATTCTGATGTGACACAACCCCACACGACGCTGCCTCTGGGGAGCTTAGTAAGGAGCTGCGCATGAAGGTGAGAAGGAAATCTCCTCGGCGCCTACTTCCCCACGCTGATTGCAGTCTAATCCGTCCAGCTGACAGGAGCGTTCGTCGATATGCGGACGTCAATTACTCTCCTCACTGCGCTTGCTCCCAACGCTGAATACTGCCTCACTCTTTCCCTTTGACAGGGGCGCTCTAGAGGATTAGTGCATTAAGTCGTGTCCTCACTGCGCCTGCTCCCACTCGCTAACGCTGCCTCATAATGCAACTGACATGGCGTCCGTCACGACTGAACCGGCATCTGTCACAACACCATCTCCCATCACAGGCTGGCTGCTGTTCGATCCGCTCCCCCAGACAAGAGGTTTCCCTCACGCGCTAACGCTGCTGAATAAACTCAGGACTCCCGCTGCCGAACTGCCATGCCACACAGCAAAGCGCTCTCACCGCCTGGATGACAACGAGCTTCCCGTCGCACTGCTTTTCACTCTTGAGGCTCGCAGGCTGTCCTCCGTTCACTTCGCTGCAATGGATGATGTGGACAATTTCTTTTACTTGTTCCTCACAGACGAATGGAGAGAGTACATAAAGGGGAGATGATCACAGCTGCCCCCTGCGCAGCAACTCGTCGCCAGTGTTAAAAGTTAGTAATGACAGACAGCGGAGGAGCTTTCCAGTCTGCTTTAATGATCATCCAACTCTCCGGAAACAATGACATCTGTGAACATTCTAAGTCAAACTCCAGTGGGCTAAACCAGGTAAGGGGAAGGGAAAGGGGTGGGTGGAGTGTACCATTTAACAGTAAGATTACAACACTTTTGCATTTGGAATGCTCGCTTTTGTGACCGCCTCTAAGGCTGGTACTGGAGTTACGACAATAATGCGTTTCCCTTGGGCTAGAGCTCTTTCTTTTGCTACAGCGGTTTGAACTGCTGTCAGTATTTTTTCTGTTGAAGTGAAGCGCATTTCTGCTTGTGTATACAAATGTGATTTGTATGCTATTGGTACTTTTTCACCCTCATTAAATGTTAAGTAGGTGAATCCGCATTGACCCGAAATTATTCGGATCACTAAATTGCGTTGACTTACGCGTGTTTGTAAGTGATTTGTTGCTAACATGTTAGCTTGGAGTGAATGCAGGATTTCTGTGTGTTCTTGTGTCCAATGTTTGATTGAAAAATCAGGTTTGATTAATTCGTAGAGAGGTTTAACCCTTTCTGCATAATTTAGAATGTAAGTTCTTCCAAAATTTAGGAAACCCAAGATGTATTGTAAGTTTTTCAGCGTTTTTGGAGGTTGGAGCAGCGCACACTTTTCTAAAACGTTAGCTGCCAAGCTCTTGCCTTCACTTGAAAGCTCATATCCTAGGAAAAGGACATTGAGATGGGCAATTCTGGATTTTTAAAGTTGAATTTATAGCCTTCAGAGGCGAAGCCCAATATAATGGTACTCACCCTGTTCAAGTGCCTATCTAGGTCATCGTCTGTCAGATAGATGTCATCGACATATGACAATGCCTCATTATCATAAATTTGTAGTAACTCTGTTACTCTTGCTGAGAATAACCCCGGGCTGTTTTTGAACCCTTGTGGGAGTCTACAAAATTGACGCTGGGTCCCCATTATTGAGAAAGCTGTTAAGTACCTGCTTTCAGGTGCTATGTTTTGACAAAAGAAACCATTTGAAATATCCAATGTGGTTTTATATTTTTTACGCACAATGTTATTCATTAATGCTGTACTATGTGCATTTTGCACTACAAATGTTTTTGAACAAGTGTTAAAGTGTCTGTAATCCAAAACTAGACGATATGTATTGTCTGGTTTGGATACAGGAAACAAAGGATTGTTCATTGAGGAGGTGCATGTTTCAATCACCCCTTGGAATTCAAGTTGATCTAAGATCTCCCTGACCTGTTTTTTAGCTTCTTGTTTATTGGGTACTGCCTTTGTGCAGTAGGTTCATTTTTTAGATGTATTTTGTGGTGAGGTGAGTCCTCATCCCATCCTACATGATTTTTATATAATGCTGGGGCCTGGACAACTTCCCATTTCCTGGCATAAGTATATTTTAGGTGAATTGGAATATGGTTGGAGAAGGCAGGCATAATGATGTCCTCACCATGTGGGCACTCCCTGACAAATTGTGGTGGCCAGTCTTTTTCTGCTAGAAGTATATCATAACCCCTTGAAAGTTTCTCCCAAAAGAGTATTTTCACTTTTCTTGGTATGTCTCCCTCCATTCGGAGTGTTATGTCATATAACTTTTGTGGAGTACTAACCCTGGTGTCTACAGTCTCTACTGTGATGTACTCATTCAAGTCCACTATCTCCAGAAGTTCCTTCAGGTTCTGGCGAGCTATTGTGACTTCTGCTGCACTGTCCAGCATTGTCTGAGCCCATTCTCCGTTCTTGAGCTGTGTTCTCAGTATACTCGGCATGTCTGATCTTCAGACCTGCTACCTTCTTTTTTGTAAATTGAGGTTTTGATTTATTTTTCTGAACATGTTTGTCGTCTTTCGATTTCACGCGTTCTTCTCTATGTTCTGACCGTCCTCTTCTTTCCGATGTCTGTGACGATATCTGAAAGGTACGAGAGGAACGTGTATCAGTATCTTGATACCTGTCAGGTTTTCTTAAATTATCCCTATTCCTGAGGTTATACCTCCTTTCAGAGGGCTCCTTTTGAGGAGACCTACCTCGGGATTGAGAACGTGTCTTATTTGAATTTTGTTTATTAGTTTCCCACTTCTTTTTAGAAGATGTAGGAGTTTGTTTAATAGTGTCCTTCTCAAGACTTTCAGATAGTTTTGGCTTCAAAGGTTTTCCACCCAAACTATCTCTGCCTAATTCTGCATAAGATTGTTCTATTATTCTGGGTAGTTCATGTTGATGTTCTGTAACATCAAATTCCCTTAAGCGTTGGCGGATCGCCACTGATGCTGCCTCCCCTTTAATATTAGATAATATTATTGTTGAGACCTGGTCGAAGTTTTTCAGTAATTTCATACCTAAATTCAGAGCAGGCTCTGCCCCGTATTCATTTTGAATTTGTTTCAGGACATCTGGTATTACTGCGATTGACGGAACACCATGTGTTTTAGTATAGATGGCAGCAAAGACTGCGCCCCAAGTGGTGCAGTCTTCCAGTTGTGGTGTGATCCCCATTGGTAAACAGATTGTTAGGATTCTGTGTTTCTCATAAGGGCTAGTATTTGGAAATACTGCTTCGATTTGAGTAATTTTTTGAGCTATCCAGAATGGAATTTGCTCACGTTTTGTGGGCATTTTACCCATGACTGCGTATAAAGTCTGTGGAGTAATTTTTAGTGTATTCCCCTGATGAGGGGTTTGAATTGGAATGGTCATTGGTGGTTGGACTGTGAAAGTCTGCATGACATATTGGACTAGTTGTCTGTAAATTTTTATTAACTCTTGTAGTTGAGTAAGTAATTCCTCGTCTGACATTACATCGATGTCAGGGTGAGGTGTGTAGCTGTCTAGAATCGGCCATGTTGCTCCTGGTCTACCTAGTGGACCGAGCCTGGTAATGTTTTTGTGATGTTTTAGGGTGCTTTTAAACCAGAGATGATGCTCCTGGTATGTGAGTGGAATTTCAATATCCTCGAAAGGAATATATTCCTCTGGTGGTTCATCTTCTTTAAAGAAGTGAAACACTCTTGTTACTGGATTTGATTCTGGGAATACTATCCATGAATAGAATACCTCTGTCTGAAAGGATTCGTGTGCCTCTCTCACAAAAACTGCTCTACCACCTCTTGGTGATAGGCCGTGTTTTATAAGTTTTAGAGTGATAGCTCTCCTTAAGTTTGGATGGATGTTTATAACACCCTCATCGGCTTCATTTAAACCGGTAAAGTTAAAAGCTGTTACGACTGGGTCAGCCGCAGCTACACCGTTCTCAGTGCCATTGTCCCCGTGTATGGACTTTTTTTTTGTGAAAAATGCAGTACAAGTTTCAAGGAAACAAAAGATAAGGTGCACAATATTTTGGAACACTGTATCCTTCAACGTTGATTAAACCAAACAGCTAATATATAGGGTTTTTTGTCCTATTTAGCTTTGGCGGATATTTAACCCTACCCACTCCAGACGTCTTATGGAGTATGTAAGTAGGGGTCTCTGAGAGAAAAGCACGACTGAGTTACTCAGTATCTAGCGTTAAATTAGTGCCTTACCAAACCGTTGGGCGCCATGTAGTGTAGTTACTATTTCCCTAATAGGCTCTGCGCATTGGAATAATATACCCTATAGGTTTGACATGGGACCGAGGTCAGTATGTCCCTATCGAGTATATTAAACTTAATTACTTTGTGCCAGCTAACTCAGAGGCCACTAGAAACTCCTTGTAAACAAGAAGGGAGTAGTTTCTGGCAACCGCATAAACATGACAACTTTGTTTCCCTTTAGAATCGGAACACTCTCAGAATCATGGAAACAATAGATAACAGTTTCACTCAGCTAATCGTGCATGCTTAGTTTCCTCAGAGTTACACAGAAAGAATAGACGGGCGTTTCAATAAAAGGGATTTATTGAACAGTCTTGTTTCTCGTGTAAGAGATATGAGCTGTTATGATCACAAGACAGTATGCAAGATATATAATGTACAGCGTAAGCAGTAGAAAGAAATAATACTGCGCTAGCATTATCTTTTAGCAAATATTCACATACATAAATAACATGAGCTAAAAATGCGAGTACACATACGATGCTTTTCTAAGCTAGTTCTACCCCAGTGTACCTAACCTAGTCTAGGTGTAGGGCAAGGTAAGAAGTAGGTGAAGTATTCTATGGTATGGTAAACTAAGAGTATGTTAAGTCTAGTATGCCAAGAGTCCCTCAAGGTTCTAGTCAGCTCCATACCTTGAGAATGAGAGAGTGCCCAGACGGTAGAAGAAGAAGTGGTGTCTGATCTGAATCTTGTCCCACCACGAATCTAGGGACCCACCCACCGGTAAGCGCTTAAGTATCCTTAGGAAAGGGTTGGGATGATTCAGGGGACCCTCCCAGGGGAGGGTCTGGATGGGGGGAGGATACTCCCATGTCCTTTGTCCAGTATCGCACCAGAGAGGGAGCCAATGGTTCCCAGAGCTGGTTTGAACTGGACTATGCATGGGGACACCAAATGTGCCCCTCATGCAGACTGAGTGGCGCTGGCAAGTGCATCCACCCTGCCCCAATACACTAAATCCTGTCTAGTGCCTATTGTTCTGCCTTCCCCTGCTCATGCTTGGCCTGCTGGTGTAGGAGGGCAGAATCGTGTCTCTGGTCGGCAGCAACCATTTTGTGCTGTCCAGGTCAAGAAGGCTGATACCGGGAACACTGAGAGCCTAACGGAGGGTTCTTCCAGTGCTTGGAATCATACCTCCACACCGTTTACGGTGTGGGGGTATGATTACAACATGTTTGATACCAAACATGATAGGATTAATTGCAGCCGTTTTCGAGATGGTCGTCGCGTAATTATGCGGTGCCCCTCTATATAGTATATGGCTGCTTCACTTACAACCTGAGAGAATGGACTCTGTAGGCTGTAGGGGTGTCCTGCTCATGCAGGGGCACCCTCACACTTAGAACCAAGCACCCTGACTTCAGGATTAATAAGGCCTGCTATAGGGGTGACTTATAGGTTTTAAGTGCAGTGACCCTAGATATAGGAAACCTATATCTTTAGTAAGTGGTGCTAGCACCAGCTTCCACAAGCTGCAATGGCAGGCCTGTAGTTCGATTTCGAATGGTCTCCCATGGGTGGCATAATGCATTCTTCAGCCCATGGGGGACCTCTGGGGTATCTATGCCGTGGGTACCTTAGTACCATATACTAGGGACTGATAAGGGTACCCCAGTAGCCAATCTGGGATGTACCTAAGTACTGAACACAACAATTTAAGGGAGAAAGCAGATAAACTGGGGTCCTGATTAGCAGGATCCCAGTCAGACTAGTCAAGAACAGCTTAGCACCAGGCAAAAAGTGGGGGTAACCCTAAAAGCAGATCCTACTTTCCTACATAACCCCCCCCCAAATGTAAGGAGATGAGACTAACCTTGCCCAGTTGAGTCTTCATTTTCTAAGTGGAAATATCTGGAGAGTCCATCTACATTGGCATGGTTACTCCCAGGTCTATGTTCCACTGTATAGTCTATCCCCTGTTGGGAAATGGACCACCTCAAAAGCTTGGGGCTTTCACCCTTCATCTGTTTAGGCCATAAGAGGGGCTTATGGTCGGTCTGAACAATGAAGTGAGTGCCAAACAAGTGTGGCCTCAACTTCTTCGGGGCCCAGACCACAGCAAAGCCCTCCCTCTGAATAGCTGACCAACATTTCTCTCAGGGGGTCAACCTTCTGCTGATAAAAGCTTCTGGTTGATCCTGGCCCTCTGCATTCAGTTGTGATAACACAGCCCCTACCCCTAACTCAGATGCATCTGTTTGCACAATGACATTTTTTGAGTAATCAGGACTTTGCAGAATGGGAGCCGTGCACATGGCCTGCTTAAGGCCATCAAATGCCTTTTGGCAGCTTAATGTCCACTGAACTTTCTTTGGCATTTTCTTTGATGTGAGATCATTCAGAGGAGTCACTATGGGCCCATATCCCTTTACAAATCTCGTGTAACACCCAGTCAGGCCCAAGAAAGCTCTGACCTGAGTCTGGGTAGTTGGAGCAACCCATTCCATTACGGTCTGGATTTTGCTCTGTAGTTGTTGAACCTGACCTCCACCTACCAGTTGGCACAAGTACATGACCTTACTCTGCCCTATCTGGCACCTAGTAGCCTTGACAGTGAGGCCTGATTTCTGCAGAGCCTCCAAAACATTCTTGAGGTGGACCAGGTGATCCTCCCAGGTGGAGCTAAAGACAACAATATCATCTAGATGTGCTGCACTATAGGCGTCCAGACCTGTTAGAACTTTGTTCACCAACCTCTGGAATGTGGCAGGTGCATTTTTCAAACCAAAAGGCATCACAATAAATTAATAATGCCCACTATGGGTTGAAAATGCTGTTTTTAGGTTGGCATTCTCACCTAATCTGATTTGCCAGTAGCCAGCAGTTAGGTCAAATGTACTCAAAAACGTGGCTGAGGGCAAAGTATCAATAAGTTCATCTGCCCTCCTGAATTGGGTGAACACTAGTCCTAGTGACTGCATTAAGACCTCTGTAGTCTACACAAAGCCTCATTTCTCTTTTTCCACCCTTGGTGTGAGGTTTAGGTACAAGCACTACTGGGCTAGCCCATGGGCTATCAGAGGGCTCAATTACTCCCAACTCCAGCATCTTTTGGACCTCTGTCCTGATGCAATCGATGACATGGTCAGGCTGCCTGTAGATTATATTCTTCACAGGTAGACTTTCACCTGTGCCCACTTCATGGGTACACCAGGTGGTTTGACTCGGTGTCAGAGAAAACATATGCCTGAATTGATTGAGGACCTTACTGCAATCAATCTGCTGTTGATCAATGAGGCTGCCTGCCAAGGCCAATCCATCAACTGACCCATCATCAGGGTTCTGAGAGAGGAGATGAGGGAGAGGGTCACTCTCTTCCTCCTGTCCCTCATCAGTTGCCATGAGCAAGCCCATGTCAGCCCTGTCTGCAAAAGGTTTTAGCCTGTTCACATGAAGTACCCTATGGGGACTTCTGGGAGTGCCAAGGTCCACCAGGTAGGTGATCTCACCCTTTTGTTCAAGTATAGTGTGAGGTCCATTCTTTGTCCTGGAGAGCTGCTGGGGCCATAGGCTCCAACACCGACACTTTCTGACCTGGCTGGTAAACAGTCAGGACAACCTTTTGGTCATGCCAAGCTTTTTGAAGTTCTTGGCTGGCCTCCAGGTTTTTGCTTGCCTTCTTCATGTGCTCAGCCATGCAGGAGCGCAGACCAAGTACATAGTCCACTGTTTCCTGTTTTGGAGGTTTGAGACCTAACTCCCAGCCTTCCTTCACCAGACACAAGGGACCCCTAACTGGATTTCCAAACAGAAGTTCAAAAGGGCTGTAGCCAACCCCCTTCTGAGGAACCGGATGTATGACGATATCACGCATGCATTACATCGCATGCCATTAGATCGCGGTTTTAACAACGCAAGTCGTTACAACGACTTGCGTTGGAGGGCGCTGGACTTAGGAGTAGTTTAATTTACTATTCCAACTCCAGCCTACGTACAGTAGGGAAGGTGTTGGATAGTAAATTAAACTACTCCTTGTCCTATAGCGCCCTCCAGTGCAAGTCGTTGTAACGACTTGCGTTGTAAAAACCTCGATCTAATGGCATGCGATGTAATGCATGCGTTCTAAAGGTTGTTTCCCGAGGAACCTCTCTATAGGCAAAGAGAAGGCAGGGTAGTAGGACATCCCATTTTTGCCTGAGCTGTTCTGGGAGACCCATGATCATACCCTTGAGGGTCTTTTTGAACCTTTCAACTAGCCCATTGGACTGAGGATGGTAGGGTGTGGTGAATTTGTAATTCACTCCACCCTATTTCCACATTGCTGTTATATAACTTGACATGAAGTTTGAACCTCTGTCAGTTAAGACCTCCTTAGGGAAGCCCACTCTGGAAAAAATTCCCAAGAGGGCCCTAGTGGTTCTAAGGGGACTATCTTCTGGGTATCAGTGGCATGGTCCACCACCACTAGAATGTAACTGTGGCCAGATGCTGTTGGAGGGTTCATGAGACCAACAATGTCAATCCCAACCCTCTCAAAGGGAACCCCAACTACTGGAAGTGGAATTAAGGGGGCCTTTGTGATGCCTCCTGACTTACCACTGGCTTGGCAAGTGGCACAGGAGCGACAAAACTCCTTAGTGTCCTCAGTCATATGGGGCCAGTGAAAGTGGGACACGCCTGACCCAAGTCTTGCTTTGCCTGAGGTGTCCTGCCAGGGGAATATCATGTGCAAGGGTGAGTAGGAACCCTCTAAACCTCTGGGGTATAACCAATCTCCTGGTGGCACCAGGCTTGGGGTCTCTACCCTCTGAGTAAAGAAGTCCTTCATCCCAGTAGATCCTATGGGACCCACTGATATTCCCTGAGGCCTCAGCAGCAGCTTGCTGTCTGAGGGGTTCAAGAGAGGGGCATGTCTGCTACTCCAAACTCAAATCTGCTCTGGAAGGGCCCCCTGCCCCCAAGAACTCAACCTGATCAGCCTCAAGCTCATCTGAGGCAGTACCTTCACAGAGGCTAAGATCATCTCCCTCAAGAGACTGATCTTCACTCTGAGTCTGTGAGGAGGGCAAAGCCTTACCCTTCCTGTTCCTTCTCTTGGAAGGCACCTGGTCCATTGTTCTAGGATCCAGGGCCTGTTCAGTGGAAAGCTGTTTGGCGTGAGCCCTTGTCACAGCAAACACACTTGCAGAGATGCCCAACATTTCTGCATGAGTCCTGAACTCTACTTCAGCCCAGGCTGAAGTTTCCAAATCATTGCCCAACAAACAATCTACAGCTAGGTCTGAAGATACCACAACCTTCTTAGGTCCAGTTGCCTCTCCACAGCTGAGATTCACGACTGCCAAGGAATGGTCAGTCCTGACATTGCTAGCATTGGTCACTTGGTACACTTGTCCAAGTATGATCTGGTCAGGAGACACAAGATTCTCTGTCACCATAGTGACACTGGCACCTGTGTCCCTGTAGGCTACGGCCTCTTTTCCCTTTATCAAAGGCTGTTGCCTGTACTTGCCCAAGTTAATGGGACTGACTAGTAAGGTGGCAAGATCTATGCCACCATCACAGACCAAAACAGCCTGAGCTGGAGTTCTGACTAAGTCAGAACCCACCTCAGAACCCAAGGTTAATCCTACTAATCCATTGAGGGCTGTACTACCACTTGTACTGGAGCTAGGGGGTGCAGTTGCCTTAGAGGCAGTGGTAGTAGAAGTTTACTTGGCTTTAGGACAATCAGCATCCTTTGTCCAATGGGTCTTTACCTTGCAGATATAGCACCAAGGTTTCTTCATGCCTTTCTTGGATGTTTGTGACTCCCCCCAGATGCAGGTTTTTGGTGCTCTTGAGAAGACTCTTTCTTGTCTTTGCCCTTGTCCTCACCCTTAACTTGAGTTTTAGAAGAATATTGCTTCTTCTGGTCACCACCATTACCCTGGTTTTTCTGCTTCACCCTGGTTCTGACCCATTTATCTGCCTTATTTCCCAATTCTTTGGGAGAGATCAGATCAGAGTCCACCAGGTACTGGTGCAAAAGCTGGTTCTGACAATTATTAAGGATCTGGTCTCTCATAATCAAATTGTACAATCCTTGGAAGTCCTTCACTTTGCTGCCATGTAGCTAACCTTCCAGAGCCTTAATGGCACTATCCACAAACTCTACCCAGTCCTGGGTCCGTGCTTTCTGGGTGTCTCTGAACTTAATGCTGTATTGCTCAGTAGTTAAGCCAAACCCATCAATGAGAGCACTCTTCAAAACTGAGCAATTATCAGCATCCTCTTCTCTAACAGTGAGGAGCTTATCTCTACCTTTGTCAGCAAAGGAGAGCCACAAGTTAGGTGCCCACTGCTCTTGGGGGACCTTCTGAACTTTACAGGCCCTTTCTAAAGCAGTTATTCATTTGTGGATGTCATCCCGAACATGGTAGGGAGGGACTATCTTGCTCAGGTTCTTATGGCCATAAGAAGTTTCTCTAACTCTAGGGACACTGTTGCTGCCACCATGGGACTCTAGTCCCAATTTCTTCCTAGCCCTCTGGACTTCTAGGGACTCTGTCATGTCCTTTAGGCTAGCACTGTCATGTATACCCCTTTTTACATACATTTGTCCCATCCACACGACAATAACGGTTCTGAACAGGTGACCTTTTACCTAGTAGCTTGCACCTGTCTCTTCGACACCAGGCTCTCGGTATTGTATCATAATCCCTGTACCTGACGTACATAAACATGCCCTCAGGCACAGTATAATTATTCTGTATAAGGGTCACCACTTTTTTCATTCTTGGCCAACAGCCAGCTGTGCATGATCGCATTTGTTTGGAAAAACATTTATGATTGTTTTCAAAACAGTTGTGACTGTTTTCAAAAGATATTGATTCTAGAAGAAACCCTGGAGTGAAACTCTTGTATATAAGACCGTTATTCCCCCCTTCAAATTAGAGGAGAATTCCTTCCAAGCTGACATGGGGTCTTGCATGCTGAATCTTCGACACCCAGCAGTCTGACATCTCCTCGAGACAGAGACGGGTCCTTCATTCTCAACCATCAGGTGGGGGGGGGCTGGTTCTTCCCTAGGGGTTTCTTGGCTACATATACACATATACATGCTACACATACAGATCTAGGCTAGGTACATTTAGGCAAATTACTTAGGGCGCGCATTTTAGGAATATGCAAGTGCTACTGTTTTTATCTGAACTGCTTATGTTCATCTTATTAGCACCATGGTAGAAATGTATCTACTATTTTCTATATTGGTACTCGCAATCTCTTTCTTATGCTTCTGTCTCCTGATTGTCGCTGCAAATATGTTTTACACAAGACTGACACTGGACCAATAAATATTTATTGAAACATCCTAATCGCCATCCTGTGTATTTCTGAGAATAAGTGAGCACGAGTGACTGAGCAAAAGGTACTGTACTGTTTTCCACGATCCATGAGTAATCAGGGTTGTCATGTTCAGTGGTTGCCAGAGACTACCTACACCACTGTAAGAAACAGGGGGGTGGTAGTGGCACTGTACAGCTAGCTGGTCTAACGGCTGACATATCCTGTGGGGGTGTCCGGAAGCGGTTGGGACACCTAGCCCTCAGTTTAGGTCCTCCAAAACGCACAGGTCCTGGGGATTCCTAGGCACTACACGACATGGCACCGCCAATGTTGGTTTGGTTCTTATATTAACAGTGAAAATCTGAGTAGTTCAGTCGTGCTTTCTCAGAAAGCCCTACTCACACCTTTACAGAGACGTCTAAAGTGGGAAGGGAAACCCGCCTCAGCTGAGCAGATATACTCTGTGTATTGGCTGAAGGTTTAACAAGCTTGTAAGGGAAAAGGTTCCCACATTGTGCGAAAACCCGAAAAATTTCTAAAAACATTTGTTCTTTTCCGTTTGAGAATGACTGAGTCCACGAGCAGTGATTCAGGGAATGGGGAAGAAGAGTTTGCTAACGCTCTCAACATTACAGAAAACTGTGAAATGCAGTAACTATTAAATTGATAGAACACGGTGTACCCACAACAGGTGGCTGTGGTACCTTCGTGATTGAGGCACATGAGGTGTTCGGATCAGAGGTATTCTATTCTTGAGTTCAGTTACCACCTGCAGACCCACAGACTAAATTGTTCCACACATACCTTGTGGTTGAACCACCAGACAAATATATTCCATACGAAGACATTGAAGTCCCGTTAACTTACCAGCAACACAGGAACTGGTTTAAAGTTGCCCTCCCACACCCAACATCTGTCGAAAGACTCAGTCCACTCAGCATAGAAGGAGCGACCTGGCCGGTCTTAGTGACATACACTCCACATCCAGAGATAGATACACTACCAGTGGATGAAGTCCGTACAATACACAAAGACATAGGCTATACACACACATTGTCCAGTTCGTCTTGTGAACATTAACAGTTTAACCTGTGAGAAATGCTCCAGTCGGTCCACATCAGACCACACCTACCATTAACCCACAGACACTAAAATCAGTGATAGGAACAACACCTTCCAAACTGAAGCAAATTCCGTTCTGGATAGCACAAAAAATTGCACAGCTGGAAGCAGTATTTCCTCATTCGGGTCCACAGGAAAGACATAGAATGCTAATCCTTTGCTTGCTAAAGGGGATGGTTCCCTCGGTTGAGGATTGTACCACTTGGGGAACAATCTTTGCTGCCGTATACATTAGGATACACAGTACCCCTTCCATAGCAGTCATTCCGGAAGTATTGAAACAAATACAGAATGAGTATGGGGCAGGCCCTGCCCTGGACTTGGGGATGAAACTGATGGATAATTTTCCCCAAGTCTCTGCAATCATGCTGAGCAACATAAAGTGGGAGGCAGCAGCAGTGGCCATACACAACCGCCTAAGGAAAATAGCACCTGTAAATAAGGAGCGAGAATTACCAAAAATTATCAAAGAAACCTATCCTGCATTAGGTAGAGATAATTTGGGAACCAAAGCAGGGAAACCACAAATGGTGGGTATTCCCGACAAGGACAACTCGAAACAAGGACCCGATTCTTCTACAAAGAAATGGGAGAACAAACAATCTAAAAATAACAGTACAGAAAATAATACACGATCAAGGGGTGGGTCTCCCCAACGGGAGTCTTCTGAAAAGAGGTATAACCTTAGGAATCGTGATAAGATTAGAAAACCTGACAGGTATCAGGACACAGATAGACGTTCCTTTTGTTCCTTTTAGGGTTCATCAAAAAACTCGGAGAGGGACGGGCGATCTGAACAAAAGACTGAAAATCAACCAAAGAGAAAAAGGGAAACACATCATAATTCAGATTACATTATCAAACAGGAAGAACAACCTAAAACAAAACCTCAATTCAAAAAGAAGAAAGTAGCTGGCTTAAAAATTAGACATGCCCAGGTTACTGAGGGCTCAGCTTCTGAACGGGGAATGGGCTCTGACGATGCTAGACAGCGCGGCAGAAGTAACAATAGCTCGCCAGAACCTGAAGGATTTTCTAATGACAGCAGTATTGAATGAACACATCGCGGTGAAAATGCTTGATACAAGAGTAAGTGTCCCACATCGATTACACAAAATTACACTCCAAATAGAGGTGGACATCTCAAGAAAGGTTAAAGGTCTCTTTTTGGGGAACTTAACATATGGATATGACACACTGTTAGCAGAAAAAGATTGGCTGCCTGAGTTTGTGATGGATTGGCCAAAAGGGCAAAGTGTCATTTTGCCTGCTTTCTCCGACCTCGTTCCAGAATCTTTAAAACAATCATACACGCACAAGTGGGCTCAAAGCGATAGCTCCGGCATTATACCGCAACCATGTAGGATGGGACGTGGAGTCTGCCCGCCATGAAATCCCATTAAAATCCACTCCAAATCCACAGAGGCAGTACCCTATCAAAAAAGTAGCAAAAAGACAGGTCAAAGAAATCTTAGACCAACTTAAATACCAAGGTGTAATTGAGACTTGCTCCTACCCGATGAACAATCCTTTGTATCCAGTAATGAAACCTGACAACACATATTGTCTAGTTTTAGACTACCGACATTTAAACACATGCACACGAATATTTGCAGTTCAAAATGCACATAGGGCCGCATTAATGAATAACATTGTGCGAAAGAAATACAAAACGACATTAGATATCTTGAATGGATTCTTCTGCCAGAATAAAGCTCAAGAAAGCAGATATTTGACAGCATTCTCTGCCCGAGGCACTCAGTGTAATTTTTGCCATTTGCCCCAGGGGTATAGGAACAGCCCAGGGCTATTCTCAGCAAGAGTGTCAGAAATATTACAAATATGAGATGAGGAGGCAGTGTCCTATGCAGATGACATCTATCTGACGGACGATGAATTACTTGACCAATGTGCAGGGTAAACAACATAATTGTGGGATTCGCCAATTTGGGCTTACAAATTTAATTTCAAGAAATCAAAAATTGCCCATCTTAATGTCCTATTTTTGGGATATGAGCTCTCAAGTGAAGGCATGAGCCTGGCAGCCAACTTTTTAGAAAAGTGTGCATTGCTCCAGCCTCCAAAGACTCTCAAATGTTTGCAATCAATTTTAATATTTCTGAATGTTGGCAGAATATATATTCTAGGTTATGCAAAAAGAGAAAACCTTTCTAAGACTTAATCAGACCTGGTTTCATAGCACATCAGTGGACACAGGAACATACAGATACTCTCCAGTTTAGTTCAGGCTGATATGATAGCATCGAAACATTTGCACACATGTGTGAATTATACCAATTTGGTGATCCGGGTAGTCCAGGGTTAACAGGATATACATATATCAATTTCAATGAAGGTGAGACAGTCCCAATTGCATACAAATCACATTTATACACGAATGCTGAAATACGATTTGCAGCAAGTTAAAAAATATTGACAGCCATACAGACTGCCGTAGTGAGAGAAAGAGCACTAGCAAAGGGGAAACGCATAATAGTTGTTACCCCGGTACCAACTTTAGAAGCTGTTACCAAAGCAAGCATTCCAAATGCAAAAGCACTACATCCACGATGGATACAATGGGCTAATTCTCTCACTGCAATAGATGTAGATTACAAATATGATTCTACATTAAAAACACAAGCGTTCCTGCAGTACGAACAAGAATACCTTCTCCCGAATGAAATCTTGCCTCTAGAGAAATATGAATACATCATTTATACTGATGGTTCTGCTCAGCCTGCCATAGGAAATAAACAACAGTATAGCACACCATGTGCTATAGTGAAGGGACGTATGCGGGACGCTAAGTTCCATCCCAGCAATACGACTATGCAATCTCTAGAAGATTGTACAGCACAGTTGGCAGAGCTGAAAGCCCTGATACTAGCACTACAATAAAATGATCGGGAATTCCCCACACTGATAGTGTGCGATTAATTTTACTGTGTGCGGTCTTACAATGAATATCTTCATTACTGGGGCCAGAATGGTTTTAGAGATCCAAGGGTTGTACAATTAAACATAAATTGTAATGGCAACAAGTGGCAAAGCTGAAAGCATGCCTGCCACGGGCTCAAGTTATTCACACCTTGAGTCATCAGCGTGTTGGCATACACGTTGAGGGGAATTCACTGGCTGATGAAGCCGCCAACACGACAGTGCGAACTGCTGCCATTGCTGCAATCACTCGTTCTAGCACGAGGATAGGCGGAGACATACTGATAGCTGCCAACGCCTCAAAGAAGGGCTCTGCCATTCTGAAAGATTTTCCACTCAAATATTCCTATAAATTAGATGCGCAAAATACACTGTATGCTCAAATTCCAGGAGTGGGGGATAGAGTTATACCAAAAACGGATCGCAGATTGGGTTTAATTCTAGCTGTGCACGAGGGTCTGGGCTCAGCACACGCAGGAGTCTCTGCTACAATTTCATTACTGAAGCGGTGATTCTGGTGGCCAAGTTTGTCTCAACAAGCAAAGGCTTATGTCTTAAAGTGCAACATCTGCCAGCAGATGAAAGGTTCCACCATAGGACGGCCACCACAAACACCATTACTCATTTAAGACAGACCTCTCACATGGGTCTATTTGGATCACTGCGGCCCCTTAAATTCAGGCGGGACTTACAAGTACATCTTGGTGGCAGTGGATTCATGCTCTAGATTTCCATGGATTTGTCCTCAGCGCTGGGCTGATGCTCGAACTGTTATAAAGGATTTGCGAGTCTTCATCGGGACATACGCAATTGGCACATTACATTCCGACCATGGCCCTGCGTTTAGCTCTTGGGCTTACAAGGAAGCCATGGAAAGTATGGGCATGGCCTTGCGGTACTCCTCCCCCTACCATCCCGAGGGAAATTGATTGGTGGAGAGGAAAAACCGGGACCTAAGCAATCCTTAACAGCAAGGGTATTAGGCGCGGGCGGTAGTTGAGTCAATTACCTATATGGGGTCCAGAGGGCACTAAACAATATGCCAAGAAAATCCTTGGGAGGACGTACCCCCTATGAGATCCTGTTTGGGACAAGAATGTGAGTACCTGACCTCGATTGTGCCAGCACAGTGGCGGATGTAAAACCATTTGAATTGAATGATCGTTTGGCTGTTTTACAGGAACTCAATAAATTACTGGTATTACAAAGCAACGTCTAAGTCAAACGCACCACCATGGGGGAAGTGAAACCGGTTCTGGCAAGACCTGTCTGGGTCCCAAAGATTGGGGACCTGGTCAGAGAAAAGATCGTGGACAAGAAGGAGTTTGGACCATCCTACAGAACACCTGTACCTATCCTGGCGGTTCAAGGAACAAGAACAGTAATTCTTCCGCCTCTTGCTGGCAAAAAAAGAAAAAAGATTTGTCTCCATTGATCTGATAAAACCACACTATGTGGCCTATTCTCAACAGTAGTCCTGAGTAGCCGTAGATCTCCTCTCGCTACTATACAGGAAGTTCAGATGGAAAGACTAATAACGTTTCAAGACTCCTCTGTGCAAGATGCCGGAGTAGCAAATAACGGAGTACGAATGACACCTGTTGAAACTGAACAACATCCAAATGTAAATGAAACACAAATTGCAATTCAGCCCAATAATGAAATTTACATCAACGTGCCTTCACAAGAAGCAACTGCCAGTTCTACAAACACTGCTGAGCTTCCAAAGATAGACTTAACTGCGTCTGGCTACTTCATCAACTTCGATTACTTTTCTTCAGATCCAAGTGAACTTGAGCAAATGCCACTCATTTCCAGAAAAGAACAATTTCGACAATTTTATCTCTGGCTGAAAAAGACTTACTTGGTGTCCCCTTGGTAGCATCTTTGGTTTGCATTAGGGATCCTGTTCCTGTTAATTTGGATTGGTATAGCAACTGTCCTTTTCCTACTACTGAATGGACATTACCTCCCACAACGCTCTGCAGTACAACCTGTGAACTTGGTCTTGAAACCTCATACGTCATCACACCGTGAACAGAGAGACCTGTCCGTAGTGAACATTACAACAGTTCAAGTACCGGATGGTATAGTTTGGGATAGGGTTTCATATGATGTATTAGGTCCTACTGAACATTTGAAAATTCCACATGTTTTTAAAATTTCATTGAATGATTTAATTCCCAGAGAACACTCTCTGATGATTGGGACATTCAGACTGTAAATGCTATGCTCTCAGATTTAGAACAATCTGCTGCATTTTCTTACAGGGCATTGTATGAAGACACATCTGACTTCGACAGTATGTATTGTCACCAGCATTATGGTCATCACTTTTTGCACAGAGTCCCATGAACTGTTAACACTTACCATCAATGGGAACATTGCCCGACACCACCGAAAGGTAGTTCTGCCACATTCACACAGAAATTTGCATACTTTTTAGGGTTCAATACATCAGACCCAATGTCATATTACTATAAGTTAGTACAGACAAATGCAACTGCGAAGAAAATAATGCTGACAAACACCAAACTCATATATTCAGCACCTTTTATCTCCCAACTGTCTATACAAGGTTTCGACTATTGGAGGGACACGATAGACACAAAATCCATCTGGGGGACGAAAGATTGTCAGGTTCAGGGATCTGAAGCTTTATTTAGAGCTTGCCTCAAACCATCACAGATAATTTTCCTGAACAGAACTGTGCAACAGACTACCTGTTACGGGTTTCCAAAAATAAAAGACCTGAAAACACCACACATCCCCTTACCCACACCTGTTGTAGGTTTTATTGAATGACACACTGATACGTGAGAAGATGCTGGGTGCAATGATACAGAATGGTACATACAATTCATCAGCTCCGAATTGGAAGGGATGGTTGGTTTGGCCTATCGACACAAATAGGTGTCAGTCAAGATTCAAGGGTACCTCCGGAGGGTTTAGTAGCCATAGGCCTCACCCACGCTATGTACACACAGACGACCCAGGGGTAGTGACTTCTTATAGTGTTGGGAAGTTGTGCCTAGAATGGCTAAAAACCTCAACACTAATACAGGTGAAACAACACTTGTCCCTTGTAGCTGACAACATGGATCTTAGGGATTTCTTGCTAGGTCCCAAGAAGCCACGTAAGAAACTCTTCTTATATGCCATCTACAATGAACTGTGGAAAGTCTCCCAACAGGATGCTGCTGAGAGATTACGTGAGATTGATAGGATTAACCTAGAAAAGGCCTTGGCTGTGGTAGACAATGGTATGTCCACACTTTCTTCGCGTATTTATTCACTGGGAAACATTGTGCCCTCAGTAATTGATATAATGGAACAAGATTTGTCTATTCTTCAACATGGCAATCTCAACTGCGCTCCATTATACTTTTAAGCTGGACGCTACAATTACTGCGTTCTGGCCACGTGCCATGGCAGTACATTAACGGCTCAAATCTGTTTTCGGCTTATATCTGACCGACAGACAATTGACCATGGGACATTGAGATGCAAAGTACCTCATGCTGCTCATTGAAAAATTAGAGAAATTACCTTTTACAGTAGCAGAGTCACCGTCTACGGAATGTTTAATTCATGACTATATCACACTGCCAATCACGACATTCCAGTTTCAATACTACCTTAGATACCTCCAAGCAGGCAGATATGAAGCATTAGGTAAAGGGTACATACAGGAAACCTGGGAGTTACCTTATAGATATAGGTGCAGAAATAAGGACACTGAAGTTTTCTAGAGTGGTACAGACTGTGAGAGGGCTTTAAGTGGGTCTTTAGTGTGCAAAGAGGTGTCACTTCATGGAGCATGTAATGCGTCAAAAGCGAACTTATCTTGCTACTTGAAAGGCTCCCCAGCTGCAGTGATTCATCCAGTTTTCAAGTTACTTTCGAATGGGAGTTATTTAATGCTGAATGATCAAGGCTGTTGCGGGATGGTGCCAGGCATCGCATATCTAGTCACAGTAAACCTCAGGACTGTTTGTTGCAAGCAAGTATTGTTTCCCCCTGCTCGCACAGTTAGGGAGGCACCACTGTGGCCTTCATTGAATGTTTCCAGTATACGTTTTGATTCGCTGAGCAGCCATGTTGTTTCAACAAAATGTAGCCTTAACTTCAGCCCGAGAGACTTTTGATCTCCAGGCTGCAAGGTCTTCAGCAGAGATACAGGCCCTGGTCCGTAAGAACTTCCCGATCCATTTCGGAGAATGGTTCATCGCATCTTTAACATGTCTGATACGAGTGGGATCATACACTTATTTAAGCGTCTTGGATCAGGTCTCTTAACCACCTTTCAGACCATCTTCGGAGTAATTCCAGCTTTCATACTTGGAAGTGTTTTTGGAGGGCTCCCGTTGGTCCTGCTATCAGTAGCGGGCATCCTGATTTTAATCCTATTGCTTCGCAATGGACGTCGCAATCCCTCAAGACATGGAGAGAACACTGCTGGAACGCCGTTGTCGTGAGCGTATGGTGTTCTACCTGAGAGAGCTGAGTGAGCATTGGTTTCTGTCTTTTAGACTGGTCTGGCTAGACTGTGTCCTGCCTGTGTTCCGTTGCCTCTTCTGCAGATTTGGCTGCGTGTTGGACCTGTGTCTAACACTTTCATCGGTTGCGCCGCTGGACTTAAAAGTGCTCCTGGAGCCCTTGCAGGCCCATGAGTACAGTTGTTCACAGCGTATTCCCATGCTGATGATGGCATTTCTAGAGCCTCCAAGGGATGCTTCCGCTCCTGTTGGAAGGGATATTGGCTCTGCTCCAGAGGTACAGGCATCTGTTCCATGCACACAAGCATCTAATTCGTCCCCGGCGGCTGCTGTGGGAACCAGAGATGACCATCTTTGCTCACTCAATATGATACTGGAAGTTCTGGAAGGATTGTCACCTGCGGATACGATGTTCAGCGATGTTGAGTCTTCGGCACAGGATTCATAAACAATCTGACCTTTCCTGTGCTGGGAACTATTCGGCATTTTTTTTAAACATTTACAAAATTGAAGGTCGTAACTGACTTTGTTTTATTTTTCTCCTTCTCAGCTCTAACTGAGTGTAATGGCTTTCAAGGTACTCAGTGTAATAATAACCACACATACTAGTTTAGAGGACCTTTTGAACACTTTTTGGGAAAAATGACTTTTCTTTTATGGAATTTTTTTCTGGCTTTTAAAGTACTTTTAGTATTTTTATGATACATGATTTTTATGCTTTTTAATGGCCTTAGCTTTATCATTATTTAGCTGACCCTGTTGACCTTTTGATGAGGAGTGGATGTCATGTCCTTTAGGCTAGCCATGTCATGTATACCTCTTTTTACATACATTTGTCCCATCCACATTACAATAACGGTTTTTAACAGGTGACCTTTTACCTAGTAGCTTGCTCATGTCTCTCCGACACCAGGCTCTCGATATTCTATCATAATCCCTGTACCTGACGTACATAAACATGACTTCAGGCACGGTATAATTATTCTGTATAAGGGTCACCACTTTTTTCATCCTTGGCTAACAGCCAGCAGTGCATGATCGCATTTGTTTTGAAAAACATTTATGTTTGCTTTCATAACAGTTGTGACTGTTTTCAAAACATATCGATTCTAGAAGAAAACCTAGAGTGACCACTCTAGTATATAAGATCCTTATTCTCCTGTGCAAATTAGAGGAGAATTCCTTCCAAGCTAACACGGGGTCCTGCAGGCTGAATCTTCAACACGCTGCAGTCTGATATCCTTTGCGGGGTGTCATCCTCGAGGCAGAGACGGGGTCCTTCATTCTCAACCATCAGGTGAGGGGGCTGGTTCTTCCCTAGGGGTTTCTTGGCTACATATACGCATATGCATGCTACACATACAGATCTAGGCTAGGTACATTTAGGTAAATTACTTAGGGCGCGCTTTTTAGGAATATGCAAGTGCTACTGTTTTTATCTAAACTGCTTATGTTCATCTTATTAGCACTATGGTAGAAATGTATCTACTATTTACTATATTGGTACTCGCAATTTCTTTTGTATGCTTCTGTCTCCTGATAGTCGCAGCAAATATGTTGCACACAAGACTGACGCTGGACCAATAAATACTTATTGAAACATCCTAATCGCCATCCTGTGTATTTCTGAGAATAAGTGAGCACGAGTGACTGAGCGAAAAGTACTGTACTGTTTTCCACGATCCATGAGGAATAAGGGTTGTCATGTTCAGTGGTTGCCAGAGACTACCTACACCACTGTAAGATACAGGGGGGTGGTAGTGGCACTGTAGAGCCTGCTGGTCTAATGGCTGACATATCCTGTGAGGTTGTCCGGAAGCGGTTGGGACACCAAGCCCTCAGTTTAGGTCATCCAAAACGCGCAGGTCCTGGGGATTCCTAGGAACTACAATACACAGGGCCAGTTGCTCTTGCCTGAGCCTAAGCCTAGCTTTCTCAAGTTTAAGAATTTGGTATTTTCCTATCCAAAGAGTTCTCCCTCTTACTAGAAATGGAGGTCCCTACTGACTGTTCTGAGGCATTGGATTCTGCAGAGGAGGATATATTCTCATATTCTCACTGCTTCTGTTTTTGCACGTGCCTGCTGGTGTCTGGGGTGGGGGTGACTGCAGGAGTCTCAGCCACTTTCCTCCCCACGTGCTTGCCCACTATATATGTGTGTGTGTGTCTGTGTGTTCATTTGCCTGTTTTGGTTAGATAATGAGAAGTGGTGCTGACAGCCATGTTGCCCATATACCATTGGGCTTTAACAGTTGGCTCCCCATGATGCACCCTCACCTTTCAGTTGATCAGGTGGGAATTTAACAGTGCTGAACACCATATGTACTTTTCTGCCTCCTAAGAAATTGCCTTGTTGGTATATCTACACATGTTGATTGTATATTGCCACTCATCAGCAACATGCCAATGATGGTTAAGCTAATAAAGCATCAACAAATATTGGATGAATGCAGAGTAATGGGCAATACAAGGATTCTATGGGTAATACCAAGGAGTCTTTTTATGAAATAAACATGTCCGCCAAATACCTGTAGCCATTTCCAAGGAGGGGAGCAGCAAATAACAGAAGAGAACATGTCATGCGGAGAGGCTGGAAGGTCCGATCAAGAATACAAGAATAAAACCATGGTAAAAAAGGGGAGAGGGATTATGAGATTATTGATAGTGCTAGTGATACTGCAATACAAATTTATCATATTCCTAACTTAAATTAGAACGACAATAATCGGAATAGAGCAGAATCAGACATGTCCATTCAGGCGTGCAGAATCGGTTTCAGGTTGGCTGACTTTTTCCCCTTCACTGGTAGCCCCTCAGGAACATTTTGTTTTCGATTTCCTGTGATAATACAAACTTCTTGACTCCCTATTCTTGGATTTGGGCTCTTTTTATTGTTTTGAAGTTAGATCTTTACTCTAGAACCAACTCATCCTTGTCAGTAAACCAACACAGACTTTGGTGCAAAGGTTTTTACAACTTTCCAAACTTGCAACTCCAGAAATAATTGAGATTAGTGTATTGGATGGTCATTAATTCGGTTTCTAATCTTCATATCTATGATAGGGGGTATTGAGCGTTTATATTTCGTAATGTTTCGAGGTCATTAATTTTGAATATTAGTACAGAATGTAAGACTGGGGTTTCCACGCTAAGGCACCTCGTGTCTTGCTGTTGCAGTGTCACTCCTTGAATGTGTGTTTTTTTGGATCACATTCAAAAGTGGATCTTGTAAATGTACATGTCACACTACTAGCATGATAATTGGCAGCAGATTCAATGAGGACCTCAGATCAGTGCCTATTTTGGTCTGAGCAGCTGGTATCTTATTGTCTAATGATGTCTGAGTCAAAAGAATCTGTTTAGTCCAGCTTACTAACAATAGAACATGAGTATTTGGGCTTGAACAGCTCTTTATGAGGGTCTTTTATCTTTGTATTTGCAACTTTTGAGCCTCCACCAGCAATTGCAAATCCTCATAAGTTGCAGCATGAGCGATGCTTTAATTACAGACAAGGCTGCATCCTGAAACACCTGGGGTAAGCTGTGTGTTGTAAGAGAAGATAGGCACTGTATGCAAGTATCCAGTTAGCCAGTCACGTAGGTAGTAAGAAACAGATTTATTAAATAAGATAAGTCTTAGTTATAGGTTACAAGTAAGATGGTGTAAAATAGCTCCGCCAGGAGCAGCATCCTTGCAGCTCAGCCCACTCTCTCCAACTGACATTCATCCACACCAGGCACTCCTCAGCATTCCATGATATCACACTCTCACTGGCTGAGCAGCAGGGAACCGGTAGCCAAGGAGAAGATGTATAGCAACAATTCAAGTCACAACACATCTCCTCTCCTTAGAGGAACAACAGAAAATATCAAACCAAGTACCATAGAAATAACATCATCCTTTCACATAAGGACCCCAGATGGAAGTACAAATTCAAACTAACAAATCAATAATTAAAAAGGACTCAAGATGGAAATAAATCTTCAAACAGTCCCATAACTTCAGATACATTAATAATCACATCATGTAATCCTCTGTGCAGGACTTAGGGAACTAGTAATGCCCCTAAAGACATTCACATCACTGGGGTGCAACAACCACACTCATGCCCTTCTGCAACACACTATAACTTTGAGGTGCAACATTCGCATCACCGGGGTGCAACATTCGCATCACTGGGGTGCAACACACAAACGCTACACTTCTCCCCAACCCCTTAGGGCAGACACATCACAATACTAAGGTGCATGACCCTACCCAGAGTACACAACCCTACCACGTAACACCAGGGTACACGACCCTACACTAGACTATACGACTCTAAAACGTAACATCAGGGTACACAACCCCATGCTAGAGTACACAACTCTACAGTGTAACATCAAGGTACACGGCCCCACGCTAGAGTACACAACTCTACATCATAACATCAGGGTACACAGCCCCACTCTAGAGTACACAACTCTACAACGTAACACCAGGGTACACAACCCCAAAAACTCAGCATTAGGGTACACAACCCTACAATGTAACACTAAGGTACACAAGACAACACTGGAGTAAATGACTCTACAACATAGCATTATGTTATACAACCTAACGTTAGAGTACACGACTCTACAACATAACACCAGGATACACAACCCAAAGCTAGATTACACGACTCTACAATGTAACATCAGGGTACAGGGTACAGGCCTCTTCTTTTCTCTCTGGCTCACCGTTGTTCGCAGGACTAGCGCCAAGACACCTCCGGGTAAATGCTGCGCTCTATAAATTGGCTAACACAACATAACATACACGACCCAACACTAGAGTACACAACTCTACAATGTAACACCAGGGTACACGACCCCAAAACCTCAACATTAGGGTACATGACCCTACAACATAACACTAGGGTACACAACCCTTAACATTAGCTTAACAAACCCCACAACAGAAACCTAGGGTACACAACCCATAACATTAGGGTACACAACCCCACAATATAACTCTAAGGTACAAGACCCTTAACACTCAACACCATTCTGCAACACACATGCTACATGCCTTACATGACCTGGGATAAAAAAAACATAGATCCCAAATCAAGCATGGAATAACATATGTAGGTAGCAAATTAAGAATAACATCCCAAAAAACCACTCACACAAATACTGACCATTCTAAAAATATATGCATGCAGCAAATCCAGACCCGCATTTAACATACACTTAAGCGGCAAATTCAGCATGGCATAAATGACTCCTGCTACTGACCCTCCCTTCACAAGGTAATACGACAATGTATTTTCTAGACTTTTCTTAATATATTTTCTGTTAGTAACAACGTAAAAAAAGCGCTACTCTGTTTGCTCCGCTAATTCAAAGATAGTTTATTCACTTGCTTCAAAGAGAAAATACTTCCTTACACTACGAGTAAAAACCACTGTTTACCCTTCACTTAAGCTCGGGGAGGACCTATTACTACTCTAGGGATACTCCTCCTTCGGGTAAGGCCAAAGTTTCACAGGTGGACCCTTCACTATCACTCACACTCTACTCTTATACGATATAGTCCTTAATATAACACCTACAGCACTCTGTAGATTTTAGGTATTATGACAACAGACGAGTAACATTTTGCAGTGTGATTTCTTTACCTCACTCTTCAAAATTCCATTCCCGGGATTCCCAGGTATCTCTATACTTGTACTTCCAGACAACATAGAACAGGATGCTAACTATTCATGTTAAGAACATATAGTCAATAATCAATAATCACCAAACTAATCAATAATAACCATAACTCTTCTACCAGAAAAACTGATCCAGCGCGAAGAGGCCAGGGTTGGATATTTTATACCCCAAAACTGTACTTTTCAATAGGCCCATATACTTTTTATCCAAATACGATTATTTGCGTTCCCCTTGGCCAATTTCCTGCTGGAAGTGTTTTTAGTTCTTTATAATTCCACAAATTCTGATTAGTTATTTCCCTGTAACCACGAATCAATTACAGTATCATGTCTAACTAATCTTCACGAATCAACACTCTTCCTCTGGTCGATGGACCATTAGTTGAGTTAGTTGATGGTGATATTAACAACTTCTTAACTAGAATTCATAATGAAATAACCACAGACTCTGAATATAATAATAATGATAAGTTTATCTAAAATTTCAGTCATTAAGTTGAACGCTCATCAATTACAAGTACACAGTGCAAACTCCTTCTTTTCTTTAAGTGGGAGAGAACAATCATATAGCACAATACATTCAATTACACAAGCTCATTCAACAAAATCAAATGCATAAGAGTGGATAGATGAAGAGACAAAAGGCACATTTATAATACATTTGCAAAGAAATATGCAAATCCTGGATAGAATGACATTTACCTAATGAAGAAAACTGGAAAACCACCCCTCTGGCCAAAGGACTGGTGGGGGTCCCCTGGCTTAGGATCAGGAGACAAAGATTAAAGGATAGGATCAGGACAGGTTTGATACTTACTAGACTTCTCTACAACCCGACGCACCAGGGCGATTCCCTCTCTTACACTCTCTCCCTCCTCAATATTCTTCCGCAATCTTCAAATCTAATCAGGCAGTGGTCTGGATCTTCTGAGTCTACTCTCGTCCTCTCTCTCTCTCTCTGTTCTCTCTCGTGCTCAGCTCCCAGCAGCGTTGTCAGCATCGTTAATTTTTCTTAACTCAAGTCACTCTAGTTATAGTCTTTATTTCTTCATGTCCCACCCTCAAGTGTTGCAGCTTTACTAAACTACGGAATATGATTGGACGGGGTTAGGGGTGTCATCATCATCCCAAGCTGACGTATTCATTTTATTAGTTAAACCTATTGTTTGTTAACCCTGCCCCTTCTACTCATTCATATAATTTATTTGAAACATGCATATTTTGTTGCAAATGCCATATTTCACTTAATACAGGCTTCATAGTTGACTGATAAATCTTCTTCTTTTCCCATCCCTTCTGTCCTTGGATCTTGGCAGTCATTCAGCTCTTTCTGTGTCACCGGGTCATTTCATGAACTCATTGAGCATGCGCAGCTTTCGCCATTTTCTTTTTCAGTCATGAATTAACAGGCCCAAATGCACACTATTAATAAAAGAATCATAAACAGATGTTATTTTCTCAAACATGTAATTCTCACTGTTCACCACCCACTTCTACTCTATCCCATGATATTATTATTACTCTTGGGCAAAAGCGTTAATAGCAGCAGCTTTCTTTCAAATCAAGCAAGCATATGCCGGGCATGCGGTACCTCAAGATCGCGTTCTGGACTTTCTTGCGCATGCATGAGGTTTTTCCCTCTCAAAGCAAGTTAGTCACGTTACTTATACGTCATTCGGCTTTGCACATGCGCAAAGCATTTTTGCAAGTTAAGTGCTGCATTTTGTTTCTCATTAATTCAAGCATGCGTAAGCTTTTCTTCCCGTGTATCTGTGTTGGGTGCATGTTAGTTTCATTTCATCTACTAATTTATGATTAGTGAAAGTTAATGGAGGATTCAATCGAGCAAGTTTCATTTTCTCGAATCCTTGCTCCATCAATCCCCCCTCTGATGGCATTTTTGAGCCATCATAAAAATACCCATCATTTCCCAAGTGGCAACTTTATTCATTTACATTTTTAGTATCTTCCTTTCTTTCCTCTAACTCTTCCATTTTCCTTTTCATGCCTATTCCTTTCATTTTATCATATAGACTCCCTTTCATCTCTTCTAATTCAATCTCTTCTCTGTTTCTCTTTCTTCTCTTTCTTCCCATTCTTTTATTCTTTATTTCGGTTATCATTCTTGCTTTTGTTTTATTCTTGCAACATCTATATGTCATTATCATCATCAGACCTACTATTGTTATAGAAATTAATGGTATTAGGATTTTCCCTAATAGACTATTCCCTAAAGTGGAAAACCAACTACCTATAGTGGAAATACTTTTACTAAGTCTTTCCCAAACACCGTCAACCTCCAGTTGAGTCAAATCGTCATGAATCTTTGTAATATTCCTAATATATCCCTCAATACCTTTACTTTTGTCTAGGATATATGTGCAGCAATGTTGGACTTTCAACATGCCACAGACTCCACCCTCTTTTGCCAATAATATATCAAGTGCAAGTCGATTTTGCAAAACCATAGATCTAATTGCAACCATTTCGGTAATAATCATTAGGAATCCTCCAGCGGTATCTGTCGATAGACGATCAACTACCGTTGACAATTTGCATATCTTATGTGAATTCAGTATGACTCCAACTGACGGTATCAGTGCACCAAATATATCACCTACTATCTCTGAGAAACTTGTTCTTTTAGTTCGCTTTAGTCCTTGACTTATTACATCCATTTCATTGTTCTTAGTAATGTGGTACACTTTTGGAAATACTATCCCAAGGTAACAACTACCATACCATTGTGTTGGCAACCTATAATAGGCATTCTTACCACACACATAATATATTCCTGGAAAGACGGGATCAGTTCCCCCTTTTAGTCCCCATCCCCCCATGATTAGGAAGGTGTGTTCACATTCACTAGAACCAATGAAAGCATTGCTATAGTCTGTTTTTAGTCTATGTAGACAGAATTTTCCCAACTTTGACAAGTCTAGGGACATTGCAGCATGAGTCTCGCCTTTCTTATAATCCCCTTCCTTATTAGCCCATGGAGGTACATGTGACTTCTGTTCAACAGCCTTCTTCTGAAAATCCTGTCTTCTTTCCTCTACTAAATTTAGGAAATCTTTTTCTTCTTCTCGTGACATACAGGTTGAATTGTTCTTATGCACATATGTTATGTCTATTGGGTTTGTTGTTAGGAAAAACTCGCCCATAAATTCTGCATCTTTAGCACTAAGCACTGGGTTTAGGTTTCTTCTAATAGGAATCTCTGGGAATACTAAATCCATGTTAGAATAATAATACTGCAATTTGCCTTTTTTATAGAACAGATTGGACACAACACTACATGACACACCATATGTTAAAGGAAGATGGTGATATGTCACCCCCTCTGAAACAGACGAAGGTAATTTCATGGAAACTTAACAATCACTTACGTCCATTGTATCTACATATTCATAAAGAAGTTTAGTAAACACATTTAATGACGAATCACTATTTGATCTGCCATGTTGATACATAGTCTCATCTATTTGCTCTAAAGTAGTGGTAGTTGTTCCTTTAGTACCTGCATTCACTTGATTACTTGTATTAGTATTATTTCTGTCGTTATTTACCATCAAAATAGGTATCACCACTGTTAGCAATAACCATACTAACATTAATATTAAAATACTGCACAAACAACATTTAACACATCTTCGTTATAAACTAGATTTCGGATGTTCAGTTACTTCCGTTTCTGCCATTTTTAGTGTTTTAATTTGACCTATCTCTAACTTATCTTCTATATTCTAAACTTATATATAAAATCTTTGTGTGATCCCACACTTCAACAGCTTTTTGTATTTTGCTTTCCCTTTTGTCTTTAATTTCTTTTCTTCATCTGGTTCTTTGATTCTTTTCTTTATTTGTCTGTAAAATTTCCACCTTCTGTGTCACAGTCTTTCTCTTAAGGTGGTCTCAATTTGCTTTTGTCACTTCTTTCATTAGTGACATTTTCTTGTCCTTCGTTTAGTTCAAGATTCTCAAAGTCCTCGAGGATGATGTATTCAGGAGCCTTATATTTTCTATTTGGAGCTCTCACTCTTGTTGATTTTCGTAAAGATTTTCTTCTTGGATGTTCTTCTTCAGTTTGACTTGATATTTCGTTTACTTGTACTAATCTTTTTCCTGTTTTTCTTTTCAAAACATATCTCAGTCCTTTTACTCCACTTGGCCAGTGATCACCCTTCCTGATTCTTTTTGTTTGCACTGCCTTTTCACCTTTTTCTCCAATTTCTAACGTTCTTTTATTTTCCTTTTCTTTCAGTTGAGCTTGTTCTGGGCTATCTAATTTGTCGATTTAATTTCTTCTTGATCTTTTAATTCTTCTCTTTCTATTTCTGATTGAGCTTGATCTGAGTTTTCTGCAGCAGATTCTACTGTTGACTGAATTTGTTCTGAACCTGTCAGTCTCTCATTTTCTTCTTCTTCTGATTGAGCTTGATCTGGATTTTCTGTTTCAATTCGTTCTGGTCTTTCAGTCTCTTGCTCTTCTTCAGCCTCTACAACAGCCTCTTGAGACCCAGTATCCAGTGCCCACCCTACTTGACTTGTACTTGGTTGTTCATCATCGATATGTTCTTCAGAGTCTGTATCTCTGATTTCTTCGACTTCACAACTTTCAGCTTCTGGTTCTTTTTTTTGTTCTACCAGTTGCTGCTCTTGTCGTTCAGGAGGACTTGGGACTCTTTTGGTATGACTTGCTGTTGTTGTGACCAATATGATTTGATGAGGTCCTTTCCACCTGGGTTCTAAACATGATTTTCTTGGGTGCTTCTTTATCATAACCCAATCTCCTGGACACAAATCATGAGCTTGATTCGGCTGTGCTTTAGTTGCATCTTCTCCAACCTGGTGAGACACAGAACGTACCAGATCAGCTAGTCCTTTACAATAGTCCAACACTAGATCATCAGTTATAGTCATCAGTTTGTTTCCAGGTACAAATGCTTGTCTCATTGCTCTTCCCATGAGAATTTCATGAGGACTCAATCCCGTTCTTCTGTCAGCGATGCTTCTAAGGCTCATCAGGGCAAGGGGCAAAGCATCAGGCCATTTTAGTGAAGTGGATGCACACACCTTCCCTAACCTGGATTTTATTGTACCATTTAGCTGCTCAACCACTCCAGATGCTTCGGGTCGATAGGCACAATGTAGTTTCTGCTCAATTTTGAAAGCTGTACAAATTAATCGAATTATCTCATTGTTAAAATGAGGTCCTCTATCTGATTCCAAAGTGACTGGAAATCCGAACCTTGGTATAAGCTCCCTCAACAGTAGTTTGGCAACCGTGAGGCTGTCATTCCTTCTCGTTGGATAGGCTTCCACCCATCGAGAAAACAGACACACAATGACAAGGACGTACTTCAAACCATTACATGACGGCAGTTCTATAAAGTCAAGCTGCAGCCTCGTAAATGGTCCCTCTGCCTCTCCAATTTTTCCCCAACTGACATATGTTTTTCTACCTGGGTTCTGCTGTTGACATATCAAACAGCGCTGGCAGAGACTCTCTGCAATAAGCCTAAACTTGGGATTATACCATGTCTGCCTAAAGTGTCAAATCATGGCATCCCTCCCAATGTGTGTGGCTCCATGATATACTCTTGCCATTTGTGATAACATACTGTCTGGCATTATCGGTCTTCCATCTGGACACACCCATACCTCATCATCGGTTCTTCTTGTGCAACCTGTGTTGATCCAGAATTCTTTTTCTTTCACATCTGCCTCATCCTGTAATTGTCTAACTTCATCCCATGTTTCAAAAGCAGAGAAAAACATTAATTGGCACTTGGTAGTTTCTTTTTCCAACCCTCTGTTCAAAGACATTGTATTTCGGGCACAAAATTGTGCAACTTGGTCAGCATATTTGTTGCCTTGTGTCACATAATCATTTCCTGACTTATGTGCGGCACACTTGACCACTGCAATTTCTTTTGGCAATTGTAATGCTTCCAACAATTCTTTAACATTTTTACTGCTTCTGATAGGAGAACCTGAAGAAGTCAGAAATCCCCTTTGCATCCATATTTGGCCGAAGTCATGCACAACCCCAAAACCATATTGACTATCCGTGAATATGGTTACTCTCAATATTTTCCCAATTTTGCAAGCTTTTGTTAAAGCTACCAATTCGGCTATTTGTGCAGACTTGACTCCTTTTAGACAGGATGCTTCTACAATAGCAGATATAGTATAGACAGCATAGGCAGCACTCAATTCTCCATCTTGTTTTCGTAAGCATGACCCATCAACAAACAATACATAATCTGATTCTCCCAATGGGACATCAAAGATGTCCTGCCTGGGCTTTGTACACATTTCTGTTAGATCCAAACAATCATGATCAACCTCTTCCTTTACTTCTTCACAGAATGGGTCCAGCAACAGGGTTGCAGGATTCACTGTGGTGCATCTTATCACACTTACATTTTCAGCACCTAGGATCACTCTTTCATACTTAGTCAGCCGACTAGGGGTCAAGTGCTGAGTTCGAGTTCTGGTTAAAAGAATCTCGACAGAATGTGGCACATATACTTTCAAGGGATGTCCCATAACAATAGACTCACTCTGCTCCAGACTCCCACAAGTAGCAGCTACTGCTTTTAAGCAACCAGGCAATGCTGCGGCCACAGAATCCAGAGTGGCTCAAAAATATGCCACTGGACGTCGCATCAATCCATGTCTTTGGGTTAATACTGAAAGCGCACATCCTTCCCTCTCACAACAGAACAAAGCAAATTCTTTCATGTATTCAGGCATTCCTAATGCAGGTGCTTGACACAAACAATCCTTCAATTTTATGAATGCATCTTCACTTTCATCATCCCATTCAATTGGGTCCATCACATCTTTTTGTGTCAGTTTTATTAGAGGTTTTGCAAACAATGAAAATCCACTGATCCACTGACGAAAATATCCAACCACTCCCAAAAAAAAACATTAGTACTTCCTTCTTAGTTTTGGGTAGATTCATCTGTCGAATGACTTTTATTCTTTCTGGTGTCACTTTTCTAACTACCTTTTCTATCTTGTGTCCCAAATATTTGACTTCTTGTTGGCAAAACTGTAATTTTTCTGGTGACACTTTGTGTCCACCTTCTGCCAAATGGTTCAGTAAAGCAATTGTGTCTGTGACACAAGCCTCCCTTGTTTTTGATGCCACTAGTAGGTCATCAATATACTGAACCAAAACTGAATATCCTGGCATAACCAATGTTTCTAAATTCTTTTTCAAGCTTTGATTGAAAATCGAGGGACTCTCAGTGTACCCTTGAGGAACTCGGCACCATGCCAAAACACAGTCCTCGAACCGGAACGCAAAGAGATATTGGCTATCTACATGCAAAGGAATCAAAAGAATGCTTGGCATAAATCAATCACTGTATACCAATGTGCATCCCAAGGTATTTGATAAAGAATTACTGCTGGATTTGGTACTACTGGACAATAGGGTACTACGATTTTATTGATTTTCCTTAAATCTTGCACTATCCTATATTTGCCACTATACATTTTAAGGCCCTTGATTGGCAAAATACAAGGACTGCCCATTATTTCTTTCAAAATACCTTGTTCAATCATTTGATCAATCACTGGAGCAACTCCTGCTTTTACTTCTGGGCTCATTTTGTACTGTCGTGTGTTTGGATAAATCGCACCTTCCTTCACCATTATTTTAATTGGGTCTACATTTGCCATCAGACCAATTTCCTTTCCTGAAAAATCCCACACATCTGATCTCACTGTGTCTCTCAGCTCATCAGGTAGACTGTTTTCAGTCAGAAGTGAAAACATCTCATCCACTTCTGTTCCTTGTTTTGCTAGCATCATCTTGAAAGCAATATCTTCATCGGGTGTTTGAAAAGCAATACCATCAGGTGTACAATAGATGGTACAGTTCATTTTGCACAACAAATCCCTCCCTAACAAGTTAACTGGACTTGAATCACACACCACAAACCGATGCATATCTTTGAAATTTCCAATATTCACTTCTATTGGTTTAGTAAGCGGGGTTTTTATTTGCTTATTTGAGACTCCTACAACTTGGATAGTTTCTCCCGAGAGGTGTAGGTTTGGAATTTCTGCTGCTCTCACAGTAGAACGGGTAGCACCAGTATCCACTAGGAAAGTGATGTCATTACCTTCCACCTTTCCATCAACAAATGGACCTGACTGATCTACCGCCAAGGATGCGCCAAGCACGCATTCTTCCTCCCCCCTCAGGCACCGTCATTGGGAAACATCTGAATCACACTCATTACTGTGCATCCAATATTGTTGAACCATTTGTGTATTCTTACCACTCTCTCCACGAAATCCGATGTTCACACTGTATCTCTGCACTTGAGCGTTCATACAGTTGCGCATAGGGGCTTGTGGCACCTGTAACTGTGGAGTAACTACGTGTTGCTGTTGCTGCTGGTTCACAACCACCTCATTCTGCATCTGTGGATTTAAATTTTGATTTACCCCATTATTCTGTTGAACGTTTCTACACTCATTCTTCCAATGCCCATGCTTTACGCACGCATTACAAGGAAACCTCTTTTTCGCTTCTTCTCTACTCAGTAGCCCTTTTCCTTTATTCCCATTCGATCCTTGACTATTCTGATTTTGGTTATTTGACTGATTTTCATTTTGAGAACCAGTACTTGCCTCTTGATGTTCTGCTAACTTCACTTGTGCCCACATCATCTTTTCTTTCAATTTCTTATGTTTTGCGTCAATATCATCACTGCAATACTTTGCGTACTTCAAAATGTCATCAATGGGCTTACTCTGCCAGCAAAGCATATGCTGTTGAATCATCTGACTAATTTCCGATCTCAATCCATACACAAACCTGTACACAAAATGTCCCATATCCTTATCACCAATATTTTCAAATCCACTATACTGTTTAAATACCTGTAATAACCTTTCGTAATACGCATGCACTGACTCTTTTGGTTCTTGAGTTGTTCTATCTATTTTACCCCAATCCGTTTCTTTTGGAGGAATTTTCCCTTTCAAGAAGGTAATCACTTGCTGAAACTTTTTCATCACATCTTCTGAAGGTGCACCTGTCTTTGCATCTCTTGGATATTCTTCAGTTGGCCAATCAACCATAATCTTACATTCTGTCCACAAATTGGTTGGCACCACTATATCAAACAGACCATCCAAATCCTTCAATAATACCTTTGAAACCTTCACAAACCTCCCTACCTGCTTGTACCATACAACCGGTTTCTCCCTTAATCTAGGAAAATCATTCGTAAAAGACAAAATATCCTGTCTAGACCAAGGAACATGAACATATCCACCACCAGGAACTTCTCTCATTGGACACACTCTTTCAACCTGTTCTGTTTCTCCTCATGGGAATGCAGATGCTTCCTTTGTAGCTGCCTCAACCCTTTTCTTTGTCCATCTACCTCTCCATCTGTATGCATCTCCCCATTTCTTCAAAATATTCATTAATTCTTTGATTTGTAATCTCCTTCCTGACGCATTCAAACTTTCTAAATCCTTGTCAGTAAATTCTGCCCTATATGGTTTCTGCAATAATTTCGATTTTTCTACATCCCTTACAAATTCTGAAGCAACCTCTACTATTTTCTCATGCAAATTCTGTGCTTTCCATGTTATACTTTTACACAAAAACAACAATTCATCATCTCTGTATGTACCTAATCTCCCTGGGCTTATTGTACCAATGATCTTTTCTTCCAAATCCACTTTCAACTTGGCCACATCTATACTTGGTGTTTGAGGTTTTGTTTTGTCTAATCCTTTCGCCCACTCCTCTAGCTCTTCTGGCAAAAATCCTTTAGAATTTCCTGCTACCAGAGTGACAATCAGTTCCTTTCTCCTTTTATTTACTGGTGAACCTCTTTTCGGAGTCTCCGTCACTGTTTCAATATTAAGGAGATCTAGTAATGATATATTTGAATCAGTCTCACTGGTTAGATCTTCTGACATCGCTACCTATTTTCTGACATTATTTTGTGGGATTGTCACTGTTTGTAATCTCGGGGTGTCTCGTTTAACCCCATATAATTGAATAACTGGACCTATCGTTACTGGCACTGTCAAGGCTTTGGCATTTAAACCTAACTGATTTATTTTCTGAATTATCTCTTCTTTTGTTCTATTCAATGCATCCCTTTCCTTTTCCTGTAATACTTTGGTAACTGTTGGATCATATAAAACTTGTGGAACTAAATGTCCTCTAATAACTCATCATCCGTTTCATCACATTTTGTTCCTGCCATACCTGTGTGTTTCATTTTTTCTTTGCATTTACTCCCTACTTGATCCTCAGCCACAAATACTGGATACAACCCTTCTGTTACTACAGCTCTTCTCCATCTTTTCATCTCATCTCCTCTAGTATCAAATGGATATCTTGGAAAAAATCCTCTATTTTTTCTTCTACCTCCTCTGTATTTTTCTCGCTCAAATGCCTCAACTTCCCATTCCTCCAAAGCTTCATACTGCGTTAACCTAGGACTAGGTTCTAAGGTATTCATCCAATTTCTCAAATTCTGAAGAACCCTTACATTAAACGTACCATTTTCAGGAAAAGCTAAAACACCATTCCTTTTGTATACTACACCCAATTTTCCAACCAAACACACGTATGGTATCCTCGTTCCAGCATCATAAAAGAAGCAGGCGTATTAGGGGGTGGCATAAGAATCCCTTCTCTGATTACTACACGCTTATCCTTTTTAAAGAAATTTTTGATTTTATTAATCAGCTTCATTCTATAACTAGTTATTTTCAGCAAGCTAAACTAGAAACTCTTCTGTATTCCTACGTATCCTGTTTCCCAACACTCATCCTATACCAGCGTGACTCACACCAACGATCCAATCAGGGCTCACTACGTATTTTCTTCCACAACCAATACCTGCGCGGTTCTTGTCTACCAACCAATCAGAACTTTTCACACACCCACTTGTTTCAACCAATACCTGCGCGGCTCTCTGTGACGTCAGTATTACTCTTACTACTGACCTTCCTTTTACAATCGATACTTGTTACACGCCTGCTGTCTCAACCAATACCAGTGAGGCTCTCTGTGACGTCAGTATGACTCCTGCTACTGACCCTCCCTTCACAAGGTAATACGACAATGTATTTTCTAAACTTTTCTTAATATATTTTCTGTAAGTAACAACGTAAAAACAGCGCTACTCTGTCTGCTCCGCTAATTCAAAGATAGTTTATTCACTTGCTTCAAAGAGTAAATACTTCCTTACACTACGAGTAAAAACCATTGTTTACCCTTCACTTAAGCTCGGGGAGGACCTATTACTCTTCTAGGGATACTCCTCCTTCGGGTAAGGCCAAAGTTTCACAGGTGGACCCTTCGCTATCACTCACACTCTACTCTTATACGATATAGTCCCTAATATAACACCTACAGCCCTCCGTAGCTTTTAGGTATTACGACAACAGACGAGTAACCTTCTGCAGTGTGATTTCTTTACCACACTCTTCAAAATTCCATTCCCGGGATTCCCAGGTATCTCTATACCTGTACTTCCAGACAACATAGAACAGGATGCTAACTTTTCATGTTAAGAACATATAGTCAATAATCAATAATCACCAAACTAATCAATAATAACCATAACTCTGCTACCAGAAAAACTGATCCAGCGCGAAGAGGCCAGGGTTGGATATTTTATACCCCAAAACTGTACAATAGGCCCATATACTTTTTATCCAAATACGATTATTTGCGTTCCCCTTGGCCAATTTCCTGCTGGAAGTGTTTTTAGTTCTTTATAATTCCACAAATTCTGATGAGTTATTTCCCTGTAACCACGAATCAATTACAGTATCATGTCTAACTAATCTTCACGAATCAACACTCTTCCTCTGGTCGATGGACCATTAGTTGAGTTAGTTGATGGTGATATTAACAACTTCTTAACTAGAATTCATAATGAAATAACCACAGACTCTGAATATAATAATAATGATAAGTTTATCTAAAATTTCAGTCATTAAGTTGAATGCTCATCAATTACAAGTACACAGTGGGAGAGAACAATCATATAGCACAATACATTCAATTACACAAGCTCATTCAACAAAATCAAATGCATAAGAGTGGATAGATGAAGAGACAACAGGCACATTTATAATACATTTGCAAAGAAATATGCAAATGCTGGATAGAATGACATTTACCTAATGAAGAAAACTGGAAAACCACCCCTCTGGCCAAAGTACTGGTGGGGGTCCCCTGACTTAGGATCAGGAGACAAAGATTAAAGGATAGGATCAGGACAGGTTTGATACTTACTAGACTTCTCTACAATCAGACGCACCAGGGCGATTCCCTCTCTTACACTCTCTCCCTCCTCGATATTCTTCCGCAATCTTCAAATCTAATCAGGCAATGGTCTGGATCTTCTGAGTCTACTCTCGTCCTCTCTCTCTCTCTGCTCTGTCTCGTGCTCAGCTCCCAGCAGCATTGTCAGCATCGTTAATGTTTCTTAACTCAAGTCACTCTAGTTATAGTCTTTATTTCTTCATGTCCCACTCTCAAGTGTTGCAGCTTTACTAAACTACAGAATATGATTGGACGGGGTTAGGGGTGTCTTCATCATCCCAAGCTGACGTATTCATTTTATTAGTAAAACCTATTGTTTGTTAACCCTGCCCCTGCTACTCATTCATATAATTTACTTGAAACATGCATATTTTGTTGCAAATGCCATAATTCACTTAATACAGGCTTCATAGTTGACTGATACATCTTCTTCTTTTCCCATCCCTTCTGTCCTTGGATCTTGGCAGTCATTCAGCTCTTTCTGTGTCACCGGGTCATTTCATGGACTCATTGAGCATGCGCAGCTTTCGCCATTTTCTTTTTCAGTCATGGATTAACAGGCCCAAATGCACACTATTAATAAAAAAATCATAAACAGATGTTATTTTCTCAAACATGTAATTCTCACTGTTCACCACCCACTTCTACTCTATCCCATGATATTATTATTACTCTTGGGCAAAAGCGTTAATAGCAGCAGCTTTCTTTCAAATCAAGCAAGCATATGCCGGGCATGCGATACCTCAAGACCGCGTTCTGGACTTTCTTGCGCATGCTTGAGGTTTTTCCCTCTCAAAGCGAGTTAGTCACGTTACTTATACGTCATTCGGGTTTGCACATGCGCAAAGCGTTTTTGCAAGTTAAAGCAGGTTTTAATCGTGCTGCATTTTGTTTCTCATTAATTCAAGCATGCGTAAGCTTTTCTCCCCGTGTATCTGTGTTGGGTGCATGTTAGTTTCGTTTCATCTACTAATTTATGATTAGTGAAAATTAATGGAGGATTCAATCGAGCAAGTTTCATTTTCTCAAATCATTGCTCCATCAGGTACAGGCCTCTTCTTTTCTTTCTGGCTCACCATTGTTCGCAGGATTAACGCCAAGACACCTCTGGGTAAATGCTGCATCCTATAATTTGGCTAACACAACATAACATAACATACACGACCCAACACTAGAGTACACAACTCTACAATGTAACACCAGGGTACACGACCCCAAAACCTCAACATTAGGGTACATGACCCTACAACATAACACTAGGGTACACAACCCTTAACATTAGCTTAACAAACCCCACAACAGAACACTAGGGTACACAACCCATAACATTAGGGTACACAACCCCACAATATAACTCTAGGGTACATGACCCTTAACACTCAACACCATTCTGCAACACACATGCTACATGCCTTACATGACCTGGGGTAAAACAGCCATAGATCCCAAATCAAGCATGGAATAACAAATGTAGGCAGCAAATTAAGAATAACATCCCAAAAACCACTCACACAAATACTGACCATTCTAAAAATATATGCATGCAGCAAATCCAGACCCGCATTTAACATACACTTAAGCAGCAAATTCAGCATGGCATAAATAAAAATACATTAAACAGAAAAATTCAGAATGACATAACTAAAAATACACCTGGGTGCAAATTCAGCATGGCATCACACTTTTGCAGCAAATTCAGGATGGCATAGAAACATATAATCTGATATCACCCATGGAAATTCACTCCGGTGAGGGACCTCTCACCCGAAAATCCTACCCAGGGCGCTGCACACTTCTCATTGCACTGAAATGAAGAAGTCCTAATGTTTCTGTAACTATCTGTTTCCACTGTTGCACAAATTTCACCTCTGAGCCGCTAATAGCGTCCAAGTACACGACCTGCAGTACGTTTATCTTCCACATGGCTAGCAACTACTTCATGGAATGCGGCTATTGCAGCTGCCAGACACATTCTGGACTTCCAGTTGACCGGATAACAAAACTTGCAACCAGCAATAACACTGTCACAGTCACTCACTGGCAGTTAAATGTGCTACTTTACCTTAAACCTGGGTATAGTGTACACAGGAAATAATGTATACAGGGCTCCACCATCTGTGACAATCACAGAGGCACACGCACTTTCCAGCTGTGCACCTATGATGACAGATTGCTTAATCTGACTACATGCTCTGTCTGACACAAAGCTACCTTCTCACTATGTAAGATGCCCACGGCTATGCAGCTCAAGTTCTAGTCTTTTTCCTGTTGTTATAACGTTGGCTGATATGCGACGTGGCCACTCGCCTTGATTCCTTTCGCATTCTAGTCTCTTTTCTTATTGTAGTGAGGTCGAATAGAGCGCACAGTTGGCAGCGTTGATTGTCCCAGCTGATATCACAGTGTTCGCTCCTCTGCACAAGGCCAAGACCAGTCCTCTGCAGAGAAACCTTCACACTCCTCCACTCAAGCTGCAACCGTGGCTCGCTCCCAGATGGTCTAGAGCAACGCATGGCAGCCTTGCGGCAAATTCAAATACTGCATCACATAGCAGCCTCTCACTTCAACTGTAACGTGACACTTGCTCCGCTCCGTATAGAGACACACGCGCCCCAACACTCAGAGGTACCAAAAAGTCTGGGAGGCAGCTGGTGGTGGGGACTCCATTAAATAAAATAATGCAGTTGCTTACCTGTCTTGTACCTCACAGTTACCACTGCTAAATTCAGCGTGACTCAGACCACAATGCACCCATTTGTCATTCATCACACAGATCTCCACAAGAGTCGTTTTCATCAGGACTCTTTTCCCCCGCTGCCAGTTTATATAAGCTATAAGCTGCAAGTTCACTCCAATTGAACGCTGCAAGTTCATTCCAATTGAATGCTGCTAATTCACTTGAATGATGCCAGTCCACCAAAATAACAGGTGCATGCCCAGAACGTCTCTGGACTGTGGGCTGTCCGGTGAAAAGGACACTGGTGGGGCTTCCAGGGTGGTTTGTTTCCTTCCAACTTCAATTTCTTTTTCTTTTAGACTTCCTCTTAATTTCTTCAGTAGGTTCAGTTTCTCCCACACGCAGATTCTTTCTCCAGTCATCACCAGTGTTGTAAGGGAACATAGGCACTTGTAAGCAAGCATCCAGGTAGGCAGGCATTTAGGTAGTAAGAAAAAGATTTATTAAATAAGATAAGTCTTAGTTATAGGTTACAAGTAAGATGGTACATAATAGTCCCATCAGGAGCAGCATCTTTGCTGCTCAGCCCATTCTCTCCAACTGACTTTCATCCACATCAGACACTCTTCACCATTCCATGACATTGCACTCACACTAGCTGAGCAGCAGGGAACCGGTAACCAAGGAGAGGATGTATAGCAACAATTCAAGTCACAACACTGTGTCTGGCTGACAGTCAAACATTTGAGGAAGCTCAACAGACCATTTGATCACACTATGATATATATTCCTTACACTATAATCTGACAAACATTCTTTAGCTGGTAAGAGTGAAAAGAGGCTTTTGTGTGTTGGATGTTAGTGATGGTAAAGATAGTGAAGAGTGAGGAGCTTGCGAGGCTTGTTTCCAAATATCACCTGTTAGGTTTGTGGACATTTGTGTGGTGTGCGTGTTTCGCGAGAGATCCTTTATCATATTGCCTCCTTACTGATCTCTTTCAAATTCCAGATGATCCACAGCATTAAACTTTATGGAACCTCTTCCCCCTTTCCCCATTGTTGAGGCTTTCGATCTCAATCCGGCAATCCTGCTCATTGTTTATAAACCTATCAGATGTTTTTCCACCCTTTTGTTCAATTAAGGGCATCCTAATAATATGATGCTTTATGCTTTATGGCACTTCTATTGCTTACACTTGTTAAATTTATTCTCACTCAGGGAACTTAATCAGGGCCCCGTCCCTGTGCCTTCTGTGCCTCCTAAGAAACCATCCTTCTAATGTGCGTTGTTACCTCCTCATACCACTCACAGTTCCTCACTGTTGCTGCCTTTAATTAACTGCCATCTGCTATCGACCAGGAAACAGGACTCAGCAAGGCTCACAACTCACAGACTGCAGCTTGTGGTTCCCAGACAGTTCTCCCTTACTAGCATGCAGCGTGATTCGAAAGGTCGGGATGGTCCATCCCAGTTCCCTAAACCTATTCACAATCCATTCATCCACTAGGGTCCACCTTCTCTTTCAGTGGAGAACTCAAAAAGGAATGGGGGAGCAGTTAGGGAAAACATTGCAGCCAAGAAAGGGGGAAAAATTACACAACCAAGGACAGACCACATCGCTCCTACTTTCACCCCTCCATACTACAGGAACGTCACCTGTCACCTTCACTTCGCTATGTGCTCAGTCTTAGATTTGTTGTGTTTTAAGAAAAGAGGAAGCATTTGGTGAGATACCTAGACATGGCATTTAGTATACAAATCCGGCTGGGATGGAGTAAGTATGTTGGCTGGGGTAGGAGGACGGTAAGAGAGGAAACAAAGAGTGTCTGGATACACAGATTGGTCCAAGGAGAATGAGTTTGTGCACACTACATAGAGACTGACAGAACACATATTGGAGTGTGATGGTGTTCTATGGTGGCACTGGTAGCCATTGCCTTCACCAGGTTCAACTAGGGGTGCATTACATCCATTGGAGTTAGAAAAGAGAACAAAGAAAATAAGTCCAGATGTAACTGAAGGGAACCAGGGCAGCTTGTTATTAAAAGAACTTTTACAGTGGCACAGCATACATATTACTGGCATTCAGATTGTGATTTAATATGCCAATTTTTCAAGAGATCTAAAAGTAATATTTTTTCACATAGCAACGTTTATGCAATCTAGTAATTGTAAGCCTCTGTTTTGTACAGAAAATTGAATCTGTTATGTGCTGATGCTTATATCAGTGTTTGCACTATATAATGATTGATCCGCTCTGTGATTTATTTTTAATGCAGATAAACCAGGTTTGCAATCTATAAACTGGCATTCGGTTTCATAACTAGATAGCATAACCTTAAAAAGTGACTGCTTGATTACCTATAGATAGTAAGTATTTTTTATTTAATTTACAAAGCACAAGAACTGACTTAGTATTCACAACTTTTTCATTCTATGCCTTTGATGATTGCCCCTCAAGGCCAGGCAAACAAGGGGATAAACCAGCTAAATGTCATCAAACTGACAGATTCAGATTACATGAGGACCCTGGAGAACAGCTGTATATCCGGCTGCCGTGAGGTAGACTGAGGTAAACTGATCATCAAATGCCGACTCTGTCTTTAACAGCCCTACCTTTCAACTTGGCTAATAACACTGAAGTGGGAGTTTAATGAGCAGCATATCCCACCACAGTGGGTTATAAACTTATAATAAAAGACCAACGAGTTATAAGGTTATCATAAACCGTCGGATTAAGACAAATTTATTAGTAAATATCCTTGGATCTCTGGAATGGCTTGATTAAGCCTTACCTGTTCTGTATTTGTTAGGCGACTTAGGGCCTCGTTACGAGCTAGGCAAAGAGGAATTCCCATGCAAAATTCCACTTCGTTGATCACAAATGGCCAGGCGTTTCTGCAAGCTGATTTACTGGGCATAGGAAAAACAGACCAGATTTTACTAGCGGGAATTTACAGCCCTTAGAATCGCATGAGGCTTCGGCTGTAACAGAAGTCAAGTCTTCTCCCCCGGTCCCTGCTGACCTTTCTTCTGGCAAGAGGGGAGCATGAAAAGCTCAACCACCAGAACGTTTCTCTTTTCTTCTCTTCCCTTTTACATCCCGGCCCTCCAAGCCCCACTTTGACTACTCCTGCCCCATTTGGAAGCCAGTGCTACCATTTACCACCTAGTTAGAGCAGGTGCTAAATGGGAGCCTTAAATCCCTCAGAAAAGGGAATACAGTCAGTGGTGGCCGCCGTCTATCTAAAGTGGTAGGGCGGCCGCAGATGGAGAAATATTATAAAAATAAAAAAGACTTACCAGCCGCTCTTGCTGACCCTGCCAGCCGCTTCACTGCTCCTCTCATCAGGCCAGAAGGAGATGGCCCTCAAGGCACAGGCTCCCCACCCAATCCAGGTGCTGCTCTCATAATATGAGAGCAGCACCAGGACCGGTCTGAGCAGCATTGTTTGCCGCTCAGACAGTGCATTGGAGCCTGTGGCATTTCTCCAACCCGGCTGTGCAACACAGCTGGGTTGGAGAAACATAAGTGTGCATGTCTGTTTGGCCAGCCTAAGACAGCGGCCAAACCGACATGCGCACTTATTGTGTTATTATCATTTCATTTATCATCTGCTGGCGCTGGGCTGTGGGGCGATGCTCCTCCGCCATTACGGAGGAGTCGCCCCTGAATACAGTGCTGAATACTCCATGGTAGTTCTGAGTTTGTATGTTTATTCCCCATACCGAGGTTTTTTTTTTTTTAATACGGAGTTTTATATAGCGCGAACTTGACCCGAAGGTATAGGGTATCAGAGCGCTTTACATAGCACCAGTTGCGTTACATGAGGACACATTCATTTTTTTTTGTTAGGCACGGGGAGATTAAGTGATTTGCCCAGAATCACAGGGTGTTCAGCGTCATTGCCGAGACTCGAACCCGGTTCCCCAGATTCGAGGTCGACTGCCCTAGCCGTTAGGCCAACTCCTCTTCCCTAACTGAATAACTGCACAGTACTGGCAGTGTGTTACCACGTGGAAACAGTAATTACGTGTAAGGAGTTTGCACCCTGCCAGTACCATGGAACTTATAATTGGGGGCATAGTATAGTTTGGTTTGGTTTGGTTTAGCAAGCATATAAAATATACCTTTTTTTAATAGAAAAAAGGATACAGATAGAAAGCAATAGGTTAAATACGTTTGCATACTGTAGTGTACCTATTAGTCTGTTGTAAAAAGAGAAGAAATACATTATTAATTGTATGAATTTTAAGGAGTGAGGTGACACTTGGCCATAGTAATTTTTAGTCAGTGGTACATTGCTAATTGCACGATATATTTGTGTCTGGTCTATTTTACTTGAGTAGGACGCTGATTAAAAAAGAAAGTTGGGAGAAGGAGATGTTAAATTGCCTTGATATTTTTCATTATTCAAATGCATTGCCAGGCTTTTCAAACACAAATTGCCTAGTAACTAGAATATTAAACTGAGGAAGCTTTTTCTAAGCTGTTTGTCAAAAATGCGTAATTGGCTACTATATTTCCATTCTTCAGAATTATGTGAAATTATTCAGGATTGGGGAACATGGCGGCCATTAGTTAATGCCGGTCGCGGGCTCATCGCTGCGCTGGGAGAATCTTCGTAAAGCAAACCTTGTCCGTGCTTTATTCGCGCGGGGGGGTCCCTTGAAGTGCTGGTGAAGTCCGGGGCAAACAGGAGAGTGTTGTAGCGATTTTCGGGGGTGACAAGGCTTTGTTTTTTCCCCGGTGGGAGGCTTTCTCGCCACGGAGTACGACAGAGCCGAGCCCGAGAAGAGGAGTGTGGGCGGAGGCTGCAGCACGGCTCAGCTGGGGCCGCTGCGCTGCGGCGAGGATCGGCTTCCCGGGAAGCAGCTTACTCTCGGGTCAGGTATCAAGTTTCGTTTGGACGCAATTTTCACCACAGTGAGATTAAACTTACCCCCCGATGATCCCGGTAAGGAGAAGGGAGCGGGCTTCAAAAATAGAAAAAATCAATACAGAGGAGGGAGGAAAATCCAAACTTAAGATATCTAATAAGGAAGGAAATGTCTATGGTGTAAATAGGTATACGCTAAGGAGCAGGGATATTTGGGGGAGAGGGGAAGCTACTCCGAGTTTTTCTGCAAGAAAAGTCGTTTGTTTAGCTATTCCTACTATTACAAAAGCTGAAAGTTGTAAAATCCCAAAAATCCCTCTGCAACCGCCGCACCCTCTCCGTGTACTGGAAAAAACATCTAAGAAAGTAAAAAATAGGTCTTCGAAAAAGAAACCTGAAATTATAAAAATAACTCCATCACTCCGCTCATACTTTAAAGTTCAAACCCAGATTCAAACTCAAGCCCACGATACCTTAACAGTCTCTCCTAGTATAGCTCAGGAACAACTGGAAGAGAGAAGGGCTTTTTCAAAACCCATGGAGAGCTCGGCTTCTATTAAAGCGGGGGGGGGTATCCTCTGTTAAAAAATAGGTTTGACCCACTGGCTACCCCTAGCTCCCGCCCCGAGACCTCGGAGAGGCATCTGCTGACACCGGACGAAACACTCACTGCAAACACCAAAAAGACCGACACTCCTGAGCTGGAGAAGTTATTGTCCACTTTGTTAACGGAGGTCAGGGAGAAGTTCGCAATTTCAGAAAACAATCAGCAGAAAATTCAGGGCACAGTGGAAGCCCTGGAGGCCAAGATTGATAATCTAGTGGAGAGAGTTGGAGTGTTGGAAGTCTCAGTAGAGGATCTCTCCAGAAAAGTGAATGTTAACATGGGAGAGATACAGAGCTTGAAGTGTAACGAGAGAGATTTGAGAGATAAGTTGGAATCCCTGGAAAATAATGCCAGAAGGAATAATATTCGAATCCTGAATGTTCCTGAGGGACTTGAAGGTGGGGGACATAAGATCTTATGTGATTAATCTCCTGAAAGAATTCAATATGGAAATTGAACAGCGCAGTTTGGAGGAGGATATACAAAGAGTACATAGAGACCCATACACAAGGCGACCAGGAAAGAAAAACCCAAGAAGGATCCTTGTAAACTTTAAATCCTGCACTTTAAAAGAAAAAATCCTTGCTAGTGCCCAAAAAGCGGGGGTCTTCAAAAAGGATGACTGGTCTTTCCGTATAAGATCAGATATCTCTCGTACCACTCAAGATAGGCAGTGGGAACTGGGTAAATTTATCCTAGAATTGAGGGAGATGGGCGCCACTGCAAATATAAGATTCCCCGCCTCTCTGAGGGTAATGCGAAACAACAAAATGTATAACTTCAGGGACCCAGCTGAAGTCAGTAAATTTATAGACCAGATAAAAGCACAACAGATCTAATCTTTAATTCTTCCCTGTAGCACAGCGGGAGGGCTCATATGAGGCAAAAAACATCATTTTGTCTCTAGTGAATAGGGAGGGTTCCCCAGGGAGGGAGGGTTCCAGTATGGGGGGGGTGCACAAGGAAATGTAAATAGAAAATGTATACACTGGGTAAGGGAGCATGTGGGAAAAAATTCAAAAAATATGTCCTCTTTTGCAATTTTCGGACCAGAATCCTTTTTTTTGTTAAACACAATCTCTAATCTGATAGGAAGATTTAGGCCTAATAGCAGTAATGTGTTAATGGGTGGTTTAAGACATGGCAAACTCAAATAAACCTAGGCTGTTAAAGATTCTATCCTGGAACGTTAACAGTCTGAGGGTTCCTGCAAGAAGGAAAAAAATTCTAGAGTATTTAAAAATTAAAGATATAGATATCTTCCTCATTTAAGAATTACACTTAGCTAAAGAAGAATGGTCTGAGATTTTAAAGTGTCAGCGATGGATCGAACACTGCATTTATACCTCCCAGTCTAGTACGGTGAAAGGGGTGGTTCTCTTTTTCCAAAAATCCATTCATGCTATACTGGGTTAATGTGTGGTAGACCCACGAGGTAGATGGGTGATAGTTAAGGCCACGATTTATGATGTATGGTTGGCTTTTGTGGGATACTATGGCCCTAACCTAGACGACCCTTCACCTCTTCGTACATTATTTTTGCAATTAGTAGATATTGGTGTCCCTGTTATAATGGGAGGGGATTTCAATGTGTGTTTGGACCCAATGCTGGACTCCACTTCTAGAAGGGCAGCAATGTCAACTCCCAACATGAGGAGGGCCCTAAAACAACTGATAGCGGATGCAGGTCTGGTAGATATATGGAGGAAAATGAGTGATGGAGAAGAGGTTGAAGGAGGAAACTTCACCTTTCATAATAAAAAACATGGCCACCGGACAAGGATAGATTTCTTTTTAGTAGACTCTAGTATTGCCAAAAACATAACGAAAGTCTCGCATCTTCCGGAACATTTATCTGACCATTCAAGCGTACTATTGGAGATCATGATCGGAGACAAAACTTCATTATCGCGACGTTGGACTCTTAATCGTACGTTGCTTTTAGACCCTCTGTTTGTAGAAAATCTGAAAGAGGCTACGAAGGAGTTTTTCTTCTTTATTCTCGAGTCCGCTCCCTTAAATACTGTATGGGAGTCATATAAAGCTTTTCTCAGAGGCATCCTTACTAGTGCTAGTTCTGCACATAACAAGAAGTCTAGGGAGGAAATTAATTATCTTGAACTTTCTATAAAATCCTTACAGGAGGAGATGATACAAGCCACAAATCCGGTTAGCAAAGACCAAATTCGGCAAAATTTACACACAGCACAATCAAAGTTAGCTGATTTTTTAGAAGCTATAATAAGGCGGAAACGGGAAGCCAGTAGGCTATCTAAATATGAATACGGGGAGGGTGTGGCAAACTATTATCATGGAAGATTAAATCTAATCAATCTAGAAACTTTATAAACGATTTAAAATGCCAAAATACAGGAAAAATAATCACGGAAACTTCTGAAATTGAAAATGCCTTTGTAAAATTTTTCCAAGAATTATATTCGGAAGATATAACTCCGAGCAGGGAACAAATGGAGGCTTTTTTCAAGATATAACCTTCCCACACCTCCAGGAAGCAGAGAAAGAAAAATTGAACAATCCGATCTGCTTGGAAGAGGTGGTTAAAGTTATAAATAGTTTAAAAAAGGGGAAAGCTGCAGGTGCGGACGCTCTCCCAAATGAGATATATATAATACTAAAAGAAGAGCTTGCACCTATTTTGCTGCAAATTTGAAACTCCATTTTTGTCTCTGACCATGATCCTCCACCTTCATGGGATTTCGCCACCATTACTATTTTACTTAAAGCTAATAAAATCCGAGGGTTTGTGAGTCATATCGCCCCATCTCATTACTTAACAGCGACTATAAGATTTATTCTCAGATACTAACAAAACGATTAGACAAAATAGTTGTTACTCTGATTCACTCAGATCAGAAAGGATTTATAAAAGGGAGGCAGCTGCATGAACTGACTCATGAGCTAATCGGTGCAATTGACCTGGCTAAAGAGTATAAAAGGCCTCTGACTGTCATGACTTTAGACGCGGCAAAGGCCTTTGACAGGGTGATCCAAAGACTCAACCTGGGAGAAACTTTTTGGGCAGCTGTTAAAGCCTTGTATAAGAATCCGTCAGCTAGACTGTTAATTAATGGTAATTTGTCAAGAGTTGTACATATTCATAGGGGGACAAGACAGGGTTGTCCCCTATCGCCACTTCTCTTCAACCTATATATAGAGCCTTTGGCTATAAAGTTAAGGACACATAAAAGTATCTCTCCTTTTGTATGTAATGGTTGGGAGAAAAAGATCGGCTTATATGCGGATGATCTGATGATATTTACAGGTCACCTATCCCTATCTTGGCCAGCAATTTGGGAAACACTGGGGGTTTTTGGGAAAGTCTCAGGCTATGCTATAAATCAGCAAAAAACTGAAATAATGCAGTGGAATACACACTTTCCAACTAACTTACTTAAGCAAAATATGAGGTATTTAGGTATTCAAATTGTACAAAATCTAGATAACATTGCAAAAGTGAATTTTGATATCTTATCATCAAACGTACGGAAGCAACTACAGGCCTGGAGTGCTCTTCCTTTATCGTTCTTAGGTAGATCAAATTTGATAAAGATGTCCATTCTTCCTAAATTTACTTTCTTATTTAACTCTATACCATTAGAGTTTAGGAAAGACTGGATAAAGAAGGTCCAGGTAGACTTCACCAGTTTTATTTGGGGAAATAAAAGGCTTAGAATCGCTTGGAGAAAACTCAGAGCGAAGAAGGCATCAGGTGGGATAGCCAGCCCGGATCTTTTGCAGTATTACCGGGCTTTTCATTTAAAAAAATTTAGGCAATTGTTGAGAGATACCTCTGAGATGTCACCATTCTTTCAGGCCCTTACGAATTGTGCCCCAGATCTCAATGATTTTTTCTTATTTAAATTTGGGCATCCTAAATTTTTTTTTAAAGTTAGGCTAAAGATCCTTTTGAGTGCATGCAAGGTTTGGTACCAGATAAGACTGTCTTTACAAATACCTTATTTTAGCTATAAAGCTCCCATATGGAATTCACCGGGTACGCCTGCCTGCCTTCAAGATTCCTTAGCAATCCCTCTTAAGCAGTGTGGCATGCACATATGGGGCCAACTTCTAGATGACACAGAGTTAGTTTCTTGGCTCCGCATACAGGAACTGTCTGAAGGGACGGTGTCAAGATTTAAATACTATCAATTAACAAGTTGGGCTAAAACACTGGGCAAAGACGGGAAAGGAAATTCAGTATGGGAGTCAAAGATAGTTTCCCGTTCCCTTTCGCCAAAGGAAGTATCGGAGTGGTATTGGATGTTGATTCAGGTACCTGAGGAGGAGCAAGCTCTACCGGTGTCGATCTGGAGGAGGGAATTGCCGGATTTAGACCTCAATCAGATATGGCAAGTATATATGTCTTATCTATGGTTATACGCAAAGTCTGCTCCACTCAGGAAGAATCATCTTTTTACAGTTCACAAGGCTTATTGGACTCCCAAAAGGCTATCGAAACTGGGGACTCAGGTGGAAAAGAGATGCCCTAAATGCGGTGAGGCCAACGCGAATGAAGCCCACATGTTTTGGCAGTGCCCTTCGATTCAGATTTTCTGGCAGAAAGTAGGTACGACACTCTCTGGTATATTGGAACAAGAAGTTCAGGTGAGCTTGGCGCTGGTTATTTTTGGGGTAATGCTTGAGAGGGAGGGGGACAGGACATTAACAAAAGCACACAGAGCCCTGGTATTTATGTTAATTCTTCTTGCACGTACTGAGCTCTGCATAAAGTGGATTATGCCTATTCCCCGGCAGAAATAGAATGGGTAACGTCAATACAGAGAATAAAGACACTAGACAGAGCCATAGTAAATCCTAAGAGAATGAAGATATGGGATATTTGGGATAATTGGGCAAGGAATATATGGCATTGATTGGTATCTTCTTTTTTGTTTTTTCCCTCGTCTTTCCTTTCCACTGTGTTTTTCTGTATTTTTTCCTATATTACGTTATGAGTTTTCTGTTATTATTTACTGGTCCTATGGTTAACACCAAAGCAAACAGGTAACTGGAGTGGGAAAAAGGAATTTTTTTAGATTCTTTTCCCTCACTGGTATTTTGTCTTAAAGACCAGAACCTGTCTAAAGGCATCGGTTTCCGAGCTGGCAGTACAATGTAAGACTCGGCATGTTCTCTTTAACATGCCTCCTTTTCAGGAGAGGCCGAGATCTTCCGCTCAGTTACAGCTACTTGGAGCTTTCAATACATAACACAAAATGGCAAATGAGGACTAAAAAAAATAAAAATATTCAGGATTATTATATTATTCCTGTGAAATATGGGTTTTGAAATCACTGCTGTGTAATTATCACATATAATATTTTCTATGACATGTCAAGAACTGCTGCATCACAACTAACCGTATTAGGCATGAGTGTCGTCCCTCCATTGCGGCCCAGAAGTGTTATGTATTGCAGAGTACGTGAAGCATTCCTGTCATTTGTTTTTACCAGGCAGTTAAGGTAGGCAAATGCCTTATCATCTAATTAGTGACGCACATGAATGGATGAACGAGATTTCACTGCCCCTTCCTACTATCTAGCGAAACCACACCCAAGGGAACGGGTCTGGCAGAATCAGCGGGAGAAGAATACCCTGTTGAACCTGACTCTAGTTTGGCACTGTGAAGAGACATGAGAGGTGTAGGATAAGTGGGAGGCCCTCAGGCCGCTGGTGAAATACCACTACTCATAATTTTTTCACTTACCAGGTGAGGTGGGGGGGCGAGCCCTGTTGGGCTCTGGCTTCCGGCTCCAAGTGCCTGGCGCCCGCCGGGTGTGACCCGCTCCAGGGACAGTGGCAGGTGGGGAGTTTGACTGGGGCGGTACGCCTGTCAAACAATAGCACAGGTATCTTAAGGTGAGCTCAGGGAGGACAGAAACCTCCCGCGGAGCAGAAGGGCACAAGCTCGCTTATCTCAATTTTCAGTTTGAATACAGACCGTGAAAGCGGGGCCTCACGATCCTTCTGACTTTTTGGGTTTCAAGCAGGAGGTGTCAGAAAAGTTACCACAGCGATAACTGGATTGTCGCGGCCAAGCGTTCATACCGACGTCACTTTTTGATCCTTCGATGTCGGCTCTTCCTAGCATTGTGAAGCAGAATTCACCAAGCATTAGAGGGTTCACCCACTAATAGGGAACGTGAGCTGGGTTTAGACCGTCATGAGACAGGTTAGTTTTGCCCTACTGATGATGTGTTGCTTCAATAGTAATCCTGCTCAGTATGGGAGGAACAACAGGTTCAGACATTTGGTGTATGTGCTTGGCTGAGGAGCCAATGGGGGGAAGCTACCATCTGTGGGATTATGACTGAACGCCTCTAAGTCAGAATCCACCCTAAACCGTAACAATATTGCAGTGCTGTGGAGCCTCGGTTGGCCTGGGAGGGAGGGACGCGGAGGGGGGAATGCGGGCCCGCGGGTGGCGCCTCCATAATGTGCCGGCCAGCACAGGGCCTACCCCCTCCTGACCTGCGCCACCTGGTGCAGGGACAGGGGCCACAAACCCTTGTGGGTCAGCAGGGTGACCATGTATCCGGCCCGGGGTCAACCCCCTCTTTTACTGTTCCTGCACAAGTCGCAGGGAGGCAAGCTGCCCTGAGAAAGGAGCCTCCTGAACAGTGGCATCGGAGTGCCTGGCCACCCTCACCGTCGTTGGACTGCCGTGAGACTGGGTCCAGGTCGTCCCAGACCATCTGGTCGCTGTGTAGTCCCAGGCCATCTGGTCATCTGGCTGCATGACCGAATTTTCCGGGGGCTGGGCAACCAGATGGCCTGGCGGGCTGCACAACCAGATGGCCGGCCAGCTGGCTCCAACTTTTGTCCTCCCCTGGAGGTCTGTAAGCCCCAACTTCATGGGAGCTTAATAGTTGAGGGAAATGGGCTCCCAGGGCTGGCCCGCAGGGAGAGGATGTGGCCTAGGCTTAACCCTCCTTGGCTCCTGCCCCCGGCTCCAGGAAAGTGGAAGGCACCCACCCGAGTCAGCACCCAGAGCCCAGGGTATGGCGGTGACAGTCACTAACCAGGGCAGGGTGGCTGAAGACCGGGGAGGACTCCCTTGCTCCCGGCCCCGCTGACTCGGGGGCAAAGATTGGAGACTAGTCCTGCATGAAGGCCCAGCCCCCTGGGGCAGCGAGCTGGAGCAGGAGCCTGGGAGAGCTCTGAGAAGCCCTCAGCAGATAACGCCTGGGCCCGGTCTGGAATGGCTGTGACTGTCGATGTCCCGCGCCACCCAGGAGGTGTGTTCAGCAGACCTGGCGCAGTGCTTACCCTTCTCCTAAGGGCGAGTGGGGCCTGACAAAGAGGAAGCGGCAGGCCTGGGAAGCCCTCTCCACCTCTTCTCCGGCAGGGAGGGAGTCCGTGGTCGGGGCCCTTCAGCCAGAGCTCCGGTGGGGCCCTGGCTCCGTTTCACCAATCGGGCAGGGGAAATGGGCTCTGCGGCCACGGGCAAGGTGGCCCGTGCCCAGGGATGGTCCAGACCCAGACTCTGGTTGATAGGGGCAAGGTTGGACCTATGTGGCTACTTTGGGTGGCTTGGTTGGAAGCAACCGACCATGGCCCCGGTGAGGGTTTCCGAGCCTTAGAGCAGATAGGACAGGACGGGTGTGAGCAGGGACAGGGATCCAGCAGGCCCGGGCCTGCCAGCCCACCAGGGCCCCAGGCTCTCTTCCGGGGAGGGGATGCAGCCCCTGCATGGCTGGGTTCAGAGGATTTGAAGGGTGCCCTGGGGGCCTCCGCTGGGCGTTAGGGTGAACGCCCTTGTCTGGGGCACCCTCCTCTAGCTGCCTGACACTTTGCAAGGGGCCCAGGCAGACTCCCCTGGCTTGGCTGGGTTCAGAAGCACAGGCCGTGCGCCAGGCCTGGACTCCATCAGGCCCTGGGGTGCAGGAGCACCTGTCCTTTTGCCCACCGAGGGTCCGGGCGCCCGGTACAGGGGTCCATTGGGCCCAGGGAGGCCCCCCCCCCCAGCCTGGCTAGGTTCAGAAGCAGAGACCAGCCCCGGGCATGGGTTCCGGCGGGCCCTGGGGTGCGTCCATCTGGCCCATGAAGGCTCCCCCTGCTTGTCTGGGGTCAGAAGCAGGAACCGGACCCCGGGCATGGGCTCTGGTGGGCCCTGGGGTGTGGGAGGCCCTGTCCTGCAGCCCCCTACAGGTCTAGGGGTCTATCGGGGCTAGGGAGGCTTCCCCGGCCAAGCTGGGTTCAGAAGCAGGGACTGGGCCCCGGACCTGGGCTCCGACAGGTCCTCGGGTGCCAGAGCCCCCATCCTGTGGCCCGCTGTGGGTCCAGGTACCCAGGACGGGGGGCCATGGGGCCTGGGGAGGCTCCCCTGGCTTGGCGGGGTACAGAAGCACAGGCCGTGCCCCTAGCCTGGGCTCTGGCAAGCCCTGGGGTGCGGGAGCCCGGGACAGGGGTCCATCGGGCCGGAGGAGGATCCCCCGGCCCCTGGCCTGGCTGGGTTTAGAAGCAGGGACCAGGCCCGGGGCCTGGGCTACGGTGGGAACTGGGGTATGGGAGCCTCCGTCCTGAAGCCAGCTGAGGGTCCGGGTGCCCGGAATGGGGGTGCATCGGGCCCGGGTAGGCTCCCCCAGCCTGAATGGGTTCAGATGCAGGGACAGGGCCCCTGGCCTGGGCTCCTGCGGGCCCTGGGGTATTGGAGCCCCCGTCCTGCGGCCCGTCGAGGGTCCGGGTAGCCGGGATGAGGGTCCATCGGGCCCGATGAGGCTCCCCCTACCGGCTTGGCTGTGTTCGGGAGCTCTGACTGGAGCCCCCTCCATCCTGGGCTTCGTCCTTGGGCCTGCCACTTGGCAAAGCGCCTGGGACAGGGTGCCGCTGGCCCAGGGAGGCCTCCCCTGCGCGTCCGGGCCTGAGAGCTCTGGCCAGGTTCAGGGGCCCTGGGGTGGGTGCTCCACTCCCTGGGCTCCATCCCCCCAGCCTGCCGCTCCACCATGGGCCCGGGATAGGGGTCCGTCAGTCCCGGGCAAGCGTCGCCCGTGTGTCAAGGTGCCTGCGGGCCCCGGGTCGTAGGTCCATCGGGGACTCCCCATGCAGCCCCATGCCCAATGGACAGTGCAGAACAGTACTCAGGGCCCAACACTGCTGTTTTGAAGGTAGAATGTGATCCAGTCGAGAGCATTCTCCGCTATGCTGGCTTTGTAGAGTCTTTGTATTAGAGTGCCATTGTCAATTGTGTCAAAGGCAGCTGAGAGGTCCAAAAGAAGTAGTATAGCAAACCTGTTCCAGTCAATTGTGTTTTAAAGTCATCCCAGATGGCAATGAGGGCAGATTCTGTGCCTCTTCCTGGACGGAATACTGTTTGGAAGTCTGAAAGCATTGAATTGTCTTCAATGAATTGTGACATCTGGGCGAATGCTCCTCTTTCTATCAGTTTGCCCAGTAAAGGCCCATTTGTAATCGTTCTGTAGTTGTCGGGGTTTAGCAGGTCCAGGTTTTTTTGGAAAAGGGTTGGTGCTATTGGTTTTTCTTTTTTTTTAATAGGAGGTCAACGTGTCTGCTTTGGTCGTGTAATGATTTGCCAGTTTGTCTGTGAAATCTTGAGTAATGGGATGAGCTCCTTCTAGGCAATTTGGTTTACGAAATTTGGTGAGAATTTTATAGAATTTTTTATTTGCACATTTAGCATTTGAATTCTGTCTGAATGGTATTTTTCTTTGCTATTTTGATTTCTGACTTGTATAATCTGTTAAATTTCTGTAGGTGAAGTTTGTCTTGATCGATGTTTGTTTTGAGCCAGGTGTGTTGCAGCTTTCTAATTTGCTTTTTTTATCTCTTTTAGCTCTGTATTTCTCCTAGGTGCCTGTTTTCTTTTGTTCTGTTGTGTTGTTCTTAGTGCTATTAGGGTATCAAAAGCTTCCTGTAGCCACTCATATAGTTTTTGAACTGAATTTATTGTGCCTAGATCTGTACTGGATGTTAGCTGTGTTTCAAAGGCTCACATGCATGAAAGTTTCATTTTGTGATTACCAAATAGCGATTTTTTAGAAATCGCTATTTGGGAATCGCAAAATGCAAAGCAAATAGTGATTCTCTAATTGCAATTCCTTAAGAATCGCAAACGCAATTAGGGAATCGCTATTTGTAATTGCGACTCCATTCTTTCCTATGGGCCTCAAGGCCCATAGGTGAGAATGGTCTTGCATTACCTAAGTTGCGATTACCTAATTGGTAATCAAAAATTATGTAATGCAAAGGCAAGGGTGCCCAGGGGCCTAAGGCCCCCCTAAGGTGCCCCTAAAAAAAAAAGGTGCACATGTAAGGCACACACATGGCCTAGGGGCATGTGTGCGCCACATGGAACTTTGAAAAATGCTGTTTTGTGCATTTTGCAAAGTATGCACATGGTTAACATCAACTTGAAGTTGATGTTAATTAGGTTTCCTAAATGCACAGTTCACATTTAGGAAAGGCTTTTTGCATGTGCATTAGGGAATCGCAAATTAGCGATTCCCTATTTGCATTCGCAATTTAGGAATCTCAAAAAATTGCAATTACCTAAATTGCGAATAAAAAAAACGTTCTTGCATTGGGAAAGGCCATTTTGCGATCGCAAATGGCCTATTTTTGCGAATCGCTCTGTTTGCGATTGCAAAATAGCTTGATGCATGTGGCCCTTAGTGTTCAAAATTGACTTTGTTCCACGGTCGATAGGTGGATGCATATAAGGTGGTTTTAGGTATGTTGTTTTATGTTGGAAAGCAAGCAAATGGTGGTCTGACCATGTGACTGTAGTAATTGTTCAAAAGGTAACTAGTTCTGAATTTGCAAAAAGGACGTCTAGGATGTGTCCAGCGAAGTGTGTGGGTTTGTGGACAATCTGATGTAGGTTCAGTGTATCTAGGCCAGTAATGATTGTTTTTGGATAGGACATATTGAGTTTGTCAAACCAAATGTTTAAGTCACTAAGAATGCATAGGTTGGAGTGTTAGTGTAGTGTAGTGTTATAAGGTTTGAAACTGTGTCTAGAAGTGTGTCTGGAAATGTTGCATTGCTAGGTGGAGGTCTGTAAATGAGTAGGAAGTTACAGTTGGAAGATGGTGTAGGGTTGCATCTGGTGAAGAGGGCCTCATGAATAAGACATTTTCACTGGGCATTTGTACCAAATAATCATCCCACTCCAACTAAATCAATCTGCAACCCCCAAGAGTCATTACTAAACAAGAGCTTCACAGTTCTTAGAATAACAGTGATTGGTACCCAACCTCAGTTCTTAGTTATGAATAGGTGGCTGGTTGTACGAGTACTTTCTCAGGTCTTGTGCATTAATGTAAATAGAATTTGTCAATTTTGTTTGTATTTTTGACTTAATAATTTTTGTACAATTTGTTACAGTTCATCATGTTATATGTTATTTATGTTGAGCACTGATCGATTCAGCAAAGTTCCCTGTTATATGGTCATGTATATATAGAAAATATAAAGTGGCCCCTCCATAACATGTTGTATGCTGTTCTACATGCTAAAATGATTTTGAAAAAATTGTGAATAAATACACCGACCTAGCCAATTAATTTACTAGACCCTAGTTTGAAAGTAATTTTTGTCTTAAGTAGCACAGCTAGATCTATTGCTTACATGCTCTTTTAGAAACTTGGCATTATTTTGTCCAAACCATGTGGTGTCTGACGCTTGTAACCTGGATCGCATGACTAGATGTAGCTCACAGTTAGTCATTGTGTATTGCTCCCAGACAGTGAAACAAGGTAGAATAGTAGCTGGCAAGATGGGCCATCTCTGACTTGATAAGGGGGAGGAGCTGTCACATACCACACATGACATCGCAAAGGAATTTTGACACTAGTCTTTTGTGAACCCAGACAAGCTGGGGCCAGGATAGGGAGGCAGGAAATTCAAATACCTCTGGGGGTGGAATCCTCCAAAACTTTCTCCTACTTCAAAGTGGGCACCAGGTGTAAATAATGGACCCTCAGACCCAACTCTTCAGTACACCTCTGGACCTGTGGACGCTACAGTAGGGCTGCTGTGCTGCTTTACTGCCAGAAGGACTACTATGTTGCTGTCCTGCTAGTCTGTTGCCCTGCTGCCCTACCTGCTGAGAAGGAAGACTGCACCTGCACCCTTTGTTCCAGGCTGAAGTGAATCCAAGGCTCAGCTGACTGACCTGAGCTACAGGTTCATAACAAGCTCCAGAGGCTCCCTGCAACTGGCCAGCTGACCTGCCGCCTGGACTTGCCATAGCCCTGCAGGCCTCTGCTGTATTGAGTTCCTAACCCCCAAGCAGTGGCGTAACACAGGCCCCCGCAGCCCCCGCGGTGCGTGGGGGCCCCCAAGCTTCAGGGGGCCCCCTTGGCACAGAACTCTGGCCGGAGAGCGCCCGATTTAGTCCAGAAGGGGCCCCTCCACGTACCTTGCAGGGGGGCCACCTCAAGTTTCGTTACGCCAGTGTCCCCAAGAGGGCATCAGTTGAGATCTGCTCCAAAGAAAAAGAGAAATCCTGAAGTTTTGGGCACTTCACAACAATGAACGGGTCTGTTCGTGCCCAGATCTTGCTGCCCATGCCACCAGTCAACACAAAGATCCTGACTCTTCGTGCCACAGCGACCGCCAGCAATGCCTGGTAACGCAAGATCTGCAGTTCCTACTACAGCATTGACAGCCAGCAGTGACCACCAATGCGAAGCTCCAGCAACGACACTGGGCCAGCTCTTCCTGCTACATCGACGACCATCAGTGACGCTCCCCCTCATGGCCCCTCTCCACCGTGAGCGGAACTCTTTGCACTGGGCTTTGAAGGTAACTCTTTCTGCTGGACTGACTAACCTGGTGCATGCATCCGGACCATGGTCCATCGTGGTTGGCCTGAACTTGTGACTTTCACCCAGTCTCGCACGACCAGATACCAATGAGTGACGCTTTGTGCTTTTAGGCGGTTCACTTACCTTAAATCTTTAAAATTGTATATGTCCAGTTCTACTGGTTGGATTTTTGTCGTTTTAGGGGCAAATGTTTATTAAATGTTGCTCTATTTCCAGCAACGACACTGGGCCTGCTCTTCGTGCTACATCGACGACCATCAGTGACGCTCCCCCTCATGGCCCCTCATCACCGTGAGCGGAACTCTTTGCACTGGGCTTTGAAGGTAACTCTTTCAGCTGGACTGACTAACCTGGTGCATGAATCCGGACCATGGTCCATCGTGGTTGGCCTGAACTTGTGACTTTCACCCAGTCTCGCATGACTAGATACCAATGAGTGAAGCTTTGTGCTTTTAGGCGGTTTACTTACCTTAAATCTTTAAAATTGTATATGTCCAGTTCTACTGGTTGGATTTTTGTCGTTTTAGGGGCAAATGTTTATTAAATGTTGCTCTATTTTTCTAAATTGGTGTGGGATTTTTTTATATATTGTGTTTTCACTTTATTACTGTTTGAAGTGTTGCAAAAGTAATTCACACAGTGCCTCAAAATTAAGCCTGACTGCTTTTGTGCCAAGCTAAGCACAGGTTAATTTGGGGTTGCTTGTGACCTCACCCTAACAGAAATTGTGGCAGCTGCTTAAGTAGGGTTTCATCCCCCTCAACCAGTAACCCAATTTCCAACAAAATACATGCCTATCTTTTTTTATCATAGGCTCATGTATTGTGTGACATACTGTTTACAGGTTCCAATCGGCAAAGGTCTGCATGTCAGGTATGTCAGAAGTTACGATTTCTAATAAGAGAGCTACCACCAAACAATGCATCAGCAATGTGAAAAAATCTAGGTTCTACAACTCATAAAAATGTTTCACTATCAATTAAGTGAATAGGTGGACCGAATATTTGTTATTCAGTTGTTGACAGGTGAGAAGCCATCGAAATAGATACAAGCCCCTTGCGCCACTTTTGCGTCACTTTTCCCATGTTAAAAATTACGCAAAAGTGGCGCAAGGGCCTTGTAAATAAGCCCCCGGGTATTTTACACTCTTTAGTCACCTCCTGACTCTGCCACCGCCCGCACCACTGAACCCGCCACCGACAGTGGCTCTCCATTGCACTTAAAATCACAGTTATATATGTTTTTACACCGGGGCCAGTGCGTGATTACCTGAGAAGGCCCTGTAAACACCGGTAAAACGGCTGCAGCACTGCTCGAGCAGCGGTCAGTGAGGTCTGCTAATAATCTCTGCTCGTGCTGGCCCTAATCCACCAGGTCGTGTTACCAAACATAGCTAACCGACATGCAACACTCGGGAGAAAGTCCAGGCCGTCTTATGACCCGGTATTTATAGCACGCTGAAGGAAAAGCATGTTTCAGGGACAGGAGTCTCCGTCAAATTTGGGAAACGGATGATTTTCACGCTAAGGAGAAATTGTTCTGCTTCAAGGCCTGGCCCAGGTGAAACATTTGAGGGGCATAAAGGTGAGAAGAAAAGCGTTTATTGTACTTGCGTTCAGTTTAAGGTATGTGAGGACGTTTGGTGTTAAAACTGTCTGGAACTAAGGTGTCTAGGCCCTACACGCACTACAGAACTACGCTAGTAATATCCCACGACAAACGACAGACATTGCATGTCTTTTTCTATGTTTACATACAGTATGACACTGGCTGCCTGTAAAGTATTGCTATTCTAGAACATTCTTTCAGAACACCTGGTACCTCCAGTAAACAGGAATATCACTGATCTGGGTGCTGTAATGTGCAGTACGAATAGAAACTTCATAAAATATCTATTGTTTGTGTTCTTCTGGTTTTCATGTTATTTCATTTATTTACAATGCTGAGCTGTCAATCATTTTTGAGGAATGTTATAGTAACTTTGTTTTGTGTTTGACGGGGAGGGTTCACGGGCGCTATCTAGAATGGAATTTTCTGACCATGAAGAAAGTCTACATTTTTATCGAAAAATAGAACACAATGCTAAGGCTTCGCAGGTAAAAATAACTTTGCAGGACTCTGTAAACAAATAAAATGAAGAATAATTGTTTTATGTGGCTACATTCACTTTGGGGCATTTAAATATAGCCATTGACAAACCTGATAGTGCTGAATTTTGTTTTGCAAAAAGAAATTATGAAATGTGAGCATCTGAAATTGGGCAGGGAAGGACGTCGCATGTTTCGGTTGTAACTTTTTTTATAAAAAACATCAACGTACATTTTAATGTACATTTGAATCAGGGATTGCAAAGGTGTAATGGATGAAACGTTAGTGATATATTTTGTGAGCATTTGTTTTGTATTTTGTGTTTTGAACTGGAAGCTCTTGCTACAGTGCAGTGGTGTATGGTAAGGACAGTGGGGGCCTCACACGCAGTTTAGAGCAATCCTTAATAACCGTAAACTTCAACCATTTTCAGGGCTTAAGTGGGACTGGTTCTGTCGGATAGGAGACCTGGCAATAATTAAAACCTGACTTTGAAACGGGTTCCGACCAGGCCCTATATTTATGTCCTTAACGCAAAAAATATCGGTTTCTTAGCAATGACCTTTAAAAACCAATAATGCAACGTATATTTGCAATGTCAGTCCCAGGTTTCATTTCCCATTACTTCATCATGCGTCTCCTAAGAATTTTTTTTTTCTCCAAAGGTTGTTTCACTAGTTTTTGTTCATGCAACAATATGACTCTTGTATAGTTCACACGGTGGTGAACTGAGTAGCATCCAGGTATCTGTGGCTTGACATTAGCCTCCCACGGAGCGGGGAGGGGGAGGGGCGAGCTCCAGTGTGCCCCCTTCGCCACTGTGCACGGGCGGGAGACCCTGGTCTGAGAGCTCCTTTTTAGGTCTCGCCTACGCAGCTGCGTAGGAGAGACCTTTAGTAATCGGTTCGCTTTTTGGCCCAAAAACGTGCACGCGTTGCATTGCTTTCAATGGCAACGCGTGCACGTTTGGCGATTCCCTTGCGGGAGCGAGCTTTGAAACCATCTGTTTGTAATTAACAGATGGTTCCTGCTCGCTCCCGCAAGGGAAACAGGCACAGGCCCCCTCCTCTCTCCCCTCCCCCTGCTGCCTCCTCCTCTTTCAGCGCGAGGCACGCGCGCTTGTTTTTCCTGCTGAAAGTAAAACCTTTTCTCCCAAAGGAAGTGACAATCTGATGGTGCTGATAAAGTGAGTTATTGGGTTTACCACATTTCATGCTTAGGACATGCTTATGTTTTGCACAATGTGTAGCCGTTCATTAGCAGCGCAGTTCAGCCCAGATGTTTAATCTCCCATTAATGTTTTGTAAACCGCACAGCAGTCAGTCCGTCGTCAGTTTCTTCACACACAGCCCCGGGTTCTGGAAAGCGGAATAAATGTTCCATCCGGAAGCCAGCTTGAGGACCGCCGACCTCTGGCCTCAAGGATGGAGCGGACGGCGGCTCTTTTGGGGTTTGTTATTTTTAGGACATCTGCACTTGGTCGCCTCCAGGGCCACTCTGCCGAGGCTGCGCTCCAGTTACCCAGCTTTGGGGCCCCGCTTCATCAGCCTTAAGCGGGTCGGCGCTTGTCATTGAGGCTGTCCTTGCACATATGAGTCCTTGCACAAACGAGTCTCACACGCCTCGGCGTGGAGAGGGCCGGGGGAAATGGGGCAGTGCCAGGGCTCAGTCTGGAGCTCATAACCGCTCCTAGTGCTGCGAGCTGGAAGATGCTGGACATTTACTGGCCCGTTCTATCACATTTAACCCAGGAGCTGCCCCTTGACCCCTACTGAGGCTTCAGCCTTTGTCCATCTCTCAAACTCGGGTTTATCAGCAGTGAGGGGGGGTGTGTATAATTAGTGGAACTGGTGTAACTGTCCAGCTCCGGCCCAGGGGGGGAGGTGTCCAACTCCGCTTCACGGGGGTGGGGGGGGGGCGGTGCCCAGCTCCGGTCCACGGGGGTGCCCAGCTCCGGTCCACAGGGCTGCAGTGGCACCAGGTTTTCTAGATAGCCAAAGATTGTGATTACCGTTTAGAACCTTTCCAATGCAAATGTATCCTAAGAGGAAATCCCTTAAATATGACATGGCTGCTGTCCCTGGAGAACAGCCATTAATTACACTATAGGCCGGCTAGTTGGGCCTGTAAACCCTGGAGCCCTCAATGTGGGTAGCTTCTTTTCCCATGCTCTGGTCTCTGGCCCCGATTTTACTTCACCCATCTAATTTTGGCCACCACTGACGAATAAAGGAGAAATAACAAAACAGATAAAATGTAAGCGCCTTTACAAATATATCCGGTGGTCAGTGAACTCAGCATTCGCTCCAGGGATCTTTGCTTGACACTGTGGTCAAAGGTTCAAATCCTGGTGGCTCCACTCAGCCTTTCATCCTTCTGAGGTCGATAAAAAGGAGTACTTCTGAATAGTAATAAATATCTGTCAATAGCTCTAAGCAAATCCTCAAAGGTAAATGTGTGCTCTACATACACACCTGTTAGGTTATCTTATGCAGGACAAGAGAGAGTTAATTCCTGAGAGGACTTCCTCCCCCAGAACCGATCATTCTAAATCGGGGACTGACAGCAGGAGGGAAAGGCCAGAATGTAGGGATCGCTCGAATGAGAGAAGCACCGAGGACAGGGTGACTAGGTGACCCGGATTTGTCGGGGCAGTCTTTCCACTATCTCTCGGGCCAGATTTCAGTAAATTTAGCAATTGTGACAGTCGATTGAACACAATTACTTGCCAAGGAGGTAAGTATTCATGTGTTCCAGGGCAGGATTAGATAGCAGCCCTCATTAGAACACAGTTTAATTAACACAGATGATACCGTCTGTAAAAGTTGCATTAATTCCTCTTAGCGCCTCATTGTCTGTGGTTCTATGCTGATGAGCTCTGTTGATTAAGTCATTCTGTTGCCCAGGTTAATGCAAAATGTCAGTCCTACTTTGATGTTTGTGTAATGTCAAAGGTTTTAATTTCACAATCTGGTCACCCCAGCAGATGAGTGTCTGGTCTTCAGAGTGTGAGTCTGGGCGAATCACTTAATCTTCCTGTGCATAAGAGAAATGAATGCTTCCTTGTGTGATGTAACTGGTGCTCATGTAAAGTGCTCCAATACCTTTGGGTTGAGTTTGCGCTATATAAAACTGCAAATAAATAAATACATGGCCATCCAATCCTTGACCTCTCTGTAAGGTGCACAGAGCAATGGTCACGTATGCCAGTTGCAGTTGTGATTTTATGCAAATGTGTGGGTAGAGTGGCACTCTGTGGGAAACTTAGTTTATATGTTTACACCACACCCTTAATTATATAGGCCTGCCCCTTTTAGCCCCCTCCCCTTTTTCATTCCACTTAAAGCCCTGTACACAAGTGAAGCCTCACATAGATTCCGATTTTTGGTCTCCTTGTAGCTCACGCACTGACCTCTTTGTTCCTTTAACCCTTTCTGTATTGTTTCATTTATATAGTTTACTTACCAGTCCAAAGCTGCCAGCTTGACGATTTGGCTTTCTGTGGCCAAACCTCCGCGTGCAAACACCAGAAGGCCAAGCCTTGCTTGTATTTATGGTTAACATAGCAAGCATGCAGGGTTATTCCTATGTTTCTTATGGTGTACATTCGTTAGGGGGTTATCTTTACCAGTAAACCAACAGCAGGCATTCCAGTTCACCCCCCGTACGCCAGCAAAGACAACTCGCGTCCATGTGCACATTTTACAGATGTGATCTACTCTGCGTTGAGATATATGTGTTGTAGACCACACTGCTAACTTTGTTTGGACTCCTGTCTGGATCAGCACCAGCGCTAATGAAGGTTGTGACACTTATGATCAGAAGAGGCCTGGTATAGGGCCTTTCAATCAATCAAGACTTGAAATTCTGAATCGATGTCTTCTTCCGGAGCAGCGTGCTACTTGCTGAAAAGCTCTTTGAAGCCTCATCAGGGGTCTTACTACCATGATCTCCCAATAAACACTTTCTCGACCCTTCCCTCTTCTATCCCTCCACTATCCTTTTCAATCCAACTAACAGACTTGCATGTCCACCGCTCAAATTAATTCCTATTTCCCTGTACTAACCCACCACTTATCTTTTATGGGTTCCAGACTAGCGTGCTACTCTGAGAAAAGAGCTTTGACGCCTCGTCAGGGGTAGTAAGCTCTATATAAATACAATTACAGCATCAACATCAATAATTTTGGACTAAAAACTTGCAGTAAATCTTCGCATGCCCTAGTTGGCCCTTAAAAAACTGGTGGACGTTCTTGATCATTTTTTAGGTCGAGCCTGGGCAGCGCATGCGCTGCTCTGCGAGGCATGCTGTATTTAAGTATGTACTTGAAGCCCCACCCACTCTCCGCCCATATTTGTCATTGGCTTGTGTCATTGTCCTTAGTAAATGCTGGCTTCTGATTTGTAAATAGGTTTGTTAGTCCCTCCTTGGTTTCGCCTTGTCTTCATTTGTAACCTCCCATGAGGACACCCCTTTTTATTACATGTGTAGTTGCTTGGTAGGCTTTAATTACAGCCTCCAAGCACTATTTCGTTTAATGAGTTTCACATGTCTGCTGTTGCAGGCATGACACGCTCGCTTGCAACATCTTTATTTTATTTTTTTACATAGCACGGCATGCCACGGTAATAGTGGCGGCTGTGCCTTTACTTTACTTGCCGCGCCAAACGTGGCCGCATGGTTTTTTAAAAAACTATTTATTTATTCATAATTTTTAAATTGCCCCATGCTGCACTTACACTTTAGTGTCGGCTGCGCCCCTTTTCTTAAACGAGCCTAGTGTAAGGAAAGGGCGGGCCGCCATTAAAATAAAAGCGGGGTATGGGGTGCTTTTACAAAAAAAAGCATTTGTTTGTCAACTTGACAAACAAATGCTTTTTAGGTCGAGCCTAGCGCAGAGCGCATGCGCTGCTCTATGGGAGGCTTCTTGTGAGCACTCCAAACTTGTGACTCCGCCCACACATTTGATTGGCCTTTGCGTGTGGCTTTCAATAATGAAAGCACGCAAATGGCCAAGGGCGAATGCATGTCCCACCTCTTCTTCAAATGTTCACTCCCACTGCGTTTTGGTCTTGGGAGCCAGCAGCTGCGCAGGGTGGCAGCTGCATTACTTACATTCCTTACAGCGCGCGCGCACCACTTGCACACAGTTCTCTGCAGCAGGCGCTTAACCCTCCTCGCTCTCTCACCAGTTCCATGTCTGCAGGTTCATCTGGTGTGCAGGCGCTGTGCAGGCAGAGACAGGAGCAGGCACTTAAAATGTGCAGACTCCTTGCACAGAGGGGTGGAAGGGTAGGGGGCAGCTACCACAGCGCAGTGGGCATCAGGGCAAACCGGGCACCTCTGCGTCAGCTGCACGGACACATGAAAACCAGCAGGCACCGTGTCCGATGCCTAAGACCCGTCTCTCCTGTCTTAAATGTAATCATCATTTTGAAAAGATAGCACTTCTGTCGGTGGAGTGTGTACTGTTGATTTCTTGGCGCTCTTTCTTTTTATTCTGAAAGGACCTTAGGGCAGGGCTGCTCCTGGACCAGGCCTTGGTTTTACAGGAAGAAAACACAGATGCAATGTCTTGATGCCATGAGGAAGAAGCAACACCATGAGATAGATTGTGGCATCGCACGGTGCCCCCATGCCAAGGTACCCAGCAGCCCATGCACATCAGGCCCCAGGGGCTCATGAATAGATATGTGTCCTTTTTATAACCATAGTCTTCCTCGTCTGTGTTCCCTCCTCTTCTATTTGCATTTGTTGTTTGCATAAGGCCCTGCGGAGGAGCAGTCCCTTCAAATCCAGGCACCCACTCAGCCAAATGAAAGGGGGCTTGGTCTCCCTTCTGAGCCAATAATTGACATGGCCTATTATTTAGCTGAGTACATAAACTCGGCCCACTGATAAATCAGAATTCTTGCCTCCAAGCGAACTGTACTCGTTTAATCAGCCTCAGAAAGATGAAGAGCCATGCAGTCCGTCCGGGTTAGCGGTTGTAACCTGCACTTTACCCACAGTTCTCAGGAGCAGGCGCTCAACCCTAGAGCTTCCTTAGCAATTGTTAATCCGCCCACGTACCATGACGTAGCTCAGCACAGCATAACACTAACCACACCACTGTGTAACACAACACTGAAAACATGTGACCTGACAACAGCCTTTAACCATCCGGGCTACCCGCTCCAGTCTCTCCTCTTCCCCAGTGCGTATCCCTCGTGCCATAGTGCAGAGCGGAGAGTCTGGGGAGCAGCTGAACAACACGCACTTCCGTAGTATGCATAAGGCCCTGCGGAGGAGCAGTCCCTTCAAATCCAGGCACCCAGTAAGCCAAATGAAAGGAGGCTTGGTCTCCCTTCTGTGCCAATAAATGACATGGCCTATTATTTAGCTGAGGACATAAACTCGGCCCACTGATAAATCAGAATTCTTGCCCCCAAGCGAACTGTACTCGTTTAATCAGCCTCAGAAAGATGAAGAGCCATGCAGTCCGTCCGGGTTAGCGGTTGTAACCTGCACTTTACCCACAGTTCTCAGGAGCAGGCGCTCAACCCTAGAGCTACCTTAGCATTTGTTAATCTGCCCACGTACCATGACGTAGCTCGGCACAGCATAGCACACACCACACCACTGTGTAACACAACACTGAAAACATGTGACCTAACAACAGCCTTTAACCATCCGGGCTACCCGCTCCAGTCTCTCCTCTTCCCCAGTGCGTATCGCTCGTGCCATAGTGCAGAGCGGAGAGTCTGGGCAGCAGCTGAACAACACGCACTTCCGTAGTAGGTGCATGAACCCCACTGCGAATGTGCTGATCCGCAGGCTTTCCTCCCTCCCCTCCACCCCAGTATCCCTGCGTGACTTGCTGCGGGTGCGTTAACCCACTTGGCTAACTGCTGAGGACGCACGGGCTACCACCCCACCTGCCCCCCCTCCCACCATCAATCGCTGCATACCATGCAGCAGGTGCATTTATCCGCCTGGCTGTCTTCTTAGGATGCACAGGCCCCCTTCTCTCTCCACTTCCCCAGTTTCTCTGCATACCGTGCAGCAGGTGCCTGAACCTACCGGGCTCTCTCCCAATGATCCACAGGCTCTCCTCTCACTGACTGACTGACTGACTCTCTCACTCTCTCACTGACTGACTGACTGACTCTCTCACTGACTCTCTGACTGACTGACTGTCTGACTGACTCTCTCACTCTCTCTCTCTGACTGACTGACTGACTCTCTCACTGACTGACTGACTCACTAACTGACTCTCTCACTGACTGACTCACTGACTGACTGACTGACTCTCTCACTGACTGACTGACTGACTCTCTCACTCTCTCTCTCACTGACTGACTGACTAAATGACTGACTGACTCTCTCACTCTCTCTCTCTCTCTCACTGACTGACTGACTCTCTAACTCTCTCTCTCACTGACTGACTCTCTCACTCTCTCTCTCACTGACTGACTCTCTCACTCTCTCTCTCACTGACTGACTGACTGACTCTCACACTCTCTCTCTCACTGACTGACTGACTGACTCTCTCAATCTCTCTCTCACTGACTGACTGACTGACTGACTCTCTCACTCTCTCACTGACTGACTGACTGACTGACTCTCACTGACTCTCTGACTGACTGACTGACTCTCTCTCTCACTCTCTCTCACTGACTGACTGACTGACTGACTCTCTCATTCTCTGTCTCACTGACTGACTCACTGACTGACTCTCTCACTGACTGACTAACTGACTGACTCTCTTACTGACTGACTGACTGACTCACTGACTGACTGACTGACTCTCTCACTGACTGGCTGACTGACTAACTGACTGACTCTCACTCTCTCTCTCACTGACTGACTGACTCTCTCACTGACTGACTCTCTCACTGACTGACTGACTGAGTCTCTCACTCTCTCTCACACTGACTGACTCTCTCGCTCTCTCACTGTTTGACTCTCTCTCTCTCACTGACTGACTCTCTGACTCTCTCTCTCTCACTGACTGACTCTCTGACTCTCTCTCTCTCTCACTGACTGACTCTCACTCTCTCTCACTGACTGACTCTCTCTCTTTCACTGACTGACTCTCTCACTCTCTCTCACTGACTGACTCTCTCACTGACTGACTCTCTCACTCTCTCTCTCACTGACTGACTGACTCTCTCACTCTCTCACTGACTGACTGACTGACTCTCTCACTGACTCTCTGACTGACTGACTCTCTCACTCTCTCTCTCACTGACTGACTAACTAACTGACTCTCTCACTGACTGACTGACTAACTGACTGACTCTCTCACTGACTGTTATACAGGTACTATTTCCCAACCTTCACCCTCCTGTTATTTATGCCCCCATAACAAAAAAACCATAACAAGCAACCATTGGGACAGGCAGATAGAAGTTGCCAGCATTGAAAGGACAAAAAAACCTCAAGACATTATTTATTGGTAATATTTTTTAATATGGTCGTTCAGTTGTACATAATGCTTTCTTGGTCATATATAAGGTAACAAAAATGCTTCTGACACTTCTTTATTATAACTTTTCAGCATGCTGCAGACTTCTGTACAGCACAGCTTAAAGACATAGGCAAAGTCAATATCTCTGGCTAAACACTTATAAGGTCCCAAAGGCGAGACCTATTGGCTATGCCAATGCTTGTTTTATTTTTTTGCAGATTTTATATAGCGCAAACTCGACCCGAAGGTATTGGAGCACTTTACAGGAGCACCGGTTAGGTTACACAAGGACACATTCAGGCACGGGGAGTTTAAGTGATTTGCCCAGAATCACAGGATGTGGACGCGACCCCGAGGCTCGAACCTTGGTTTCCAGCACCAAAGTCGGCAATCTAGCCGACTGACCACATCCTCTCCTGACTGAGTCCGGGGGTAGGGGTGCCCGTGCCCACTCCATGTACTTTGCAGGATGGGGGATCCCTCACGTTTCGTTACTCCACTGTCTCTGGTTGAGTTCAGGGTGTGGGTAGGTGTTTATGACGGTGCACTATTGACAGATCTGGAGCTGAGTTTGAAGACAGTGCGAGTTTCTTACAGTGTCTGTCACTGGGTCATAAAGGTGTTCAGCAACCAAACCTTGGCCTCCCTGTAGAGTGCACAGAGCGATGATCACTTATGTGCGAAATGCGATGCTATGGGAAAATGTGTGAAAGAGGAACATAGCTGTCAAAATACTGATTGCACAGGAGGAAAAGAAAATGTGCTTTAATGTGAATGGGTGGGTTGTGTATATGTGGGGGAGTTGACGTAGAGGAGATGAAAAGAAGTGTGTGCAAAAGGACAGAGTGAAAAGACAGAAAACAAGCATTGGCATAGCCAATAGGTCTCGCTTGTGGGACCTTATAAGTGTTTAGCCAGAGCTATTGGCAAAGTAAAATACCTGACCTTTAGGGCCATATACAAGACTTGTATGACTCATAAGTCCCTACACACATCCACTCCACGGTACCCTGCTGACAAACGTAAGATATCTGGGGGCACTAGACCATTGAGAAATGCTGAAGCACCGCTCCTACAACACCGACCTTTAAAAGGAACGACTCACGGTTTAATACTTCTCAAGAAGCGCAACCAGAATAGGGAACTCCTTACCACTGAACCTTTGCACCACCTGAAAGTGCTTCTCCTTCAAGAGTATTTTAGCTAACCTCTCCTCCCTAGGTTTCACCTTTCTGGTTTACTCTCCACACCAGTCTGTTCCTTGAGATTCAGTGCACTTAATCCATTCCATTAGACTCCATCTTGGCACCAGTCGAAATACTGTTACTCACATTTCATGACTACTGCAACATACGCTGTACTCCAATGTGTGTGGCTTTTTTAATGTACCCACATCTTCGGGCAATGTAATTTTGTGCCCTAAGTAATGCCCGGCTCTTATACTCTACTGTAGTAACATCTTCGTATTATGTAAATTTGTACAGTATGTAGTAATCCATTTATATTATAAGCACTCTGGCACCTTTGGGTAATGTCCATCCTATAAAAAATTGGATAAATAAAAATCCGGGGCACATCACATCCCTTCCACCTGCATTTGTTTAAACTTAGTCGGGCAGTTGACCTTCTGTGTGATCTTGGTTAAACCAGTGTTTGAGATTATCCTCCGCTCTGTCAATATCACTCTGTGTGATCCAGGGCAGGCCTCTTTTGCTCCTCTGTTTTAAGAAGAGCCAAAAAGAGTTGAGTAAATGGTGGTTGAGGGCTGCTCTGTGGGACTTGTGGCGGGGCGTGTTATCAGCTGCAGAGACCAACTCTGACACCAAACACAAGCCTTTGCATGCCGGTGCAGCATCCCATGTCAAAAAGTTATGAGAAATCTATGCTACTGGAGCGAGGACTAGAGGTAAAACGTGTTAGTCTGTTTAAATATTCACACGTTCATCTGCAGTTCCAAACCTTCGAACAGAGCTGCGTGGGCGAAAATAAAATAACATTATATGAAATAAAATGTACTGGAATGAAATGCTCTGATTTCCTTCGCTTTCAACAGGTAAAGTTAAAGGTTTAGAGACCTTAGGAAGTTGGTTCAAAATAAGTGCAAGAGGTTTTGTGCTTCGGCTGAGTGTTGTCCGGTGACTGATGTACCACGTGACCCCCACACCATGTAATCCCCCCAAACCCCCTTACACACCACTGGTCTGTGGTACTGAGATTAGACTGAACAGACGAGAGAAGTGGTCAACAACGGGTCTATTAAAATGTTTATTTTACACTAAGACAGTTACACACGCTTCATGCCAACAAACACGCACCACTACACGCCTCCAGTGCCGAAGTAAAAAGCGAGGTAACTTGTTTATTAAACACTCCACTGCAATTCTACAATTAAAAGCCAGCAATGACAGGGAAAAATAAATCCATGGGGACTATGCGGGAGACCTCCTCCAGTCCCTGTGCTCATTTCACAACTGCAGCCGCCCAAAAATGCACGGTGCAGCTGCAGAACCCCGAACCTTGTAGGCGCACGCGGGACCTGTGCAGGTGGGTTAAGCTTCCATAGTCGTGTGGGTGTCCGTGTGTTCCAGCACTTACAAAGTGCAGGTGGGTACATCCGTGTAGAGTCCAGTAGCGGCTCGTGGAGGGAGTGCTGCGGGGCGGAGGGGCGGGGCGGGGTGGGGCGGGGTGGCAATGCAGCGCGCGCAATGAAATTCGTTTTATTTATTTATTTGTTTACTTACCTCTGTTCGGCCGTATGCCGTAGTTTACTACCCCCACCCTGCTCCTCCCCCGCCCCGCAGCACTCCCTCCATGAGCCGCTACTGGTGTAGACTGGTTATTCCTTGCACTGATTTGCGCCGTCAAAGTAACGGAGCAGTGGAATGAAGGCGGCTCGTTCATGCCCACACACAGCAGCATCGTGATGGCCATGGTGGAGCGGGGAGACCCTTGGGAGGAGGTTAGGCAGAGCAGTAAATGGCTGCGGGAGGAGGAATGAGAAAGCGTTGCCAACTGTTTCAGGGAAAGGCTGCGTTTGTACTTAGAGTGTGGGGGGAGGGCTCATAATGCAAAGCGGGAGGGGGAAGCATAAACTGCTTCAAGGAACATGCAGCATTGTGCAAAACAAAAGAAAGGCGGCACCACTTCTAATAAGTGTTTTCACACACTACTGTTGAAAAATAAATCCAGGGGAGGGAGTGGTAGCATCGACCTTAACCAAAAGTTGCATCCAGAGTTCCCGGTGCCTGCAGTGATCATAAACCAGACCTCAAGAGAAGCTGACATGGCACAGCCGCTGCGCAGTGGTAAAACACACACAAATAATAGAAGTGTGGCACCCGTCCGTGAAGCGGGCACCATGCAACAAAAGAAAGACACCACTTACAGCTCCCATTCCCTGGAATAAAAATAAGCTTAATTACTTAAGTATTTACCTGTAAGACTTGCAAACGCAGAGGGCAGAACACGCCTTGTCACCGACCCGCCCCTCCATCGTGTTCCAATCTATCTGAACTCCGAGTGGCTAGCGCTGCTGCTGTCGTCACAGTTGTGGCTCGTGTCTCCCGAGACCGCAATGAGAACAAGCATTTGTTTACGAGGCCGGGGACACTGAGAATATGAAGTAGTCCCAAAACAAAAGAGATACCGACCTACAGCATAACTAAACTGTAGTTGGTCAGTGCTGCTGCCCACAAAACGGAAGTGACATATCGGATGGCCAGCCAATAATGAGCCAGCTAAGCAGAGCAACGCCAGAGTGAACAAATGTCAAGCGGCAGGCGGGATTACCCTCCATATTCTGTTTACTTCAGGTCTTGCGACAACGCATGCGCTGTCTAGGTTCGACCTAAAAAAGGAAGGAGGCAATGTGTGAATTATGCAGATAGATGGATTCAGAAACATTTGGGGAGAATAAGGCACAATTGGCTAACAGAGTGAGAGTCTGCAAAGGTAAGTGGTGTGAAGAGAACTGCAGTGATTGCATATGGACACGGGATGCTGCACCGGCCTGCACGGGCCGTCATCGGGGACGCCAGCCCCCATGATCTATTGCACCAGGAGGGGCCAACAAGCTTCCTGCTGGCCCACTGACATGCTCTTAAGCGCCTTTTGACTCCCGCAGAGTGGTACACGGGATGCTGCACAGGCCTGCACCGGCCGTCATCGGGGACTCCAGCCCCCATCATCTATTGCATAGGGAGGCGGCGACAAGCTTCCTGCTGGCCTGATGACACGCTCTTAAGCGTCTTCTGACTCCCGCAGCACAGGACACAGGACGCTGAACCCGCGTACACCTGCTGTCATTGGGGACTTCAGCCCCCATCATTTATTGCGACAGGAGGAGCCAACAAGCTTCCTGCTGGCCCGCTGATGCACTCTTAAGTGCCTTCTGACTCTCGCAGCCTGGGACACGGGACGCTGCACTGGCCTGCATCGAGCATCATCGCGGACTCCAGCCCCCATCATCCATTGTGCCTGGAGTTGCCAACAAGCTTCCTCTTGGCCCTCTTCGCTCTTAAGCGCCTTCTGACTCCTGCAACGCAGGCCACAGGATGCTGCACCGGCCTGCACTAGCCATCATTGTGGATTCCAGCCCCCAACATCCATTGTGCCAAGTGGCACCGACAAGATTCCTGCTCGCCTGCTGACACGCTCTAAAGTGCCTTCTGACTCCCGCAGCATGTGCTGTGGGAGTCCTATCTAAGGAAATAGACTTGGCAGAGCAGCGCTTATCCTCGGGCATGGCTGGGCCAAATGGGTCAGATGAACATGTGGTGCCTATTGAGGACACTGAACCTAGATTGGACAAGGAACAGGAGTTAGTGGAGAGACATAGTACTAGTATCACTGAGGTTTTGGACGTTTCTATCAATCAGTTTGGTTTTAGAAAGGAGTTGGGGACCATTGAACAAAGCACTAACCTGGAGTTGTTGAGTGGGAAATACATTCAAGCCAAAACATGTGCTCTTTATCTTTGTTTTGCAGATTTAAGTATCGCCTTTGATTTGGTTGACCACACCATTCTCTACTCATCGTTGATTTCTCTTGGTGCACCCAGGCCAATAATAGGTTTCATTTCTCGCCTTTATGAGAACTTATCTAGCAAAGTTAATTTTGGGTCCCAGGGTGAATGCTCGCCTACCTTTAAACTAGCGCAAGGCATTCGACAAGACTATGTGGTAGCCCCTTATTGTTTTCACTTTTTATTAATGGAGTGTATAACTTCTTGCAGTCCTTGCAAGCCGATGCTCCCTGTATCGCCGGGCGTGCCATACCAGTATTGTTGTATGCTGAGAATGCCATTTTGTTATCCAGGACCCTGGTTGGCTTGCAGAAACTGATGAGTGCTTTTTGGGTGTTTATGTCCTCCAAAAAAATGGTGATTAACAAATCTAAAACTTTTACTATGGTTTGCGGGCATAAGCATAAACAATGTAGAACCTTTTTTATTGCTAATATCCCTATTGCTAAAGTAAACTCATTTTGCTATTTGGGGGTTTTATTCACGGGCAATGGTTCATGTGCACAACAAATTTAAAATACTAAAGCCAAAATGAGTAGAGTTTCACAAGGGATTTTTAGATTTTCATTTAAATTAGGTAGTCGACCCATCAATGAAATGGTTGATACTTCCAAGGCTGAAGGGGTGACTACTGCCACATATGGGACCGGTCTTTGGGGTAGTGCCTCTAGCACCACCCTGCAAGATGAGGAAAACAGTTTTTAAAAAAGGTTATTATGTTTCCCTGCTTCTGCTTCAACTGCGATTGTTCTTCAGAAGGTCGGTGTTAGAACTGGGGGTCTCTAGTTGGCAGAGGTAGGTACCTTTGTCCAAATAGGGACCCTTGCTTCTAGTCAGGGTAAGGGGGATACACTACTAAAATAACCCCTGCTCACCCCCTTGGTAGCTTGGCACGAGCAGGCAGGCTTATCTCAGATGCAGTGTGTAAAGCATTTGTGAATACATACAGTAATACAGTGGCAACACTACACATGGACACCACACAAGTTGTAGTATAAAAATAAGTATTTTTATATAGACTTAACACAAGACCCAAAACGACAAAAATCCACAATACAATACGAAAAATATGACTGTCAATGGTAGAAAATAGTTCAGTTCAAATGCAGGTGATAAATGCGACACTCTACGTTCAATGTACCTTTGGATGCGTAACGCGATACAAACAAAAGAGTTGCAGGGAAGGTGATGCGTCGGTTCCTTACACACAAGAACGGTGATGCGTCGGTTCCTTGCTCCGGGGGAAGTGATGCGTCGGTTCCCTACTGCTGCGTAGGGGACGGTGATGTGTCGGTTCCTTACCGGAGAGGAGGTGATGCGTCGGTTCTTCACTGCTTGGGGAGGTGATGCGTCGGTTTCTTACTGCGCTTCTGTGGCGATGCGACCAGCAGCGCCTCGATGCGATGCCGACCCGGTGCAATGAAACAAAAATGGCGTCTTCCTCTCGATGCAACAACGAAGGGGGCGATGCGTGCACGCCCGACGGCCGTGCAGCGACTCGGTGAATCTTCGGAGCCGCGACAGGCCCTGCGACACGCTTCTCCGATGATGCGACGGCATCTGCTGCGACGGCGACACTCTTCTCCAGTGATGCGAGGCGTTTCGGTGATGCGATGGCGACAGCGGCGGCACGCTTTCTCAGCGATGCGACGACAACTGCTGCGGCGGCGACACGCTTCTTCTTCGTGAGTCGCGCTTCCAGCTCCCAGCGACACGCAGTCTCTCAGAAGGCCCAACACAACAGTAGGCACTTCAAATTCCCAGCAAGGGAATTCAGGGGAGCTGGTTGGTGAAGTCTTGTATCCCTGAGACTTCAGCAGGAGGCAAGCTCAATCTTCAAGCCCTTGGAGATTTTCTGCAAGATGATGAAAGTAGGCACAAAGTTCCTTTCTCCTTTCTTTGGCAATCAGGCAACCACTGCTGGCCAATCCCTTAAACATCACACAGCATTGGGATAGTCTCCTCCTTCAGTTTCTCTGGTTCCTCTCCTCAGCAAAGGTTCTTCTTGTTTCCCAGAAGTGGTCTAAAGTCTTGGAGTCTGGGCCCCAATATTTATACTAGCAAATCCTTTGTCCTCTGAAGGCAGAGGGTCCTGTACCTAGTCAAAACCAGTTCTGGGTGCATTCTGCCAGTGCACACCTTCTTCCTTTGTCAATGTGGGCCAGGGACATCAGACGCACCACAGGAGGTAGAGCCAGCATTGTGGAAGGCAGGCACAGCCCTATTCAGGCCCAGGTGCTACTCCTCCCACCACTCTACATGCAGATAGGTCTATTCAGCCCTGTGCTGACTCACCCTGTCTCCTGGAGTCCCCCAGCCCCTGTCATTCACAAACCCAGACATACAATACACAAGCTAGCAGAGGCAGGCTGGATGGTTAGGCAAGAAAATACCTACTTTCTAAAAGTGGTATTTTCAAACACAGAATGTTAAAACCAACTTCACTAAAAGATGTATTTTATCATTCTGAGTTCAGGCATACTAAATTCGTTTTTCTACCATGTTCCCTGGGTCAGTTAGGATTATAAGATGTTATAATCAAACTGCCCATTCTGGCCTATGGGAACAGGTAGCCTTGCAATAGTGAAAACGAAATTGTCTGTAATTCACTATCAGGACATGCCACACACACCAGGGCATGTCCTACCTCTTACATACAATGCACCCTGCCCGCAGGCCTACCTTAGGGGTGACTAACATGCAGAAAAGGGAAGGTTTGGGGACTGGTAAGTGGGTGCACTTACCAAGTCGACATGGCAGTACCAGACTGCACACAGGCTCTGCAATGGCAGGCCTGAGACACACTTTACAAGCTGCTCCTGTGGGTGGCACAACCAGTGCTGCAAGCCCACCAGCAGCATTTGATTCACAGGCCCTGGGCACAAACAGTGCACTGTACTAGGGTCTGACAGTGAATCAAATAGGCCAAACATGGAGTCACTAATCCATACATCAATTTACCATAGGGAGCACTTACACTTTGGCACTGAATAGCAGTGGCAAAGTGCCCAAAGCATCTAGACCAGCAAAAACATATCAACAACAGTGGAGGCACAGTGAAAAAATGGAAGGGAGACCCACGCCAAGGATGCCAGGTCTAACGATCGGCCTGCAGTATCTAGAGGATATACTTTTGGTAAGGCCCTTACTATTATGGTTTTCCTAATGGGCAAAAGAGGGAACTAGCTTTACCAGATCAATTATTTTAGACTGTTTAACCCTGGATAACGTTCCACATATCCCCTGGTTAGCTTATAATAATTCCTTTCTTAGTATGCTATTTAAATTGTCCATATGGTCAGATCGTGCACAGGTGTTATCACTACCTAAAATGACTATTAAAGAAACCTTTTACAGTATAGTTCTGACTGGCTAATGGTTGTTGACAGGATGAAATTGTCAGTTGTCCTTTATACGTCATTTGACTTAGGCGAGGGCGGTAAAAGTTATTTATCCTGTGTGACAAATATACAGCATTGTTTTGTCTTGATAATATTGAGATGTGGTATTGTGCATCATTTAGTGGCCTTTCCAAAAATGAAGTCTTGTCCCTCAGATATGACCTCTTGCCAATGTAACGTTCAAAGCATTCAAAGTACGATGCACTTTCTGCTGTTTTGGAATTTTTATCAGAATCTTAGGTGTTTTTATCTTAAACCTATTTTTGCTGCACAGAATATTAGATCTTATAAAGTTGACAAAAAATATATATTAGATTGCACTAAATGAACCCTTGGTGCGTTATAATGTTGCCCTTTTAATTCTGAAAGCCATTAATATGAGAAAAGGTGTTATGTATTAGTGGGTCTTCGATTGTAAATCGTGTAATGGGTTATGGAGATGATGGATATTTATGTGGTTACTATAATATTGTATATTATATTTATTATATGTACTTTTATGGCTGTTTTAAACTAGCCAAATAAAGTTTTATGAACCAAAGGATGGTTAGTTCTCCCTCTGTGTCAAGCAATGGAAGTCTAGTTGACATGTTTTAAACCACACCATACCTTAAGGAGGCCAAAACTCTGTGAAAGGATTCCCAATTAAGCTTCATTGGATACATCCCTTTTACATGTACCCACTTTTTAATTCCACTAAAATCATTGATAATTTTAACAGTCCTGACAACAAGTACATAATAGCCTTTCTCCAGGTTTCATTCCGCAAGACATTTCTGTTTCATCTTTAGAGCACTGTGTTGTAAAATGCCCCTCTCTGAAGGGTCACCCCAAACATTTTGCCTTCCTCCTCCTCTTTTTGCTGAATTCTTTTTGTTGGATTTAGGACTCGGAGCACTTTATCACTGCTGACTAGTGCTAAAGTACTTGTGTTCTCTCCTCTAAAGATGGTATGATTGCTTTACACCTATTTTGCATAGTTAATTCACTTATATGTCTCTTGTAAAGTGGTATACCATATACCCAGGGTCTGTAAATTCAATTCTACTAGTGGGCTTGCAGCACTTATTGTGCCACCCACACAAGGAGCCCAGTAAACATGTCTCAGACCTGCCACTGCAGAGTCTATGTGTGCAGTTTTACTGCCTCCTCGACTTGGCATTTTAAACCCTTAGCAATGCCATAAACTCCCCTTTTATTACACATACGTCACCCTAATGGTAGGCACTAGGTACCCCTTAGGGCAGGGTGCTGTGTTTGTAAAATGTAGGACATGTACTTTTAAGTTTTGCATGTCCTGGTTGTGAAAGAGGCCTATTCCTCTCATAGGTTAACATTGGGAATTCCTTAACGCACTTTTAAGTTGTAATTCCTGTTTAGTAAGGAGTAGCTGTACCATGTTTTATATCTTTGGAATGGTAATCATAAATCCTCTTTACTGGTAAAGTTGGATTTTACAATACCATTTTAGAAATGCCACTTTTAGAAAGTGTACATTTCTTTGCTGTTGCAGCTATGTGTGCCTACAGCCTGTCTCCAATACACATCTGGGGTGGGTGACAGCTACACTTTTTGCATTCCATCTAGACAGCCAAAACACAGTAGCAGCTCCTGGAGGGAGTGCTGCGGGGCGGTGGGGCGGGGTGGGGGAGGGGCAGGGTAGGGGGTAGTAAACTCCGGCATATGGCCGAACGGAGGTAACTACAGAAATAAATAAATAAAACAAATTACATTGCGCGCGCTGCAACGCCAAATGGCGATGCGGCGCGCACAATGTAATTTGTTTTATTTATTTATTTCTGTACTTACCTCCGTTCGGCCGTATGCCAGAGTTTACTACACCCCACCCTGCCCCTCCCCCGCCCCGCCCCACCGCCCCGCAGCACTCCCTCCAGGAGCCGCGACTGCCAAAACAACAGTAAGGATAGGTGGGCCTGAGTTCTCATCTGCATTCGGATGGCTCTTCCTGATCAGGAAGGGAGGGAGGGGTTCCTACAAACCCGCAGTTTCTTCCAACAAGACTTACAGAACTTGGTGAGGTCAGTTGTAAATGTACTTCCAGCTGAGACTTAAAGTAAGTCAGGCCCCCGTGAAATCCAATCCGGCTGAACCTTTTGAAAGGTGGTTCTCCGTCAAGCTCTCCTTTATGCATACATTATAGGGTAGGTCTATATGGGTTGCGTTTGGGCATTTCTGTATTGTATGGTTTCGTTTTGTTTATTTTGACATGTGTTTTATCGTCGGCTAAGTATTGTGACGGTATTATATTTTTATAGATTTGTTGGATGTTGATGTCCAGTATCCCCAGGCCTATATGGCTTTTGTCTGAACTCAATCCTGTTGGATAAAGTTTTGATAGAATACCTCAAAAGGTATGCTCATACATGTATATATTCCATTCGGGAAAGGGGGTCCTCAGGAATTCACTACTGGCATGACTATTAATATTTGGTTTCATTCACTTTGGGAATTATTGAATATTTCCTGTTGGTGGTTGGTTTCCTCTTTTCTCTGTTAGTATAAATGCAGAAGTCACTGGTTTTTTCTGGATCCTTTAAATCACATGACCCAGGCTGGGTCTGTTTTCTTCTATTTTAAGATGCACATTTCCTCTATTGCCGCGCTGACCATTGTTGTCTGACCTTAATTCCTTCATTCTCTGTCATCATTTTTCAAGGCTTCTCGTGCATGTATTGATTATTATGTGAAGCTTATTACTAAGTATTGGAAGTGATACATTTTTATGTTGTTTATAGGTATTTGAGTGTCCCACGCTATCTATTTCTCTGCATATGATTTTCCCTGATGAAGGTGTAACCCCCTTGTAGGGTTTTCACCGAAACGCGCGTCGGCGTTTGGTCCCTTCAAACCCGGAAGTGGTTTCCAATTCTACCTTTGGACCAATTTATTAAAACATCAGTTTTCCTCTTGGCTTTTTAAACATCTTTATATATGCTATGTGTATGAATGTTTGATGGATGTACAGAGCTCATTTGAATCTTTGAGTGTGTGTGTATGCATGATGGTTTGTTGTGGGGTTCTCTTTTTATTGTATTTTATCTGCATGTATCACTGTGCTATGATATAAAATATATATATATTTTTTTGATATCCTGTTAATAAAAAGAAATAATCATCAATTGTAATTACTGGTTCTTTACAATATATGCACTTGAGCCTTGGTTGTTTAGGTATAATTACAGGACCCCTTTGTGGGCCTTAATAATTTATCTTTTGAATGGGTGGGTATCTTTTTGTTTTGTGCTGTTAAAGTAAGTCCAGAACCACAAGTGACAAACAACTGGTACTGCAACACCCTATGATAGAAAATAATGGAGGCAAGAACTTAAAATAACACCCCATAAGAAATAATGTTACAATAAATCAATTTATTTTGACATTTTAAATATATATAGAGAGAATTTTAATGTTAAAAAAGATGGACATAAAAATATATTTTATTATAAACCAGTTTAATAACCTTTTTAATTTAAAAATAACTGTAACATTATTTTTTAAACAATGTAAATTAATTCTATGCTTAACTTTTAGTAATTTTTACTACATAATAAATAAACATAAACATTTAACTATATGTGTTTTTAAATAAAACTGTGAAAAGAATTGTAATGTAATCTAAATATAATTTAACTAAACATTTAATTCAAAATTAAGTTAACAGTGCTACAGCATTTTATTTATATTGTTCTACGTTTAAAATAAATAGTTCCACTGTAACAATTAATGTTACACTCGGCGGAGAGTCGAGTACAATGGAAGTAAATAAAGGTCCAACATCTTCAGTATTCCATTTAACACAAACTTCCTAATTTATTTCAGGTCTCTTCTACATATCTTATTAAACGCTTGTTTCAAGAAAATACTATTTGCGCTTGGCAATACAATTAAAAAATACACAAGCAAATATATAATACATACATAGTAAATAAGTCCATTCTAACATCAAAAAAATCATATCACGAAATTAATCTCTTATTTATAAATTCATAACGACGACTCCATAACTTTGTCCACAATCCTGTCAAAGTAGTTCTAACTTTGTCCATGAATACAACCAAGGTGATACATCCAAGGAAATGAAACAATTTTTAGAAAAGATTATTGAAAATGCCAAAAAACAGTCAGTTTGCGGTGTCTTTGATCACCACTTCTTCAGGGCTATATTGTAGTGTGTTGGGAGGTTTCATATAAAGAACAAAGGCCACTTCCTTTGCTGTACGTTAAACCCTCAAGAGTAGGTTACCGTGTCGTTCATGCTATGAAAGCCTCTATTAATGTAGCTCTTTATGTATTAAAAAAGATCAACCCCTATACTATCAAATTACTCATTGTCCTAGAATCCGCAGGTTCCAAATAAATAGCATATGACCTGTTGTCCTGCTGTGTATTAGCAGTTTCAATAAATGGATGGCTCCAAATTTCTCAGTTCTATTTGCCGCACTTGCCCGGAAAAGTTTGGGGCAATCCATTTAATGATTCTGCTAATACACAGCAGGTTGTATGATATTGATTGGGAAAGTGCAGATTCCAGGACAATGAGCCATTTGAGAGTATAGAGATTTATATTCATTGTTAGACTGTCCTCCCTCAAGGAGAAATTAAATGTAATCAGCAGTACAGGGAATTGCGAGTGTTTAGTTCCCAGGGTTAGAAGCAAAGCAATCAGCCAAACCCAACTAATAGCAGAGCAATCCTGCAGTACCTTACGGGGTAGAGAACCCAACAAGGGTGGGCAGAATCAATCGTCCTATTACTCGTCCTCTTCACTCAACACCACAACCCCACTCTGAACCTTACCTTTCCTTTACAGGAGTTCTGCCTTCTGGTATAGGGAGGGCTGAAAGCTTACCTTCAAAAGTGGGGGAAAAACATCTGGCAGTAGGAAATACAGAATATAAAATTGGCTATACTTTTTCATTTCTGAAGAAACGATCACTGCCCAAATTGAACTCCCTCCTCCCACAAACATCTCCTGGAGAAGTGTGCTATCCAAAGGATTCTGCAGGCCCAGAGTGGCCTGAGATGTTATTTGAACTTCATTTCATTGTTTTAATCTCCAGTTCCTTAGATGAAGTTCCTTAGATGGGACAATTTTTTAAATTACTGCCATCTGCCATGTCTTGCAAGTCCTTCACCTGGATGACCACATGGTCTCACTGATGCTTCCAAGAAGCTTATGGCCACATTCTTGTTACAAACAAGCACAGGCAAAATGTGGCATTTGTGGTAGGAGACAAGCATTACCATTTTGTGGTTTTGCTTTTTGCTTTCTCTACCACACCCATGGTATTCACTAGGGGCATGGCACTACTGTGGTGAGCCAAAATGCATTGTGACCACCGCTGTTTGATATCCTGTGACCCATAAACAGGATAGCTAACAGCCCATTTAGGCCCTGATTAGTCAGTCAGAGCCAAATTATTAAATGGAATTACACTCCTTTTGATTATAAGCAGGCCAGGGTTCTGGCAAATGGTTTCCCAGCTATTCGAACACTGGACTCAATTTTACCAGATAGTAATTCCACCTGGAAAATCGCATTAGGCTTTGGCTGCAGCCAAGCCTCTTTCCACTTTTTTTCTGTCAGATGACAGAACTTAGCTTCTCCTACCCTACCCTACTCCCCAAACCCCCTCCTTCCCCCCAACCCACACATAGCCTGCAGGTTAAATGTATCAGTTGCTCAGAGTAGGTGGTAAATATATGCATTAAACCCCATGAAACTGGGAATTCAGTGTGATTTTACAATTGGTAAATCTGGTCCCACGCAGTTATTTCTTATTCCAAAGGGTTTAAGCCGTAATTGCATGGAACTGGCAAGAGGTTACCCCACGCTAATGCAAATTTTGTGTGCAGAGTTTGTGCCCTGTCAGTATTGTGCAGTTCGTAATCAGGGCAAAAGATGGGAAAACAGACTGTGGTCTTACTGAACCTCCAAGGCTGAAATCAATGGTAACAGTTCAGATTCAAAACTGCTTCAAAGACAGCCAGAAACTTGTGATGGGTAATTTTATACCTAGAGACCACCACTTTGTTTCAGGGGCATATTTATGTAGACATCACGCAGCGAAGCAAGTCACCTTGCTGCGCTGCATGACAGTGAAAGGGCAAGAATGCGCCATATTTAACTCAATACGGCGCATTTCTGCCTTTTTCCAGCACTGATGCACAGTGTGCTGCCTAGGGCCAACACCGGCAGTCTTGCACCATGGTACAAGGTTGTCTGCGTTGTAAGCAGGATTGTTTTTGTGCAGGAAGGTTCACCTTCCTGCACAAAAACAATCCTCTGAAGCATTTTCCACTTTCTATGTGTGCCGCAGAAGGCAGCACACATAGAAAGAGAAAAAGACTAGGAGAAATAAAGATATTCCTCCTCCTTACGCCTCCCCTGGGAAGGCGCACTATTTTGGTGTATTCCCAGGTCTACCTCTAATGGTAAGCATGGGAATGCGTCAAAATCCATGGTTTTCGCATGGAATCACCCACACTCCACCCATGGAACGCCTTCCCAGGACAGAGTAACGGAACATAGCAATTTGCCCTGTGTTGCATTACTCTGGATTTATCAAGACACTACATATGGCTTGATAAATCAAATTTTAGGGTTGCGTCATGTATACACCCCATTGCATGGTGCAAAAGTTATGCAACCTGTACATAAATATGGCCCTAAGTTACTACACTATTACAGTTGTCAATATATTTAACGCTAGAGTATAAAGTATGACATGCCACCATAGTAATAATGAGTAAAATGTCAGCTCAGGCAATTATCAGGTATGTGAACATGAATTGAAAACATTTTAATAAAGATGAATGGGAGCCTATATTATATATTCTTCCGATCACTAGAAGTGGACCTTTGCCCCATACTCAACACCTCTCTTCTTGCTTGCTGAAATGAGGGCACCCTTCATGTAGGTAAATGCCTGGGCATGGCGCTCTCCAATCCAGGATAATATTGAGTTTGGAGTTCACAATTACTACAATAGCTATAACTGATAGAATAGCCTCCAGGCTTACACCGTTGCATCTGAGCATCTTGCATGTTTTCTGTGTCTGCTGTTATGATATCAGACAATCCTTGATACTGTAGGAATAGCAGTGCTCACAATTGGTGAGATGGCTTTCATTTCCTGGACAAAGTATCCAGGGGATACGACTGTTACTTTTCCTCTGTGTGTTTTATATGCCTCTCTCCATGTTTACAGGTATGTCAAGTGCTAGTGAACACAAGGAGTGTGTAAGTTTCTGATTTGCCTGAATGTATGTAATCACCGTACACACCACAACACATTTATAAATCACAAATAGTGGATTTATGCGCAATTAGAGTAGGGCATTATCCTCACACTTAGGAGAACAGAGATCTGTTAACTGTAAGTCCTGAGGAAAGCCACGAGACCCGTCTCGGGCTTAGATGGCTGAAACATGTATACCCCTCTTGACTGAAATGCAGGGGACCATTAGTTGGTATCTTTCTAGTTTTTAACCTTGCCCAAGTACCCATAGTTCGAATTAATTGCACCCAGATATTTGAGGTAATTTTAGATATAACACAGATCCCACTAGCAATACCCCTAGTAAGAGCTACCTCCTTCAGAAGGTTGAGCCCACCCAGACAGCCTAGGTGCTCTGGGTGAGGACTCGATGATGAAGCATGACACTAGAGAATTCTAGTGGTTGAAAGTCCTTTTAAAATCCTAAGGGTTTTCCAGTCAGGTAAGAAGAATAGAGGTTTCACTCCCCATTGATTACCCTATTACTTTGTGTGACCAGACATGGGTGACGTGCACTTGGTGTGATGCAGATGTGGGTCCCGTGGACACTGTGCCACGGGATTCATGCAATATCCAACTGATGAGGCATAACAAAGGCGAAACCGGTCTTGGGTTGCTTGTGCTGTGGTTCAGGCAGGACCTGTTTTGGCAGTTTGGGCTGGACTGTTCTGATTAGAGCAGGGTTAAGATTGATTTGCATTTGGCTGTGTCCAAACTAAGGTGGCATTGTGTGCAAATTAACAATGAACTGGGGTGTGACCCCAAGTAATGACCAGTGCCTGAGATTAATTCAAACATTCCATCCATTACTTGCTTGTATACTGGTTTAGAATACAGCATTTATGTAAAATCCATTAAAAAATGACAGATTTACCACCCATACTCCTGGTGGGATATATGTCCTATACCTGTACAAACCCTATTTCTTGACAATGGAAACTACCCCATCACTACCATCGACCACCACTGTCTGGCGTTATCTCTACTGCAAACAGTGGAAGTTTACCTATAGTAGTAATTTACCACTGTGTCTGCCTGAACTACCACTGTCATTAAAAGTTAGTACAGTGCTTTTAATATGCTGGGAAACCTCCCAGCATGTTAGCGGGGCTAGCTGTGTGAGTCCTAGAAATGTACCCCAACTATGGGGGTTCATTTCCAATGCCACATTTGCAGACAGAATTTCATCCAGCAGTGACAATAGTGGGTTTTCCACCAGTGTTTCTTCAGAACAGAAGCTTCTTCTATGATGAATGCAGCCCCTTTTGTGAAATACACATCCACCATCTTGGGGGAAAACCCTTATATTTGGTACAGTTTCTACTACACGTGTGGTACATGAATGAATTACAGCACACTGATAGACGAAAATTCCATCACCCAAACTTTTATTTCCCCCAAAAATGATGTTCCATAGATTAACTGGACCATATTGACCATCTATGTATCATTTGCTCCTTCTTTGATATTTTCAGGAATGCTTGTGAATGGGGGCATTTGGACGAGCAAATTCCCTAAATGTTCACCAATGGTGAAGAGAACTATTGCAGTTGTGCACGTAAAACTTGTGCTTGCAACGCTGCATTTTTTGCAGTATATTGCAATAAAATATTTTAACAAAAAATGGGTACATTTCACTTGCAAATTAACACTAAGATAATTCTGAATAAATGTTCACTTTCACAACAAGTAGTATGAAGTCTTATGCCGTAAGCTTGAAATTTGCATTATACACAGTGGAGTACACTTTACGGAAAGAAGTAAAATAACGATTATATGCGACCACATTAATCCAATACCATAAGGTGAAGCGCATTCCTAGGGGCCTAAGAATTTCTCTTCGTCCCATGCTGTTTAAATTCAATAAAGCATTTATGACAAGATGGTACGCCATACTTAACAAATGTTCATTAGATCTGATTCTTTTAATTATAGAAGAATTGTCTAACATTCTAAAGGAATTATCCACAGAAATACAAGATTTATAAACAGAACTTGAACAAAGGATGGAGGCGGATATTTGGTCGAAAACTCTTAATGAAATCAACGAGAGATTAGATGAGCATGCTAAAGAAGTCCACGAACGCAAACTAAGAAAATTCAGACGTGATACTATAGACTATAAATTAGACGAAGTATACACGTGGGCAGATGCTTATGCACAACGGTGCATCTTTAAAAAACCGGAGGCATCCTCATCAGACGAGAGCGTAGCAACCGAACAGGATACATCAGCATCACGTCCTCCTTTGCACAGCATAACTAGCACATCGGGAGCAATTCCCAACCTTCCAAGCGGTAGCAGGACATCCAAGGATGCTTTTTTAGAGTCTGGCCAAACAACCAATCATCCTCCAGAGGAGAAAGGGTCCGCAAAAAGAACGAACAAGGAGGGGACAAAAGAAAAAATCTGGAGAATCCACAAAGGAATCCCAAGCGGACTTAGTCATGAACATCTCTGTTAGAACTCTTTCAACCTTGGAATTATCGGTATTGAACAAAGGAGTATCATTTGTGCCAACATATTTGACTAACCCTATGGAGACTGAAATTGCACTCTTTAAATTCATGAGGAAACTCCGACTCCGTTGGTTGTTTCATCATATTCAATCATCAAATGATATAGACACACAGACGCCCGGAAAAAGTTTCAGACCCAAGAGTACATTCATGTCACCTATCAGTCACAAGACTTTAGATTTGTTTGACTTACTAGTACGTAAAGATTTGGAAAAACCTCAAGACTCAAGACGCATTCACAGGAATCTTACCAGCAAAGAGTTTCGGACATTGAGGAGACTAGCAGAAGATGTTAACATAACCTTTCAACCTGCAGACAAGGGAGGGGCCTTGGTAGTTATGAACACCACATACTACGAGGACAAAGTCAGAGAACATGTATTCAACGAAGAAACATACATTCTTTTACCATCGGATCCCACAAAGGAATTTCAAAGAATATTGTCCGACATTTTAAAAAAAGCTCATGAATCTAGTTGGATAGATGACAACACTAAAAGGTACTTGACTTCAGATTTCCCACAACGTCCACATATTTACATGTTACCCAAGATGCATAAGGATCCTGTGAACTTTCCTTTTAGACCCATCGTGGCAGGATGCGGATCTATTCATGAGCCAATCGGCAGATATCTGGACCATTTTTTACAACCTCTGGTTCAATCCTGGTCCTCTTACGTTCAAGATACAACGGATTGCTTAAACAAATTAACTACCATTCAAGAAGTCATTGACACAGATATGTGGTTATGTACTATTGATGTAGTAGCACTATATACATCCATCCCTCATGCTGAGGGTTTGGAAGCTGTTGAATGGATGTTACTGAAGAGTCAATACGAAGAATCTCACCACAACTTGTTACTAGAGCTTTTACACTTCAGTCTATATCATAGTTACTTCTCCTGGCAAGACACGTTCTTTCTTCAGAGGAGAGGCACATCCATGGGTTTTCCTGGTGCTCCCACATATGCAAATATATTTATGGCTCAGTATGAAGACACACATATCTTTCAAAATACAGAGTGGCGAGACAAACTGGTATTATACATGAAGTACATGGATGACATTTTAGTAGTATGGAAAGGATCCAAACAGGAACTGACACACCTTATTGAGAAACTCAACGAACAGAATCTTCGTATTAAACTTACATACCAAATGAGTCAGGAATCCATTAACTTTTTGGATATCCTAATAGAAATAAAGGAAGGACTTCTACACACGAAGGTGTTTAAGAAAAAACAGACAGGAACAATGCCCTGCATTTCTAAAGTTTCCATCCACAAGCACTTAAACATCACTTACCACTTTCACAGTTCATGCGGATGAAAAGCATAACATCTGACCCCGAGGCATGTCAAAGTACCATAGATGAAGCATCGCAACAATACAGACAACGAGGATATCCACAGACAATTTTGGACACAGCACGTAAGAAGGTAGAAAATATGCAATGATCAGATCTATTAACAAGAACGACGAAACACACTGAGAAAAGAGAAGTGTTTGTTATGAAATTCTCGACGGAGAGTCCAGTAATTAAACGCAGTATTCTAAAGAGATGGGAGCTCATTGAACAAGAAACCGACTTCAAGAACGTCTTTTTTTCTAAACCCATATTTGCCCACTCACGGTCTAAGAATTTAAAAGACCTCTTAAAGAAAAGACAGACATCAACACAAAAAACACAAGCAGCAGGGATGCGAAAATGCTACAATTGCAGTCACTGCGGCAATGTAATTGTCGGCAACACATTTACGTATCCACAGTCTGGTCAAAAAATCAAATTGCGTCATACTGTAGATTGTAACACAGAGATGGTAGTATATGCCATCAAATGCCCATGTGGTCTTGTCTATGTGGGCAGGACGTCAAGAAAGGTGAAGACAAGACTCACAGAACACAAAAGCATGATCAGAACAGCTAACCTAAAGTCATGTCTAGCAGCACATTGGGTGGAAATGAAGCATACAATACCCCAACTTAGGTTTACAGTATTAGAAAAAATCATCACAGGAACACATAGGGACACCAACTAGCTGTTAGCACAAAGGGAAACTTATTGGATAAAACGCTTGAAAACATTTATACCTCTAGGTTTGAACGATAAAGTGGAAATGGTTTGCTTCTTGTAAAAACGATATATATGATCAGTATATCTCCATTGAGTTTAGGAATGTTATTAAACAGATAAAAAATTGATGAGCTCATTTTTTGATTGCTTTGGATTTGGTTTAATGCCATTCATGCTGAGATACAAAAGCAGGTTGGACATTCAAATACACCTTTTTTGATATTCAAACTGCCAGACTTTAAATCAGTGCCACAGGGATTGTGGCATATATGGACAATATTATCAAGGGCCTGACGTAGAGTAACATTCACGTAATTTAATGTTTCACATTTCTGAGGTATAAGACCTTGAATGCACTGCACTATTATGGCAGAGGACGGACAAAGAGGGTGTCACACTGGCGTATAGTCGATAAAATTTCAGGTTTATTATGTTTTGCGGAAGAAATAAATAATAGTAATTTGTCCATTTATACATCAGTATTCACACTTCAGTTCAATTTTGCGTATTTTCATTATGACCTTCACGTTTTTTAGAATAGCGCTTTACTCGACGCTGTAGAAATTAGACACAGCTTTAGGTCACCGGCAGTAAGACTGTATGCAGGTTCAAAAGTTAAGTCCGTTTTTAGTCGAAAAACGTACTCTCGCACATATGTAACGTTTGAACTTAAGGACTGAGCAAAAGTTTACCGGACCACGGCGTAACACACAGGGAGGAGACGGATTAACGATAGGCGCACGTAGTGGATAAACAAGTAAGTTACAGAGATGGTAACGGCAGACTCATGGGCTTCATAACGTATTTATCTCAGTAACAACAGCGTTTGCTGTGTTTTGTTGAAATAGATTGACCGCGTGGTTCGGGACTCTAGCAGCAGCTTACAAAAACCTTCTGGTGAGCACGTCAGTTGCAGTAAGTGTTGGGTCTTTTTTACGTTACTCACATTTGAACAGAGAAGGAAGTGAACGGCCGCTTGGGCACTTCATAAACCATGATTCAATTTTTGTTACAGTTTGGCATAGGCTCACATATGTTGGGCCGAGCTGGAGGTCAACCCAGGACCGGGTACGTGCTTCAGAGTTGTCGGTGCATGTTTTCACTGGATGCATGCTTAAGATATTACACTCGTGGCATAGCTTGCTTTATAGACACAGTGAAAATTAGGCAGGCAGCACGGCGGGTCACATGTCAACGGGGTGTGGATTATTTTATAATCATTTCTTGCACTTTTTACTACAGAGGTCCGCACTTTTGATTCACAGCATGAAAACATGGTCTTAAACAATAGGGTGAAGGGCTTGAACTTGAAAAGCCAGCATTTAATGTTTATGTGTTTATATATTTGTGTTTGGTAGTATGTTTAAATATGCATTATTTGTCACCACAGAGTTCCCCTGAAGAAGGGATTCCCGAAATGCATTGGGAATACAGCAAAGCAAGACCTCACATGGCATTTGTAGTGTCTTTGAATGCATAAATAAGAATTGTATCAAATATAGATGACACATGAAAAGTGTCAAACGCATTTGTTCACTATTGTTGTTTTCATTTTTGTGTTGGAATATGTTGGTTCACATTTAAATTACTGGCAGACAGCCTATTGTTGTGAAAGAATGATCTAAATATGATATTAATGTTTAAAGAATATTTTTTGAGGATTGGAATTGCACCATAGGGGCAAGAGTAGTGCACGTTGACATATGTGACAGAGTCTGTACACATAAGCTCATTCATTATACACAGATGTCATGTGTCTAATCTGTTTCTGAAGAATGCCATACTTTCATAGAAATTGCAATTAAATTGCTTTTGTTTGCTGCTTTTTTTCCTTTTTAGTCATAGAAATTTAGGATGGAAACTTCTACAAGTGACGACCTTGATGACGATATTGCTACTCAGTATGTGATTCAACAAAGCCTGCTGGATATTCACAAGAGAGACTCTATCACTAATACACTGGAAGCTAATAGGTAATGTATCATTGTGAGAGGTACTGAATGTAGGTCACAGGGTTGTAAAACAATATGGTTTTCATTTTATAGGGTCCAAAGTAGACTCATGAGGTTGGCAATGCTCTAGTACTTAGGATGTGATTGGTGAATTCCCCTGGGTGTGACCATATAGAACAAGTCGGTGAATAAAATTTAATTTATAAATCCTAACATGGTGCCTTAAGTCACATTTCTAATAAAATGCTATGGTTCAGTTTTGTGTGTGACGATGTGTTTCGTTCATGCGAACCAGCCAGTAAGATTTCTCAATGCTGTGTGATAAAACACTTCAAAATCTTAGCATTGCATAGATACTAGATGCATTCAAAATCAATCAGTCAAAGCTATCCACATGACGTTTTAGTTGTTGTCTACAGACAACATATGAAAAAGCATGGGGATATTTACAATTAGTGAAGATGCAGTCTTTCTCTCTGAAACAGAAGATTCAAATGGAAATGTAACTTATGGCTGTGTGGGCTTCCTAAATCCCATTATAAAACAATGTGAGTCTGCTTAAGCAAAAAGTAAAGATTGAAAAACTATTCATAGACGGACTTTGAGGATATTTCAGTTCCCCTAGTTGACACTTATGGTAAACAAAGTGTCATTTGCTCCCACAATTGTGATTCACACTATGTGGATCTCAAAGCCATTCAGTGTGAGACGGGGTGCGAAAAAAAGTGTTTTCATATTTTCATGAGTGGTGGCATTGGTAATAGGGTGAGCACTCACACAGGTTTGACTCTGTGGCATTTACAAATATTGTCAAAGAGTCCCCCACACTTGTTGATGCCTAAAAGATCCCCTACAGTAAGTGGCCATAAATTGTGGAGCAAATGTTGAGGTATGCACGACGCACCTCACATTCTTTTCAGGGATGCACAGGATGAACTTTCTTCACACTGAAAAATGTTTCACTGAGAAGGAAAAAGGGACAACTGTACCAATGCGCATTTACCCTAATCCTGTGCATGGAGATTAGCCCTGAGAGGCGTTGCATGGTGACTGTTGCTTGAGTATGTTTGAGGACTCTGTTAATCAGGGAAATTCAGACATCATAGTAAAGCAGGAGCCATGTTTACAACTGCCTAGTTGTCTGCATGTTTTTAGACATAGCTTCTTGTAGAAGGAAAATTAAAATACAAATCTTGATGAAATAATGTTAATGAAATGAGGATGGTGGGTAACTGAAAGTTAGGGTTTGTGAGTGAAGGTAAATTAAACATTACAAGACAACAGCAGTTAAATCAACAATGAACATTATCAGCCGCGACGAGTTGGTTGTAAAGACTGCAAGACACATCAAACTTTGGTAATGTTTAGGCACTGAAATGCTTCCAGTGGGAGCAGTTTATATTTAAGGATTATTTCAAGATTCCCAGGGCGGTGGGAGGAGCCAGATTATTGAGAATAGAGCCAAGGGGCATATTATCAAGCGGCAGCGATAATTATTGCTGCCGCGCTTAGCGTGAGATATCTTATCGCCGGCTATCGCTGGAAATTATCGCCATGCTAGTGCTGTATTAACAACGCATAGCGCAATGGCGATAATTATTCCAGCAATAGCGGTGTTTTCCATGGAACATCGCTGGCTTTCCAGCGATGTTCCATGGAAAACGGCGATAACCTTGCTGATACGACCCTGTGGTCGTATCAGCATAATCCACCTCCCATGCAAAGTATGCCTAACACTGGATTTTAGCAGACGTTAAAATCCAGCGTTAATGGCCGGTTAGCACGATTTTGTTTATCGCTACGCCGGCCGGGGCATTGTTGTAAATATCGCGAAGCTGCCTTCGCGATATTTACCCATGTAGCATATTGAGGCACGCCTACTTTGCATCTCATTAACGTTGAGATGCAAAGCGGGTGCTAACTCACGGAATCACGCGCTAGCGTGTCCTTTCTAATCTTGCGATAAAATTATCGCCGCTTTTCGGCCGAAAACAAATGCTAAAGCGGCAATAATTTTATCTCCCCCTCTTGTTAATATGCCCCCAAGTTTTTACCATGCGAGCAAAGTCTCAAGCAAATTCTAAATATTGGTTTACGCCTAGTTCTCAGAGTGAACTTTTTTTCCTACGTCTATGACTTTGCATACGTTTTCCAATCAGGCTTGCAATATTTTATCATAAGTGATCTTTGGCACTGAAAATGAATGTGCTGTTTTCTCGTGAGTGACCTTTAAAACTGTTTTATTATCAATTTAAAAATCGATGGACAGAGAATCGACATGCAAGTTCACGAACTATGGTGAGTAATCTTAACATTCATGAGCAATACAAGAAGTTGCCCCGGGAGGGGGGTGGGGGTGGGGGGGTTGCGCTGGATACGAAAAACTAGGTTTGTAATCAATGAAGGCTACCAGAAATGCAGAACAAGGTCTAGTACTATAAGGCCATGGATCAGTTTGAATAGTTAAATAAGATGTGAGGCAGGTGAATGTTGGAAGATTGAACCACGTTTGGGTAGCAAATCACGGTCTTGTTCAATAACTTTAAAGCATAATGGGAGACGATGTTGCAGTAGCCTTTCTTGCTCAGTAGTAAAACATTGATGAGGGTTTGGCAAAGTGAAAGGTGAGGTGTACTTTATAGATTTTGAGCATGTCGTAGCAAGCAAAATTGGTGGCTAAGGCAATGAGGTTGGAAAGACTTTTGTCTCTGTTGAAATGGATCATCAAGGCTTTGGGCTGAGGGGAGTGGTAGTTGAAAATGATGAAAATAAGACAAAAGATGCCACATTTTTAGCTGAAATCTCATGGTTCACATCACCCTCACCACCAACTCCATCACTGGTGGGCATGTTGCAGGGTTCTCTCCTTGGCCCTCTACGTTTCTCTTTCTATATTACACAGCTTGGTAACATATGTTCCTCCTCTAGTTTCTCATGCCTACACAGATAATACCAAAATCTTCTTCCCTTTTCCAATGTTTATCATGTCCTTGATTATTGTGTCTCAGACTTGATGTCTCTCCATGACCTTACTCCATAAGCTAGAAAGATTGATATAAGTTTCACCCTACTATGCACCAGGAAAACGTCTGAACAATTGCAGTCTGCTGCTAGACACCAACTACTGAATATCTGCAAATTCGGCCCTGACATCCATGCCTAATGGACAAATTCATTGATCTCTGCACTATTCCTCAGCAAGCTCCTTTACAGTTTATTAGTAGCCTCCTCTAGTATTCATTTTCCTCACTAGATAAGGTAAATCATTTCAATACTGGGTCTCTCTACGGGCTCATTATGACCTCCCCAGGCACACAATTGTGTCCAGGCCAAGAAAATGACCATTTGATCTCCCTAAAAAGTTGGAACATTAACCTCTGAAACACAGCCGCCACAGAGGCTAACCCAAAAGTCATCCTTACAAAACTGTAACATCCAAATGGAGTGATAAAGGCAGCGAGATCCCTACTCTCAGGGTGAAGAAGTATCTGGTGGTAGGCTGAGGTTAGATCAATGGTTGAAAACCATTTGATACCCCGCGTTTCTGTCACTTTCTCGTTAATCTTGGATGATCAAAACTTGGCCACCACAATGTTCTTGTTGAGGTCCCTCAAATCAAAGCATAATCTCATTTTACCACTAGATGTGTGTGCCACTGCCAAGGGAGTCAACCATTCAGTAATTTCCACTGGTTCAATTATGCCCTTACACAATACTTTTTCCAACTCTAAATATACTTCCTCCCTTACTCTGAATGTCACATTCCTAACATTATAACACTCTGGCACCACACCCTCTTTTAATATTATCCTGTGATTGAAACCTTCAAGTCTACCAATGTTCCCATAAAACAGCCTGGGAAACTCTCTTTGCATCTGATTCACCATCATGGTCTCATCTTCATCTACAAGTAAGACTGGGTCCTTACTATTGGGATTCAACATTATACTCAAAGCTAATGATCCAGCCCAGGACTGATGGCCCTTTCTCAGCCATATACAGCTTACATGTAGCTTCTCTGTTCTTAAATACAAACTTCAAAAGTCTTTAACCTAGCATTGGAATTTCCTCTCAAGTATAACGTACAGGATTTATATCTGAAATAAATCATTTTTTTCCCAACACATGACTAAACTTGCTTTCCCAAACTGACTATCAACAGTGATGTAAAGTGAACCTGAATCTGCAACAATCTGCGTCTCCACCCCATCAATGGTCATGTTACTAACTGTTTTGTTATTAAAAGATGCATCAGTGTTCAAAACACAATAACTCATGCTCAGAACACTCTCAGAATTAAGTAACTCATCCACCTCCTAAGTTTCGGGATCATACCTGTCAAGAATACATTTTACAGAGTTTATTTCCTTTCTGCACACGTTTGTGAAATGTCCAACAATCCCACATTATGAACACTTCTTCTTAACTGCAGGGCAACATCTGTCTCTAGCAAGAAGATCCTTACTACCACATCTGCAGCATCTAAGATCCTTCTTTTTGCCAGAATTAATATTATTAGTCATCATATTCTGATCATTCTTCGAAACTGACTTAGGAGTCACTTTACAAACAATTTGAGCTCCTTCTGATTATGTTGAGGTATCAAGGCATTCTTAAATACTATTTGCTGTATGATTGGCGGTAGGTTATAGGTTAGTGGCACTACAAAGAAGTCTGCATAAAATCTAAATCTGACTGAAATCTGGTGGGGTGCAATAGGGTAGGGAAAACCACCTTACTCCCTAACGTGTGGCCAGATGACCATGTACAAAATAGAACACTGATCCCATGCACACGCTGAAAGTATATGTACATTATACAATGTCAAATACAACAGTCGTCTTCTTTTGTTTTCGTTGGTACTTTATTTTCTTAACTTCCTTGGATGGTGTCGTTACACACCCCAATCAGTGTACTTCGTTCTTAGCCGACACGTGTTTCGTCGCTTACAGGGATGAACCCGCAAATTCTTCAGGGCTATTTTGTTGACTTGCGAGTCTCTTGATTTCGGTGATAATTCCAACCCAGAACCTGAAGCCTAATTTTCATCTATATGAGGCTTGATCATAGTGTCGCGTCAGCCGTATGCATGCTTTCTAGTGACGAGACGCTCCAAAGCCTCGAGGAGCTACAGAATTGTGCCCGATCTGGCATGATTCTTGTTCAAGATATTGCTCTTCCACCTCACAAGTATGGAGGAATTAGAATTATCACCGGAACAAAATAGCCCTGAAGAATTTGCAGGTTCATTCCCTGTAAGCGACGAAACATGTGTTGGCTACGAACGAAGTACACTGATTGGGGTGTGTAACGACACCATCCAAGGAAGTTAAGAAAATAAAGTACCAACGAAAACAAAAGAAGACGACTGTTGTACTTGACATTGCATACTGTACATATACTTTCAGCGGGTGCATGGGATCAGTTTTGCCTTCTTAAATACGGCTTTTGCACATCTTTTAGATAGTTCTACCTTTTTTGCAATAGCAATCACTTTTTTTAAGGTGGCATCTCCATTCACCCATAATCTTTCTCGTACATTGGAATCATTAGTGTGAATTATTATTTGATCCCTGATAAGTGCCTCGTGCAAGCTCTCATATTTACATAAGGTGGCTAACTTGTTCTTTTAGCCTAGATATGTCTAAACAGTGATCAAGAATTAAATATAAAAAGATAAAACGTATGAATCCAGTTCCGTAAGATGAGTACTGTACCGATACTAGAATGCCGGTAAGTTAAAGTGCATAAAAGTTACTTCAATTTTTCCTAGTTACTCGAGTCAGTAAGGAAGAAGCGAGCCAAGAGTACATTACTGAGACTAAAGTGCTAGAGCTACAAAGTGTGTTGGTGCAATTTCAGGACAACTTGGATAGTAGACTTTATGAGAATATTCTTACTTCCAGAAAGCTGCTAAAACCAGGCATTCATAAATTAAACCATTTTCACTTAAAACAATAGTCAATATCGATGTCAGGCCAAAAACAATTGTCAATGATTTAATTCTATAAAACTATCTTGAAGATTCATGATTTGTGATTTAAATGCAGTGAAGAACTCATGAATCCAAATCCACATGATCAATATTATGCCAGTGTTAAAGTCCTGGTAGTTTAAAGTGCATGAGAGCTGCTTCAATTTTTCCCAGGTACTACAGTCGAGGAGATGGAAAACAAGCAAGGAGTTGAATGCTAGGGCTGGAGTGCTAAACTTACAGACTGCATTACTACGGTTTCAGGATAACTTAGATGACAGGCGTTATGAGAATAATCCTACTTCCAAAGAGGCCATAAAGACTGTGCATACCTGGATTAGAACATTTTAGCCCATGGACACATGGTTTAGATACAACAAGATCCCTAAAGTGCATATGCAAAATGTGGTGAGGAATATATTTTGTTGAGTACAACAGAACTTCTTCATCAGAGCCTTCAAGCTTCAATCGAAACCTTTCTTAATCTAATTCTCCATGCCCAGAGAAGAAACCTAGAGATGGCAAATACAATCTGTTCCTTTGTGTCACATCTGAGGAGCCTGTATGCCTCCCAGTAACGTGCTATGCACATAACTTTACACACTGGCTTTAAACCCCCTCTCAGAATACCTCCTTTCCGCAGCGCTAGGAAGCTATGCGCTTTATAAATCCCATAAACATAAACTGAATTAGAAGGGTCGAGGTAAACAATACCACACCTAACTTCAAAAGTAATTGAGCAAAATGTAAATCACATGTGGTGCAAAGAACCTGGAGCACAACCCTTCTGTACTCCAAATTGAAAAAAAGTTTTCAAACTAACGTATCCACCTAATGGTCCAGAGCGCTCTGGGCACACAGACCCAATTTTCTGTTATCATACAGAAGGATTCTATTTGTCAAAATACCTATACTGTTTGAAAGGATAATGAGTAAAATACGTTTTGACACACAATTTGGAGAAGGATTCGATTCGTCAAAATATCTATACTGATTTAAAGGATAACGAATAGAATACATTTGACACACAATTTGGAGCCCTGAAGAAGTCCGTGAAAGGACGAAACGCGTTGGCTACGACTATCTTTAATCCACGACGTTTCTTTTAAAGATGAAGAAAAAAGAATAAGGAATATTTGAACTATAATATCTGTTGTCGAATGCAGTGACTATATGTCGTTCATTATTCTTGCCTGATATGCTCCAAGTACAAACCTGTGGACTATTTTCATGCCGGATTCCCAGTAATATGGTTATATTGATTACATTTTTGTGTGTGCTAGACCATTAGGTGGATAAACATAAACTGGCACAATCCACCTTCTTCCAGACAGAGCATATTCTGGACAGAAGAAAAGGAAGTGCTGTACTGACTCTGGTGACATTGGGCAAAAAAGGCAGTTGATGGTTGAAGTAAGAGCCTTGTCCCACTTGCCTGAAAATGACCTCAGGGGTTGGCTACCAATTCTGAATTTAATGTACAAGCTTTAAGCTTGCCAAGGCCTAATCATGTCCAGGTAGGGTTCGAACGAGGGGTTACATATGATTTGTAGGAAGTTTTCAGAGATGCACCCCGCTGTTTGGTCGTCCCATATTCTAGATATTATGAATTCCCAAAAAGCTGTGTTTTTACACATTTTTATTGAGGAGTACCATCATGATAATTTCAAATAAGTATTTTATCTTTTTAAGCCACAGAATTTGTACACTTTTGTTTAGGATGATTAGTTCCGCTAGAGCATCTCTATAAACCACCAATTCCGATGTAGTCCAGAGGTGTACACAGTAAGTCAAAGGTTTCAAAAGCACCACAGAGTCTTTCTTATCTATCGCCAAGTCGATGCATAAAGGTATCAAGGGTGTACTCAAGTGCAAGCAAAGCAGTGGCCAAATGAATTTATTTTCAGCTTGAACTAGAGGAGACACATTAGCACAACCCCAGATCTCTGCTCCATATGTAGCCCCTGCAACGGCATTGGCCCTACAGACATTGAGGGCCAGGGAGACCGCTCCACTAGATGTGGTCTTGTGTTTCCTTGCCACGGCAGCTGCTCTTTGATGTAACATGGCTCTACTTTTTTCTATCTGAGAGACCCAAGACAAGTTATCAGCCAATCTAACACTCAGATAGTCAAGGTTTTTCACTTTTTCCAGATACACCCCCTGCACTGCCATATTGCCTCTAAAGGAACGGTGGGGATTCAGTGTCATAAACTTAGATTTTGTAAAATTTATCTCAAAGGCCCTAGTTCTACAGAAGGAGGAAAAACTATCCAATAAGGATTGGAGATTAATCGGAGTTTTAGAAAGGGGAAGCTTGTCGTCAGCAAACATGAGAATTTGAGTACTACTATCTGCAGGTTTTAGTGCATCATGTTTGCAGTCTCCCTGTAATGTATAGGGTAAACAATGTGGGAGCAAGCACACATCCTTGTCTTACGCCCTGGTTAAATGGTATCCTGGGCGTGAGCTCCTCCTCCATGTTCCACTTAACCTGCGCAAAGGTCTCCTGGTGCAGAACCCTCAGAATTCTTTAAAGGTCCATGAGGATACCGTTATTCTCCATGACTCACCATAGACTGTCCCTGGAGACTAGGCCAAAAGCTGCCCTCAGTTCATGAAGGCCACATATAAGTGATCCTGCTTCAGGACGATGTACTTCCAACAAATTGTCCTGAAGCAGAGCACCTGGTCCACAGTACTAACCCTACACCTAAATCCTGCCTGCCTGTCTGTTAGAATATTGTGATCAGTTATCCACTGGAGAAGTCTGGACAGTACCTGTCTACAAAAGATCTTCTGGCTATTATCAATCAGGCTCATTGGTCTGTAGTTGGAGGGGACATCCCACCTTTCTTTTTTGAAGATGGGAACAATGGTGGCACCTCGTCAGGATGGCAAGATGTCCTCCCCTCTCAAAATGGCATTACCCAAGGTGTTTAGATAGGGTACCCAGATGTCAGGTTGGGATATAAAAAGGTAACCTAGGATGCCATCAGGGCCTGGTGCTTCCACAAATAGGTGATACATTTGGGACAATGTAGTAGTGTTCTCTACAACTGAGGTCCATTTGACATTTCTTCTGTTGTAAGTGGTAGCAACAGTGTATGATGGAGTGTTGCCTGGCAGACACAAGTTCGTAAAAGGTCTGGCTTGCAATTGGTCACTAAGCGCATCGTGGTTGCGATTCATTCTAGGGACTACCTCCATGTCAATAATGTAAGATCAGAGTTTAATATCCCCAAAAATATAATCAATATTGCTTCTATACAGGCCTCTTTTAAAGGTTGGCCGTGGAGGAGAATCAGCAGGGGTACAACCATTCAGTGGCCTCAGCCCATGTGAGCCCATCAGGTCAGTGATTTACTCCGCAACCTTAGGTTGCCTGTGCGCTATGTCCACAGCAGCAGAAGTCACCTCCCGAAGTACATATGCTTCTATAGTCGTGGCTGAAGATTAAACCACTGCCTGCACTTGTTTATTACAGTCACCTGCAATTATTTTAGGCCAATTATGCAACTGATTGATCAGAGAGTTGGTCAACAGTTGCTGATTGTAGATGTGCAGGGAGAGTCTGTATATAAATATTAAAACTGGCTATGTGCTTGGCCTCTACGGGGGAGCATGTAGAGATAGCTATACCCAACATGTCTCTACTATCAGTCAAGATTCTTTTAACTTTTATGGGCAGATCCATTAATATCCAGGTCAGCAAGCTACCAGAAGCTTTGCCTGATGTTGACAGTCTAGCATTGGATGAGAAGGAAATGTATCCTGACCTAAATACCGGCACTTTTGCCCACATCTCCTGGAGTAGCACGATGTGGTGCTGGTCTATAAAACAGCTCCATTTGGGGTCATTTAACTTAGCTCCTAGCCCTGCTACATTCCAGGATAACAGTTTTATCATGTTAGCTGGCCAAGAATTTGGCCCATTGATGTAACTAGTTGGATAACTTATCTTAGTCACTTCTGCCTCAGACAGTTGTGGGCCAACCAGGAATAGATCCACCTTGCCCCTTTTATTATAGACTTTGTCCCTTGGGGCAGTTCGAGGTTTCAGGGTTTAGTTGCTGTACCAGTGGTTTGGTGCCCTCGCCCTGTCTACTGGATAGTCAATCAACTTCTGAGAGGTTTGCTGAAGGAACAGGTGGATCCAGTACTGGCTGTGGGCGGATATGTATCTTAGGGCTATTACTGGTAATCCTGTCAGATATAGTCTGTGGAAATTTATCTTCAGCATTACTTGTGACCTGGTTTCAGGCCTAAACCTGTGCTCCAATGATATGAGACCTTCAACAAGCTCATGACTTACAAGCCAGAGCCCTATGTGATCAAGACTAGAGTGTTTATCAGTGAAGCGAGAAGCCCCCTGTATATCCTCCCTGATGATTGACTTACAACCTCTAACTTTTCTAAGCCAGTGAGTGGTTTTATTGCTCAATGATTCCTGTGATTCCCTTATGCCCAACGCTAGTTTTGGCACATTGACCATAAAGATGTTATGATGTTGAGAATTATCCCCTATGGACCTGATCCTTGATTTTAGGCTTGCATTTGATGTGGGCGTGTTCATGGGGATAGGCCCCAGTGGTCTTTTTGCCATGTGCGGTTGGATGGAGTTCCCTTCAGCCCTTGCAGTTGCTCTCGAGATGCAATCTAAGCTTGGGTGGGGCACATGAATGTCTCTGCCTGTTCGACAATAGGCAGGCACATTTAAATTGTGGTTCCGTGGTGCTAGTTGCGGATATGTCCTGTTGAAGGATGTGGTTCCCAGCAGGTTTCCTAAGCTAGGGCATGAAGGGTCATCCTTCCTCTTCCCTTGATGTGAGCTATAATTCAAGTTAGATAGGTGCATTGTCAGATTATCTATTTTATCATTTAAAGCTTTGGACAACCTACCAATGCAATCTCTTAAACTGGCTATCTCATTTTTTTGGTGGGGTTAACTGTGAATTTGTGTTCTCACTATTTGGTTCAGAGACATTATTGGGTGAAGCACATGGCTGCATATGCTCAGATGTAGGTGCATCCATAGTCCCCAGGATATCAAAGCAGTTATTGCATTCAGCAGCCACAACAGATGCTAGAGTGCCCTCCTCCCTTGACTGCTCAAGTGGACAGCTATGCCCAGTAGGCACAGGGGATGAATTTATGTCATTGTGTACCTCAAATCTAGTAAGTACAGTGACACTAGACGTGGCTGGTTTACTGAAAAAGGATTTAATATCCTTGCTACCTTTCCGTGGCTTTTTCCCTTTTGTCTTTGTTGCCAGGAGGTCCTCGAACTCTTCGATCAACACATTTATTTCGTCCAAGGTACAGTTATAGGCAAGTGTTTTGGCTGCTCCTTTGCTTTAGCCAGCTAAGGTAGCTTATTGTTAGCCTTGCGTTTCACCATTTTGAAAGAGTATATTTAATATAATTTCCCCCGCAAGTTCTTTTATATAGTGAGAAGCTCACACTCTTAGAGAGCGTCTGTTACAGTATTAACAACACAACCAACCGGAAATGTAACAATAAGCAACAATAAGCTCATCCCTAATGCAATTAGCTGTATAACAATAGTTGAAAACTGTGTAGCAGGGTTCAAGCCTTGCACTTCTATCTAAACTAATACCAAGAAGGGCAAACAGACAGGAGTAGTGAGTAAACGAATCCCCCACATTGGTGTAGTATTAATAATACAAACTAAAGAGCGAGAATAGCCAAGGCAATGTATTGGAAGCATTAAATCAGACGAAATGGTCTTAAATCGTGCTGGGCCAAATCTACTATTAACCAATCGATCAATGTGCCACTGAAGGGGACACCTCCCCCAATCAGAGTTAACACCAGTGGGCCTGAATCCTTATGCCAGACAGCAAACGCAAAGTTAGGGGGTGATCAGGAAGTCCGCCCGCCACCCTAGCCACCGCGGCGGTCGCATCTGGCGGTTTAACATTGTGGCAGGTGCTGCTGGCTGCAGCACCCGCCCCAATGGTAAAATGCCATGTTGTGCATTTCCATGCACAACGTGGTAGGCACCGCACGGTGCCTGCCACCTTGTGCATGGACATGCAGGGGGTACCATGGGATATCCCCCAAGTGCACCCCCCAACCCCCTCAAACCCTGGGGGCCCGCAATGGGCCCCCAAAGCAAATCCCCGCCAGCCTTTCCGTGGCGGCATCGCCGCCATGGAAAGGCCCTGAAAATCAAACATCATAATATGGATGGCAGTGCCTGCTAGGCACCGCCACCATATTGTGCCCCAGCTCCGCCCGGCCGGCAATCGTAACGATTGTCGACCGGCGGAAAAGCGGCAGACAAACTTTCCGTCTGCCGCGACACCCACCACCATCGTAATATGGCGGTGGGTAAATCACGTTACAATGGCGTAACGATCGCCACCCCCAGCCCAGCGGTGGCAAACGTTACGCCATTGTAATCACCCCCTTAGTATATACAGTACCTGCCTGCCCTTGGCCTGGGCTTTGACCTAGCATGACCTGCGCGGCAGGTCAGATGGATGCCCTATATAGCGCAGCCACAGGTGCTAGCGATTACATGAGCCTCCTCAGTTGCTTTAACAGCTGCCTTCAAGCACATTAAAACAGCCACAGGATCTTCCACTTACCTACCACTGTTGAAAATAATCCTGGCAAAATGAATTCCCACCATCACTTACCGAAGTGAAATTCTTTGGGGGAGAGAAGGTGAACACCTGGACAATGCCACTACTAGGCTGTTCAAAACGGTATTCCCCCTGCTTTCATTCATGTCTCCAGCCCAGCTGGCCTCGAATTTGGCTTAGTTAAGCAATCAATTGCAAGGGAGGGAGCTTTCGTTAAAATCTGCTACAAGCTAAAGGAGGCGAGCAATGAGACATTAAGGTCCGACCTATGACCAAAATAAAAAAATTCAAGGAAGGGCCCACACCCCAGCCAGAGACTATCAGGTAAGCTCCCTTTGCCACCTACCCTCAGACCAAGTCAACGGTAAACAAGCACATCAAAGCCTGTTCGCTGCTTGCAGATAACGTGTCGTTTGCAAAGACACGGCACCCCTGGCTCACAATGGCGTCTTACACCAAGCTAACACCTCAGTCATACTTGAGATAGCCATCAAAGCCCTGCTCAAAACAGCTTTCGCAAGGTTTCGAATGGGCTGCCTGCCGTCACTCCTACACTTACCTCCATGGAAGCACGCTAACACGACAGGGCTTTGCCGGCTATGCGGAAAAGCTCCAGAGACATTGGTCCAACAGATCTGTATCTGCAAAGCTAAAATTAAGGACTGAAGAGCTATCCTAAGGCCCATCTGGAACCAAAGGGGCATACGTCGTTGTAGGCCAGCAATCCTAGCCGGCTTCAATGTCACGGACACGCAACTTAGCTGTGGGCTCACGAAATATCTGATAAAGCTTGACCAGAAAACTTCTAGTGCACCAGAGTCTTGACCACGGCCGAACTAGAAGGCCCCGAAAAAGCACCTTAAGCAACCAGCATAGCAGTGACATTACATAACTAGCAGCAGTCTGGGGCAGTACAATGGGACAGCAGCCGAAATCTATTAATAGGGTACATTGTCCAGCAAATGGCACCCAGTATTTTAGCATCGTAAAGCCCTGTCCTTTTTTAACCCAACCACTTGTTATGCTATTTTCTATGTAAAGTTTTTGATATAAGCACTCACTGTAAAGGTTTTAATTAACTGTGCACTTAATAAAATAAACTTGAAACTACACCGCCTCCTCTGGCCCAAGGGGTCCTGGGATATGCAGTCCCTGAATGCAAACGTTGGATGATCACGCATAGCGGGTCAGATGGATGTGCTATATAGCACTGATGAGCCGCTGGTGCTGGCGATTACATGGGCCTCCTCCTCTGCCCCAAGGTGTCCTGTGACATGCAGTCCCCGAATGTAAAACACTGGATGGTCCCGTACAGTGGGTCAGGGGAATGCGTTATATAGCGCAGATGAGCCACAGGTGCTGGCAATTACACGTGCCTCCTCCTCTGGCCCAAGATGTCATGAGACATGCAGTCCCCGAATGCAAACCCTGGATTATATTTCTACCTCCGAAGGGTTGCACTCCTGAATATCGACATGCAAGAATATCGACATACAAGAATATCGACATACAAGAATATCGTGAACAGAATATTGAGGGACAATATGAAAAGGTAGGTGCATATAGGGAAGTATAGATTTACTATTCCTAACTACGCATCCATGTAACTTGAAGATATATATATATTATCACCAAGGTACAATATGTGGAGTTAGGCATACAAAATCTATACCTACTTACATTTCAATATTTTGGACTTTATATGTTGTTCTTGATATTTGTATGTCTTTATATTCTGGATTTTATGGGATCAGGGTGCACACCCTCTAAATGGATAACGTTTCTGGCACCATTGGTTCGAATGGAAAAAAATACCCCATAAATTCCGATACATGCATAATTTGGTGTGAAAGGCATGTAATACCTTACTTTACTTAAGGACACTCTGAATAGGAGGTGTTTACTAAACCCAGCAAATACTTCAACCTTGGTGTCGGTATTTAAATGGTTCAGTGAGTACATCAAGCCCCTTTGAGACACTCATAATTGTGGACTTAGAAGTGCAAAACTCATTAATAAAGGTAATTAGCGGTCCTAATGAATTCTCAATCCCGTGATAATGAATTTCACTGAGTGAGATCATGAGCGTGAATTATGCTGCCAAAAAGCAACTTCCATGTGCAGCTGTGTCCCCAAAAACACCATGCCCTCCACTCACCTGGCACACTTTGACTAGCTCTAGTGTCAAAGCAAAGCAGTTGTATTGTCCTATGTAGGGCCTCTACTTCACCAAACATTTTGCACAACTAAGTATAACCTAGGTGGGAAAACAGTGGTATTTATAATGTAGGTAACCGTACATGATTCTGAATTTTCTTTTTAAATAGTTCACAGGTGTGTTTGCTGACGTTTCATGTCAGGGACGCCTGTAAAATGTGGTGAACACCTGTTTGTAGGTACTCATAATTCGTTTGCAGGTAGTTTCCTGCCCCGAAAACAGTAAGACATTCATTCCTATCCGTGGCAATTGTTAATTTGTTATCAGGGTGAATGGGAGCTATTGCTTCCTAAATTGAGGGATGTCTATGGAAAGGGATTTCTCCATGGTGAATAGTGTGATTTTTACGTGTAGAGAAGCAATGAAATTGTAAGGAAAGCAAATACGCTCTTACTTTTCATTTATGCATTCAGAAATTTAGATTTACTACTATTTTGTATGCTGATTTATGCATGCTAGGGGTCGCGGGAATCACCCACAGAAATACTACTGTGCCATGAGTGATGATCCAGCGGGCTACTAGCAACAAGCACTTACACACTAAATACTCACCTGGGCCCATTCATTTACGCTAGCTAGCAATCACCGCTGGGGTGTCAGTTGTACTCTTATCATAATCTGCTACCAATTACCTTCCTCTGATTTGAAGAGTAATGACTTACCAATGGACCTTTGATAACTGGGGTTGATATGACTTTATACAAATACAATTTAATAAAATACCTGAAATAACCACCGACTCAGGAAGTTTTAAAATGTTTATCTAAAATATTGTTGAAGAGTGAGATACAAAACCACATAATACTTAGTCAAATTTCAAGGAGGAAGCACTCTTATATATATAGTCATCTAATAATCACAAATGACGGTCCCTCAGAAAGGAGAAGATAGAGACAGCAGTACAAACTAAAGATTACGAATTTATAGTTACCTAAAGGTGTGAAAACCAAACCCCTTGGCCAAGGAGTTGGGAAGAGGGTCCACAAGACAGAATGAAGACCAAGACCTCCGGACAGGATTCAGGACAGGATAGATGACCTCTCTACCAATGGCGCCAGCGCAGCTCCCCTCTCTGACACTTTGTTCCTCCTCGGTTCTTCCGCGTTCTCCCTCTAATTCTGTGCCCCATTAATGTTTCAAAATTATGGGGCCACTAATTCTGATTGGACAGGGAGAGGGGGTTGATCCTCACACCATGTCAAATTTAATTCAGTTTTCTTAAGCTCATTGTTTAGAATCCCACCCCTTCAATTAAATACATTTCTTTATTTTCCCACCCGTTTCACACCATAATCAATACAAAATATATACAAAATGTGTCATATAGCCGGACATTCAGTTGAACTTAGAAGGTGATCAGCGGATCATGTCCTTGGACGTTCTCCAAGTTGACTTCATTGCTTTTCTTTGTTACTTCAGTGAGCATGCACGGGTCACATGACATTCGAGCTTCAGTTAGCCAACTCAGGCCCACATTACGAACTATTAGGAAAGGTCAAAGAAGAGACATATTAAAATCAAAAATAAATGCTTTCACTGAATACCTCCTACTTCTACACTAACCCCATTTACTTATAAATGCTTTTCCCGCATTAATAGCTTTAAAATAACACATATTAATTGCAGTAATGCAAAAGCTTTAGCGTGTGAACATTAAAGCAGCCATATTAGCACACACTGCGCAGAAGCAAAAGATTCCCTCCAAGCAAAGAAAGACGTCATACCACGTGACATGGTTGACACATGCGCAGTAGATTTCCCGCGTTTTAGCAGCCATCTTGGATTAGACGCGGATTACTTATTAGTAAAACACATAGGCAAGCATCTTCTAGATAAAATATTTTGTGTTGCACATTGTTAATAAAGACATTACAGGTTTTTAGTACAAATCAATTAATACTGTGAGAGGATTGCTTCCGAGCAAGTCTCTTTGTCAGTCCTTGCTCCATCAATCCCCTCTCTGATGGCGTTTCTCAGCTATCAAAACTACCTATAAAAAAACCAGATGCCAACTTTAGCATATTTCATTCACTTTCTCATTTTTACTCCTTCCATTCTCATCTTTTCCCTTCAGTTTCTTGTAAATTTCACTTCTCAGGTCTTCTAATTCAATCGCTTCGAATTTTCTTTTCTTGCCTTTTCCTTTCACCTCCTTTTTACAACATTTGCACCATATCATTATTGACCATACTATTATTGCTATCCCTACTAAAGGTACTAATATTTGACCTATAAGTCCTTTCCCTATATTGGTGAACCAGGTACCAATTGACGCAATGCTTTTTGTCAATCTTTCCCATACACTATCAACTTCCAGTGGTTTCAGTTCCTTCTCAAGTGTAGTAATATTCTTTATGTATGTTCCAATTTCCGTACTTTTGTCCGGAATATACGTGCAACAATGTTGCGTTTTCAACAATTTACAGACTCCGCCCTCTTTTGCTAATAATATATCAAGAGCAAGTTGATTTTGCATAACCATAGATCTAATCACAACCATCTCCGCATTAATCATTAGAAATCCTCCAGCAGTATCCGTTGATAAACGATCAACCACTGTAGACAATTTACTTATTCTCCTTGAGTTCAGAATTATTCCCACTGAAGGTATCAATGCACCAAATATGTCACCTACGATTTCTGAAAAACTAGCTCTCTTACTACGGGTTAGTTTCATATTATTTTCATTGCTCCCAGTGTTTCTTTTAACGTGGTATACCTTTGGAAAAACTATTCCAAAATAACAACTACCATACCACCGTGCAGGAAGCCTAAAGTATGCCTTATTTCCACACACATAATAGATTCCAGGAAAAACTGAATCCGTTCCTCCTTTCAGTCCCCAACCTCCAAGAATTAAGAAATTGTGTTCACATTCACTGGTACCAATGAAAATATTGTTATAAATAGTCTTTAACCTATGAAGACAAATTTTCCCTGTCTTTACAAAATCTAGAGCCATAGCAGCTTGAGCCCTGCCAGGTGTGTAAATACCCTCTTTCCCAGCCCAAGCTGGAAGGTGAGCTTTATGTTCAGACGCTTTCCTTTGGAAATTCTGTCTTCTATCTTCAACTAAGTTTAAAAATATCTTTTCTTCTTCATGTAATGAACATGTTAGATTGCTTCTATGTGCATGTGTTATGTCTATCGACTTCATCGTTAAGAAAAATTCTCCCATAAATTGTGCATCTTGACTACTAAGCAGTTCAGATTCTTTCGAATAGGAACCTCTGAAAATAGCACATCTATATTTGAATAATAGTTTTGAAGTTTCCCTGTTCTATAAAATAGACTAGTTAATACACTACAAGATATACCATAGGTTAAAGGCAAATGATAGTAAGTTAGACCTTCAGCTACTGATGCAGGTAATTTCATACAGACATAACAATCACTAACATCCATAGTATCTACGTACTGAAACAATAATTTAGTAAAGACATTTAAGCTAGCATCCTTATCTGTTACGATGTGATGAAAATCTGGTTAATCTTCTGCTTCTATTTCTACTCTGCCACCTTTCAGGTTATCTATCTTTCCATTAGTAGTGTTATTCTTTTTGTCCATTATCATAAGATAAGGAATTGCTACGATCAAAACTAACCATACTATAAGCACCAATACTAGACTACATATGCATATAGCACAGCATCTTTTACAACATTTTCATTTCGGTCTCTCAGAAACCCTGTCTTCAGCCATTTTAGACCAAGAAGATTTCTCTTCTTTCTTTTACCTTGAAAGCTTTTAATATTATCAAGGTGGTCTCACTTCTTTCTCATAAAATTGCTCTGCACTTGTTTCTTTGTCACTACTTTCACTATTCTCTGGACTCTCGCAGTCTTCGAGAATCACATAAGTCCAATCAGGACCTTTGAACTTATTGTTCACGATTTTCAATCTTGGACTTTTGCGCTTTGCAGACCCACTTGCTTGTCCAGATGGGCTTGTCACTTCATTCACTTGTTCTGGGTCTTCACTTCGTGTTACTATGTGATATTTCACTCTTTTAATAACACCAGGCCAATGATCACCTTTTCTGACTTTCTTGGTTTGCACTGCACTTTCACCTTCTGAGTCTTTTCCAAGTACTCTTTTATTCGCATTGATGTGTGGCACAATTTGTTCGTCTTCGTTTTCAGTTTCCCTCTCTGTCTGACCTCGTTCAGGTCTTATTGTTGATTCTTCATTTGCCTGAATGTGCGTCTCTGCTAACTGGCCCTGTTCAGGATTGACGTTTTCTGGATTGATTTTTTCGGGATCGACGTGTTTTGGATTGATATTTTCAGGTTCGATGTTTTCTGGTTTTTCTTCTTCCTGAATGTGTTTTTCTTGTCCTAACTGGTCCTGATCAGGGCTGATTGCACTCTGTACTTCTGCAGCCTGACCGCATTCTTCTGAACTTGTCTGTCCCTGCTCAAACTCTGTTGTTTCGTTGCCAGTTTGAGCCCAATTTCCTTTCCCTATCTGGGCCTGCTCAGGTTCCCCTATAGTTTCAACCTCCCTATCCTGAGCTTGTTCTTCTTCACCTATCTGGTCCTCTCTAATTTCATCTAATCTAGCTCTCCTCCTTGTTTTTATAAAGACTTCAGGTATATCAACCACTGGTATCCAGTCCTGACTTGTGCTCGGTTGTTCTTCAGCTACTCCTGAATCTACCAATTGGGATTCTTCAGCTGTACAACCTTCTGCTTCCTCAGCTATTGGTGCTGACTGAGGATTTTTTTCTTCAGGAGCTGGCACCCTCTTAGTGTGACTTACATGAATCCAATTAGGTAAACCTCCATATTTCACTGCTGCGTTTGTAACCAATATAACCTGACAAGTTTCCCCCCACCTGGGTGATAAACACGTTTCTCTGGTGTGATGCTTCACTACCACCCAGTCTCCGGGGTTCAGATCATGCTCTTGTTCAGGCTGCCTGGAAACTGCGTCTTCTCCAACCTGGTGAGAGACAGAACGCACTAGGTCAGCCAATGGTTTGCAATAATCTAGAACCATATCATCAGTTATGTTCAGCAGTTTATTGCCAGGTACATGGGCTTGTCTCATTGCTCTTCCCATGATAATTTCATGTGGACTCAATCCTGTATTTCTATCAGGAATACTTCTGAGTCCCATCAGGACAAGAGGCAACGCATCTGGCCAATCCAGTGATGTGGATGCACACATTTTTGACAAGCTTGATTGTATTGTGCCATTCATTTGTTCAACCACTCCAGAAGCCTCTGGGCGGTATGCACAGTGCAATTTTTGTTCAATTTTAAATGCTTCACAGATTATTCGGATTACATCGTTATTGAAGTGACTTCCTCTATCTGATTCCAAAGTTACTGGGAAACCGAACCGAGGAATGAGCTCTCTCAATAATAATTTTGCAACTGTTATGCTGTCATTCCTCCTAGTAGGGTAAGACTCCACCCACCTGGAAAACAAGCACACTATGACAAGTACATATTTCAGTCCTTTACATGGAGGTAACTGGATGAAATCTAGCTGTAACCTCACAAATGGGCCTTCTGCCGTCTCAATTTTTCCCAGACTAACTACTGTTTTCCTTCCTGGATTAGTCATTTGACAAGTTAAGCACCTCTGGCAAAGGCTCTCTACTGCAGCCCTAAACCTTGAGTTGTACCTACTTTGTCTGAAAAGTCTAATCATGGCATCTCTACCTACGTGTGTGTCTCCATGATACATTCTGGCCATTTGTGAAATCAGGCAATCAGGCATAACTGGTCTGCCATCTGGATAAAACCACACATCATCATCTGCTCTTCGGGTACACCCTATTTTTATCCAAACATCCCTTTCACTCTCTTCAGCATCATCTTGCAATCATCTCACGTCATTCCAGGTTTCAGGTGTTGAACATAGCATAAGTTGGCAGCTGATTCCCATTGTTTCAACTTTTCTCTTTACTGCCATTCTATTTCTGGCACAGTATTGAGCAATTTGGTCTGCATATCTGTTACCGGCTACCACACAGTCATTTCCTGACTGGTGTGCGGCACATTTCACCACTGCCAATTCTTTTGGTAATTGTATTGTCTCCAATAATTCTTTTACAAAAATCCCATTTTTGAATGGGGATCCTGAGGAAGTCATGAAATCCCTCTGCATCCAAAGTTGGCCAAAATCATGCACAACCCCATAACCATATTGACTATCGGTAAATATGGTCACTTTTAAATTATTCCCAATTTTGGAGGCTTTAATCAAAGCAATCAATTTGGCTACTTGTGCAGATTTGACTCCTGGTAAATAGGATGCTTCGACTATTCCGATAAGTTCACATACAGCATAAGCTGCACTCAAATTGCCATCTTCATGCCTCAGGCATGAGCCATCCACAAACAGCTCCCTGTCTGGGTTCTTAAGGGGCATTTCTTGTATGTCAGGACGTGGCTTGGTACACAACTCTGTTACTTCCAAGCAGTCATGTTCTGTGTCGTCCCTGACTTCTTCACAATATGAGTCTGGTAATAATGTTGCAGGATTTACAGTTGTACACCTAGCTATGGTCGCATTCTCAGCTCCTAGAATTATTCGCTCATATTTCGTCATCCGACTAGGGGTAAGATGCTGGGTTCTGGTTCTTGTCAACAGAATCACAACTGAATGTGGGACGAACACCTTAACAGGGTGTCCCATTACAATTGACTCACTTTGTTCAATGCTCATACAAGTGGCAGCTACTGCCTTTAAGCAGCCTGGCAACGCTGCAGCCACTGGGTCTAATGTAGCAGAAGAGTATGCTATAGGACGTCTGTCCAGCCCATGTCTTTGTGTTAAGACTGAAAGGGCACAACTTTCTTTCTCATAGCAAAATAATGTAAATTCTTTTGTATAGTCAGGCATGCCTAGGGCAGGTGCCTCACACAACGCAATTCGTAATTTTACGAATGCACTTGCACTTTCATCATCCCATTCAAATGGGTCCTTTGCCTTCTTTTTGGTTAACTGAATTAAAGGCTTTGCTAGTAAGGAAAAACCTACAATCCATTGTCGACAGTATCCTACTATTCCAAGAAACATTCTCACCTCTCTTTGTGTTACCGGCATTTTCATTTGCTTAATTATTTTTATTCTTTCAGAGGTTACTCTTCTCTTTCCTCTCTCAATTTGGTGTCCCAAATACTTAACTGCTGTTGTACAAAACTGCAACTTTTCAGGTGACACTTTGTGACCTTCCTCAGCTAGATGATTTAGTAATGCAATTGAGTCAGTGACACAATCGTCACGTGTTCTAGATGCATTTAACAAATCATCTATATATTGAACCAAGACTGAGTTTCTGGGCATTACTAACTTTTCTAGGCACTTTTTCAGTATCTGATTAAAAATGGAGGGACTTTCTGTGTACCCCTGAGAAACACGATTCCACACATAAATGTGATTTTCAAATTTGAATGAGAACAAATACTGACTATCTGGATGCAATGGAATTGAGAAAAATGCTTGGCACAAATCGATTACCGTAAGCCATCCTGCGTTCCATGGTATTTGATATAGGATTACTGCAGGATTTGGCACTATAGGACAACAAGGCACCACAATTTTATTTATTTTCCGCAAATCTTGAACAATTCTATATTTTCCACTAGGCTCTTTCAAACCCATGATTGGCGAATTACAGGGGCTGCTCATGATTTCTCTTAATATACCTTGTTTCACCATTCTGCTAATTTCTGCAGTAACTCCTGCTTTCACTTCAGCACTCATCTTATACTGTCTGGTATTTGGAAAAATTGCACCTTCTTTTACAGTTACCTTTACTGGGTCTATATTTGCCATCAGAACTACTTATTTTCCAGTAAAATCCCGTACCTTTGGATTCACTGTAGTTTTTAACTCCTCTGGTAATTCGTCTTTTGTTATCAAGGAGAACATTTCATCTACCTCAGTACCTTGTTTTGCTAACATGATTTTATAAACATGATCTTCATCCGGGGTCTGAACTGCAACACCATCCGGTGTGCAGAAAATAGTGCAGTTCATTTTGCACAATAAGTCTCTGCCTAGTAAATTTACTGGACTAGAGTCACACACCACAAATTGGTGCATTTCTCGGAAGTTTCCGATTCTTACTTCCATGGGTTCGGTAATGGGTGTTCTAATCTTTTGATTTGCTACACCTACAACTTGGATAGCTTCTCCAGAGAGAGGGAGGTTTGGGATGTCTGCTGTTCTTACAGTAGAACGGGTAGCACCAGTGTCCAAAAGAAAGGTGATATTGTTACCTTTTACTTTCCCTTCAACATATGGACCTGACTGATCTACCGGTAAGGATGCGCCAAGTACGCACTCCTTCTCGCCCTCTCTTAGGCACCATTATTGATAAGCGTATGGATTAAAGTCATCCTGTAAAAGATACTGTGAAGTTACATATTCATTCTTACCACTTCCTCCTTGAAATCCGACGTCTGTACCGTGCTTTGCTCTGCTTACATTACCCTGTATAGGGGCAGGTGGCAACTGACTCTGATGACTTACACCCTGCTGTGAGTCATTCTGCATCTGTGGATTTAAATTATGATTTGGGCCATTATTATTTTGAATCTTTTTACATTCGTTCTTCCAATGCCCCAACTTACTGCATCCATGACAAGGAATTTTTTTTTTAGCCTCTTCTCTACTCATTCGTCCTCTTACCTTTCCACCATTTCCTGTGTCAGCATTCGATCCAGATTCTTTTCCCTGAATTTCGGATGGATTATCTAAATTAATTCCCTGTCGCTCAGCCATTTTCACTTGTGCCCACATCACTTTCTCTTGCAGTTTCTTGTGTCTGTCTTCAATATCATCCCCACAATATTTAGCATATTTCAAAATTTCATCGATAGGCCTTCCCTGCCAACATAACATATGTCTCTTAATCATCTGACAAATCTCTGGCTTTAGACCATAAACAAATCGATAGGCAAACTGACTCATATTTTTGTCTCCGATATCTTCGAAACCACTATACTGTTTGAACACCTGTAACAAACGTTCATAGTATGCATGCACCGATTCATTTGCGTCTTGGGTAGTTCTGTCTATTTTCACCCAATCTGACTCTTTAGGTGGTATCTTTCCTTTCAAGGAAGTGATTACCTGGTGATACTTTTTCATCACATCATCTGATGGGGCACCTGTCTTTGGATCTTTAGGGTACTCTTCACTAGGCCAGTCGATTGCAATTTTACACTCTGTCCATAAATCGGCAGGTACCACTATGTCAAACAAACCATCTAGGTCTTTTAACAAAACCTTTGAAACCTTCACAAATCTCTCGACTTGCTTGTACCATTCAACTGGCGTTTCTCTCAACTTTGGAAAATCATTTGTAAATGACAATATGTCTTGCCTACTCCATGGGACATGTACATAGCCTCCTCCCGGAACCTCTCGCATTGAACACATCTGTTCTACCTTTCCTGTTTCCTTCAATAAATACTCAGATGTCATTCTATTTGAACGTGCTTCTTCCTTTTTCTTTGTCCATCTAGTTTTCCATCGTTCCAGTTCTCCCCATTTTTGTAAAATTGTCATTAATTCTTTAACTTGTAATTTTCTACCAGATGTATTCATATTTTCTTTGTCAGTAAATTCTGCTCTATATGGTCTCTGCAACACTTTTGACTTCCTTATTTCAATTCCTATTTCTGAGGCCAAATCCGTTAACTTTTCATGGAATATTTTTACATTTCTGGTTATACTCCTACATACGAACAATAGTTCTTCACTGTAGGTATTTAAGCGATCTACTCCTACGTTGCCTGCTATCATTTCCTCTAATTCGATTTTTAGTTTATAAATGTCCAGGATCTTTGGGGGTGAACTCTGTCTGTCTATTACTTGTGCCCATCTTTCTAAGTCTTTGGGAGTCACTACTGTCGCACTTTTAGTTCCTGAAGAGGTTACTATATTTACATCCTTTGAGCAACCAGGTGTTGCTCTTTTGGGGGTGGTATTTACGGATTCTCGAATAGGTAAATCCATTAGTGAAATCACAGATTCACAGTCACTGATATGATCATCAGTTATTACAACTTCATTTCTAGGGTTATTCATAGGTGTAGTCATAACCGGGGGCTTCGGGCAATTTGCCTTGTCTCCATATAAGGGAACTACAGGACCAATTGTTACAGGTATAGTCAGGGCTTCAGGATGTGCATTCAACTGTGTTATTTTCTGTATTAATGCTGCTCTGTTTCTGTCTAATGCCTCTTTTTCCTTATCCTGAAGTACCCTATTAACTGGTGGATTGTGCAATACTTGAGGTACTAACGGTGTTCCCAAAACGGGTGCACTTGGAGTACATCCACCTAGATCTTCCTGGTATGGTGGGGGGTTCTTTAATATTTCTTCCATGAATTCATCTTCGAATTCTCCAAACCCTGTCATGTGTTTAGTTTTCTCTTTACGTTTGCTTCCTAATTGCTCACCAGCCATTATTACTGGATACAAACCCTCGATAATCATTGCTCTTCTCCACTGTTTCATCTGACTTTCTCTTGTCTCATTCTGGTGTCTAGGGAAAAATCCCCTATAACCCCTATTACTCCTGGGTCTATCACGCTCAAATGCTTCTGTCTCCCATTCTTCTAGGGCTTCGTACTGCATTAATCTAGGTCTGGGTTGTAATTCATTCATTCTCAATCTCAAATTTTGAAGAACTCTCCCATTAAATGTACCATATTCTGGGAAAGCTAGTACTCCGTCATCTTTTGTATATTCTTTCCAATTTTCTAACCATACACAGGTATGATAACCCCTCTCCATCATCATAAATGAGGCGGGCGTTTTTGCTGGTGGAGTGAGAATTCCTTCCCTAGTCTTGATGGGCTTATCTTTCTTAAAATAATTTTTAATCTTTTGAAAGAATGACAATTTTCTCTTTTCTGCGTACATTTTGGGTAAATATCTATTTACTGAATTATATTCTACAAAACCTAAAAATCTCCTACGAGTCCCTGTCAAAGTCGGATCGCGTTTCCACATACAATCTCCACTGTCCACTAATATTTCGACTTCTATTTTGACAACCAGTCAAATTCAAGCTTACAATTGTCTCGGAACCAATCCTATCGCGGCTTTCTCTGTGACGTCTATTCCCTCTTTCTAACGACCCCTCCTTTACAATCTGCACTTCTCTGTCCCTCGCTGTTTCGACCAATCCCAGCGCGGCAACTGTGACGTCAGTATTACTCCTTACTACTGACCCCTCCTTTACAAGCTCGCTCCACGCCCGCTGTTTCAGCCAATCCCAGCGCGGCGCTTGTGACGTCAGCTTCTACTCCGGCAGCTGACCCTCCCTTTACAAAAATCGTACGCAAAATTTTAATTTCTCAACACTTTTCATTAAAATTCATTAACAACATAAAAACATTCGCTATCTTGTCAGTTTCACTAAAATCAAAGGATAGATTTTCTCACACTTAGTAAAACCCTTCCGTTTACTCTTCACGTAAGCTTCAGAAATACCTTCTACTCCTTAAATGTTACCCTTTCTAGGTGATATAACATCAAAATTTCACCAGTGTACTCCTTTACTGCCATTCACGCACACACAGAGTCCCTAACTAGTACTGATAGCCCTACTTAACTTTTTCAGTACTTACTTCTGCCTGACAGATAACCTCACTGCAGTATGGTTTCCACTTTCCATCCGCTATTCAAGTTTCCCCGGGGATTTCTAGACAACATAAAACAAAACTTTAACGGATGTATTAGTTCATAAAAAGAACATTTTCATTGCCCAGTTAACATGGTATAACCATCCTCTGCTAGCCAGAAAACTGATCCAGCGGGCTACTAGCAACAAGCACTCACACACTAAATACTCACCTGGGCCCATTCATTTATGCTAGCTAGCAATCACCGCTGGGGTGTCAGTTGTACTCTTATCAAAATCTGCTACCAATTACCTTCCTCTGATTTGAAGAGTAATGACTTAACAATGGACCTTTGATAACTGGGGTTGATATGACTTTACACAAATACAATTTAATAAAATACCTGAAATAACCACCTACTCAGGAAGTTTTAAAATGTTTATCTAAAATATTGTTGAAGAGTGAGATACAAAACAACATAATACTTAGTCAAATTTCAAGGAGGAAGCACTCTTATATATATAGTCATCTAATAATCACAAATGACGGTCCCTCAGAAAGGAGAATAAAGAGACAGCAGTACAAACTAAAGATTACGAATTTATAGTTACCTAAAGGTGTGAAAACCAAACCCCTTGGCCAAGGAGTTGGGAAGAGGGTCCCCAAGACAGAATGAAGACCAAGACCTCCGGACAGGATTCAGGACAGGATAGATGACCTCTCTACCAATGGCGCCAGCGCCGCTCCCCTCTCTGACTCTTTGTTCCTCCTCGGTTCTTCCGCGTTCTCCCTCTAATACGGTCCGCCGCCCCCACCTCACAACCTCTTCGGACAGAGATTCAGTCTGCAATCGATCAGCTCTCGCACGCCTAACTCTCTGGTCTCTCCAGCAGCACGTCAAGGTCTCATCCTTCTAATTAGCTAATTCTATATCTATTATACCCTTCTACGCCCATGTACCTCCCATTAATGTTTCAAAATTATGGGGCCACTAATTCTGATTGGACAGGGACAGGGGGTTGATCCTCACACCATGTCAAATTTAATTCAATTTTCTTAAGCTCATTGTTTAGAATCCCACCCCTTCAATTAAATGCATTTCTTTATTTTCCCACCCGTTTCACACCATAATCAATACAAAATGTGTCATATAGCCGGACATTCAGTTGAACTTAGAAGGTGATCAGCGGGTCATGTCCTTGGACGTTCTCCAAGTTGACTTCATTGCTTTTCTTTGTTACTTCAGTGAGCATGCGTGGGTCACATGACATTCGAGCTTCAGTTAGCCAACCCAGGCCCACATTACGAACTATTAGGAAAGGTCAAAGAAGAGACATATTAAAATCAAAAATAAATGCTTTCACTGTATACCTCCTACTTCTACACTAACCCCATTTACTTATAAATGCTTTTCCCGCATTAATAGCTTTAAAATAACACATATTAATTGCAGTAATGCAAAAGCTTTAGCGTGTGAACATTAAAGCAGCCATATTAGCACACACTGCGCAGAAGCAAAAGATTCCTTCCAAGCAAAGAAAGACGTCATACCACGTGACATGGTTGACACATGCGCAGTAGATTTCCCGCGTTTTAGCAGCCATCTTGGATTAGACGCGGATTACTTATTAGTAAAACACATAGGCAAGCATATTCTAGATAAAATATTTTGTGTTGCACATTGTTAATAAAGACATTACAGGTTTTTAGTACAAATCAATTAATACTGTGAGAGGATTGCTTCCGAGCAAGTCTCTTTGCGAGTCCTTGCTCCATCAGTGTGAACAATCTTACATGTTTGTTAAGCCTAGAATCATGTATTATAGGCCTGGATGCTAGCCCATGTGTATGTATTGGATGGAAATGAGTGGCATTATCACTTATCAGAAGAGTAATGGCTGGACGTTAATTCGAGCTTTTCTGCTTCGTTCTGTGGAAGCTAACAAAGTGTTTGTGAGTGTATAAAACATAATTTTCTGTTCACTTTGATGCAACTAGAAAGGGATTTTTCTAATTTTTCTGAATGTTCAGGCGGCTGTAAGAGGCTTCTGCAGATTGACTTTATGCAGATCTGTACTTGTGGAATTCAAAAGTATTTGCTTCTGTGCTCCCTAATATTGTTAATAGAAGCACTGATTTCAGTGCTGTGCTGCAAATGCAGGTCCCAATCGAATTAGCCCCTTCTGCTCTATAGACATGTTAAAGGACCAAACAAATAAAAGTCCCTGGCAACCAGGGACAAAGTCTTGTTGCTGGAAGAGATGCTGTCAAATGGGAAAGAACCGATTTGAGGCCTTCTGGCTTTCAAGCACTCTAGAGGTTTTATTTCTGAAAACAGTATAGATACTAAAAATATGCCACAAGGCAATTAGAGGTTTTACACTAATAGGTTAGGGATGCGTGATGAACAATGATTGGATTGGCATTTGCTAGACCTGTCAGCCTTAGTGTGATCTTCCCCCACACTGTTTGCCCTCACACAACTTGTATTTTGCTGAATTTGTTTTTGTGCACCTTAGGACTCTGCACAATTTATCACTGCCACCCAGTGCTAAAGTGATTATGCTGTCTCTTTTAAGCATGGTAAAATGTGTCTTACCCCCAATTGGCTCATTTAATTTTTCTTGTAAATCCACAGCAAAGTCGCACTACAGGTACCCAGAGCCTGTAAATTAAATGCTACTAGTGAGCCTGCAGCACTTCTTGTGCTTCCCTCTTAAGTAGTCTTTTAAAACATGACTCAGGACTTCCATTGCAGCATGTGTGTGCAGTTTTTTAAATTTCAAAATATTTAATTTATTTTGAGGGAGAAAACAGGCATACACTCAGATCTCATTGCGATACAAATAAAGGTTGAGCAACTGTATTGGTAAAACCAAGCATATGATATACAGATTACATGTGAAGTGCTATTGCACACCATACACTAGTTGCTACAAAATGAATGACAATTGGATATATGATAACTTCGAGCTGATGATATGAGACATTAGTCGCAGAAAAGAGATAAAATGCTGTGGGTCTAGAGAGCCCACGCTACAAAAAATACCTTTGCAGTAAATCCAGAAGGCTATGTGAGTAGATGGTCACAGAGATTTTGTTTCTTGTGTGTCTAGTCTCTAGCAAGTGTATCTTGTCCTCGGTGTATACCATAATGGTGTATTGCTTTCATAGTCAAGATAAGCCAAACGTGAAAAAGAACTGGGGGAGGGGAGGCGGGGGGATATCTGCTATCTAGACTTTGGTGAGTAGTTTTAGGTTGAAGAAACTGTTATAGGTTACGCTACAAGGCCTTATGAACTTAGTTTAATGTATTTGTCAAGGGATTGTCATACTGCACTGGAGATTGGGGTGGGAGTATTCTTATTTTTGGACTGTAGGGTAATGTGCCCCTCGGAGATATGAGACCCATGCCCACCATGTGTGATGTGATAGATGGTTGAAAGATTTAAAATCAGAAAGAATGACTTTCACTGCAATGGTCAGAAGAAGGTCTAGGAGTGCCATATCATTGGCTCCTAAGGTCAACACAGTCACTGAGGCCCAGGGGCCCAAAGCTACAATGGGAAAGGTTAAAGTTATAGGTATGTTAAGTATAGCTGACAACTGGCTTTGTATCTGTAGCCAATATGAGTCAATATTTGGCATTCAAAAAGCATGTGTTGGTGAGAGCCTGGTTCTTGGTTGCAATTCCAGCATTTGTCGTCTTCTCGTAGATTTATTTTATGCAGTCTAGCTGGGGTCCAATGCAGGGGATTCATTGTAAAGAATCTGGACTGAATAAGAGAGTAGGCAATTTTATTGCACAGAGAAAGTTTGCCAATCTTTTGTCAGTTATCGACCATGATGTGTTCAAAAACCCCTATGTCAAAATGTTTGGCCCATTTGGTGTATATAATTGAATTCTGTGATAGCTGTGGGTCGGATAGTAACTTGTTCATTTTGGAGGCGATGTTTCCAGAGTGTTGCCATGGAGCGAGGTGAGTCACTAGAGTCGAGTGTTCTGAAAGGTCGAGTCTGGAGAGTTTAATTTTAATCTTTGGGAAACTGTAGAAGTCCACGTTGGAGAGGTTATACGTTTTGGCCAGAGCTGAAAAGGAGAGCGGATCGTTGTTGTTATCATAAATGTCCCTGATTAGCCTGATGCCTTTGAAGGACCACAAGTGTGCAATGGTACAAGTGACCTCAGCATTAACTTTAGTCATAATGACACCCATCTGGAATTATGAATAGATTCCGGCAAACGTTTGTCTAACATCTTTATGCGCTTAGAGTATATGGTGTGATTGAGGTGGGATAAATTTCAACACGGTTATAAAAGAAGATGTACCAAACGGGTACTAAACTGTAATTTTGACCTGGAAAAAAACACCTGTTGCCAGGCCTAAACCTTCCTCTTTAATACAAATATGTCATCCCCTAGGGTAGGCCCTAAACTGCCCATAGAGCAGGCTGCATTGTATTTAAAAAGTTGGACATGTACTTTTACCTTTCACATGTCCTTGTAGTGAAAAACTCCTAAATGTATTTTTCACTGCTGCAAGGCCTACCTTTACCATAGCATTACATTGGGTTACCTAATTACATTCAATAAGTGACAACATTTGTGTGGGAGCAGGTAGCAATGCCATGTTTGGTGTCTGAGGATTTGTAATTGAAAACCCTTGTTAATGGTAAAGACAGATTGAGTCACAATTCTGAAAATGTCACTTTTAGAAAGTTGGCATTTTCTTGTCCTAACCATTTGCTGCCTGCAGCCTGTTCCTGGGTCACATGACTAGGTGTAATTACATGTTGGCCTTTGTGTATTCACCTCAGACAGACTCTGGGTGTTGGCAGGATGGGCCATCCTGGCTTGACGTAAGGCGGAGTTGTCTCCTACCACACTTATACTTCAAAGGCACTGGCCCAGCTAACACACAAACAGCTTCACGCTAGCCTATTGTGCCCCCAAACAGACTGGGACCAGGGCAGGGAGGCAGGAAATTCCAGACACTTCTGCAAGGGGAAATCTCCAGAAGCTTCCCCCACTTTGAAAGGGGCACCAGGTATAAAAATTTGCACTCAGACCCCCTCCTCAGTGCACTCGTGCACTTGTGGATACTGCTCTGCTACCAGACGACTATCCAGCTTCTTGAGGCCTGCCATGCTGTCTGAAAAGGAAGAGTGGCCTTACTCTCAGTCTGAAGTGAATCATAAGGTAGGTACTTCCGGGGTCAAATTCGTAAACATAAATGAAAATAGATATAGAGGATGGACACATACTATAATTCATGGCGGCCATCTTTGAAAGGTTTCTTCGCAAATTTAGAACCTGATATACATTCATATTATGATTCAACAATCAATGTCAATGTCAATGTTCTTAAGTCTCGCTTTAAATGAGCGTTTCGACAAGGTGAACAAAGGAGTATTTACACTCATATTTACATGATATGCAATCATCCTAATCCCAGTCGGTAACACATAGGGTGAGCATCAGTTCTATTTTGTCTGCAAAAACTCTTGCCCTGAATGAGCATACATCACTGTGCGAAGATATTTAGAATTTAATTTACGATCATTACCTAAATTGTAATTTAAAATTGCGATATGCATTATATTAAAGCATGCACACAGCAGATATGGAAAAAATTATTGATTCCTTTTCCAATAATCAAATTAATTCGTTTACAATCTGTTACTGCTCCTTAAAATATGCTATCTCGCCCTGGATGGGCATTAATGATAATGCAACATTTGTAATTTGACTTAGATGAATTCAGATGCATATGGTTTCGCACTAGTGTTCTAGACACAATATTAAATTATGCAGACTCCATTATACCCGATTGTTAGTGCAACGAGTTTTTTTCCTTTTCTCCACCAAACTGACATGATTGACATATATATATATATTCACTAAAAAAACAGGTTTCAGGGACATTATGGTTAACAATTAGCATTTTAAAAAACTTCGAAATTCACTGACAAAAACACAGGTTTCAGGGACATTATCGCTAGCAATTAGTATTTAAAAAACCTTAGAAATTCACTGAAAAAACCACAGGTGTCAGGGACGCTATAGTTTGAAATTAGCATTTAAAAAAACTTAGATATTCACAGAAAAAATCACAGGTTACAGGAACGTTATAGTTAGGCTGACATTTCACTCGTACAAAACCATAGAAATTCAGCTGTTATAGTTAGCTGAGCTAACTATAACTCGCGCCCCTGCAATGCACTGCTGATGACATCACATATTACATGACTCATGACATGGTCAGTGACATCACTGATGACACCACTGATGACATCTCAAATGGCATCACTGATGACATCACTGATGACATCATCCACATAATCTCTGATGCACCTATTCATACCCCAATATAACCTTTCATTCACCCACTCCAAATTTCAGACTACCATTTTTGAAACCATTGACATACCAATACCAGTACGTACATACCCACTCACTGATTCATAGGTCTACATACACATCCGCTCACTCACCCATACAGGCACTCATACAGCCAGTCACTCGCCAATACAGCCGATGATATATCCACTCATACAGCCACTCATACACCATCAGTCACCCATAGAGCTATTCACACCTACTCACTCACCCAAACAATAAATCACACAGACACTTACTCACCCATACAGAAACACACACACACTCACTACTCATACAGATATTAACAAATACTTACTCTCCTATACAGTCGCTGACACAAGCACACACTGACCCATGAAGCCACTCTCACAATCACTCACTCACACATACAGTCACTTATATACTCCAACACTCACATATACTGCCTTTCACATATGCAGTTACTTACTCATACACCACTGAGACATCCATTCACTCACCGACACAGCCATGTGCACACTCACTCAACCAAACAGTCCCTCAGAGACGCACTCATGAACCCATACACCTAGGAATTCACCCACTCATACATCCATGCAAGGAGCCACACACCCCCTCACCCACTCACACAGACACTCAGGCACCCATACAGGTAATCAAACAACTAATCAATAACCTATATAGACACTCATGCACCTACTCACCATCCTATGCAGCCACTTACACACCAACTGACAGACTGATACACATATTCACACAGATTAGTCACTCACCCATACATTCACTAAGACATGTTTAATCACTCACTTATACAGTCAGTTTTGCGCCCACTATATCATCCATACAGACACTCATACACCCAATCATTTTCTGAATACATATTGGCGTATATATGTATTACAGTCTTAAACTTTTTAGAAACACTCAGTCACTGGATGATGTCATCAGTGATGTCATCAGTGATGTCAATAGTGATGTCATTTGAGATGTCATCAATGATGTCATCAGGGATGTCACTGACCATGTCATGAGTGATGTAATATGTGAGGTCATAAGCAGTGCATTGCAGGGCGGGAGTTATAGTTAGGTCAGCTAACTATAACGGCTGGATTTCTCTGGTTTTGTACGAGTGAAATGTCAGCCTAACTATAACGTTCCTGTAACCTGTGTTTTTTTCAGTAAATAAATATATATATTTATTTATATATATATATATATGCCATAAAGTGCATATGTCCTCCAGTTGAGATACACTATGTACATCTATGAATCACAGATTCGGAGGGAGGTCACATAGTTTATATAGGCCATGGCCTTGAGACCTCCTGATGTGTTTACAGATATACATTATAGATCATAAACATGTGGTCCATATTTCAAATATGAAATCCCACAACGTCCATTTCTTACAGTTGCAAATATATATGTATTCCCCCACATTTCTTGGATGGGAATGGAGGTGAGAGTTTCTCCAAAGTTGAAAATATGTTCTCTATGAAAAAAAAAGAAAATGCTAAATGTGACAACGCACATTTGTGCCTGACTTCTAGATGCATATTTTCTACGTTAGGAAATAATGAATATCAGAAAACTTGGATATCTTCGGTTTTATTAGTTTTGCAGGCATACTTCTCAGAATGTTTGCGAATCCCCCAAAAATCTGAAATCTATTTCAAATGAAGGAGGAAGAGGTAACCTTGAAAGATGTGGGCCGTTTCCTATTCTTTTTTCCTATACTTTGAAATCTTCAGTGCCTCCCTTACTAAAATGGCTACATTTCCTTCCTTTGTATTAATAAACGGCTCTTTGATGCAATGCATTATGCTAACATGAATATCTCTATATTTTAACTGTATGGCACAAATACATATTTATGTAATTGTTTTCCTCTCTTTCAGCTTTGTTTCATTACCTACTGACCACAGTGATCATGGGAAGATAATTGCAGCAATACACGCAGTTAAGTATCAGAAGATGCTCAGTCATCAGACACTAAGGACCTGTTTGTGAGTGAGGTTGAAATTATAAGTGTGCTTGTATTTAATGCATCCGATAATTATCGGATGTGTTAAATACCTCAACCTTCGGTAGATTTCGGGAGGTAAAACCAGCTGAAATGTAACAGCGGAAAAACATAGGGCAATTACCTCATGCAGATTTTGGTTCGTTAAACACCAAAATCCACATGGTATCCCCCAAAAATTGATAATAGGTGCTATTTATTGTACCCAATAAATTACGATACCCTGGGGTATCGTTATTTATGAGCTGTGATAAATATCACATTCTTTCCCAACTCATTCATTATCAGGCTCTATGTTGGTGCTTTACAGACTTCGTTTTTGACTGTGTATAATTTAATTCATGCAGTGCAAGCACTTAACTCTAATAATCCTTACCCTCATAGGTGTTCAAATAATGATAGTGGCAGTTACTATAGTACATACTGCAGGCTGAATTGTCTCTGGGTGCTTGAATAATTAGTGTTGTTGGCCACCTCAATCAATTTTATTATGTAGACCTCAAACAGATAAAAGGCTGCATCGGTTCTGTAGAGATTCCACATGAGAACTGCAGGTCTCTGGGCTCATTCAGCCCGTTTATAAGATGGTGGAAGAGAGAAATATAGAAGAATGCCAGTCAACAATTGGTTTTACCAGTGACATACTTCTTTGGGCTTTCAGCCACCCCTCTTCACCTTTTGTTCCGTTATTGAGTCGTTCACATTTTTCATCTGGCCACTACAGCACACAGCAATTGTCAATTGGTCAGCCCAATAATTATTAAAAGTGACATACTGATCTAAATGTAATTTAATAATATTTTAATAGATAATTAATTAATTAAAAACAGTTTGTTAAAATAAAATAAACTTGTTTTATTTTTAGATAATTTTGTAAATAGATTAAGTTTAATTATTTTAGTAATTATTTTAAATCATTCAATTGAATTAATTGAATTTAACATTATTTGCTATGGCGTCTAATTTTAAATCCCTACCTTCATTATTTTCTATGGGAGTGTGTTGCAGTATCAGTAGTGGCCATGTGTGGTATTTATAGAGGCTATTTCAGGGGGGAGTACACATGCAAGTTTACACTTTTGAGTGACTTTACACTCGGAGTTCGTGACTAGCCCAAAGTAGTAAAGCTACTCAAATGTGTAAGAGTACATTTACTAGTAGTACAACCAATGACACCCAACTGTACTTGGAAATCTCTTCCCCTGAGGATATCAGGCCCCTCAACACAGCTCTTTATAAAACCCAAAACTGGCTGACCGTCAACCACCTCAGACTAAACAATATCGAAAAAGAATTCCTCCTAATCACCCCACTCAAGCGGTCCCCCATTATTGAAGAATATTTGAAACTACTAACTGCTTTTAACTGTGTACCACACATCATAGATTCCATAACATCACTGAGAATAACGCTAGATAAGAATCTGAATATGCAGCAGCACATCAGCACTGCCACAAGAGGAGCAAACTTCCAAAGGAGCATCTTAAGGAAAATGAAACCCTTCCACCCCCCCTGATGACTTCAAGTCTGCTGCTTAAGTCCTAGTAATCTCCAGGTTGAAATATGGAAGTGCAACCCTCTGTGGATTACCTAGATGCAGGTTGCCCCCCCCCCCAAAGGGCCTCCCTTAACACTGCTGCAAGGCTCATCACAGGATCCAAAAGAAACAATCACATCTCACTGGCTTTGAAGTCCCTAAACTGGCTCCCATATAAGGCTGGGATTCAGATAAAAATTGCCTGCATACCCCACAAAGCCCTACACTTCAACACCCACTGTACCGTGCACAGAAATTGGAGTTATCTGGCAGCTGCATGTCCTCTAGAAGCACCAGCACCTTATTGTTGAAACCACAGAAATGTCATAAAAAGAAAACATACAACCGTGCCTTCTAGGGCTTTTCCCCGAGAATTTGGAACTCCATGCCCCCTGCAACCAGACTGAATCCCTCAACTGCATCTTTCAAAAAGAAGTTAAAGTCTCACCGATGAATACTTTTCTGAACTAGAATCCACAAATTCTACCCTCTGGGCCACGTTATGGAACATTCTCTTCACTCATGTTTACCACTTCATATGTATGCTCCTGTTTTGTTTATGTATCTGCTTTGCCCTTCAGTGGGGCTCTCTCCATTCTCCTTGACTTTGTTGTTTATTTTTGGTTCGCTTGTTTTTTCTCCCTGACCATATGTAAAGTGCTCTGACACACTTGTGGGACATGTTCGCGCTCTATAAAACATTATAAATAAATAATGAAATACACATGCATGTTTACCTTTGTTAATAGGCCCCACTACGTTTAAATATTTGTTTGCAGCTGAAGTAATGCATTGTAGTACAATTATACAATGGACAGTAAGCCTGACTTTGCCCTAATTTAACTTCTTACAGGTGATGAGAAGACATTACAAACTTTGAGCTCCCACTTTCATGCCTTCAAAGAGGCAGATGGAAGAGGATGGATTCCTTTGCATGAAGCTGCAATACAGTCAAATAAGGATATTCTTGCACTAACTCTTAAAGGTTAATTACTTGTTTTCATTCACTTCAGTATAATCTAAGACTATTATTAACCAGTAAACTAATTTCAGTTTTTCACAATCACTTTCAGCTTCATGTTCTAGTGTGTGGGAGAAAACCACTCTAAAAGGGGAGACCCCCCTTTTTCTGGCTATAGACTATTGCCAACTAGAAAATGTTAACTTTCTTCTTAACAATGGCTGTAACCCCAATGCTAAGAATGAAGATGGAGACTCTCCATTAATTGCAGGTAAATCAGTACATTTATCATTTTTTATGTCAATATTTCTAGAGTTCCTTATAATATATGTGATAGCTATGATTCTGAGATTATAAATCTTTGCAAATCATTAGGGAAAGTTATAACATTTGCTAAGCTACAACTTTCATTATCTTTATTTTTGAAATCAGGATATTGCCTAGGATTGTAAATTGACTTTTAAAAGAAAACAAGTAGTCTTTTAGCATGTGTCTGTGCCTCCAAGCTGAGGTATATTGTGGCAGGCATGAAGGGATATTTCTTAACATCCCTAGCATTTTCTATAGATTATTATCTTAAAGGTAAAGAACATGCAAAAATGACAGAGGATCACTCATCAAAGGGGTAGACACTAGAGTAGAATTATATTTATAATTTATTTTGCTATTTGTTGGGAGACGTCTGTGCTTAGTGGTTCCCTAGACATGAGGTCAATGCTGAGATGCTGCCACTACCGAATACCCTTCTGGGTTCACATCCTCTGAAGGAAAGTAAATCACTTGCTTGACCCCAGTGTTGGCTCTGATAGGTGTTCTGTGAATATCTGGCTTAGGATAGTAATAAATGTATTCTGCCTCCTCACATGATTCCGCCTGGCAGCAGCAGACAAAAATACACCAAGAGAACAAATGCAATAGAAACAACTTCAATAGAACAGCTCTTTACAATTTTCTTAATGGATAGATCCTAATTATCAACCTATACTCAAAATATGCAATCAAAGCGACATTGAATAGACCAAAACAGCAGTAAATTAAATTATCAAAGCATGAGTAGCAGAAGAAACCTATTACTACAAGCTCAAAGGAGAAATACAAATCACCAGTGCATGCTTAATGATGACCTTAAGCATTCAACATGTGTAAGCCCTGGGAATTTCCAGCTAATTCCATGCTGTCCTCATATAGGCATGCTTTTTCTTGAATAATTTTTTATTTATTTGCAAAGTTTTATATAGCGCTGTCTAGACCCGGAGGTATCAGAGCGCTTTACGTGATGATCAACAAGTTACAGATTACATGAGTACTTCAGTTACAGATTCCAAGTATAGACATAGGAGAAAGATAGAGGGAAGGAAACATAACGGGGAGGCGAGGAAAACAATGTCAGATGTCCAGCTGGGTAGGTGACGGCCGAGGGGGTGAACCAGGGCCAAACTCCTCTATAGCTGCATAGGACAGCTCCACCGGGCATCGGCCAAGGTTGTTCGGACTCCACGGTGAGAACACACAGTAGAAAACATGAGATTACACGATAACATAAGTTATATTTGCGTTACGTAGCAAAGACAAAATGTATTATGTGTAATGCAAGGTAGAGGGGGAAAGGTAAGCAGGGGAAAAGGAATGCAGATGGCGTCAGGCAGACCAGAGGGGGGAAGGGACTTCAGGGGAAACAAGCAGTCAAAGTGAGAGATAGACAAGACCGTGAAGCACCGTTAAAAACAATGTCCGATGTCCGGCTGGGTAGGTGACGGCCGAGGGGGTGAACCATAGCCAGACTCCTCTATAGCTGCATAGGACAGCTCCACCAGGTAACAGCCAATGGTACTCGGGTTCACCGGTAAGTACAAACAGTTCGGTTTTCGCCCATGGGGCATCATCATAGTTCAATCGAAGGCATCGGTCCCGGTGTAATTGGGAAACACCCTCCGCTTCGTCCTCCCGCTAGCCCCATGAGTGGAGAGATGAAAGAGACAGATTATCAGTCCTCAGGGGGCTTGCTCCCAGAAGCGGTAGCCCAATGCTGAGCGCTATCAGTGTTTGATGGCCTATGGGGAAGGCCACGATCCCCTCCTTCTTTACATCCCTCATGCTGCACTGCGGAGCTAGATGCCACAGAGGCACTTTAATGCGGCATCCCCTTCAATTAGGAGATCCTCGGCAGCATGTCGGGCCGCCATCTTGGGGTCAGGCACGGCCACGCATGGATCTGATTAGCTGCCGTTACTAGCCTGAGGCGGGCTGACCGTTCCTGATAATGCTCCTGATCCCAACCAGATGTAGAGTATATGCCCAAGTAAATAAATAAAGAGCTCGCACACCGCGAGGTCCGGATTCGCATGCCGCTCACAAAACCTGTGCCACAAGGGAACGCACCCCCAGCTACCCGTTGAGCCAATCCGCCTTAGAGTGGGGGTCGGGCGCGATCCACTCACCGCACCATATGGAACGATTCTGCCTGGGCAGATGCGTCGTCTCCACACTCGCGGTGCCTTCGTTGATAATAGGGAGCCCCTTGGAGTGACCAACATCTATGCATAGTGGTGCTTTCGCGCTGGAGACCTTGTAGAGGACCTTCGGGTTTCTCCGTCGTGAGAGGGTGGTAGCTTCCCCATTTAAATGTCCCCAGTGGCGGCCATTTTAGGGTCAGGCGCAAGTTGCAGCTCTGGATTCTCCTCACATCTGACTTCCACACTGCATCCTTTATGGCCCTGGGGGACTCCTGTTTAAAACCTCCCCATCAATCTGACACACAATAAAATGCACTGCTCCAGCAAAGCCTCTGACAGTTGAATTAATTTGTGATTGTGGCAGATTGCAGCTCTGTGTCGCTACCTCTTATGGAGCTGTGTTCATGGAGAGCCTGCAGTCTCATGGGACCCTCAGCAGGCGCGCGGCGCCACCGCATCGGCACCTCCCACCCAGCGTCCTGCCTCTCAGCATAGCAGTATCAGCCCGCCTTAGCCACTCCGCCCAGCAGCGTCCCTCGCCGTGCGTGATGTCTCCGTGGGCCGCTCCTGGGTCCCAGTCGAGCCCACGCACCAGGGCAGCGGCCGCAGAGAAGCCCAAGCTCAGCCCGAGTGGTCTTACTCGCACGGCCCCCCCGCAGTCAGCGGGGGCCGCGCTTCAATCTCGAGCAGGCGGCCATTCTGGTCAGCAGCTCAGGGTCAGCGCGCTCTCCCAATTACCAGCGGCAGCAGGTAGGCACGTAGCTCACTCACCAGGCAGCAGACCATGCAGGCTGGCAGTCATTCACAGCCAGGATAATGGGCCTAGGCGCTCGACAGCTGCCCCCACCGGTCGCCGCTCTCAGCGCCGCTGCCAGTTTGCCATCTCTCCGCACCTCATTTTCGGGGGGGGGGAGGTTCAGCATCAGCGCGGTATGCGGTAAGGGCAAAAGCCGCAGGTGCGACACCCACTATGGCGGTCCCGGCCCGGATTAGGTTAGAGCAGCGCAGGCCGCCATCTTACTTCGCTGATCAATGTCAACCTACTGTTCATGCTCATTGTCTCCTATCATTAATGGGTACTAATGAAAACCCTCCACAGCTGGACTTAACCAACTTATCCACCAAAGAAATTGCCTGAAGGTTGATAAAGATGAAACACATACTGAGAGTCTAAAGACCAACCAATAGTGATATTAAGCACTGCGCAGTGCCTTGAATATACATTATACAATGGTATACCAGTGTAATCAGCTTCTACAATTAATGGCATCGTTGATGTGGAATTATTACCCATCTTATTACTGTACTCCAAATGTTCCATCCATGGTCCCCATGTTTTATTGTACTTCACAGGGCAACCCTCGCCTGGTATACCCTATTCTCATGCTGGGAACAGCAGTCCATTCCGCTGTACCCATTCAACCACAGGTGTTGTCCTTTCTATCTTCGAGTTATTTGAATGTCTTTGTGACTACAAGTTTTTGGGTCCTCTATATATAGTGAGGTCTGCTTATACACCAATGGAGTAGGATACATCTTCCAGCCATTGATTTCCACAATTATTAGCAACATATTTCTAGTAGTCTGATGCAAATGTTTTAAGGCAAATGTGTGCTGCGTTCCTGAAGTGGCAAGTTTAATTGTACCAAAGGATCAGTGCAGACACCAGTACTCCCGGAGCTTTCCAGCTATGAAACTTTAGAGGTGCCTTGGGTTGCCAAAAAGGACAGCAGGGCCTCCCCCTGCATGCCTGCAAGGTAATGACTGTGGACACTGTTCTATGTTGGCCTCCTGTCTTGAGGTTAAATAGAGGGAGAAAATTAAGGAGGTGGCCTGGAAGAAAGGCATACAATATGACCCCTGTCTATGACAAAAACAATGAGTTTGTTTTTATATGAATAGTGTAGTCAAAGTGCTAGTGTTAGCCCATGAAACATGTGGCATGGACATTGCTACTTATTGAGTACTATGGAATGGTGAGTGTGTACAAACTGGTTGTTTGGCAAGCGATAGCACGTGGTGAGGTCATGGACGCATGACTAGCAAGAATGCAGAAGCAGTTAGGAAGTGAGGCTACATGGGTGTTAAAAGTAAGAGTGTGGTGAAAGGGCCATAGATGTATGGCCAGTAAGCTGAACTACAAGACCCCTGTGCAAGTTAGACTACGTAGACCCTTAAAGAAAATTTACCTTAGAAGGCATTTGATTTAGTTTCCATTGAGCATGAGCAATTTAGTTGTAGTTGTTTAGTGAGGCTGTGCAGAACCCTGGACAGCTCATTGAGTATGTGTACTATACAGATACAAATAAAGTTGATGAGTTTCCTGTCTAGTCCATAAAAGAGGAAGGGAATACCATTACAATACAACATTTAATGTGCATGCTGAGCTGCTCCAGCCTTTCAGAGTCCTTTTACATTTGCTTGCTGGAGTCCTTCTATAGACTTCCTTGGGAAGACTGGAATAATATTATTAAAGCTGTTTAAAGGTACTGTTACCACGTTATAAACAACCTAGGGCTGAAATCGACTAGCAGCTGCTAGTCCACCATTTACAGACAAGGCAACAAGATTCATGTCAAGCACTGGAAGGGAAGGGAGTGTGGGTAGCTGTGGTGTTTTGTCTGGAAGTGGTAGACCTGGGGAAGGTCTTAGAACAGATGTGGGCAAGGCTTGAAAAACGAGCTTGTCATTCCTAATCATAAATTACTTAGATGAGTGGATCTTTTAAGTGGTTCCACCTTTTTTAACTGGGGTTGCTGTCATTTTTGGATTCTGGACTCTGGAAAGCTGATACACTCCTCACAGGTCTCTGACCCCCAAACTGAGCAGCATCTCATGCTCCTATCATTAACTGACTCAACTCTGGCAGTGCCTTGATAGCTGCTGAAAACCGTCTTTGATTCAACAAGACTGATCCCATCCAGAAATAAATGGAACCATAAGTCACCTTGACTTGGCAGCAATATTACAATTTTAAATATAAATGCTAAATATCCTCCTTATTTGTCAAATCAGGTGGCAACAGAAGCAGAGGAGCAAAGACTTTAATCATGCAATTCCAATGTACCTCAAACCATGAAGCAATCTTTTTCCGGGATTGCCACCACATTATTGAACTATCTTTCCACACAACTGAGAACTTAATCTATTCTCTTCTTCTTCGGAAAACTGCTGAATATACATATTTTTGTCTCCACCATCTAATGGCAATGTCTCACTGCAGGTCTGACTCACATCTCTTGTGTGAACTATGTTGATCTGCCAGCTATCTCTTACTAACAATGTTTGCGTTCACCAGTGTGGCTAACCTTTCTATCTATGTGACTACTTGACTGTTCTACCTGTTCTCAGTAGTTTTGCAGTTATGTAGCTCTCACTAGTGCCATGTGGTGAGTGCTATAAAAAAGTAAATAAAAATAAATACTTTGAATATGTTAAAGGAATACTTTTAACATTAACTAAGCCACTTATAAGTAGTGCCTCGGAGACCACTAGCCGTTAGTATATAATGTGTAAATAAATGTGAGTCATGCTAAATATAGAGTTAGCATATCTCTACAGTAACAAGATTAAAAAACTTTATTATTGTGTAGGTTAGAATGACATTTCCCAGCAGTAAAGCTTGTTTTTTGTTTAATAGTCATACTTTAATAAATTGACATAGAATGGTCTACAGGAATCCTCTTCCGAGAATTGTCATATTTATTACCAAACTCTTATTGATGAGCATAGATTTTTGATACATATACCCAAAAGATGGCACAATCGAGTGAACTCGACACATTATCATGTTGATTCGAATGTAAGTTTACTGGAGCGGAATTCACGGACACCATGCATTTTTTCAATTGAGAGACAGTGTTTTCAAGTTGTTTTCTTAGCAATGATAGTGGTCAATAATTGTGAGTCCGCCATGAATGCCTGTTTGTAATATGAAAATGTATCCTCCAAATAGTAGTGCGCCAGAAGGCGTGTTTGCAGAGTGGTGGAGAAAGGGGGTGTGGCCTGCGACCACCTCTCAGCAATCCCACTGTGTGGGGCTTACTGGAGGTAACAGGTAGGATAGTTGGCCCCTAAGCACCCCCAGCAGCGAAGGGGACTTCATACCCCAACCAAGAGCACGCCAGGAGGCACGTTTGCAGAGTGGTGGACAAAGAGGACGTGGCCTGGCATCAGAACTCAGCAATCTGCTGTGTGGGACTTACTGGAGTAATAGGAGGGGTAGTTGGCCCCCAAGGACGACCTTGGGGGCCAACTACCCCTCCTGTTACCTCCAATAAGTCCCACACAGTGGGATTGCTAAGAGGTCTTCGGAGGCCACGCCCCCTTTCTCCACCACTCTGCAAACACGCCTCCTGGCGCACTACTGGTTAGGGGATGAAGTCCACTTTACTTCTGAGGAACCTTGGGGGCCAAGAAGCTCTCCTGGTACCTCCTGTAAGTCCTATGCACCAGAATTCCTGAGCGCTGGTTGGAGGTACAGTCCCCTTTCTCCACCACTCTGCAAACATGACTGCTAGTTAAAAAAAACATAGAAATTCACCCAAAAAAAACATAGGTTTCTGGGACGTTATAGTTAGAAATTAGCATTTAAAAACCCTTAGAAATTTACGGAAAAAAACAAAGGTTACAGGGACATTATAGTTAGGCTGACATTTCACTCACACGGAACCTGGGAAATTCAGCTGTTATAGTTAGCTGAGCTAACTATAACTCACGCCCCCACAATGCACTGCTGATGACATCACATATTACATCACTCATGACAAGGTCAGTGACATCTCTGATGATATCACTGATAACATCTCAAATGACATCACTGATGACATCATCCAGTGACTGTGAATGTTTCTAAAACGTTTGAGAATGTTATATATATACGCCAAGGAGTATTGAAGAATGAGTGGGTGTATGAGTATCTGTATGGATAATTCAGTGGGTGCATGACTGACTGTATAAGTGAGTGATTATATGTGTCTCAGTGCATGTATAGGTGAGTGACTAATCTGTATGAATGTCTGTCAGTTGGTGAGTAAGTTGCTGTATGGGTTGGTGAGTAGCTACATGAGTGACTACATGGGTTATTGATTGGTTGTCTGAGTACCTGTATCAGTGCATGAGTGTCTGTGTGGGTGGGTGGGTGACTCCCTGCATGGATGTGCGAGTGGGTGAATCACTGGGTGTATGGGTTCATGAGTGCATCTGCGAGGGGCTGTATGGGTGAGTGAGTCTGGGCATTGCTGTGTCGGTCAGTGAATGGATGTCTCAGTGGTATATGGGTGAGTAACTGCATATGTGATAGGCAGTATATGTGCATGTTGTAGTATATAAGTGACTGTATGTGTTAGTGAGTGACTGTGAGAGTGGCTATATGGATGAGTGTGTGCTTGTGTCAGTGACTGTATAAGAGATTAAGTATGTGTTAGTATCTGTATAAATAAGTGAGGTGGTGTGTGTATAACTGTATAGGTGAGTATGTGGCAGTGTGACTAACTTTGGGTGAGTGACTAGGTATGTGAGTAGCTCTATGGGTGAGTGGCGGTGTGTGAGTGTCTGTATGAGTGTATGAATGGATATATCAGATGCTGTATTGGTGAGTGACTGGGTGTATGAGTGGCTGTATGGGTGAGTGAGTGGATGTGTGTGTAGACCTTTGAATCAGTAAGTGGGTATGTACTTACTGGTATTGGTGTGTCTATGGTTTCAAGAATGGTAGTCTGAAATTTGGAGTGGGTGTATGAAAGGTTATATCAGGGTGTGAGTAGGTGCATCAGAGATTATGTGGATGATGTCATCAGTGATGTAATCAGTGATGTCATTTGAAATGTCATCAGTGATGTCACGGACCATGTCATGAGTGATGTAATATGTGACATCATCAGCAGTGCATTGCGGGAGTGCGAGTTATAGTTGAAATGTCAGCCTAACTATAACGTCCCTGTAACCTTTGTTTTTTTCTGTGAATTTCTAAGGTTTTTTAAATGCTAATTTCTAACTATAACGTCCCTGAAACCTGTTTTTTTTCAGTGATATATATTATTATTATTCTTGCCTTGCAGTAATCTGTATACCATAATTCCCATCTTTTAATAATATGTATGTTCTAATTTTACGCATTTACTAAGCAACATACAATTTATAACTTGTCTCCTAATAAGTGATGTAATTTTCGTAATTCTGTCAAACATTGGCATTTTGCCAATGTATAGTCTTTTGTTAATGGCCATTCTTTCACTTTAATCATGTGTGGACTATTTAAAGAGGTGTTTGAATTTTGGCGTGCATGTGAACAAGGCCAGGCTTGGCCGAAACGCGTTATGGTGGACAAATAGCACAAATAAATTATCTTTGCACAAGATACTGGAGTCTGTACCCATCCTTGATGAAGTAGAGCGGGCTGTCAAGAATATTTGTTACGGAGACGGCTGCCTCCGTTGTTACAGACCCCCTCTCTGATTGCGGTCAAGCGGCAAGCAGCATCTACGTTTTCTGATACCTTTGAAGAAAGGAAGCCGCGGTAATCCCCTGCCATCACAAAAGAAGCAAATGAGGCTGCTACGAGGCACGAGTCGGAGGACGCACACTGTGGAGCAGATCAACTGCGGTAAGTTGTGATTTTGCAAAGGTTGGGAGGAGTGCTAGGAATCGACCGGTCTAACGAAAAGGCATTATTCCCCACGCGATTGTCTAACGTTGAAAATAATTCAGCAACAGCAATGTCCGCCGAAGCGCTGCGAGAGAGAGAGGCAGCTGCTGACGCATTATTTGAAAACGTACCAAATACGGAGAATACGAGCCAACAGTCTTCAGCTACCAATGCCATGGGAAAAGGGGATGTTAGATATAAATTATGAACATTGGGGAAAAAAATGAAAACCGAACAGGCAAAGTGGTGAGAAAGAAAATCCTTCCAAAAATACCTGGAGGCAGGACGCATACCAAGAGTTTTAAGGATCATGCTGGCCCCAAGTTTTGAAAACCCCAACCCTTCCATGCTCAAAGAATGGGCGAGTGTAATTTAGATGCATCCAGGCGGTTAGTGCAAATTTTAGTTAAATATGCTGAGATTGACCGGGAGGAACTACATTAGCGCCGTGATATCCCTATGGGATGAATGTTACGCTTTATAAATAAATAAATAAATAAATTGGAAGGCTCAGACCAAAGCAATATGATAGGTAAATATTGGGAGGAAATTAATGAAAGATTGAAGAAACAGGAAGACTTAATTAAATCAAGGAAAGCACACAAATTCCAAAGAGATACAATTGGCTATGAAACAGGCCAAATATTTACATTTGCTAAAAAATTTGATTCCCTAAAAAGACAACGACAAATGGATCAGAGCATTGCGAGACAAGATGACAAAATCTGTGCTCAAGCTTCCAACACAGCCTCTGCCTCTGATTTAAGTTCGGCTGTTGAAAGTGAAACGGAATCAGGGGATAGTAGGGCCACCAGAAATAAATCTGGAGGCCTGATCAAATTAAGTCTTGCGGAAGAGCTGGATTTTTTACGCCGCGATCGGCGTCAAACATTATGGCTGCGAGGTCCGAATTTACAGGCAAACAGAGACACAACCAGAGACGGTGAGAGAGAAGAAAAATCCATAGAAAACAAACTGAAAAAACAACAAAGAGCCAAATGGAAACACAAATAGAAGAGAATAAGAACACTGTAGTCAATTTATCAGATGTGGTTTTAAGTAAGGCTGAAATGCAATTTCAATCATTAGGGCTGTCATACTGCCCGGAAAGTGCCTTCAATTACAGTCAGATGCAAATTGATGTGTATAAATATATACGGAAACTAAAATTAATGAAATATCATATACAAAAGCCGCAAATCATATCAACAACAACATCAAGACCAACTGTAATGTCCAATGATAATACCAACAGTCTACAAATAATAGATATCCAGTTGATACCTGATTTACAAGAGCTACAGAACGAAGGCTCAGGTGCTGACAATGCACTATCTACTCAACAATTAATTCAGGAACAGTCAATTGAGATCTTTGGCTTGGCGAAGACTCCCTTCAAACCTAAATCAACATTCATGCCTATGATACCACGGGATGCCATTGATATCTTGAGTGACAAAATAATAGAGGAAATCAAAAAACTCAACTATAAATCAAATAAAGCACAAAGAAAATATACAGAACATGACAGAAAGTACCAGACTCTAATTCAAAAATTACAAAACAATAAACAAATTATAATCCGCAATGCTGACAAAGGTGGCGATATTGCTCTTTGGCCTAGATCTGAATATCTAACAGAGACCTACATACATCTAAATGATGAATTATGCTATAAAAGAAGCAATATACTACATATAAGAGAGGTAGCCAATACATTTCATAAAGATCTTACAACATGGAAAAATGAAGGATGATTAACAAGAAAGGAATACCAGTTTTTGCGGAATGACCACGCTACAATGCCGGTCCTGTATTTTATTCCCAAAATACATAAAAAGACTACCCCAACACCAGGCAGACCGATAATATCAGCAAGGAACAGTACTTTTGAAAAAACCTCACAATTTGTTGATTTTTTTCTACAAGAATATGTGCGTAACCTACCATCATTTATCAAAGATACTGGTGACTTTCTAAGAAGAATTTACGATATGCCTTGGAACAACAAATATCTGATCATGACACTGGACATATCATCATTACACTAGCATCAGACACATGATGGACTGAGAGCGGTCAAACATTATTTTAGGACCAGACCACTGAAACTGTACAAACATAGTGAAATGCTATTATGTATGATCAGGTGGTGCTTGGAAAAAAATTGTTTCCATTTCAATAATGAGATTTTCCAACAACTAAGAGGAGTTGCCATGGGTGCCTGCTTTTCACCTAGTTATGCATGTCTTCAAATGGGATGGTGGAGGAGCAGGTACTCATGGGGGAGCATGGTGGTGACTGGGAAGGCCATATTGTCTGTTGGTTACGCTATATAGATGACTTATTTGTCATATGGAATGGGTCACTAGATAGTGTGGCTGAGTTTGCGGAAAAAATCAATGTCAATTCATTAAATTTAGAATTTACAGCCAGTATGAATAAACAGGAAATTGACTTCTTGGATGTACAGCTCTAGTAGCCAAGAGTAAAATTGAGACCAAGCTATATAGAAAATCTACAGCTGGCAACTCAATATTCCATGGAAAAGGTTTTCATCCTAGACATCTTAAGGACAGTATCCCTTATGGGGAAACGTTAAGACTGCAAAGAAATTGTAGCCAACAACACAATCTAATCAAGTGCCAGCAGGAGGCTAAACAGAGATTTCTGTCCCATGGGTATGTAACAAAAACCCTTGATCAAGCCATCTCAAGGGCGAATCGTGATAGCAGGGAATCTATTCTCTTTAGGGACAGTATGACTACCAAGAATGTAGAAAGCATTACCAGTAATAATGAATCAGATGTGAGATTAATACTGTCTTTTAACATGGAAGAACAACAAATTAGATCTATTCTTAGTAGGCAGTGGCCCATTATTTTGACTGATCCAATCATAGGATCCAAACTTCCCAAAAAACCTATGATGACCTTTAGAAGAGCACCCAGCACGAGCAATGCATTGGTGAGCAGTAGCCCTGAGGTTATTCAGACTGAAAATGGGCTTTCAGCCAGGACTGGCTTTTATAAGTGCAGTTCATGCAAAGCATCTTCCTATGGGTCCAATACAACACATTACCTAACTGCCTTTGAGTACAGGCCTGTCAAAATTGCTCATCTTTATACTTGCAAAACTGATTTTGTGGTATATATCCTTGAATGCACCTACAAATTACGGTATGTGGGAAGTATCAAACTGCAGGTGCATGTAAGGATTTTCCACATCTGAGAGCTATTGTTAACTCTGACCCCAACTATCCTGTGGCTCGACATTTCAAGCAATACCATAACAACAATCGTAACTGTCTGGCATACTTTGTGATTGATGCAGTCCCTAAACTTAGATGGGGTGGAAATAGAGAAGCGAGGCTGAGACAGTTAGAAACACGATCCATTCATAATCTCGACACTAAGTCACCTAATGGTCTAAAAATTAGTGAGGACTTACACAATTTTCTGTAATCGTACTTACAGATTTGTATATGAACTGCTTGAAGAGAATGACAGTATTCATACAATATCGGCAGTTAGCCTACACCTTTCTTCATGAGAAAAAACACATTTCTTTTTACACTGTTATTTTTAATCAAGGGCTTGGCCAACATAAGCAGACAATGCATAGATGTAATCAAAAGTTGAGATGATAATATGATACACAAAAAAGCTAATATGTGACCTTATTTGAAAACTGTAACATAAATTGGTGTTGATTATGTATGTACACTATGAGATTTAGACACAAACATGGGCAGATATGATCTATATGAAAGTACTGTATAGCAACACTATGCCCACTTTGGCCTTTATTCCTGCACATATTTTAAATAATATATGTGGTTGCAATCAGAAGATCCTGTACACATTATGATACGTTCACCTGCATTGATGCATTTAAATTTTAACATATGAGGTATTTTAATCAAGTATACATCTTGTGATTTTAGGATCGCTTTGCACCTTATTCTTGCCTTGCAGTAACCTGTATACCATAATTACCATCTTTTAAAATGTCCTTTAATAATATCTATGTTCTAATTTTATGCAGTTACGCATTTACTAAGCAACATACAATTTATAACTTGTCTCCTAATAAGTGATGTAATTTTGGCAATTCTGTCAAACATTGGCATTTTGCCAATACATAGGGGCCGATTCCGATCTCGGTCGGAGGCGCACCCAATACCATTCGGTCGGGAAAAAAGCCATGCGAATGCCTGTTTCCCGACCGATCCGTACAGCACACCGAACGAGTAAGTACGATGCGCACAACAGCACAGAATCCGGCCGAGCCGTACTCACCCAATCCAGGTCCTGTGCTCCGACCGAGGTGAATCCGGAAACGCAGAATCGAGTCGCACGGAAGGGAAAATGCAGCTCCGTCCGGCCGAACAAGTACGATGCGCTTCCCGTGCGCGCCGAACCCGTCGCTACGCACGGCACGTCAAAGCATCCGGGAGAGGCGCACATAAGCTCCGATTCGCGCCACAACACAATCCACGGCTATGAGACGAACACGCCAGCGACGAGGACGACGCGAAGCGACGAGGACGACGCGAAGCAACGCGAAGCAACGAGAAGGACGAACGACACGAACCAACCATGAATCCCTTCGTCCCGATCATACCAATATTCTACATTTACTACCGGAACAGGCACGGACGCGTACAGCGCAGAAGGTAAGTCAGACACCAACCACAAAACACATACAACACGTACACGACACATCACACACACACAGAGGGATGCAGAATATACTTACACCAGCAACAGCAGCACCATAGGGGCGGGATGCCCATCACCAATGCCACATATGCACACAGGGGCCTGAATGCGCACCACCACCCCTACCCAGGGGGGCCGGATGCCAACCACCACAACCACCCTTAGCCAGGGGGTGCCAGATGCCCACCACCACTACCACCCTTACCCAGGGGGCTGGATGCCTACCACTACTACCACCCTTAGCCAGGGGGTGCCAGATGCCTATCACTACTACCACCCTTACCCAGGGGGGGCTGGATGCCTACCACTACTACCACCCTCACCCAGGGGGGGTGGATGCCTACCACTACTACCACCCTTAGCCAGGCTGGTGTCAGATGCCCACCACCACTACCACCCTTAGCCATGGGGGCTGGATGCCTACCACTACTACCACCCTTACCCAGGGGGGCTGGATGCCTACCACTACTACCACCCTTAGCCAGGGGGTGCCAGATGCCTACCACTACTACCACCCTCACCCAGGGGGGCTGGATGCCTACCACTACTACCACCCTCACCCAGGGGGGGCTGGATGCCTACCACTACTACCACCCTTAGCCAGGGTGGTGCCAGATGCCCACCACCACAACCACCCTTAGCCATGGGGGCTGGATGCCTACCACTACTACCACCCTTACCCAGGGGGGGGCTGGATGCCTACCACTACTACCACCCTTAGCCAGGGGGGTGCCAGATGCCTACCACTACTACCACCCTCACCCAGGGGGGGCTGGATGCCTACCACTACTACCACCCTCACCCAGGGGGGGCTAGATGCCTACCACTACTACCACCCTTAGCCAGGGTGGTGCCAGATGCCCACCACCACTACCACCCTTAGCCATGGGGGCTGGATGCCTACCACTACTACCACCCTTAGCCAGGGGGTGCCAGATGCCTACCACTACTACCACCCTCACCCAGGGGGGCTGGATGCCTACCACTACTACCACCCTCACCCAGGGGGGCTGGATGCCTACCACTACTACCACCCTTAGCCAGGGGTGCCAGATGCCTACCACTACTACCACCCTTACCCAGGGGGGCTGGATGCCTACCACTACTACCACCCTCACCCAGGGGGCTGGATGCCTACCACTACTACCACCCTTAGCCAGGGTGGTGCCAGATGCCCACCACCACTACCACCCTTAGCCATGGGGGTGCCAGATGCCTACCACTACTACCACCCTCACCCAGGGGGGGCTGGATGCCTACCACTACTACCACCCTCACCCAGGGGGGGCTGGATGCCTACCACTACTACCACCTTTAGCCAGGGTGGTGCCAGATGCCCACCACCACTACCACCCTTAGCCATGGGGGTGCCAGATGCCTACCACTACTACCACCCTCACCCAGGGGGGGGCTGGATGCCTACCACTACTACCACCCACACTCAGGGGGGGCTGGATGCCTACCACCACTACCACCCCCACTAATAGGATGGACAATGCATGACACAACCAGCACACCACAACCTAGGGAATGCAAGAAAAAGACATCCCCCCAACACCATGACAAGCGTGTGTAGACTGTGTCAAATGCCTACAACACTGAACATGACTTTGAACATACAATGTGACCCCCTAGCACATGTGCCACACATATATGTGTGTGGCCCCCACAATGCAAGCAGGCCATGACCATTGTGGCAATGGGGTCCAAACCCCCATCATCACAGTGACCAAAAGGTAAGTGTGGGGTCCATAGCTGAAGCACATTCTGAACATTGTGGCAATGGGGTCTAACGCCCCATCACCACAGTGACCAAAATGTAAGTGTGGGGTCCATAGCTGAAGCACATATTGAACATTGTGGCAATGGGGTCTAACGCCCCATCACCACAGTGACCAAAAGGTAAGTGTGGGGTCCATAGCTGAAGCACATTCTGAACATTGTGGCAATGGGGTCTAACGCCCCATCACCACAGTGACCAAAATGTAAGTGTGGGGTCCATAGCTGAAGCACACATTGAACATTGTGGCAATGGGGTCCAAACCCCCATCATCACAGTGACCAAAATGTAAGTGTTGACAAAGAAAGAGCTGCAACTGCCAAACTGCATGGATGATTCCTGGTCACAGAACAAAAAACACATCAGTGGCAAAGTAGTGCATGTGTCCCATTGCAACATAAATTGGGGGAGCCAAATACTGCAGTGCAAATAAGACATACCTTTGGCCATGTGCAGACAAACAACACCCATGGGGGCTGACACTGTCAACATTCATCAATGACACAATGACAGAAGTGACCATCAGAATGCAGACCCACATATTTGCACCAATGGGCACACAAATGCAGATACCCTGTGGAGACTGTAGATGTGAGGTGAACAGATACCATACCATGGCAGCAATGGGACACACTAACCATGATCATTGTGCTGACCGATGACCTAGGAGTCCCAGGGACAGCAGGGGAAACCCACCAAACTACATACAGCCAATGGCACACCCAAGATATGCCAATGCAGTGGTGCAGATGCACAAACACAAACAGGCAGACCCACACTGCACATCATACACAACAGGTGAGGGGGGTGCCAGTGTCCCCAGTCAACCACACAACACATGAGGAGACCTGAATACCAATCATACAGATGTGCATACAGTGCCACACAAAGGTAACTCATGGATCCAAATCCCCTATGTGGGCAAGCAGGCATTGTCAGATGAGAGGGAGCACAAATCACACATGTCACACAGGCACGTAGGAACAGCAACTGACACAGCAAGACACAGACACACCACAGGACTACCCCCAGGGCCCCCACAATGTGGTGACCCTGGGCTGCATTACAATCCCACTGTGATGACAAAGCTAAATGTCGTTCACACTGTGAACCACAGTCATGTGTCCTGAGCAACAAACTACCATCACACCTACACAAGCACAAATCAATCAGCATGGCCAGTAAGCCAAGGCCAACATGGAGGCAGGGGCCTAGCCGGGCAACAACTCTCATCTGCACACACTCAACACCACACCCCTCGACCTCCAACAATGTGCAGCAGTGAAGCACACATGCACTGGTGACATTGCACATGCACCCATGACTATTCCAGGGTGGTGGGTGGGAACCAAGGTGCAGAAACACATCACACATGGCCACTCAACAAGACTCCTGAATGTCTGACACACTGCACACTACGCTGTACATGGACATGACGGCAATACCACACCAACCAATGGGATCCCAGCCACAGTCACACACCAATGAAGAAGCCAAGGTCACCCACAAAGAACACACATAGACAACAACCAACATTGCAGCCCGGACCCTGCGGAGTGCCAGCAGTCACACACACAACGTGTCACAATCACTGAAAGATAACACAAACTGGAAATCACATGACAGGGGCAAACAACAAGTGCCAAGGGGAAACATGACTTTGACCCATCTGCGTCTGCACACAAACTCAGCCCTGACAGCAAACACACCTATGGGTGACACCCTGATGACCAGTAATGTGCCATGCACCCACATCACAGAGAACCCAGGGAGAAGACTTTGGGGGAACATAGGTCAACTCAGCAAGCATCACAAACAGGTACAACACTAGGGATCACAGCATGCACAGCTAAACGGAAGTGAACACACAGACATGCACATACAACACACACCTTGGGCGCAGGCAATGTCACAGGAGTACACACTGCCATGAGTGGACTCCACTCCTGTGTGAGGAAAGCTGTGCCATATGTTGCCTCAGTAGGGCCCCATCATGTCAGCTGAGCACTTGGTCACACAACCAACAATTAGCACCAAATGAGGGCTCCCGTCACATCAGCCTGGTCATGGAAGTGCCAACGTAATCATCAGCACAGATCCAACACACTTGTATAGCAATGTTGCACTGACAACACGGATGAGTCCTTCCCCATTGATGCCCAAACCTGCATGTCCAGTGGAGATGGCCACACGGTCAGGGAAGTAGACAAATTGAACAATGGCAGGCACAACAGATGTGCAGGGGTGGAAGCCACAGATGTGAAATAGCTAATCTAAGTAGGAAATCCCATTGCCAAATACTGAACACATGACACCCTCAGATGCTGCTATGGATGACATGGATACACCACAGGATAGGACACATTCCCCCTGGACCACATGGGTTCCTGCACAGTAACACTTCATTATCATGAGACCAAATATCACGATCACTGCAGCAAGGGCATGGTTAGCATCATCAACAACATGTACATCAGAAGCATAAGCACTAGAGAACAGAAAGTTGCTTTATTCAGCATATGTGTGTGATGAAAACAAAGTCCAGAAAAAACACAAAGGCCAATGGCCAGTCCATTGTCAAAGTCCAAACTGGGTGACAGTGGCAGATGTCACCCTACGCATGCCTGCACAAAACCAGGGACAATCCACTAGGAGGGGCAACCGGGGGGCAGGCCAGGCACCGCAGGGACAGGATCAGGGCTCACCAGGAGGAAGCAGGGAAGGGGTGGTGGGTGCTGGAGAGCCACTGACAACTGCAGTGGAGGTGTCTGACATGGTGTGTGCCGGCACAACTGGGGGGCATGACTCAGATGTAGTGGGTGCCGGCACGACTGCAGTGGACCCTGCAGATGGAGTGGACAGGTCCGCCACTGCAGTGCCCAAGTCAGACAGGGTGGTAGTGGACTCCACTGCAGTGCCTACCACCAGGGGAGGAGAATGGGGAACAGGCAAGGTGGGCTGGACAGAGGGGGAGGACACCCTCACCACATCAGTGGCACAGACAAGCGCAGCAGGGGTGTGGTGCCGGGAGAGCAAGTGGCAGGGGGAGAAGGCCGGATCCTCTTGGGGATGGTATATCTGTGGGTGGGGGAACCTGGGGCAGGGTGTGGTGGGGGCACCTGTGGAGTGGGGGCCTGAGGGATGGAGGAAGGAGACCTGGTGCCTGAGCTGCAGGGCGGCGGCGGGGTCTTGCTCTTACGACTCCGGGGGACTTGCGGGTGGGGGCCTCAGTCTGTCTGCACCTGGGGGAGGGTGTCCGGGGGCGAGGGGCACTCTGCTCCGTGTGGCTGGGCTTCCTCTTCCCCTGAATGCTGTATCAGCTGGATCGGAGGGGAAGAGGCCGAGGTCACTGAGGAAGAGCCGCTGGGTCTTTGGGGTTGCAGGTGAGGCAAGGGAGGGTGTTTTGGAGGGAGAGGCAACTGAGGACTGCACAGTGCTCGTGGATGCGTGTGTGTGTTCCAGGGCCCCATCCCCTGTGAGTCTGGTTTCAGTCCCCTGACTGTGCGTGCATGTGCGTTTTGTTTGTGGCGTGTGTGTCTGTGTGCTGGATGTGTGTGTGCTGGTGTGTGCCTGTGCCGGTGTGTGTGTGCTTGGGACGGGTAAGGTGCTGGGGAGTGTGGATGGAGCAGAGGCAGGAGGGGTGAGGGACTGTCTGAGGAGAGACACTGCTGCCGTCAGGGAGGAGTCCATGGACGTATTGCCCCTCTGTAGGTCAGACATGCCCGATGAGATGCCCTCCATGAACGACACCAGCTGAGTCAACAGAGCGGTGTGCGCATGGAGGAAACTCAGCATGGCTGTCTGCCCTACATGGAGCTGGCGAAGGAGGTACACAGACTCCTCACTCAGGGCAGCAGGGGACACAGGGGCAGGGGGTGCGGTGCCTGGCCCAAAGGAGACACGCTCCCGAACATGGGAGCCTCCACGGACCTGGGGAATGGGAGCCGATGGGAGGGCGGTGGTGGTGCTGGTGGTGGCGGGGACAGCAACACTAGCTGGGGTGTGGTGGCTGCTGACACCCGCCTCCATAAGGGAGTCATCCTCCGAGTTGCTCTGGTCCTCAGCTGAGGTGGATGGTGCTGAGGACTCCTCGGTGTGGCTCCCCTCGCCCTCCGTGCCACTGGGTCCCTCCGACCACTCCTCGGCTGCTGACCCAGTCTGGCTCTCCTGCTCCTCCTGGTCCGTGGAGCTGTCCCCTTCCGTGGCCGTGGATGTATCTGCAAACAATGGGGAAACAGACAGACATCAGTCACCTGCACCAAACGCACACACCACTGTGAGCACAGCACATTACAGAGCAAGCCCTGGCATCATTAGTTGTACATTGCTAAAAGTGCCCTAACTGAACAGGAGAAGCCAATTGTCAGTCTGATGCCAACCATGGCACTCACATCCCACATGGCCTTGCACCCATCTGTCTGGTGTCTGTTGGATAGCAACACCCCAGTGTGGACACATGCACCAACTACACAGTAGTTGGACAGTGCAGAGGACACGGTGTAGCATGTGGACATGCACACATCACAACTCTTGCCACTGAGTCAGTACAGGTTTCCGGATGAAAGGGACGCCCAGAGTCAAATAGGATATGCATGTGATGCATACCAGCGACAGACACCATGATGCACCCATGTCCTGATAGCCATCGCCACAATGGTGTGCATGTAGCACATGTCACTCCCCTGCAGGATCACCAATAAGTAGACACATGCCATGGCGGAGGCACGATTGCTAAGTCATACATCACTGTCTCAGTGATGTATGACTTGGCAGCCAGACAACAACACTCTGCACTGTGTCACAATAGTAGGTCATGGGGAATGCAAGTCCTGGAGCTGCACAAGTGCACATGTACATCCCCCACACAACACATCATCTTAACCCTCATCTGTCCAGGTCATACCGATTGGACATATGGGAGACCTGTGACACTACCCTCTGAACCTGAGCCCCTCACAATCTGCTGTGAATGGGGAACAGCTGCCTGAACTTCACATTCGCATACCCCAGTCTGCACGGGCAGCTGATCAAACACCTATGTGACACACAAGTATCGTCTCCTATGGTCACATCTCCAGTGGCATGCTGAGCCCCTACCGAGAAACACCCCAGCAGTCCTGGCAACTAATCCACAGCACACTGACACAGAGGCAGACACCTGAGGGGTCAAATCACTGCGCACAATGTGTCAGCTGATACACGGGAGTGGGAGTACAGAGTGCATTGCATGGCCTGGAGTAGGCATGACTGTCCTGCCCCACATGAATGAGGGATGAGCCCTGGACAGTGGATAGCTGGCTATGTATGTGTGACACACGTAATCTGCACACTCCTGGGGCCCAAACATTGTTCCCACCCGCTGCATGGGCATGTGCCACATACCCCAGGCACATGTGGTGGCTCAGCTCAGCAAGTGGACCGCATATCAAAGCAACACGCAGATTACATGTCCGAACACAGGCGTTGTGTGAACAATGGACCCACCCATGATGCCCACAACAGAGTTAGGGAAACAGATGCTGTCCCCCACCTTTAGTGAAGCAAACTGCAAGGACACAGTCCCAAGTGACACAATTCCCTGAATGTAAGGGCCACACCTGGGTATCAGATGAGGAGTGGGCATTGCACAATAGAGGGACATGGCTCCTGGACAACATGACTGCTGTACTGTGGCAGTTGAACCAGGCCAGAGGAGGGCACAAAGCATGTAATACAGAGTTCACAGTGCAGTTTTTGACTCACCCCCTCCTTTCTGCTGTCTGGCCTTCAGCTGCCCATCCAGGTCTGGAAACACCACCGCCAGGATCTGGAGCATGTGGGGGTCAGGGTCCGTGTTCCGCCCTCCTGCGAGGAGGCGACAGCTTCAGCTGGACCCGTGCAATCCTCCGGGTCCAGCCCCGAAGGTCCTGCCACCTCTTCTGGCAGTTGCGGATCCAGCGCTTGTAGACCCCCACGGACCGGACAGCCCGGACGATGTCCTTCCAGATCTCCTGCTTCCGATGGGCATTAACCTGTGAGGATGACAAAGTGAAAAGGCCATTACTACACATGCAACATATCCGTGTATGACACAGTTGTATATACATGTCTCAATCACAGGGGCACATGATGTACACAGGCAGTGCAACGTTGCCCATGGACAGTTTGCCAGACGTCACTACATGGTATCATTGCATGGGAAGTAAAACCTTGTTCAAATGCACTGTCACTGCACCATACCTGTCCAGTGCATGTCACTACACACTATGGGGGTGACAACTACTCAGTGAGCCTGCTAGCCAGTGGCGTGCAGACTTTCAGCCTTGCTAGTCAGACAAAATGCACATTCAGAAAGGCAGTGCACAGAACACTCACCTGCTCCCCTGGTGTCCCATACAGCTTGCTGTACTGTGGAAGTAGGCTGTCCAGCAGGGCCTGGTTCTCCTCAAGGCTGAAGGCTGGGGCTCTCTCCACAGTACGTGCCATTGCAGGGTCCAGAGGGGCAGAGACAGCAGCAGTGCAGTGGCAGATGTCATCCTGGAGCATGTAGTGCAGGCAAGTAAGCTCTCAGGGGAACAGCCAGCAATATATATGTGCTGGAGAGGCAGATACTGTCCCTTGTGTCCAAAGTGATAGGTCCAAGTCGTTTGCATCTTCTGAATCTGGCCAATCCATGGAATAGCAGCACCAATACACGCCCACAGCATCCTTCAAATCTTCAACTTCATGACATACATGATTTTGCAACATTGTTGTGGGTGACCAACTGAATTTCCAGCAACCGACTCGTTCGAATTTCGAAAACGCGTCCGTTGCCAGGCAAGGCCATTGTCAATGGGTGCGCACCGATCGGTCCATTGCGGTAGAACGCATACAGGGGCACAACGCGTACCCGCACACATTGAATGCAATGGGCCGGCCTGGGGCACCGATCGGTCCATTGCTGATCAACGCGTACAGGGGTACAACGCGTACCCGCACACATTGAATGCAATGAACCCGCCGGGGCACCGATCGGTCCATTGCGGTACAACGCATACAGGGGCACAACGCGCACCCGCACACATTGAATGCAATGGGCCGGCCGGGGCACCGATCGGTCCATTGCGGTACAACGCGTACCGGGTACAACGCGTACCCGCACACATTGAATGCAATGGGCCGGCCGGGGCACCGATCGGTCCATTGCGGTACAACGCGTACAGGGGCACAACGCGTACCCGCACACATTGAATGCAATGGGCCGGCCGGGGCACCGATCGGTCCATTGCTGATCAACGCGTACAGGGGTACAACGCGCACCCGCACACATTGAATGCAATGGGCCGGCCGGGGCACCGATCGGTCCATTGCGGTACTAACGCGTACAGGGGCACAACGCGTACCCGCACACATTGAATGCAATGGGCCGGCCGGGGCACCGATCAGTCCATTGCTGATCAACGCGCATAGGGGTACAACGCGTACCCGCACACATTGAATGCAATGGGCCGGCCGGGGCACCGATCGGTCCATTGCGGTACTAACGCGTACAGGGGTACAACGCGTGCACCGCACACATTGAATGCAATGGGCCGGCCGGGGCACCGATCGGTCCATTGCGGTACAATGCATACAGGGGCACAACGCGTACCCGCACACATTGAATGCAATGGGCCGGCCGGGGCACCGATCGGTCCATTGCTGATCAACGCGTACAGGGGTACAACGCGTACCCGCACACATTGAATGCAATGGGCCGGCCGGGGGTACCGATCGGTCCATTGCAGTACAACGCGTACAGGGGTACAACGCGTACCCGCACACATTGAATGCAATGGGTCGGCCGGGGGCACCGATCGGTCCATTGCTGTTCAACGCATCCCTGTACAAGTGACTGGCATATGTCACCATGCCTGTCTCAGATGGACATATGCCAGCCACAGATAGCTCCCAGGGAGTGAGGGGCACACCTACAACACGACAGCCTGTCCAAACTGTATGATAAGGCATGTAAGGCTGCATTTCCTATTGTGTGTATGTTGGTGTACATGTTGTCCTGTGGGTGTCACCTGGGGGCAGCCACCCCCAGGCTGTGCACGTGTTCATGGGGACAGGATCCTGGGTGTTACGTGTACATGACCACTGTGATGTGCAACTGTTCATATCTGTGCATGTGCCATGGTCACATTTCACGGTGGTGTATGTGTATGTCATGTCACATACCCCATGAGTCCCATGTGGGACGGTATGTTTGAGCCAGGGTGTCCCAGTGGCACAATAGTGATGGTCCTCCACAGTCTGTGTGCATGTAGTGTTTACAATGTCTCTGATTTCATGTGCACAATGGGAGACAGTCTCCACATCCACGTTGTGTGTGCATGGACTTTGATGTTGTGCGTGTGTGTGTCACAGATGTCCATGTCTGTCCTGCAGTGGCAAGTGGGACCACTACCTGTGGGGGTCATAGTTGTTTTGCTGCGGTGTATACATGATACTCCATGTAATGCCAGTGTCCATGTGGCAATACAGGGTCCCTGGGAATGTACCTGTCGTTGAGCTGTGATGCCTGGGGCACATCTGTCCTCACATGTCACTGTGGGGGGTGATTGTGACACGGCAGCAGGAGATGGGAACTGTGACACGGCCTCATGATATCCAATGGGCCAACCTGGGACTTATTGATGCCACTTGTTGGACTGTAATGACAGATGTTGGCCATGTATGTACCATACATGTCCTTACGGAACTGCACACTTCATGTAGTTGTGCCTCATAATGTTGTATGTTGGGATATTGAGTGTGTTCAATGCCGCATATGTGGGCTGACTGACAATCTTGCTTACTTCTCCTCTGCACTGCAGGGCTCCTGCTGTCCATCGACCATTTCCAGACCTGGCAACGATGGTGGAACGGGACAGCATCCGACGGTACCGCTTCACCAGGCAGCTGATTGAGGATTTGGCAGTGCAGTTGGCCTCACATTTGCAGCCAGGCCGGCCGTATCCTACAGCGCTGACCCCCAAGGTGAAGGTGATGGCAGCCCTACACTTCTTTGCCACCGGTACCTTCCAACATACTGTGGCGACTGCTGGTGGGATGTCACAGACCATGTTGAGCCGTGTGCTCCGCGATGTTTTGGCGGCAATGTTGCTATTCCTGAACCGGTACATCTATTTCCCTAGACTGCGACGACTCACTGACGTGAAGAGTGACTTCTATGCCCTGGGGAGGATGCCGCATGTCATTGGCTCCATTGATGGGACACATGTGGCCTTGGTACCACCACAGGCCCAGGAGCAGGCCTTCAGTAACCGCAAGCACTACCACTCGGTCAATGCACTGGTGGTGTGTCTTGCAGATATGACCATCACACACATGTGTGCCCGTTTCCCTGGTTCAGCACACGATGCCTTTGTGATGAGGAGTAGTCGCATCCCCAGGATGATGGCACAGATGCAGAACCAGGGTGCCTGGGTTGTCGGTGTGTACTGACTTTGTGCCATTGTGTGTGATCTGATCTGTAGTATTCCGCCCACTTTTCCAAGTCAGCTAATGTGCACTTGTCTGTCCGTAGGTGACTCGGGATACACCAACATGCCGTGGTTGCTGACACCCCTCAGGAACCCTGTGACACAAGCCCAGATGCACTACAATGAGGCACATGGTCAGACCAGGAGAGTGATTGAGCGGACATTTGGTCTCCTGAAGAGCCGCTTCCGCTGCCTGGACAAGACCGGAGGGTCCCTCCCATATGCCCCTGCGAAAGTGTGCAAGATTATCATCGTCTGCTGCATGCTCCACAACCTGGCAGTGCAGAAGGAGTTGCCTCTCATCCAGGATGACAATGACCAACATCCGCCACCTGTGGAGGATCCTGGCCTGGACCACAATGCCAGTGATGATGATGATGATGATGAGGGTGATGTCCGCACACAGCTCATCACCAACTTCTTTAGCTGAATGTGAGTATCCTGAGGTGTCATGTCAATGATGTGAGTTGGCATGATATGTGTAGGTGGTGCTCTGGTGCTGTTGGAGTGTGTCCATGGGCTACTTGACTGGATGTGTGTTGCGATGTGTGCTTACAGGTGGGCTGTACTCCCCAACAGTGTTGACATGCTAACTTGGTTCTGGGTGGGTATCTTGTAACATGTATTGTGCATGAGTTTTGCTGTTCTGTCCTGTTCTCCATTGCTTTTGACTGTGTGTCATTTCTGTCCTTCACAGGGTACTTTCAAATTCGTTTGGTCAACTGTGTCCACCGACGACGTGATTGCACTTCCAGGGTGGTAGCTGTTGTGTCCCTACAGGTGATGTGCGCCACACCCATGGACTTCCTTCCGTCTACAGTTGTTGACTGTGTGCCCGCTGCCAGGTGGGATTACCTTGCATCTGTAGTGGTTACGACATGTTGCAACTGTGTAATAAACCTGTGCTTCACTTTGTGATGTGCGTTGTCTGTGGTCACACATTTGACTGCCATTTGCTTACTGCACCTGTGGGCTACTTGACTACAACTGGGAATGGGTGTGGTGTCTGTGCATTGCACCGTCTTCCCTGGCAACATCAGTGTAGGCAATGAGTCAGATGGCCTAGGTGTGTATGTGTTGTGTAGCCCTGGTGGTGTGTCTCCCTCATATGTGTCACGTTGCCTTTACTCACATGCCTGTGTTGTACTTGCTGTTGCAGTTCGCATACACAGTGTAATTTTGCAGTTCATCATCCCCATAACAGCACCCACGTTGGAATCACAACAGAGGCAAGTATGGTGTATTAGTGTGTTTATTGTGATACATTTGTGTGAATAGTGCATAGGATGGGTAGTGCTGTACATAAATCTTGCAATCAGAAGTTCCTAGGTGAATTGAAAGTCCTGGTAGACAAAATCCCCAGTATCGGGGCCACAGTTGTCTGAGACATTGGTCCAACTTGTACTCCCCATGCAATGTGTGGGAGTAGTGTTGCCGTCAACAGGGTGAACAGTCTGTGCACAAAGGTGAACATCCAGAACAGGTTCAGGCTTCCTGGGAGTTGCGCTTGGCCATCGGCCTCTCACTTGCCCCTCCTCGGACGACCCCTCTTCTTTGGGGGGCCCCTCAAGTATAGGCTGCTGCGGTGCAGGGGACTCTCCGCCAGAGTCATCATCCCTCCCTGTGGCAGTTGCAGTTTGTTCAGCACCAGATGTTGTTGGCACACAGGGAGGTGTGGACTGGTTGCTGTTCATCTGGCGGAGGCATTGTAAAATGTCCCTGTGCACCACCGTCATCTCATGCAGTGCATCCCAATTGGACTCCACGCGGGACATGTGTGAGTCCACGCGGGACATGTGTGACTCCACGTGGGACATGTGAGAGTCCAAGCGGGCATGATGGGCAGCCTGCTGCTGTTTCATGTCTCTGAGGAGCCCCACTACCTGGCTGAGATCTCCGGTGCTGGACTGGTACGCATCAGCTATGCGTACCAGTTGTGTGTCATCATGCACACCAGCAACCTCTGCAAGCAGCGACCTCTGTCTCCCACCCTCCCACCACCCCTGCTGACATGTGCAGTGCGTGCAGTGGCACGCACAGATGACCCTGGTCCACCTTGGGGGTTGGTGGTGGTGGTGGTGTCCATGGCCCCAGGTTGGTCCAGGGTCCCTGTGCTGGTGTTGCTCCTTGTTCTGTCCATGTCGGCAGGGATGGTATTTGTGGTGACAGTCGTTGGAGGGGTGGGTGCAGGGGGTGCAGCTGGTGGTCCTGCTGGTGCTGCAGCTGGTGGTCCTGCTGGTGCTGCATGTAGACTTGCACCGGATGTGCCAGGTTGGTCTTCTTCGTCCGAGGAGGGCAGAGGCTGTACGACACCAGTGAGCTCCGCATCCTCTTGAGCCTGGGACTGGGACTCCTCAGCGTCTGCTGCTGTGTCCCCATCATCACCTGTTTTTGGGAGACACACACAATGTGTGTTATGTTTCTGCAGGCATCAATGGTTGACACACCTGACAGTTGTGACTGTGCCTCTGGGTGCGGGCCTGTACATTGCATTGTCCTAAGTCGTCACAGTCAGGGGTTGATATTGGTGTGGCACATTGTCCTGCATTATTTGGGCATTTCTATGTATTTGTTGGGGTGTGAACATGGTCTGCATTGGTTGTATTTGGTTGACAGCCAGCCCTCCTTCCCACCCAGCCAGTCAGTTATCCCACCATGGACTGTGCTTGCATTGCAGGGAGTGGAAGTTGTCTCTCAGGATGTCAATCAGTGGTGTCCTGCTGTTTGTTGGTGCACAGTTGCCAGCAGGGCCTTGTGCTCCCCACAGCAGTAGCCAGTGTCAGCCATCTTGTGAGTCCTTCTCCACTCCCTGTGATGTGAGCATGGTTCAGGGTGGTGTTGATGGGACAGTTGTGGGGGTGAGCTATGTCTGTGACTGTGACTCCCATCATGCTATTGCCTCCACCCCACTTCCCAGCATTCCCATACTTACTTGCTTTTGTGGGGAGTTCAGTGTGTGTGGGTGTGAGGGCAATGGCAAGATGGCTGACAGTGGTGTCCTGCTGTTGGTTGGTGTGCAGTTCCCAGCATGCCCTTGTGCTCCCCACAGCAGTAGCCAGTGTCAGCCATCTTGTGTGTCCTTATCCACTCCCTGTGATGTGAGCATGGTTCAGGGTGGTGTTGATGGGCCAGTTGTGAGGCTGAGCAATATCTGTGACTACCACTCCCATCATGCTATTGCCTCCACCCCCTTCCCAGCATGCCCATGCTTCCTTCCTTTTGACTCTGCTTCCCTGTGGGGTGGGCTGGCTGTGCTGACAGGATGGCTGGGAGTGTTGTCCTGGCAGTTGTTTGGCTAAAAGTCCCAAGAGTGTCCCTGTGCTTCACACAACATAACCCAGGGTGGTGGTTCTTTGTGGGATCTTGAGTTAGGATGGGAGGCATTGCATTCTACCCGGTGGGTTCTGTGGAGTTTGTGTTGAGGGGGGGTGTGAGGGGAGGTGCTTGTGACTATGGTCAGTGCTGCAAGTCCTCCTTCCCACCCAGCCAGCCAGATATCCCACCATGGAACGTGCTTGCATTGCAGGGAGTGGAAGTTGTCTCTCAGGGTGTCAGTCAGTGGTGTCCTGCTGTTTGTTGGTGCACAGTTGCCAGCAGGGCCTTGTGCTCCCCACAGCAGTAGCCAGTGTCAGCCATCTTGTGAGTCCTTCTCCACTCCCAGTGATTTGCGCATGGTTCAGGGTGGTGTTGATGGGACAGTTGTGGGGGTGACCAATATCTGTGACTACCACTCCCATCATGCTATTGCCTCCACCCCACTTCCCAGCATTCCCATACTTACTTGGTTTTGTGGGGAGTTCAGTGTTTGTGGGTGTGAGAGCAATGGCAAGATGGCTGACAGTGGTGTCCTGCTGTTGGTTGGTGTGCAGTTCCCAGCATGCCCTTGTGCTCCCCACGACACAGCAACAGTGTCAGACATCTTTGATGGGCCTTTCCACTCTCTGTGGGATGTGCATGCGTGAGTGTGAGCTTGCTGGGCCATGTAGAGCTGTGCCTACGACTCCCATCATGCTATTGCCTCCACCCCCCTTCCCAGCATGCCCATGCTTCCTTCCTTTTGACTCTGCTTCCCTGTGGGGTGGGCTGCCTGTGCTGACAGGATTGCTGGGAGTGTTGTCCTGGCAGTTGTTTGGCTGAAAGTCCTATGAGTGTCCCTGTGCTTCACACGACATAACCCAGGATGGAGGTTCTTTGTGGGACCTTGAGTTAGGATGTGTGGCATTGCATTCTCCCAGGTGGGTTATGTGGAGTATGTGTTGAGGGTGTGTGTGAGGGGAGGTGCTTGTGACTATAGTCAGTGGTGCGAGTCCTCCTTCCCACCCAGCCAGCCAGATATCCCACCATGGAACGTGCTTCCATTGCAGGGAGTGGAAGTTGTCTCTCAGGATGTCAGTCAGTGGTGTCCTGCTGTTTGTTGGTGCACAGTTGCCAGCAGGGCCTTGTGCTCCCACAGCAGTTGCCAGTGTCAGCCATCTTGTGAGTCCTTCTCCACTCCCTGTGATGTGCGCATGGTTCATGGTGGTGTTGATGGGACAGTTGTGGGGGGGGGCAATATGTGTGACTACGACTCCCATGATGCTATTGGCTACACTGACTTGGCCAGCATACACAGAATTCCTTCCTTTCAGTGGTCTTCACTGTGTGTTGGTGTTGTTGTGGTGGCTACATGTCTGGATGTGTTTGTTAGTTCTATTTGTGCCACTGCCTAGCTGTAGTTGTAGTTGTGTTTGTACATGTGATGGCACGGTTGAGTGTAACTTTGAGATAGCATGTGTTGTGTTTCTCAGACTGACATACACATTTTGGGATGATTCTGTTCTGGTTGCTGTGTAATTGCTATGAGTGCATGGTTTGACTCTCCCCTTGACAGTGATGTGTGTGTGTATTGTGGCAGAATATTGTGTACATTTGTTGTGTACTCACCAGGCTCTGGGATGTTCTCTAGTCCATATACGCTCACTGGCGGAAGGATGGCCCGCACCTTCTCCTCCCAGGGCCTGAGGTATACTGGCTTGGCAGGAGGGCCACTGCCGGTGTATTGGCTCAGGAGGTAGTCTTTCTTGAGCAGGTCCCGTACCCTCCTGCGCACGTCATACCACCTGTTCTGGATGTCGGTCTTTGTGCGCAGACATGGTGATTGTGCATTCACCCTGTTGATGATCCTCTCCCACATCTTGGTTTTCTGGGAGATGGGGGTCTGTTGGACCAGTGTGCCAAACAGCTGTGGCTCTACCCTGAGGATCTCGTCTACCATGACTTCCAATTCACAATCTACGAACTTGTGATTCTTCTTGGGGGGCATGGTGATGGGTGGTGATGGTGAGTGATGTGTGTGTTGGTGTGCAGGTGAGGGTGTGTGAGTGTGTGTTTTGCTGGGTGTATGTGAGGTAGGTATTTGTTGGTGTGCTGATGGTGTGTGGCTTGTGTGAGGGATGAGCTGTGGGTGTGTGGTTGCTGTCTGTTGGGTGCTGGCAGTGGAATGGCATTTGCAAAGGATCATGGTTGGGATTTGTGTCCTTTATATGGGTTGAGTTGTGGGTGTGTCTTTGTTCTCTGTCCCCACCCCCCACAGTATTTATTGGCTTTGTAATTGCTTGTTTTGCCTTTTTTTGTGTCATTTTTCCTTTGTACTGTCTGTGCATGTTGGAAACGTTCTTGTGACCGAGTCGGACCCTGCATTTGTCTCGTACAGTGTTCTCCGTTTCGTTCACGCTGTGTTTGTGCAGTTTTCTATGCTGCGTACGCGTCGGTCGCGGTGTTTTGTGTTACTTCGGCTCGGTTTTGTATGCGTGTCGGTCGTACGGCTTGTCCTCCGTCCGACTCGGTCGTGGTTTTCGCGCCTTGCATCGTACTTTGCGGTTTGGAGTTCGCGTGTACGTTTCGGTCGGATTTGTTCCGGGTGCGTGTTGGTCGGTTCGCGTGTTTTTCCGGCCGTATTGCTGTTTTCCGTGCGGCTCGGTCGTTCGGCTTGGGTTCGGTACGTGTCGGTCGGATTTTGCACGCTTTGCATCGTACTTGGCGTGTCGGGCGCCACAGGTACGTGTCAGTCGGTGCTTTTTCCGGCCCGAATCGGAATCGACCCCATAGTCTTTTGTTAATGGCCATTCTTTCACTTTAATCACATGTGGATTTCGGCGTGCATGTGAACAAGGCCAGGCTTGGCCGAAACGTTATGGTGGACAAGTTGCACAAATAAATTATCTTTGCACAAGATAATGGAGTTTGTACCCGTCCTTGATGAAGTAGAGTGGGCTGTCAGGAATATATATATATATATATATATATATATATATATATATATATATATATATATATATATATATATATATATATATATATATATGTCTTCACAAAATTTCCTTTTAGCTTGAAGGCGCACTCGACTGCAGGCATAATTAAACAAAACCGGCAGATGGTATTCAGATTACATGAACGGAATTACACCAAATTTGGCAAAGAGGTAGTTCTTGGTTCAGAAAGAACCCTTTTTGTTAAATGGTGTAAATCCGTTCAGTAGTTCCTGAGAAAATCAAAAGTTAAGTCACATATATATCTATGGCCGAGTAGGGACCGCGTACCCTCCCGACCACGAGCTGCATGCTAATTGGCTGTCAACACTCCAAATCAGGAAGTGTTGGCAGCCATTTTGTCCCTCGGTAGAACCGAGGGACAGAAACAAGTGCGCAAAGCGCAAAAGGGGGCAGGGTAGAAACACCCTGACCCCTAGGTCTGCTCAGGGGGTCCCACAAGGACCCCTGGGCAGAAAAAGCATTTTTTTGTTTTTAAATCGGCAGGATGCGCTCAGGGTGCGCGGATCCTGCCGATTAGAAAAACCCCAGAAGAAACAAGTGCGCAAAACGCACAAAGGGGGCAGGGTAGAAACACCCTGACCCCTAGGTCTGCTCAGGGGTCCCTCAAGGACCCCTGGGCAGAAAAAAGCATTTTTTAAAACAAATCGGCGAGATGCGCTCAGGGTGCGCGGATCCCGCCGAGAAAAACGAAGCGCCCGTCTCCCGCGCTCCGTTGTTAATTGGCCCCGGGTGGGCCAAGTCCCGGGAGCATGCAGGGTTTCTTTTAATATGTGGGGGCCTCTAAGGCCCCCAAGCCCCGAGGACCGTCATCCCCCAGGGCTTAAAAAATAATGGTGCGGGAGGGCTCTTTGCCCTCCCGCTGCCCCGGGGACCGCCACCTCCCGGGGCTTCTTTTTAATTTTTTGACCTGTGTGGGGGCCCCAGCCCCCCACACGCCCGGGGACCGCCACCTCCCGGGGCACTAAAGATTTGAATATGGGGGTCCGTTACGGACCCCCAAAGCCCCGGGGACCACCACCTCCCGGGGCTGTGCACTGGATGGGAGGGGGCCGCGCGGCCCCCTCCTGGAGCCCTTGATGGCCCTGGGGACCGCCACCCCCAGGGCCGGCTCCTGCAGTGTCCCGTGGTGCCTACCCCCGGGACACTGTAGTTTGCTATGACAGGACGGGAGCCTCGCGGCCCCGTCCTGTCATAGCAAACTTGGTTTGCATTTTGAAAGAGAGAGCAGGAAACCTGCTCTCTTTCAAAATGCAACCCAATAGCTTTCCACATGGGGAGCAGCATGTTAGCTGCTCCCCATGTGGAAAGCAATGCCGGCTCCCGTAGGACACGGGGAGCCGGAGGGACTGTGGGGGATTGGGGACCCCCCACAGGCCCCAACCAGAGGCCAGGCCCCGGGGGATGGGGTCCCCGGGGCCATAAGTGGCCAGGGAGGGGGCCACGCAGCCCCCTCCCCAAATTATAAAAAAAATTAAAAAAGGGCAAGGCCGGCCCCGGGCGATGGGGTCCCCGGGGCCTTAAATGGCCTGAGGAGGGGGGCCACGCAGCCCCCCTCCAAATTAAAAAAAATAAAAATTGAGGGCATGCCCCGGGGGATGGGGTCCCCGGGGCCAATACAGGCCCAGGGAAGGGGGCCACGTGGCCCCCTTCCCGTTTTTTTTAAAAATTAAAATAAAAAAAAAAATGCTCAGGCCCCGGGGGATGGGGTCCCCGGGGCCAAAGTGGCCAAGGGAAGGGGGCCACGCAGCCCCCTCCCAATCAAAAAAAAAAAAGACCGGCATCATGCCGGAGGCCCCGCCCCCTCCCTGCAGCAGTCTGCAAACGCGCCCCTGGTGCATTTTGAGAAGGGGAAGTAATTCCCCTTGAATACTGGGGGTCCCTGGGGCAACTAGCCCACCAGGAACCTCCAGTATGCGCCAGGGGCTGCGTTGCAGAGAGGTGTACAGAGGCCACGCCCTTTTTCCACCTCTCTGCAACGCAGCTCTGTGGCGCTTTGGAAGTACATGGTGGGCTAGTTGGACTCCAGGGACCCTCAGGATTCAAGGGGACTTAATCCCCCAATTTAAAACGCGCCACGGGCGCGTTTGCACAGTGGTGAAGGGAGGGGCGGGGCTTCAGGTGACATGTGTGCAAACAGGCCCCGTGGCGTGTTTTAAGATGGGAATTAAATCCCCTTCAATCCTGAGGGTCCCTGGGGCCAACTAGCCCAACAGGTACATCCAGAAAGCGCCACAGAGCTGCGTTGCAGAGAGGTGTAAAAGGGGTGTGGCCTCTGTACACGTCTCTGCAACGCAGCCCCCTGGCGCATACTGGAGGTTCCTGGTGGGCTAGTTGGCCCCCAGGGACCCTCATGATTCAAGGGGACTTAATCCCCCAACTTAAAACGCGCCATGGGGCGCGTTTGCACAGATGTCACCTCAGGCCCCGCCCCCTCCCTTCACCATTGTGCAAATATTCCTCTAAAATCAGCCGAACTACGAATTCCGATCTACTCACCTGTTATCAGGAGAGAACCCAGTGCTGCATCTTTTAGCCCAGCACTGATCCTGAAAGTAATTTTAACCATACTTACCAGTAACTTGAATTTCCTTCCATAGGATATCATTGCCTGCTTTTTGCTGAAAAAGTTTCTAAGTGTCGATTTTTGAAACATACAAATATTCCTCTAAAATCAGCCGAACTACGAATTCCGATTTACTCACCTGTTATCAGGAGAGACCTCAGTGCTGCATCTTTCAGCCCAGTACTGATCCTGAAAAGTAATTTTAACCGTACTTACCAGTAACTTGAATTTCCTTCCATAGGATATCATTGACTGGTTTCACTTGGAAATTCTTCTAAGTGTCGATTTTTGAAACTTTATAATATTCCTCTAAAATCAGCCGAAATACGAATTCCGATTTACTCACCTGTTATCAGGAGAGACCTCAGTGCTGCATCTTTCAGCCCAGTACTGATCCTGAAAAGTAATTTTAACCGTACTTACCAGCAACTTGAATTTCCTTCCATAGGCTAACATTGACTGGTTTCACTTGGAAATTCTTCTAAGTGTGGAGTTTTGGAACTTTATAATATTCCTCTAAAATCAACCGAACTACGAATTCCGATTTACTCACCTGTTATCAGGAGAGAACCCAGTGCTGCATCTTTTAGCCCAGCACTGACCCTGAAAATTAATTCTAACCGTACTTACCAGTAACTTATATTTCCTTCCATAGGAATCCATTGTCTGGTTTTCAGCAGAAAAGTTTCAAAGTGTCGATTTTCACAAATTACAAATATTCCTTAAAAATCGCCTGTATGACTTAAACACATTCTTTCAACTGTTTACAGGAGATGCACCAGTGCTGGATCCAGGATCCAACACTGAGTAAGAAAAAGTAACGATAACACTACTTACCTGCTAAGGGAATTTCCTCCCATAGGATAACATTGGTGATTCTATGTGAAAAAGTTTCTAAGTGTCAACTTTTAAAATACAATAATATTCCTTAAAAATCACTACTGTAACCAAAACGCTTTTACTCAACTGTTTACAGGAGATGTCCCAGGATCCAGTCCTGTGGTTAGAAAAGTAATCCATAAAGTAACTAATTGCATTTAACTAGAAATTAACATTCAGCTCAATGTTGCATTGTGTTTGAAATTGTGTTGCCCATTGCAACAACTGTAACTACTGTACTTAAAACTCTATTGCCTATTTGCAAACTATTTAAACTAAAGTAATTCATTCAGAGAAAGTATATTTTGTAATGTAATGTATAATGTAATTACAATGTAATTTAATAAATAAAATATCTAAAAATAAATAGTTTTAAAAAATGTAGTAAATCAGTATCAAAAAAATAAATATAACAATTAATACATTTAAAAATTGTCATTTACAAAACCTTTGAAATTCACTTAAAAAACCATAGGTTTTAGGGGCGTTATAGTTAGAAATTAGCATTTAAAAAACCTTTGAAATTCACTGAAAAAACCATAGGTTTCACTCACGTTATAGTTAGAAATTAGCATTTAAAAAACCTTTGAAATTTACAGAAAAAACCATAGGTTTCAGACACGTTATAGTTAGTTGGACATTTCACTCGTACAAAACCCGTGAAATTCCCCCGTTATAGTAAGTTCAGCTAACTATAACTCGCGCCCCCGCAATGCACTGCTGATGACGTCACATATTACATCACTAATGACATGGTCAGTGACATCACTGATGACATCACTGATGACATCTCAAATGACATCACTGATGACATCACATCATCCACGTGATAATCTGATGCACCTCCTCACACCCTAATATAACCTTTGATACACCCACTCTAAATTACAGACTGCCATTCGCAAAACCATAGACACTCCAACACCAATAACTACATACCCACTCACTGATTCTTAGGTCTACACACACACATCCACTCACTCACCCGTACAGTCACTCATACTTATGGTCACTCAGTACAGGACTATCATATGCACTCTTACTCCTATATAGACACTCAAACACCGCCACTCATCCATAGAGGTACTCACACACCTAGTCAGTCATGCCAATAATTAAACACACTTCGATTTACTCACCTATATAGTTATACACACACCAGCTCACTTAATCATACAAATACTAGCACATTGTTACGCTCTTATACAATCACTGATACAAGCACACACTCAATTGATTGAGGCGATAAGCAGAGATTATTCACAGCGCTTCCTCGCGCTTGCGGTAGAAGGGTGTTTCCAAGGCAAAGGTAGATCGCGGATACCGGGAACAAGAAAGACTGTGGAAATCCAAACAGGTAAAGGGCGTGGTCCCTACAGGAAGTAAAGCCAAGCACCATGGATCGGGTGCTCACTGCTTATAAGCTGTGCTTGTCAGCTGATAGGTCCCTGTGCAGCATGGGAAAGCACAAAATCAACACAACTTTCTGAGGCATTATGGGAGATGTAGTTCACAGATTTATAACACTGACAGGGTACAGGAAACCTGACGTCTAACAGTTCTCCCTCCTAACGGCCTATTCACCGGTCTAGGTTTAGAGGGGTGTAGAGCGTGAAACCTTCTCACCAACACAGGAGCATGTACATTCTCTGCAGACTCCCAAGTTCTGTCTTCAGGGGCATACCCCACCCAATCTAGGTACTGCAATTCTCCATTATGTAGTCGTGAATCTAAGATGCTTTTCACCTCATATTCCAGTTCTCCTTCCACGACTATAGGAGGGGGTGGAGGCTCAGGGCATGAGGGAGGGGTATACACCTTGAGCAAAGAGGTATGGAAAACGGGATGTACCCGCATTTCAGGTGGAAGGTGTAGTTTTACTGTAACCGGGTTGATCACTCGTACAATAGTGAAAGGTCCTACGTATCTGGGTTGTAATTTGCGAGGGCCTGATAACCTGAGGTTTTTTGTGGACAGCCATACCTGCCCACCTTCATTGTAATCTGGGGAAGGGCGTCTATGTTTATCTGCATCTGTTTTCATGGAGTGTTTGGCTTCCAGTAGTTCTAATTTGGCTTGCTCCTATATAGACAAAAGATGAGTGTAGTGGTCTGTGACTGCGGGGACATCTGAGAGAGGGAAAGAGAGGGGAAGAAATTTTGGATGATATCCTGTGGTGAAGTAAAAGGGTGAAACCTTGGAAGCAGAATGTGTGGAATTATTATACGCAAATTCTGCCAAAGGAAGGGCCTGGAGCCAATCACTAGTGGTGGTGCTTATTAAGCATCGGAGATACTGTTCCAGAGTCTGGTTTGTTCTCTCGGTTTGACCATCCGTTTGCGGATGGTAGGCCGAGGAGAGACGATGGTCTATATGAAGAGCCCTACATAATCCTTGCCAGAATTTGGACACAAACTGTGGTTCTCTATCGGAGAATATGACTGAGGGTAACCCATGTAGCCTGACTATGCTTTCAATGAATGTGTCTATGAGTTCTTTGGCCCTTGGTAGCTTCTTAAGAGGGATGAAATGGGCCATTTTGGACAACATATCCACCACCACCAATATAGTGGTGAATCCTCTTATGGTGGGTAGGTCCGTGATAAAATCCATGCTGATGGATGACCAGGGTATATCTGGGACGGGCAGAGGCTGTAAAAGACCAGCAGGAGCACAGTGTGATGACTTCTGACGTGCACAAGTTGGACAAGCTTTGACAAAATTATTTATATCTTGGGTCATGCCTTTCCACCAGAACCATCTCTGGCACATTTGAATTGTTTTTTCTCCTCCAGGATGACCTGCCAATGGCAAAGTGTGACACCATTGTATGATCAAGTCTTGGGTTTCTTTCGTAGGGATAAACAAACGGTCCTCATGATAAAACAAATCGCCCACTATTTTGTTCAAAGGATCTTTTAACCACTCCTCACGATCAAGAGTCAAAAAGGCATGATCTAGTTGTGAAACAAAAGTGGCAGTCTTTTCGCTCACAGATATGATTTTATTCTCAGGTATAATAGGTAAGGGAGTTTCCACTATGTATTTCTGATCTTTTCCTAGGCGAGAGAGAGCGTCCGCTTTACCATGTTTCGAGCCTGGGCGAAAGGTGATAACAAAATCATATTCAGAAAAAAGAGACCCATCTCATTTGTCGAGGAGTGAGGGCTCGGGCAGACCTGAAAAACTGAAGATTCCTATGGTCTGAGTAAATAGTGATGGTGTGAGGTGATCCCAAAAGATAATGGCGCCATTCTTGAAAAGCCATTTTAATGGCTAGGAGTTCTCTTTCTCCGATGGTATAATTTTGCTCAGCTTGTGAAAGGGTCCTAGAAAAGTAGGACACTGGATGGAGAGTTCCTGATTGTAAATCACGTTGTGAAAGAACCCCCCCAACTGCATATTGAGATGCATCGGCCTCCACATAGTATGGCTGATTTTCGTCCGCATGTCTTATAATGGGAGCGGAAGTGAAACTATTCTTCAGTGTTTGGAACGCCTGCTCGGAAACATCATTCCATTCAAAAGATACTCCCTTTTTCAATAATCTGGTTATGGGAGTAACCAGATCAGAAAAACGATTGATAAATCTCCGGTAGAAATTTGCGAATCCTAAAAGGATTGCACCTCTCTGACAGTCTTAGGACTTTTCCACTCGGTTATGGCGGAGACCTTGGCAGGATCCATATGTATACCCTCAGGAGAGATGACAAAACCTAAGAATTCCACTTTTTGGGCATGAAAGAGGCATTTGTCTAATTTAGCAAACAGATGGTGGTCTTGTAGTCGTTGTAGAATCAATTTGACATGTTCCACATGTTCGTGTTCATTTTGAGAATAGATTAAAATATCGTCAATATAGACGATAACAAAAATATCCAAATATTCACTTAAGATTTCATTCACGAAGAATTGGAATGCCGCGGGGGCATTGCATAGTCCAAAGGGCATGACGCAATACTCATATAGTCCGAACTTAGTGCGGAAGGCCGTCTTCCACTCATCTCCTTCTCTGACTCGGATCAAGTGATAGGCCCCCCTCAGGTCCAGCTTAGTAAAGATCTTGGCCTTACGCACCTGATCCAAGTGATTGGAGATGAGCGGAAGAGGGTATTTATTTTTTATTGTCACCTTGTTCAAGGCCCGATAGTCCAAGCATGCCCTTAAACCACCTTCACGTTTGGGAATAAAAAAAATAGGGGAAGAGACTGGGGAAGTTGAATGGCGTATGAACCCCTTTTTTAGCATGTCCTGAAGGTACTCATGGAGATACTTTGTCTCAGGTTCAGTAAGAGCATATACTCTACTGACAGGAAGCACCGCACCAGGCGTTAGATCAATCCTGCAGTCGTAGGATCTGTGAGGGGGTAGGGCCACGGCTTTTATTTCATCAAATACTCCTGCAAACTCAATATACTTAGGGGGCAGAGGCGCAGAGTCCGGCAAAGACACTGCACAACTTAGAGGAGTGTGCCATAGGGCGGTCTCATGGTAACAATGCATCAGACAATACGAAGAGCGTAGCGTGACTTTCCTAGAGACCCAATCAATGAGCGGATTATGTAGCTGTAGCCACGGGACTCCAAGAATGGCACCAAAGTTGGGGGTGTTAATGAGGTCAAATGAAATAGATTCAGCATGTCCGTTATCACACATCATTACAAGTTCAGGGGTTTGATAGGTGATTAATCCAGAGGATAATTCAGTTCCATCAACAGCTCTTACCTTTTCAGGTCGAGTTTTTGGAACGAATTCAATCCCGAGCGTCTTGGCCAATGAGATATCTAGGAAGTTTCCTGTTGCTCCAGAATCTAATAATATGGGCATAGTCTTTCTATGTTGTGACGGCAATATAACTACCACTGAAATGGTGAAGTGTTTAGGAACTAAAGCCATCGTGTTAGCCAAGAAGTGTGAGATCTGAATGGGAGAAGGACTTGGAAGAGCGACCTCTGTACTCTCCAAGTCCTTCAGTTTTCCGAATACATAGCTGCACCCATTCTGCTTGCTGTGGTTTTCAGGGGTAATCTGGGTTTGACAAGGCATTCCCTAGCGAAATGGCCACCCTTGCCACAGTAAAGACAGAGATTTAATTTCCTTCGTTTTTCACGTTCTTCCACAGTTAGCGGTCCTCTAACTCCCCCTATCTGCATGGGCTCACTAGTATCCTTTATTTCTTTCTTCTCGCTTTTGGCAAAAAAAAGACGGGTGTATTCCCCTTTGGACTTTTCTCCTTTTCTTTCCATTAATCTATGGTCTAACTTGACAACTAGGTCTATAAACGAAGGACAATCTTCAGGCGGGTTCACTATTTGAGACAATATATCCTTCAGTTCGTCTTTTAAACCTCTGTAGAACAAAGAAGTTCTCTTCTCTTCAGGCCATTGCGTTTCAGTCACTAACCTGTTGAAGGTGGTGATGTATGTTAACAGATCCCCTGAACCTTGTTTGAGACTCAGCAGTTCATTGTCGCTAGCCTGCATATAAGAGTGACGGGCAAAGAGGCTTCTCATTCTTTCTTTGAATTGTGGGAGGTCGTATAAAATGGGGTCGCCATTCTGTACAAGAGGCACCGCCCAAAGAGCAGCATTCCCACTGAGATATGAAATAATAAAAGCTATCTTTGCTGCGTCGTCCGGAAATGAGGAAGCTCTACATAAAAACTGGAGGTGACACTGGTTCATAAACACCCCGTACTTGCTAGTATCTCCACTGAATCTCTCAGGCATCGCTAAAGGGGTCAGGGGAGGTGTTACAACTGTCACACTAACTGGAGAAGGGGGAGAGACTACAGGCTCTGAGGTAGAGGCAGAAGGGGGGACCTGGAAATGCGCGGGCTGTATGTAGCTCTTTTTGAATTTGGGATTAGTGACAGCCACTCCCGCTTCAGTCTGTTTTTGTGTTTTCATTATATCTAACTCAGAGACTAGACGCTGATTTTCCCCCTTCAGTACTCTAAGCTCTGCTTGTAAGTTTATAATTGCTGCTGCTAACTCATTCATCGTGGGTTTTGGTGTCTCAAGGGATAGGGAGTCATCCATAAGGGTATCAAATGAGGCTCCCGTGTTCATCTTCGCTCAGGGGATAATATAACCGTGGGCTTGGCTTTCTGTCGCGGTCTAGGGTCCCAAAGCAGAAATACCAATATCCACAGGAGCGAAGATAGAATCTCTCCTCTCCCCTGAGATACAGTCTCCCTCTGTTAATAGACTCAGAAGGGTAGAGCAGTATCCCCAGGGAGCGAGGAAACAGGGAGGGACCACCAGGGAACTTCCAGAACAGGACACAGAGGCAGATAGGGCGTCTCAGTAGATAAAAAGAACCTGCAGTAATAGATAAGGAGAAAGGACAGGTTAAAGAAAACTCTATATTTAAACCACTGGTTATCTTATATCATGCTTAGGTGTGGACAGTGTACTTTCACATACTCACGAAGGAAATTATTACGATGAGACTTGTAAGGAGTGTTCATATCAAATCCCAAACAAAAGGAAGTAGAAACTAAAGAATCCTCGAGGCTGGAGGAGATTGATTTGCCACCCGTTTCTCCACAACGGCATACGCAGACACCAACTCTAATTTGGATAAAAGTCACTTAAAAAAAAAAAGTACTCACGTGGCTCTAACACTGTAAAGTCACAGAAATGCCAAAAAGAAGTACTGCAGCACTTAGTCGCACTAGCGGCTTTTATAGTCTTTAGGCAGGATCTGCTGGCGGTGAAAGTGCACTAATAATGATAAAGTACATCCAGCGCTTCCTCGCGCTTGAGATCAGAACAACAACAAAAAAAGGAAGTAAAGCAATAGTGAGCAGCGCGTCCTCGCGCTTCGACGATGGTTTCGTTTATGGATTTGTAAAAGGCGGTGTATGAGAGCCCCTTCGCTCTGTGCATAGAAACCAAAAATAGAATTCCAACAACACCTCCTCGCGCTTAAGATCAGGAATCAAAATAGAAAGACAAAAAACAGCACGTCCTCGAGCTGGTGTTTGTGCGGTAAAGGGAACAGCGCGTCCTCGCGCTTGTCTCCGTAATGGGATCCAGGTGAGAATTGCGAGTCCTGGCGCTGATTGAGGCGATAAGCAGAGATTATTCACAGCGCTTCCTCGCGCTTGCGGTAGAAGGGTGTTTCCAAGGCAAAGGTAGATCGCGGATACCGGGAACAAGAAAGACTGTGGAAATCCAAACAGGTAAAGGGCGTGGTCCCTACAGGAAGTAAAGCCAAGCACCATGGATCGGGTGCTCACTGCTTATAAGCTGTGCTTGTCAGCTGATAGGTCCCTGTGCAGCATGGGAAAGCACAAAATCAACACACCTTTCTGAGGCATTATGGGAGATGTAGTTCACAGATTTATAACACTGACAGGGTACAGGAAACCTGACGTCTAACAGGGGGTAGTGTTTTAGGGATTAGGGTAGTGCATTGGTGTTTGGGTAGTGTAGTGGGTCATGCGGGGGGTAGTGTTTTAGGGTTTAGGGCAGTGCAGTGGTGTTTGGGTAGTGTAGGGGGTCGTGCTGGGGGAGTGTTTTAGGGTTTAGGGCAGTGCAGTGGTGTTCGGGTAGTGAAGGGGGTCGTGCTGGGGGAGTGTTTTAGGGTTTAGGGCAGTGCAGTGGTGTTCGGGTAGTGTAGGGGGTCGTGCTGGGGGAGTGTTTGAGGGTTTAGGGCAGTGCAGTCGTGTTCGGGTAGTGTAGGGGGTTGTGCTGGGGGTAGTATTTTAGGGTTTAGGGTAGTGCAGTGGTGTTCGGGTAGTGTAGGGGGACGTGCTGGGGGTAGTGTTCTAGGGTTTAGGGCAGTGCAGTGGTGTTTGGGCAGTGTAGGGGGTAATGCTGGGGGTGGTGTTTTAGGGTTTAGGGCAGTGCAGTGGTGTTCAGTCAGTGTAGGGGGTCGTGCTGGGGGTGGTGTTTCAGGGTTTAGGGCAGTGCAGTGGTGTTCGGGCAGTGTAGGGGGTGGTGTTTCAGGGTTTAGGGCAGTGCAGTGGTGTTCGGGCAGTGTAGGGGTCGTGCAGGGGATGGTGTTTCAGGGTTTAGGGCAGTGGTGTAGGGGGTCGTGCTGGGGGTGGTGTTTCAGGGTTTGGGGCAGTGCAGTGGTGTTCGAGCAGTAAAGGGGGTCGTGCTGGGGGTGGTGTTTCAGGGTTTAGGGCAGTGCAGTGGTGTTCGGGCAGTGTAGGGGGCGGTGCAGGGGTGGTGTTTCAGGGTTTAGGGCAGTGCAGTGGTGTTTGGGCAGTGTAGGGGGTGCTGCAGGGGGTGGTGTTTCAGGGTTTAGGGCAGTGCAGTGGTATTCGGGCAGTGTATGGGGTCGTGCTGGGGCTGGTGTTTCAGGGTTTAGGGCAGTGCAGTGGTGTTCGGGCAGTGTAGGGGGTTGTGCTGGGGCTGGTGTTTCAGGGTTTAGGGCAGTGCAGTGGTGTTCGAGCAGTGTAGGTGGTCGTGCTGGGGCTGGTGTTTCAGGGTTTAGGGCAGTGCAGTGGTGTTCGGGCAGTGTAGGGGGTCGTGCTGGGGGTGGTGTTTCAGGGTTTAGGGCAGTGCAGTGGTGTTTGGGCAGTGTAGGGGGTCATGCTGGGGCTAGTGTTTCAGGATTTAGGGCAGAGCAACGGTGTTCAGGCAGTGTAGGGGGTTTTGCTGGAGGTGGTGTTTCAGGGTTTAGGGCAGTGCAGTGGTGTTCCTGCAGTGTAGGGGGTGGTGTTTCAGGGTTTAGGGCAGTGGTGTTCAGGCAGTGTAGGGGTCTTGCTGGGGTTGATGTTTCAGGGTTTAGGGCAGTGCAGTGGTGTTCGGGCAGTGTTGGGGGTCGTGCTGGGGGTGGTGTTTCAGGGTTTAGGGCAGTGCAGTGGTGTTCCGGCAGTGTAGGAGGTCGTGCAGGGGTGGTGTTTCAGGGTTTAGGGCAGTGCAGTGGTGTTCGGGCAGTGTAGGGGGTCGTGCTGGGGGTGGTGTTTCAGGGTTTAGGGCATTGCAGTGGTGTTCAGGCAGTGTAGGGTGTCATGCTGAGGGGTGGTGTTTCAGGGTTTAGGGCAGTGCAGTGGTGTTTGGGCAGTGTAGAGTGTCGTGCTGAGGGGTGGTGTTTCAGGGTTTAGGGCAGTGCAGTGGTGTTCGGGCAGTGTAGGGGTCGTGCAGGGGGTGGTGTTTCAGGGTTTAGGGCAGTGCAGTGGTGTTTGGGCAGTGTAGGGGGTCGTGCAGGGGGTGGTGTTTCAGGGTTTAGGGCAGTGCAGTGGTGTTCGGCCAGTGTAGGTGGTCTTGCTGGGGGTGGTGTTTCAGGCTTTAGTGCAGTGGTGTTCGGGCAGTGTAGGGGGTCTTGCTGGGGCTGGTGTTTGAGGGTTTAGGGTAGTGCAGTGGTGTTCGGGCAGTGTAGGGGGTCGTGCTGGGGCTGGTGTTTCAGGGTTTAGGGCAGTGCAGTGGTTTTCGGGCAGTGTAGGGGGTCGTGCTGGGGGTGGTGTTTCAGGGTTTAGGGCAGTGTAGTGGTGTTCGGGCAGTGTAGGGGGTCGTGCTGGGGGTGGTGTTTCAGGGTTTAGGGCAGTGCAGTGGTGTTCGGGCAGTGTAGGGGGTCGTGCTGGGGCTGGTGTTTGAGGGTTTAGGGTAGTGCAGTGGTGTTTGGGCAGTGTAGGGGGTCGTGCTGGGGCTGGTGTTTCAGGGTTTAGGGCAGTGCAGTGGTTTTCGGGCAGTGTAGGGGGTCGTGCTGGGGGTGGTGTTTCAGGGTTTAGGGCAGTGCAGTGGTGTTCGGGCAGTGTAGGGGGTCGTGCTGGGGGTGGTGTTTCAGGGTTTAGGGCAGTGCAGTGGTGTTTGGGCAGTGTAGGGGGTCGTGCTGGGGGGGGTGTTTCAGGGTTTCGGGCAGTGCAGTGGTGTTCGGGCAGTGTAGGGGTCATGCAGGGGGTGGTGTTTCAGGGTTTAGGGCAGTGCAGTGGTGTTCGGGCAGTGTAGGGGTCGTGCTGGGGCTGGTGTTTCAGGGTTTAGGGCAGTGCAGTGGTGTTCGGGCAGTGTAGGGGTCTTGCTGGGGGTGGTGTTTCAGGGTTTAGGGCAGTGGTGTTTGGGCAGTGTAGGGGGTCTTGCTGGGGGTGGTGTTTCAGGGTTTAGGGCAGTGCAGTGGTGTTCGGGCAGTGTAGGGGGTCTTGCTGGGGGTAGTGTTTCAGGGTTTAGGGCAGTGCAGTGGTGTTCGTGCAGTGTAGGGGGTCATGCTGGGGATGGTGTTTCAGGGTTTAGGGCAGTGCAGTAGTGTTCGGGCAGTGTAGGGGGTCGTGCAGGGGTGGTGTTTCAGGGTTTAGGGCAGTGCAGTGGTGTTCGGGCAGTGTAGGGGTCGTGCTGGGGGTGGTGTTTCAGGGTTTAGGGCAGTGCAGTGGTGTTCGGGCAGTGTAGGGGTCGTGCTGGGGGTGGTGTTTCAGGGTTTAGGGCAGTGGTGTTCGGGCAGTGTAGGGGTCTTGCTGGGGGTGATGTTTCAGGGTTTAGGGCAGTGCAGTGGTGTTCGGGCAGTGTAGGAGGTCTTGCTGGGGGTAGTGTTTCAGGGTTTAGGGCAGTGCAGTGGTGTTCGGGCAGTGTAGGGGTCATGCTGGGGGTGGTGTTTCAGGGTTTAGGGCAGTGCAGTGGTGTTCGGGCAGTGTAGGGGGTCATGCTGGGTGTGGTGTTTCAGGGTTTAGTGCAGTGGTGTTCGGGCAGTGTAGGGGGTCGTGCTAGGGTATGTGTTTCAGGGTTTAGGGCAGTGCAGTGGTGTTCGGGCAGTGTAGGGGGTCGTGCAGGGGCTGGTGTTTCAGGGTTTAGGGCAGTGCAGTGGTGTTCGGGCAGTGTAGGGGGTCATGCTGGGGGTAGTGTTTTAGGGTTTAGGGTAGTGCAGTGGTGCTTGTGTAGTGTAGGGGTCGTGCTGGGGGTAGTGTTTTAGGGTTTAGGGTAGTGCAGTGGTGTTTGGGTAGTGTAGGGGGTCGTGCTGGGGTAGTGTTTTAGGATTCAGGTTAGTGCAGTGGTGTTTGGGTAGTGTAGGGGGTCGTGCTGGGGGTAGTGTTTTAGGGTTTAAGGTAGTGCAGTGGTGTTTGTGTAGTGTAGGGGGTCATGCTGGGGGTAGTGTTTTAGGGTTTAGGGTAGTGCAGTGGTGCTTGTGTAGTGTAGGGGGTCGTGCTGGGGTAGTGTTTTAGGGTTTAGGGTAGTGCAGTGGTGTTTGTGTAGTGTAGGGGTCATGTTTTAGGGTAGTGCAGTGGTGTTTGGGTAGTGTAGGGGGTCGTGCTGGGGGTAGTGTTTTAGGATTTAGGTTAGTGCAGTGGTGTTGGGGTAGTGTTTTAGGGTTTAGGGTAGTGCAGTGGTGTTTGTGTAGTGTAGGGGTCATGCTGGGGGTAGTGTTTTAGGGTTTAGGATAGTGCAGTGGTGCTTGTGTAGTGTAGGGGGTCGTGCTGGGGTAGTGTTTTAGGGTTTAGGGTAGTGCAGTGGTGTTTTTGTAGTGTAGGGGGTCATGTTTTAAGATGCAACGCTCCAATACCTGACCAGTCTGCACTACATAAAACTGCAAAAAACTAAAAATAAAAAGTGTTTTGCACACTTTTGTCATTGGGCTATATGTGGGCTACATCTGGGCAGTGTAGGGGGTCGTGCTGGGGGTGGTGTTTCAGGGTTTAGGGCAGTGCAGTGGTGTTCGGGCAGTGTAGGGGGTCGTGCTGGGGGTGGTGTTTCAGGGTTTAGGGCAGTGCAGTGGTGTTTGGGCAGTGTAGGGGGTCGTGCTAGGGGTAGTGTTTCAGGGTTTAGGGCAGTGCAGTGGTGTTTGGGCAGTGTAGGGGGTCGTGCTGGTGGTGGTGTTTCAGGGTTTAGGGCAGTGCAGTGGTGTTCGGGCAGTGTAGGGGGTCATGCAGGGGTGGTGTTTCAGGGTTTAGGGCAGTGCAGTGGTGTTCGGGCAGTGTAGGGGTCGTGCTGGGGCTGGTGTTTCAGGGTTTAGGGTAGTGCAGTGGTGTTCGGGCAGTGTAGGGGGTCTTGCTGGGGGTGGTGTTTCAGGGTTTAGGGCAGTGGTGTTCGGGCAGTGTAGGGGATATATGTGGGCTACATCTGGGCAGTGTAGGGGTCGTGCTGGGGGTGGTGTTTCAGGGTTTAGGGCAGTGCAGTGGTGTTCGGGCAGTGTAGGGGTCTTGCTGGGGGTGGTGTTTCAGGGTTTAGGGCAGTGCAGTGGTGTTCGGGCAGTGTAGGGGTCTTGCTGGGGGTAGTGTTTCAGGGTTTAGGGCAGTGCAGTGGTGTTCGTGCAGTGTAGGGGGTCGTGCTGGGGGTGATGTTTCAGGGTTTAGGGCAGTGCAGTGGTGTTCGGGCAGTGTAGGAGGTCTTGCTGGGGGTAGTGTTTCAGGGTTTAGGGCAGTGCAGTGGTGTTCGGGCAGTGTAGGGGGTCGTGCAGGGGGTGGTGTTTCAGGGTTTAGGGCAGTGCAGTGGTGTTCGGGCAGTGTAGGGGTCGTGCTGGGGGTGGTGTTTCAGGGTTTAGGGCAGTGGTGTTCGGGCAGTGTAGGGGTCTTGCTGGGGGTGATGTTTCAGGGTTTAGGGCAGTGCAGTGGTGTTCGGGCAGTGTAGGAGGTCTTGCTGGGGGTAGTGTTTCAGGGTTTAGGGCAGTGCAGTGGTGTTCGGGCAGTATAGGGGTCATGCTGGGGGTGGTGTTTCACGGTTTAGGGCAGTGCAGTGGTGTTTGGGCAGTGTAGGGTGTCATGCTGGGGGTGGTGTTTCAGGGTTTAGTGCAGTTGTGTTCAGGCAGTGTAGGGGGTCGTGCTAGGGTATGTGTTTCAGGGTTTAGGGCAGTGCAGTGGTGTTCGGGCAGTGTAGGGGGTCGTGCAGGGGCTGGTGTTTCAGGGTTTAGGGCAGTGCAGTGGTGTTCGGGCAGTGTAGGGGGTCGTGCTGGGGGTAGTGTTTTAGGGTTTAGGGTCGTGCAGTGGTGCTTGTGTAGTGTAGGGGTTGTGCTGGGGGTAGTGTTTTAGGGTTTAGGGTAGTGCAGTGGTGTTTGGGTAGTGTAGGGGGTCGTGCTGGGGGTAGTGTTTTAGGATTTAGGTTAGTGCAGTGGTGTTTGGGTAGTGTAGGGGGTCGTGCTGGGGGTAGTGTTTTAGGGTTTAAGGTAGTGCAGTGGTGTTTGTGTAGTGTAGGGGGTCATGCTGGGGGTAGTGTTTTAGGGTTTAGGGTAGTGCAGTGGTGCTTGTGTAGTGTAGGGGTCGTGCTGGGGGTAGTGTTTTAGGGTTTAGGGTAGTGCAGTGTTGTTTGTGTAGTGTAGGGGTCATGTTTTAGGGTAGTGCAGTGGTGTTTGGGTAGTGTAGGGGTCGTGCTGGGGGTAGTGTTTTAGGATTTAGGTTAGTGCAGTGGTGTTGGGGTAGTGTTTTAGGGTTTAGGGTAGTGCAGTGGTGTTTGTGTAGTGTAGGGGGTCATGCTGGGGGTAGTGTTTTAGGGTTTAGGATAGTGCAGTGGTGCTTGTGTAGTGTAGGGGGTCGTGCTGGGATAGTGTTTTAGGGTTTAGGGTAGTGCAGTGGTGTTTTTGTAGTGTAGGGGGTCATGTTTTAATATGCAACGCTCCAATACCTGACCAGTCTGCACTACATAAAACTGCAAAAAAACTAAAAATAAAAAGTGTTTTGCACACTTTTGTCATTGGGCTATATGTGGGCTACATCTGGGTAATATTTGTGCTACATTTGGGCTCTTTTTCACTGGTGGCCATCTTGGAAGACTTCTTTGTTATGAAGTTTCCTAATTTCCTCATTTACTGCAGTCTCCTCAGTAGGAAATGCTTTCAGTTTTTACTTTGATTCCATCAAGAAGGCATTCAGATGTGTCACACATTTGCCATAAATTCAGAATGTTATTACTCTAGTTGTTCATTATATCACTGTAGTAAAGCTACTGCTCACCAAGGAGTTAACTGGAAGTCTACTGCTGGTATTGAAAGTGATTGTTTCAGTCTGCATGTCAGAATTTTCTAATGAAATAGAAGAGGATTTGAGATCTCACTTAAAACATGCACTAAATTTTCTTTTTGCAGCACTTACCATAATTTCTATGGCAAAATGAACCCCCTCATTTTGTTCCTTTTAAATTAAATGTTTTAAGTGTTACCAGTTTATTCCAATCAAGATGGCTTCAGGTGTGCCATACTTTTGTCATAAGTAAGGCTGTTAGCACTCTAGTTGTTCTTTAGAACACTCTGGGAAGCTGCAGTAGAACACAAAGGCATCAACTGACAGGCTGCTCCTGTTGAAATATAACAGGAAGATATTTGAGATCTCACTTAAAACATGTCCTAATTTTTCTTTCTACAGCACTAACCATAATTTCTATGGCAAAATGAACCCCTCATTTTGTTCCTTTTTAAATTAAATGTTTTAAGTGTTACCAGTTTATTCCAATCAAGATGGCTTCAGGTGTGCCATACTTTTGTCATAAGTAAGACTGTTAGCGCTCTAGTTGTTCTTTAGAACACTCTGGGAAGCTGCAGTAGAACACAAAGGCATCAACTGACAGGCTGCTCCTGTTGAAATATAACAGGAAGATATTTGAGATCACACTTGAAACATGTCCTAATTTTTCTTTCTACAGCACTAACCATAATTTCTATGACAAAATGAACCCCATCATTTTGTTCCTTTTTAAATTAAATGTTTTAAGTGTTACCAGTTTATTCCAATCAAGATGGCTTCAGGTGTGCCATACTTTTGTCATAAGTAAGACTGTTAGCGTTCTAGTTGTTCTTTAGAACACTCTGGGGAAGCTGCAGTAGAACACAAAGGCATCAACTGACAGGCTGCTCCTGTTGAAATATAACAGGAAGATATTTGAGATCACACTTGAAACATGTCCTAATTTTTCTTTCCAGAGCACTAACCATAATTTCTATGACAAGATGAACCCCATCATTTTGTTCCTTTTTAAATTAAATGTTTTAAGTGTTACCAGTTTATTCCAATCAAGATGGCTTCAGGTGTGCCATACTTTTGTCATAAGTAAGGCTGTTAGCACTCTAGTTGTTCTTTAGAACACTCTGGGAAGCTGCAGTAGAACACAAAGGAATCAACTGACAGTCTCTGCCCTTGTTGGATGTACATGTTTTACTGAGAATGTCAGACTTCATTCTCATATGACTGAGAAAGATAATGTGAATTTACAGAAAATATTCTCTCATTTTAGCTTCTGGGGCACCTTCCAAAACTGTATGGGACAAGCATGTGAAAATAGTTTTCTCTCAAACATGATTCATGATATCCCAGCAGAAGGTTTTTCACAGGGTAAAATCACCTTAGAACACACCACAATTCCTGAAATTAGTATGGTACCATCAACAAATGAATTCTAATGTAACTAAAGTCTGTTATCACCCTTTATAGTTCTCCTTTTGGTAACCCTCAAAATCTTCGATTCACTACAATGCATTTCAAAGGGGTACTATCATTTATATTGGTCCCAAGATGGCTGCCAGCAATTCCAGGATGAAGTGCTGACAGCCAATCAGATCTCACGATGACATGTGCTAGGCTCCGCCCAGATATATATGTGTTTTTACTTTTGATTTTCTCAGCAACTACTGAACGGATTTACACCATTTAACAAAAAGGGTTCTTTTGAACCAAGAACTACCTCTTTGCCAAATTTGGTGTAATTCCGTTCAGCAGTTCGGGCTGTAGCCTTGCATAAAGTTTCCTATGGGAAATTGATTTTTGATTCTTATTTTTTTAATTTCTCCGCAACTACTGAACGGATTTACACCATTTAACAAAAAGGCTTCTTTCTGAACCAAGAACTACCTCTTTGCCAAATTTGGTGTAATTCCGTTCAGCAGTTCGGGCTGTAGCCGTGTCTAAAGTTTGCTATGGGAAAATGAATGGGGAAAACACGTTTTGGGACCCCCCTTTTTCTCGGCCCCCGCTTGACGAATCACCCTGAGACTTTCAGGGTAGGAGCGGACCGGAGCGGGCCATAAAGTTTGAAAATTTCGCGAAGATTCGTCAACCGACGCAAGAGTTATTTCAAATAGAATGTCGCGGATTTCCTATGGAAAATAGGTCCTAACTATAACTATCTACTGGCGACCGCCAGTAGATAATATGTGGTCATGCCCCAACTTGCTGTCAGCAGGTACATATTTAATTTTCATGGCCGTGGCGGTTCTGGCAGGTTTCAAATATATTACTCCAACAAAGTGCCACCACACCTGCCGAACTCTTTGCTGATGGGTGCCTCCGGAGTGCATGTGGCCTGCACCAATTTATTATACACCAAAGTCCCTCCACCAGGAACATAACCGGAGCACTCGTGCGGGTTCAATGTTCATTTTATTTGCACTGGGCATGATGTGTTTCGGCATCAAGCCTTTCTCAAATGCCCCTTGTAAAACAATTCATTTACGTGCAGGTGGTTAAATACTCTGATCGGCTCCCCTGCAGTAGAAAGAAAGAAAGGACCACCATTACACAATCATCTTTCCAGACTGTATGGCCACCATCATAGCATGTCATTGATCCAAGTATATTACTGCCATCGTACTTTTTTTACATATCAGTGATGACAGGAAAAAGTTGCTCACTGTTCTTTAATCATACGCTGATAGCATATCATCCCACTGTTCCTTTTTCTGGGAAGCATTAGCATAGCACGATAACCCATTCATCTGCCGCATACTGCCCAATCAAAGTTTTGTACCTGAAGGTGCTCAGTCTCAGTGACCTCCACCTTGCCATGTGGTCATGCCCCAACTTTCTGTCAGCAGGTACATATTTAATTTTCAAGGCCGTGGCGGTTCTGGAAGGTTTCAAATATATTACTCCAACAAAGTGCCACCACACCTGCCGAACTCTTTGCTGATGGGTGCCTCCGGAGTGCATGTGGCCTGCACCAATTTATTATACACCAAAGTCCCTCCACCAGGAACATAACCGGAGCACTCTTGCGGGTTCAATGTTCATTTTATTTCCTCAATTGCAACGCGTTTCGGCAAAACTGCCTCTGCCGAAACGCGTTGCAACTGAGGAATAAATTTCTTTTTGCACCAGCAGAGGTCGTTTGAGTGTGCGCTCTATCTAATTGTATTTGGACTACCATTGTCCGGCTGTGGTTCCGCCGGCACTGCGCACTACGTGACCACGGGCTCGATTCCAGGAGGAACCCTTCTCTTCTGAAAAAAAAAAAATATATATTCATTTCTGGTACTGCCAGTTAGACTAAGGCTATATTGTGAAACAGAGGTGCTTTTACATTAACAACTAAAGTTGAGGTCAAATAAATGAGGTTTTCAACAATAGCCAAAATCAAAATGTACATTTGGAATTGGAGTATTAATATACCTATCATTCTGTGTATTTTTTAAATTGATGTTTGATCTGGACTTCACTCTAACTACAGAAATGGGTGGAAAAACTTAGAATATGGTTGTGGTAGTTTATTAGGGCCAGAGTTTGTCTTGGGTGGCAATTGTAATTCCTCCAGGTGGGAGAGGAAGTGCTTAATGGTGTGTAGAAGTGCTTTCCTGTGGGAGAGACTCTACTGGTATATTAGCTATGCCATACTATCCCTGTGGTGGACGTAATTATGCTGGTGATTTCTGCTTGCCAACATATGATTTAGCACCTTTTTGAAAAATTGGATGATTTTCCATTGCTACCCAACTCTAAATCAGGCCTCTGAAGGCTTGTGGGTGAGATGCCACATACTGAAGATACCACGGGCTGTCTTACAGAAGGTGTACTTTGGTATTACATAAGGGGCTGCAGAAACTTGTGTGGCCCCTTCTGTAATACCGATAGCAGTGGCGCACTTAAAGCGCCAGTGCTACCTTCAGAGGGCGTTCCCTCATTTGCATGGGGGCGTGGCCCATTCAAGTGAGGGAATACCTTTGCCTCTGCACCATCACCATATTACAGACACGGGCACAGAGGCAAAGCAGCTGTCAAGAGGTGCACTGTCAGTGCGCCCCCTATGAGCAGCCCTCTGGCAGGGGGAAAGGGGGTCCCATGGACCCCCCCAGACATCCCCTTGCAGGCGGGTGCAGTCACTGACTGCACCTGCCTGCAAGGGGATCTCTAATCCCCTTTAAAAGTGCAGGCAGGTTGCCGCCGGCACTGTGAAACACAGAGCGGCTTCTTTAAAGCTGCTCCGTATTTCACTTGAATGCGCTGCCCCCAGGGCAGCATGAGTCCGCGGCTGGCCTGGGGGCAGTGCATTCTATGTATTAGGGTGCACTTTCCCTGTTTGCGCCGGCGCACTTGTTTTAAGGTGCGCCAGGCGCAAATAGGGAATGTGTGCCCTATACATAATAGGGCCCCACATTTCTTAACTGCATTGAGACTGATCATGAGCACTCAAAACCCGTTTCACAGAATGCCACCATGCTCAGCTTCAGTATGAATAGGTGCATGTGATGTGTGTTGTGGGTACCTAGGGGCACATAACAAGGCCCATAGTATGGGCTGTCTGTTTTCTTTGTCTTTTTTCATAGTGGCCTTTTTTGTAGTTTACATAAGCAGGTACAATGTAAGAAGCTCTTTGAATACAAATAGCAAAGAATCTATTGCGCAGCTTTCAATCTGAATTACTTATAGAAAGCTGTTGTGAAAAACCTTCAAATAACGTCAGTATCCATTTTCACCTTCCAGCCATCCGCCATGGATCATATGACATTGCCTCTTCACTAATAAGCTGCAGTGCAGATGTAAACTTGCGATGTGTCAATGAGAGGACAGCCCTACATGAAGCCGCGCGGCTGGGACACAAGGATATCGTTCAGCTTCTGATCCTATCTGGAGCGGATCCTGACCCACGCAGTTCCTACGGGCTCACGCCGCTGGCACTGGCATCTCAAAATGGATACAGAGATATCATAGAACTCTTAATACGAAAGGGTAAGAAGCTGAATAGCAGTTATGTTTTTTTAATGTTAGGTCCTATGTAGTGATTGGTGGAGGCCAGACATCTTCCAAGAAACGGAAGCCCTTGTCTGAATTTTAAGAATAAGCATCTTGCTTCTGGCGTACCTCTCTTGTCCAACAAATGTTCGAAGTTAGTCCAGTGTACATTTAAAGTCAATTTTGCTGTAAAGCCACCTTTCACCCACATGCTTCAAATACCGTACTTTCAGTTGTTCCAGCGTTGCCTTGGTGATAGATGCAGGATTGTCCCAAGCCTCTCTGATGTCCAGCTTGTAAAACCAGGACTTGACTTAATGAAACCAAGGTAATTTACATCTCAGATCTAATCTTTACAGTTGAGAGAATGCATTCTTACAGGGATATAGGATCTTGCTAGATGAAAATCTTACCCAGTAAATTAGGTGTTTAAGATTAACAACATGTGCTATATTCTTTAGGGCCAAACCCAAGCGCATGCAATTTAATGGAGCCTCCGAGGCCTCCTTCATATTTTGACACCTGCCCTATCAGAAGCCATGAAAGGCAGGGTCAGATAAAAAAGAGAAGTGGAGCAGCTCTACCCCAGCTCCTCATTAGGTTGAAACTTGTGGACCTGGTCACGACAAGTGGAAGCAGTCAATCATGACAGCTTCCTATTGTTTCTTATAGAATAGCTGGATGAAGGCTGATCTCGAGCCATGAGGTGCAGAGCCTGGAGCATTGAATCCTGAAGCTGGGAGCCAGGAAGCCGAGAGTCATGCAGACGAGGATTCACAACCATGCCAGAATAAAAGTTTACGGGAATGTATGCATGTGTGTCAGGGGCCCTGTGCAGCGATTAGCAATGGTATCCCTTGATATATTAAGGCATCCTGGGCAGAATTTTGGATATCCCTGTTGTCAATCAGTGGCATATTTGTGGGCATTCTTGGTGACATGCGAGTGATCCCTTCCTAGTAGTTCCTAGATAGCCGTCCATCTGTGACGCATGTATGGGCACTCTTGACGAAATGCAGGCTATATCTGCATACTTGTGGCATGTTAGTTGCATATTTTTGGGGATTCTTGATGGTGTGAGATCTATCACTGCATGGTAATGGCTCATTAGTGACACATATGTGGCATTGTTGATGGATGGAATATGCGGTACAGTAAAAGGGGGAAGCCAACACAACAAATGGAATGAGAGCTGCCACACACAAGTGCAACTTGGGCACCGAAATATATTTTTTCTGTCTGCTTCACCAACCCTCGCTTTGCAAAGGCATAACATGTAGCAATTCATGTGCTGTCCCCTCTTAAAGGGGCCACAACCATTTATTGTCTTGGGGCATGTCAGCCGCTTTATCATGTGTCACACCATTCAGTATGGATCAGATGAGACGCAGTAGAATATTCAGGTTGTGCTTCCAATCAGCTTACTCAGAAAGAGGGCCCTATCTGGCAGTAGAGTCCTACTTTTTATCATTCCTAATTATGTGATGTAACAACATTCCACCACCTACCAGAACGCAACTTCCAAAGATATTGCAGCTGTTGTGGAGATTATTTACGATACACTTTGCTTGCTAGTACATCTGACTACTGCACAGACTTTAGTTTAGTTTTCTTTTATACTGCAGCTGAATGAGTTTGTCTATTAAATCCTGCTGTTCTCAATGATGAGATTGTGATATTAATAATAAATGTTTTAGAGGGCATTACCGTTGTGATAACTGCTCTTCACCCCCATAATGCACTCTCACTTTGACTTGGGGTGCATAAATTGGATGGCAAGCAATTCTCATAAGGTATCGACTTCAGAACAACTACTACTATCATATTAAAACCAGTGCTTAATTTGAGCCAGTGGTTTCTGGTGCTCAGCACCAGCACTTAATCAGCAACATGACTGCTTTTCATGAATACCAGTTAAGGACGTATTAATTTACGGGAGATTAAGTGATTTGCCCAGAATCACAGGATGTTTAGCCGACACCAGGACTTGAACTTGGTTCCCCAGCTCCGAAGTCTGTAGCTCTGGCCATTACGCCACATCATCTCCCCAATTTCGTGGTTAGCAGTTGGTTCCGTTTTAGGTGGTGCTAACAGGAGAAATGGGCTGGTGCAATCTGCTTCCCTACGAGAGCTCCGGCGCTTATTTTTTTTACAAAACAGGAGAAATGGGCTGGCGCAAGCTGCTTCCTGACGAGAGCCCCAGCACTTATTTTTTTACAAATTAACCACTGATTAAAACATGAACTCTATAATGATATTGTGAAGGTGCAGGGGCATAACACAGGCCCCCACAGCCCCTGCAGTGCGGGGGGGCCCCCAAGCTCCAGGGTGCCCCCTCAGCACAGCTCTTCGGCCAGAGAGCTCCTGATAAGACTCCGGAGGGGGCCCCTCCACGTACCTTGCAGGGGGCCCCCTCAATTATCGTTACGCCACTGTGAAGGTGACGTAGTTGTCCAAATATATGTCCATCATTATTATTAGATGATATATTTCCAGCCCTGAATCAGTTAATGAAGTGGAAAAATTTGATTTATTGTCAACTTTACTTTGCTCAAATGCTGTCCAATCACTTTTTTGTTAAAGTGTACAATTTAATCCTCATGGTTCAAGGAATACTATTAGGAGGTTTATATTCATTGAATGTCCAGCTTGATTAAATTTGCTAATTATGTATATGTGTTATTTTCCCAACAGGTGCTAATGTTCTTTCTCAGGCTTCTGACTGTGCTTCCATAATATTTGAAGCTGCCGCTGGAGGAAACCCAGATGCAATATCTCTGCTCCTGGAGTATGGGGCAGATGCCAGTGTTCCGAAACAGTCTGGTCACTTGCCTATCCACAGGGCTGCTTACAGAGGACACTTTTTGTGAGTCAAAAAATAATATTTTCCAATAGCCTTTCAATGTTCTCACTCTTACTATGAACTAAATGCTATTTAGTAAGAAAACATATATATTCTGGCACTATCACACATATAATGGTAATTAAATGCTACTTTTTTGCAATCCATCAAAACTGGATGTGGAAGTGAAACTTATATATGAAATGATTTATACCAACGGTATTGGAGATAACAACTATTGATGTTCGCAGACATGATTATAGAAAAGGACAATGTGGTATGATTTTGACCCCAAAACATGTTTTATACCTGAAGACTTGTCTGATAGTGTACAAATAAGTTTCAGCGGGGCAATTTGCATTGCAAAATCAGTTTTTGGTAGAGAAATTTGGTGGAGCGGTACAAAATGGCAGACAGCATATTGAAAGTAGACCGCATATTTGAGGCTAACGAGAATGATAAGGGTCATGGGGTGACGGTTACTCTTTCCAATGACCAGTACCGTTACAAAACGTATAGCAAGGACATAGGAAGGGATGTAATGTATGAGGTCACATTTGAAATGCATGTTCATTTCATCTTTGAGAGTCTTTATATATGTATATATATATATATATATATATAACAACAAGTATTTTCTCGGAATACTATCCAAAATACGCAAGGCCACAAAAGTTCTTCAGTGTGAATTTAATCCATCTCACATCCACTCTCCGCGTTTCAGACGCTCGGCTCCTTTCTCGTGAGAAAGGAGCCGAGCGCTCTGAAACGCGTAGAGTGGATGTGAGATTGGATTAAATTCACACTGAAGAACTTTTTGTGGCCTTGGCGTATTTTGGATAGTATTCCGAGAAAATACTTGTTGTTGTATTTGGGTTCGCGACCCGCCTCGGCCCGCCGTTGCAAGCAGCTCGGGTCTCTTCGCGACTGTGTTTTGTTGGATATATATATATATCTATCTATATATATATATATTTATATACATGTTCCCAGTTCCTGCTGCAAGGTAAACACAGGTACCTACACTGCTGGGGGTCAGTTCTTTTTTATGTATTTTTATTTAATCTGTCAAGAATGGCATAACGCGTTTCGGCAGACACAGCTGCCTTGTATATATATGTATCTATTACCTCTGGCAGTCGCTGGTAGGTAGTTATAGTTAGGACCAAAGTTCCCATAGGAAAAGCGTTTTTTGTTTTGCCAATAACTCTGGCGCTGCTTGATGAATCTCCACAAAATTTTCACAAAACTTGTGTTGAAAGTTTCGTGATCCTACTAAAATTTGATTGGCTGCCAAAACTTCAACCAGGAAGTGTTGGCAGCCATCTTGGAAATACCCTGACCCCCCAAATATGGTGGGGGGTCCCTCAGGGTCCCCACCGAGGGTAAAAAGCATTTTTTTAAAATTTTGCAGCGACTTGCGGGTGGATCTGCACATCTGCAGCAAAAGTTTTTGGAAAAGCAAGCGTGGGCTCCCGCACTTACTTTTGAATAACCCCTGGTTGGGCCAGGTCCCGGGGGCATATGATATATATAGGAGGGGCGCATGGGTCCCCCCTCCTAGGACTTATCAGTGCCCTGGTGACTGCCACCTCCCCAGGGCTAATTCCAACAATGTGGGGGCCTCACAGACCCCCCCTGCCCCATGCACTGCCACCTCCCTGGGGCCAATTACAATAATATAGGGGGGCCTCATGGACCCCCCTGCTCCGGGAATCACCACCTCCCTGGGGCTTCTTATATTTGGCTTGGGGGGGCCTCACTGACCCCCCCCTGGGCACCGGGGCCAAACTCTAAAATGGGAGAGGGGCCACATGGGCTCTCCTCGCAGGCCGTTCTTGGCCACAGGGACCACCACTTCTCTGGGGCAGGCCCTAAAAGAAGAAAGAAGGGGGGCTGCGTGGCCCCGCTCCTGGAGCCATACATGGCCCTGGGGACCGCCACCCCCATGAGCCAGCTCCAGCAATGTCTCGGGGTGCCCACCGGGCCATTGCAGTTTGCTATGGCTTGTTGGAATCACCGCTCCTGCCAAGCGATAGCAAATTCTCTGCTTCCAGCAAGTGAGAGCAGAAAATGCTCTAGTTTGCTGAAAGCAGAGCATGTCTGTTTCCCTGCGGTCCCCAATATTCCAAAAGTGGGTGCCCTGGGTGAGACCATGGCACCCACACTACAGGCTGGGTCCCGAGGGATGGTGTCTCCGGGGCTGAAATCGGCCCGGGGGGCGCACGGCCCCCCTTCCTTGTTTAAAAAAAAAAAGAAATAATAAAAGGGGCAGGCCCTGGGGGATGGAGTCCATGGGGCCAAAAAGGCCTGGAAGGGGGGCTGTGTGGCCCTCCTCCCTTTTTTTTATTAAAAGAATATTCAAAGGGGGAGGCCCCTGGAGGATGGGGTCCCCGGGGCCCAAAATTGTCTAGGGAAGGGGGGCCATGTGGCCCCTTTCCTAAAAAATAGAAAAAGAAAAAAAAACTGACCAAAGGCCCGCCTCCTTTCTCCGCCACTCTGCAAATGTGCCTCCTGGCACGCTGCTGGTGGGGGATGAAGTCTTGTTGGCTGCTGAGGGTTCTTAGGGGCCAACAAGACCTCCTATTACCTCCAATAAGCCCCACACAGTGGGATTGCTGAGAGGTGGTCAGAGGCCATGCCCCCTTTCTCCACCACTCTGTAAATATGCCTCTCAGCACACTGCTGGTGGGGGTATGAGGTCTCCTTGCCTCCAGAGGGCCTCAGGACTAAAGTGGACATTTTCCCCCAACCAGCAATGTGCCAGGAGGTGCATTTGCAGTGTGGTGGAGAAAGGGGGGTGGCCTCTGATGACCTCTCAGCAATCTAACTGTGTGGGTCTTACTGGAGGTAATAAGAGGGCTAGTTGGCCCCCAAGGACCCTCAAGAGCCAAGGGGACTTCATCCCTTGACTAGTAGTGCACCAGGAGGCACGCTTGCAAAGTAGTGTAGAAAGGGGGCATGGCCACCGAGAACCTCTCAGCAAACCCACTGTGTGGGACTTGCTGGAGGTAACAGGAGGGGTTGTTGGCCCCCAAGAACCCTCAATAGCCAAGGGGACTTCATCCCCCTACTAGTAGTTCACCAGGAGGCACGTTTGCAGAGTGGTGGAAAAAGGGTGTGTAGCCTCCTACCAGGTCTCACCAATCCTGCTGTGTAGGACGCACTGGAGGTAACAGGAGGGGTGGCTGGCCCCCAAGAACATCCTTGATGGCCAACTACCTCTCTTGTTATCTACAATAAGTCCCACACAGCAGAATTGTTAAGAGGTCTTCGGAGGCCACGCCCCCTTTCTCCACCACTCTGAAAACGCAGCTCATGGTGCCCTACTGGTTGTGGGATGAAGTCCACTTTACTCCTGAGGGACATTGGGGGCCAAGACGCCCTCCTGGTACCTCCTATAAGTCCTACACAGCAGGATTTCTGAGAGCAGGTCGGAGGCCCAGCCCCCTTTCTCCACCACTCTGCAAACATGACCACTAGTTAAAAAACCATAGAAATTCACTGAAAAAACCAAAGGTTAGAAGGACATTATAGTTAGGAATTAGCATTTAAAAAACCTTAGAAATTCACTGAAAAAAACAGAGGTTACAGAGATGTTATAGTTAGGCTCAGGTTTCACTCATACAAAATCAGAGAAATTCAGCAGTTATAGTTAGCTGAGCTAACTATAACTCGCGCCCCGCAATGCACTGTTTATGACCTCACATATTACATCACTCATGACATGGTCAGTGACATCACTTATAACATCACTGATGACATCTCAAATGACAACACTGATGACATCACTGATGACATCATCCAAAGAATCTCCGACGCACCCACTCACACTCCAATATAACCTTTCATACACCCACTCCAACTTCCGCACTATCATTCTCAAAACCATTGACACACCCATACCAGTACTTGCACACCCACTCACTGATTCATAGGTCTGCACACATATCCACTCACTCACCCATTCAGCGACTCATATACCAACTCACTCACTAATATAGCCACTCATATATCCACTCATACACCCATACAGCCACTCACACACTGTCAGTCACCCATAGAGCTACTCACACACCTACTCACTCACCCATAGAGTCAATCAAGCAGCCACTTACTCACCTATACAGTTATACACACACCCACTCACTTATTCATACAGATACTAACACGTACTCACTCACCTATACAGCCACTGACACAAGCACACACTCGCCCATACTGCCACTCTACAATCACTCACTCACACAGACAGTCACTTCAACACTCACCTATACTGCCTTTCATATATGCAGTTACTCTACCATATACTACTGATATCCATTCACTCACTGACACAGCCACACACATACTCAGTCACCCATACAGCCCCTCACAGATGCCCTCACTAACCCATACAGCCACTGACTCACCCACCCACTCACTCATCCATGCAGGCAGTCTCACACCCCCACACCCCCAAGCCCACACAAACAGACACTCATACACCCAAACAGGTATTCAGACAAGCAATAAATCACCCATATAGCCACTCATGTACCCACTCACCAACCCTTACAGCCACTTAGACACCAACTGACAGACTGATACAGACATTCACACAACCTAGTCACTCACCCATACATTCACTGAGACACCAAATCACTCACTTATACAGACAGGCACGCACGAACAGAATCATCCATACAGGCATTCATACATCCACTGATTCAACAATACACCTAGGTATATATATTTAACACTCAGAAACTTTTTTAAAACACTCACAGTCACTGGATGATGTCATCAGTGATGTCATTTGAGATGTCATCAGTGATGTCACTGACCATGTCATGAGTGATGTAATATGTGAGGTCATAAGCAGTGCATTGCGTGGGTGTGCGAGTTATAGTTAGCTTAGCTAACTATAACTGCTCCATTTCTCTGGTTTTGTAAGAGTGAAACCTGAGCCTATAACGTCTCTGTAACCTTTGTTTTTTCTGTGAATATATATATATATTTATTTATTTGCTGCAACAAGGTATGTTTCATCTTCGTACCAGACGGAAACCACTCACGGGAACAATTCAGGTAGAAAATTACTCTATTGGTGCAGACCCCCAGCTCCCCTGACAGACGCGTTTCGCCTTGCGGCTTTGTCAATGTCAGTTACCAAAAAATAAAAAAATAAATATTTATTTATTTATATGTATATATATTACCGACTGGCGATTGTAAGTAGACAGGTATAGTTAGGATGTAGTTTCCATAGGAAGAACGTTTTTTCATTTGCCAATAACCGTGGTGTCGTTTGATGAATCCTCGTGAACTTTTCATAACTAGTTTGTTACCGCTCACTTCAGCTGCTGTCTTGAAAGTTTCGGGGTGATCCATCAAGCAGGGGCCGAGGAAAATAGGGGGTCCCAAAATGTGTTTTCCCCATGTTAATTTCCATAGCAACTTTAGATATGGCTACAGTCTGAACTGCTGAACGGAATTACACTAAATTTGCAGAAAGGTAACTGTTGGTCTAGAAAGTGACCTTTTTGTAAATTGGTGTGAATCTGTTCAGTAGTTGCAGAGTTATTTTAAGATTTTTTCAATTGTATATATTGGGACAGGGAGGGTCCCTGACCCCTCCCGATCTCGTGCTGAGATCTGATTGGCTGCCAACACTTCAAACCATGAAGTGTTGGCAGCCATCTTGGGACTCAGCTTGGGCCGAGTCCCAGAAGAAAATGGGGACACCCAGCAGACATGGCTGGGCCCCGGGGGATGGGGTCTCCAGTCCCAAAATTGGCCCGTGGAGGGGGGCCATGTGGCCCCTTCCCCTTTAAAAAACAATTTAAAAAAAGGCCGGGCTCCAGGGGATGGAGTCTCCTGCGCTGAAATCAGCCTGGAAGTCGGGGGGCGTGTCGCCCCCCTCCCCTATTACATGTAGTCCAGGCCCCAGGGGATAAGGTTCCTATGGCTGAAATTGGCCCTGGGAAATGGGGGCCACGTGGCCCCCCTCCCCTAATAAAAGTTTTTAAAAATCTGGCCCGGTAAGCCGCCAGAGGCCTGCCCCCTTTCACCATCACTCTGCAAACACGCCCCCTGGCACACTACTAGTTGGAGGATGTAGTCCCCTTGACTTCCGAAGGTCCTTGGGGGCCAACTACCCCTCCTGTTACCTCCAGTAAGTCCCACATAGTGGGATTGCTGAGAGGTTATCGTAGAACATGATCCTTTTCTCCACCACTCTGCAAACAAGCTGCCTGGTGCACTACTGGTTGGGGGATGAAGTCCCCTTGGATGCTGATGGTCCGTGGGGGCCAGGAATCCCTCCTGTTATCTCCAATAAGCCGCACACTGCAGGATTGCTGAGAGCTGGGCGGAGGCCCTATCCCCTTTCTCCACCACTCTGCAAATGCGCCTTCTGGTGCATTATTGGTTGGGGGATGAAGTCCTCTGGGATGCTGAGGGACCTTGCTGGCCATGAAGCCGTCCTGTTACCTCCAGTAAGTCCCATACAGCAGGATTCCTGAGAGCTGGTCGGAGGCCCCACCCCCTTTCTCCACTACTCTGAAAACGTGACTACTAGTTAAAAAAACATTGAAATTCACTTAAAAAACCAAAGGTTACAGGGACGTTATAGTTAGGAAATAAATTTGAAAAAACCTTAGAAATTTACTTGAAAAACCAAAGGTTACAGGGACGTTATAGTTAGGAAATAGAATTAAAAACCTTAGAAATTCACTGAAAAAATCAAAGGTTGCAGGGTCATTATAGTTAGGCTGAATATATGTATGTATATTTATATATGTATATATATATATATATATATATATATATATATATATATATATATATATATATATCCTCCACAATTGGTTCACTTTCGTCCAGCGTTTGCGGCGCTCAATCCAGGTGCGGGACCTCCGCGGTTGAACCAAAACCGCTATTATATCACTCCAACTCCTTCACCACCGAAAGAACGGGTCGCACTCTCCCAGAGTTTTTTTATTTTTTTATTTTTTATTATTCTTCATTACTTGATCAGGATACAGGCGAACAACCAACGCGTTTCGGTATTACATAATACCTTGATAACGGTCATGTTCTGGCGCGAACAAACCCTGTCCTTTATGTTTAAACACTGTTGCGTCATTTCCTGCCAGTCAATACAAGCGCCTCTAAGCATTATGGGTAACGTAGTCCCCATTCAATATTACATGTTACTGTGACTTAAAATGTGTGAGTTATAATATACACACAAACATTTTTTCTTTTTTTCTTTTTTACAAAAACAGTGAAAGTGCAAAAAGAAACAAAAATTATATATATATTATTACACAAAACCGATCAATGAATAAAACGGCTCACACTTGTCCAAATAATACATATTATTTTCAAACGGCAGTGTTCATATGCACATCCTTTCTAGATGAAGGGTTTTTTAGTAACTCAGAGACCAGATCTTTCCCACATACGACGACCTTGATGAGGACCTTCTGGAAAAATGGGAGGAGGCACTAACAGTAAATTCAAACACACTTATGAATATATTGATTGAAAGTGCAGAACGCAAAGTAAACAAACTCCAAACTGAAATTTCACTATTAGAAAAAGAGATCAAAGATCTTAATATTCAAGAGGCAGCAGAAAAGAATTATGTTATTCTTGAGGATATTCTTCTCAGACACCAGAATGAAATTAAGAATAGAAAGGCAAGGCAACTTAAAAGAGATGAAATAGACTACAGAGAGAGCAGAGTGTTTACGTACGCTAGGAAATATGACCAGTTGATTCAGAGTGGCCAACAAGGGGATAGATCCACTAGACTGGGAACCACTTCCATTTCTTCTAGCTCTACCTCACTCAGTGCCCCCTTCACTAGTGAAAGTGAGGCTGAAAACTCAGAGGGTGCTGGACAGAACAAATCTTCTTATTTAAGGGAGGTACAAAGAATAAGAAGAGGGAACAGAACACCACAAACACGGGTAGGACAAGATTCAAAACCCGCAGAGGCAAGAGATCAGGAAAAAGAGGAATACAAAAAGAAGCTGAGATCAGGGGATGCGAGGAACAAATAGGAGAGCAAGATAGAGAGGTCCAAGTTGTTAACCTATCCTCCAAACCTCTGACACCAGGTATGGTCTCTCTTCTTAGTAAGGGATTAAACTTTAACCCATATGAACCAGGAGATATTTGCAGACTCAAAATTGATCTTTTTAAATTCATCAGGGGTCTCAAACTTAAGAAACATTTTTCTTGTAACCCGACTACGAATAAAAATACTAAAAACATTCCTAATGACTGTGGGTCTAATGTACTAACTATACATGATATCCAAGCTACACAATTGCTTCTTTCACTCACGGATCTGGAACAGCCACCCTATGACATGGAATTACTCCTAGAGGAGTTGAACATAGACTCTGACTACAGCATAGCTAGTGGTCTTAAAACTAAATCTAAGTGGACGCCTACTCTTCCTGGGGGCAACTCCATTGATACTTTCTACAAACGAGTATTGGAAGACATTGACAAATATGACAACAAAAGTACTAAAACACGACACAAACACAAAGACAATCTTGCTAGAGGGGAGCACCTAGCACTTAAGACACTGAGCATGGACCAAGACATCCTAATCAGGGAGGCAGACAAAGGGGGAAATGTTGTGGTCATGAACCAAGAAGACTACAAAAATGAAATTTTAAGCCAACTGCAAGACACGGCCTGCTATGAACTACTCTCATATAATCCGATAGGGCCACTTACCATTAGAATTAACAAGCACTTGGCCAATTGGCATTCTGCAGGCCTTTTAAATGAGGAGGAATATATGTACTTGAAGGTCTACAGACCCACCTTCCCGTGCAGGGCCGGACTGGCTACTGGGCATTTTGGAATGCTGCCGAGCTGGGGGCTGATGTCACTGCGGTGGGGGCTAATTTCGTTGATGGAGACCTGCGTGTGCTTCGAAATAAACAAAGCAAAACGAATTTCGTTCAGCACACGCAGGTCCCCATCAACGAAATCAGCCCCCTGCTCGGCAGCATGCCAAAACGCCCGGTAGCAAGTCCGGCCCTGTTCCCGTGGCTATACACTCTTCCCAAGGTACACAAGCACCTCCCCTTCCCTCCAGGCAGACCTATTGTTTCAGGGATGGGATGCCCGACTGAGAGTTTAGCTGAGTACATTGATCTTTTTCTCGGACCGATGCTACAAAATCTACCATCGTACATTCAGGATACAAAACATATCCTCAGTATTCTGTCAGACTTACAATGGCATCCGGGCACTACTCTAGTCACGTTAGATGTAGTGTCCTTGTACACCAGCATCGAACCAGAACTTGGCCTACGCGCCGTGACTCGCCTCTTACACAACAGACCTGCCACTCAGTGGCAGCACACTACCATGCTTGTTTCCATGATGGAACTCATCTTGAACAACAATTTCTTGATGTTTGACAAACACTGGTACAAACAAATCAGGGGAGTTGCCATGGGATCTAAATTTTCACCATCCTTTGCAAATTTATTCATGGGCACTCTTGAGGCGGATTGGATTTGGGAAGAAAAGGGAGTACCTTGGATCGACTCCATTATTTTTTGGGGTCATTACATAGACGACTGTCTCCTACTGTGGTCAGGTACACAAGACAAATTGAATACATTTTATACTCATCTGAACAACAATACTCTCAGTATGAAGTTTACCATTGAATCCAGCACATCCAAAATCGCATTTTTGGATGTGGAACTTTATATCAAGAATGATGAATTGCACAGTAGACTCTTTTGCAAAGAAACTTTGTGCAACGCAATTCTGCACGCGAACAGCTCCCATCCCACACACCAGATTCGGACAATACCATATGGGGAATTTCTGAGAGCTAGGAGGAATTGTAGTGAAGAGACAGACTTTCAGAACTGTTTCACAGACGTGAAGCAGAGGTTCATCAGGAGAGGCTACACACCACACACCATTAAAAAAGCTGAGAACAGAATGGTGAATATACAAAGAGCTGACACATTACGAGTCAACAATCCGAAACAACAACAACATCGTTCAGTGATACTTGTCACTGATTTCAATGGTTTGAACCACATTATTAGGAGAAGCCTCACTAAACATTGGGGGATCCTACGAGCAGACAGATCACTCAATGATTACATTACCAGTTACCCGCAAAATACATTCAGGAGGGGCAGGACCCTGAGAAACAGACTCAGCCCTACTGTCCCATGCATAGCCAACAACTCAACTTGGCTCACCCAACACACCATAGGCTTCTACAAATGTGGCTGTTGTGGGGTATGTAGATGGGCTAAACATGGTACTTTGAATTTTGTCAACTATGACAAAAAAAGATATGACATCAGACACAACATCAACTGCAATACCAGGTTTGTTGTATACATCATAGAATGCACATGTGGGAAACTATATGTGGGAAGCACCATAAGACCTCTGAAAGACAGAATCGGCGAACATGTTAGAGCACTACACCAACGAGATGCTAGATATCCGGTAGCGCTACATGCATCGGTCTGTCCATCACAAGGAGTACAGAAGTGCTTCTCCTTTTTGGCATTGATGTAACCCAACTGAATATACGAGGTGGCAACAGGGAGCTCAGACTAAGACGCACTGAAGCTACTTGGATCATGCGCCTCCATACTGTGGAACATGGCTTAAATTGTGACCATGAAATGCAATATTTTCTAGGGGGCTAGATTCTTAATGAGTTAATCTGACTTCCTTTATACGCTGACATTTGCACACACTGAGAACCGGGACATCGGTTGCGGCAGCGTATCATGTACTTTCTGCAAAATATATGTAATACGATGTCACTTTTTATTTTTATTTTTGCAACTAGTATTATAGCTTGGTGTAATTTTCATTAATTTACATGTATACGTGATATTGTCTCAAACTATAACGTGGCGTGTGGTATAGAATAGCATTCGGAAGATACACGTAGAGAAATACATGACATTTGTCCACACTGAGAACAGGGACACCTTTGCTGTTGCATACCAAGAACATTCGTATAAACATAAAAATGATGTCTTTTAGATCTGTAACTATAAGTTTAGCTCATACACGTGGTCATTTTGTACCTTATTACGGAGCGTGTAACACTTAATAATATTCAGAACAGGAGAATAATTTGATATATTCGTTTCAGTACTGTTTGTCATAGCCAATATATGCACAATAAGTCACCTATCTAAAATGTATGTCACATCATGAGTTTAATCACGGGATGCTGTTCGCTCTAATATTTTGCTGCAATATAAGCACCGATACCATCAACCATGAGCATTTACCTTTGTTTTCTACGAGACATTTGTACCTCAGGCTCCGAGTTCAAGTACCGTTTCTGTTGACATTTTCGAGATTTTTAATACGTTATGTATATGCCGTTCGATGTATTCATTTCACTTCTGACTGTCACAACCATTATGTGCACAATAATTCACCTGTCACAAATGCATGTCACACCATTAATCTGAATTACGGGATTCTGTTCGCTCCAATACTTTGCTGCATTACAAGCACCAAGACCATCAACCATGCATATTTGCCTATGTTCCCTATGAGATATTCAACTGCTGCTCCCAGACTTGACACGCATTTAAAAATTTGAACTTCAGGTTCCCATCGGTAATATCGTTTCAAGTGACTTCGTCGAGATTTTTAAATACGTTAAGTTTAAGCCATTCTGTTGCCCTTGCTCTCCTTTTTCTGAAAGACCTTAATTAAAATGTCCTTTTTGTAAACACGGGCGTACTCTCCAAAATTGTTCATTACATTGAACACTAAAGTTATCACCTCCGGTTAAGGGAGGGTTCCCGTTCTAGTCTTTCTACTCCAGCCGGAAGTATAAATACAACTTCCGGTTTACGTTTCACCTGTGTCCACATCCGGAACACATGACACTGCCGTGAGGAGTGACAGCGCACACGCTCTAGGTCAGAAATAGGCACGAATTTGTGAATAAAGGGCCTGATTCACAGAACTAACTTACGTCAAAAACGTAAAGTTAGTACTTTTTGGTATTCACAGAATACACTTACTCATTTTTGGTATTCACAGAATGAACTTACTCATTTCGGTATTCACAGAAGTTAGTAGTCCTAACTTTAGGACTCCTAAATGCCTTCTGTGAATACCGAAAGTCTTAAAGTTAGGATTTTTCTCAGTTTAGGAGTAGTAAGTTAGGACTCCTAACTTTACTACTCCTAAACTGAGAAAAATCCTAACTTTAAGACTTTTCGGTATTCACAGAAGGCATTTAGGAGTCCTAAAGTTAGGACTACTAACTTCTGTGAATACCAAAATGAGTAAGTGTATTCTGTGAATACCAAAAAGTACTAACTTTACGTTTTTGACGTAAGTTAGTTCTGTGAATCAGGCCCACTGACCGCCTCTCCAATTCCTATATGTTAAAATTTTAAAAAAGCAAATTATCTTAATTCTGAGAGACTGAACGTGAGATCTGTATTTCAGATCCATTTGCAGACACGACCGTATCCTCACCCTGGAAAGACTCACGGCATACATAACGACGGGATCACCATTATCATGGTAATATCCCGCTTCTTCCAGACAAACTCTTTCTAAGAACAACATTTGCTTTGACACTGAGGTCTTTAAGAGTTGTTCATTTTTCCCGTATGTTTTCCTTTTGATTCAGGTGCATCTTTCACAAAACAGTCCATTATTTTAGGACTTTACATTGGCCAGCCGGGTTGGAATTATCACCGGCGGAGCGGTGAGCGCTCGACTTTCTCCTTTTAATTCACACTTGCTGATGTGCCCTTACATTGTGTTTTACTTTGACTTATAAACCCTCGGGGTCTCCTCTCTTCCATTTTACTTTCGCAGATTACCAAGATCACTTTTTTCATCATACAGGTAGCTTTCATTTTCCCAATGACAGACTTCCTTCCTTTTTTCACTGCCCCTCGTATTCTTGCCTTTAGAAATAATTTCTTCTAAGGCTCATGCCAAAATGCCTAATTAACTTGAAAATTGGATTAGACAAGTAAGGTTCAGAGCACCAAACTATTCACCTAAGTGTTTTTCTTAACAGTATATGTTGTGCTTACCTTTTCAATTATTTTTTCACTCATATCGTGTACGGGTAATTAGGGTTTCCACTACTAAGGTGTAATGTCACCAAATATAATACATGTGAGTTTTGTTTCTCTATAAAACATTGTAATGTGTACCACCTGCTGTTCACAATACCCCTTGTATCCTTCCCAGCCCTGAGGAAGTCGTGGAATTAATTTCCAATTGCGACGAAACACGTGCTGACTGGTTTTCTTCTTGCTCCATTGAAAAACGAAATAAAGACAAAGAATCTCTCTACCTACGAAGACATTTGACCTTTGTTTAACAATTCACTTGAACTGTGTTGACACAAGTTTATTGCACAATTATTTTTATGTGTGCCCAGGACTTTGTTGTATTCATATGCACATCCCTCCAGTGGGGATAAGTTCATCATTATGTTTCTCATTTTAATCCCTCCGGTGGGTTTGTTCTGCCATATGGACTGGTTGGGCCCATTGTATTTTTCTATTTTTTTCACTGATTTGTTTCTCATATTGTATTCCAACTTTTTTTTCTCTAGAATATGGGAGACAGTTTATGGGTTACAGATGTATATATAATTCCTCAGATTGATTCAGGCCGTATGGGGTCAAAGTTCTTAAATTCAGGATGTGGCACGCACGTGTTCCAGTACTCTTTTCTTCAGCTCACAGATGGTGCTGCCTACATATTTGAATGGGCAGGGGCACTCAATCACATACACTGTATATTGGCTTTTGCAAGTTATGAGTCCCCGGATCTTCCATACTTTCTTGTTTGCCATTAGGACTTCTGTTGTAGGTTTCCCAATCTGACAAACCTTGCAGTTGTGGCATTTGACAAAGCCTTTAGAAAAGAGTACTGGAACACGTGCGTGCCACGATCAATAAGGACAGAAACAACGCAGTGGCCAAACACATGGAGCTACACCACAATGGGGATTGGAAGGCCCTAAAGTTTTTGGGAATAGACTGTGCCAATAAATAAACGAGGAGGCAAAAGGGAGAAAATTCTTTGCCAAAAAGAATCACGCCACATCCTGAATTTAAGAACTTTGACCCCATATGGCCTGAATCAATCTGAGGAATTATATATACATCTGTAACCCATAAACTGTCTCCCATACTCTAGAGAAAAAAAAGTTGAAATACAATATGAGAAACAAATCACTGAAAAAAATAGAAAAATACAATGGGCCCCAACCAGTCCATATGGCAGAACAAACCCACCGGAGGGATTAGAATGAGAAACATAATGATGAACTTATCCCCACTGGAGGGATGTCCATATGAACACTGCCGTTTGCAAATAATATGTATTATTTGGACAAGTGTGAGCCGTTTTATTCATTGATCGGTTTTGTGTAATAATATATATATAATTTTTGTTTCTTTTTGCACTTTCACTGTTTTTGTAAAAAAGAAAAAAAGAAAAAATGTTTGTGTGTATATTATAACTCACAAATTTTAAGTCACAGTAACATGTAATATTGAATGGGGACTACGTTACCCATAATGCTTAGAGGCGCTTGTATTGACTGGCAGGAAATGACGCAACAGTGTTTAAACATAAAGGACAGGGTTTGTTCGCGCCAGAACATGACCGTGATCAAGGTATTATGTAATACCGAAACGCGTTGGTTGTTCGCCTGTATCCTGATCAAGTAATGAAAAAAAAGGAAAAATAAAAAAACTGCAAAAACTCTGGGAGAGTGCGACCCGTTCTTTCGGTGGTGAAGGAGTTGGAGTGATATATATATCAGCTTCGACCGAGTCCCCCAAAAAACTTTTTAAAAAAATAAAAGGGGCAGGGTAGGAATACCCGAACCACATAAAGTTGGTCCTGGGGTCCCACAGTGAACCCGACAGGCCAAAAAGCATTTTAAAAATAAAAATCTGCCACGAAATGGTGATAATTACGAATTTGCAGGAAAATAATATATATATATATATATATATATATATATATATATAATATATATATAATATATATATATATATATATATATATATATATATATATATATATATATATATGTCATTTACCTTGTGCATACCTAGATACAAAACAACTCAATTCGATATGAGAGGGAGTCTTGCATTCATGGTGCTAAAGAGACACAGGCAGTGTTGGGCACATACAGGGATCGGGTAGGAAGAAAGTGTATCTGTAAGATGAAGACAAAGGTACAGGGGAGGGAACAACAATCGTAAGAAAGGGATGTCTGGCCAGAACAAGCATAAGCTATCAAGCAAGATAGCTACAGCTTGTTCCTTTTATTGTAGCCTGTAGGATGAGGTGCAGAGCCTAGAATGTGGCTACTAATGGTGGCCTCCATTGACATATTAGAGCATTCTGGAGAGAATTTTGTCTGCCCCTGCAAAATAATGTCAATCAGTGGCATTTTATATACATGTTGTAAGTGACATAGTGATACATATAGTAACTTGGAATGCCACTGGGCTAAGCAATCCTATCAAGAGGAGAAAAGCCTTGGGTCACATTGGGAAACTAAACTTGGATGTAACTCTTCTGCAAGAAAATAATTTGCAGGACAGTGAAGCTGAAATGTTAAAACACCATTTTGCGTATGCGGAGTTAGGGAATTGGGATGAGATGAGCCGCTACACTAGTCCCACCTCCATATTTTTCCTCTCCCACATTGCAACCTATATCCCTTCTAGGGACTGATAATTTCCAGTATAGAGCCTGACAAGGAGGCCTACCAGCTTGTGCCATCCTTGGTCGCCTAAGGACTGTTGTAGATGGCAATCGGGTGCGTTATTGTTGAGTCAGGACACTCTGTGACCTGCTGAACTAAATTGCACCTGCTTGTCCAGCCCCAGATCTATATATGCAGGCCTTGTGAAATACTTTCAAATTTGCTAATCACTACCGTAGTTTGCTGCTGTCCTTAGCTTACAAACCTTAGGAAATGCTGTGTTTGCAGTTTAACAGACATTGTTTTCCTTTGTCCTCTCTCAGAGCTCTGAAGACACTGATCCCAGTGACTGATTTTGATGCCATTAAGAGAAGTGGGATTAGCCCAGTTCACTCAGCTGCGGCAGGAGGACATCCTCAGTGCCTAGAGCTCCTCCTTAAATGCAACTTTGATGTCAATTTCATGCTGCACCCTCGAGTTCGCAAAGGATATGATGATCAGAGAAGGTCTGCTTTGTATTTTGCTGTTGCAAATGGAGACATTTACTCGGCTAAACTGCTTCTGGATGCTGGAGCTCTGCCCAACCAAGATCCTGTCAACTGCCTGCAAGTGGCTTTGAGAATGGGCAATTATGAGTTAGTAAATATGCTGCTTCGCCATGGGGCCAATGTGAACTACTTCTGCCGCGTTAACACCTTGCACTTCCCCTCAACCCTACAGTACACCCTCAAGGATGAAGTTCTGTTAAGGATGCTACTCAACTATGGCTATGACGTGAAGCTATGTTTTGATTGTTGTTATGGAAACAAGGAGCACACTCCGGAAGGATACGAAGGATGGAGTTCTCCTGTTATTAAAGACACCATGGTACTTTGCAAGCTATTCATGTGTGGTAATGGCATGTGTTCCAGTCCATAGCATTGCTTCTAAATGACAAGTATACTAGTGTTTATCTCTCTTTTCCTGTGAATCACACATACACGAGTTTGGGCATTCTGCATTAGGGAGTGCTTGGAAAGTATAACAATACTAAAATGGGAATAAGAAAATCTACAACCTAAATTATCCATGTGAAAAAGTGGGAAATCTATGTTTCATAGTGTTTCTTCCTACGATTTTGATAGATGTCTGACTTTTAAGGGATAGACACAAAATCCCAAGCGTGTGTATGAAAATACATTCCATGTATGCTCCTACTGTCTTACATTTATCCCTTCATATTGTTCACAGTTTGGAAATCTGAAGGCGTAAATGTGCATTTGCACTTTTACTTTTTTTAGCCGTAGGGAAAAAACATGTGGCATGTTGGGTGAACAAAAACATTGGGATGTGAATGCCCACAATTTTATGACTTTGGGCTTACCCATCAAGGGGACACCCATGCGTAGAAACAGTCTTGTATAATGGCTTACTAAAACCTAATATACAGTTTCAAAATCGAAGATATCGGAAATGCTGTATGTAGCGAGCCAACTCAATTCACCCAGAGGACACGGATGACACATTTTTAAACATTAACATTTCCTTGCTTTCTCCACAGGACATCTGTAATCCAATATCTCAAAACCCACGTACTCACATGGGGATAGTAGAAACCATTTGTAACTGGCCATATGGAATTTCAACCAGGATTGGCTACTAATAATTATCCATGATTTAGCCACTTCATTTTGATCTTTCAGATTCAGGTGAATGTTGCAAAGTTAGATGAATAGAACTTTTGTTGAAACTCCATTTACCAGTTTTTGGGCATTTTCCCAAGATACTTAACCGTTAACAAAATGTACCCCAAAACAGCTGATATTTCAGTTTCACAACAGTTGACCCAGGCTTATATAGATGTTCTTTTCATAGAGGAATTGCAACAAACATCAGTGCTTTTAAGAAAAACTGGTGAAAACTTTGCCATGGACACGACAAAAGGCTTTCTTTAATAACGTTATGTTACTTTTAGGGTTTAGTGGTGGGTAGTGGTATAGGGTGGTAATATTACACAGACAAGTCCCCGTGTCCTGAAATGACAGCTGCACCATTACTGTTCATGTTGCGGCAAGCGAATCAGAGTGTAAGTTCGTGAGAGCCTTCACTCCAGTGAGAATGAAAAAGCCAGCTTGGCTTATCAGATTGCTCTATTATTTGAAGTTGTATAAGCGCATGACTCTCAAAAGCCTGCCCACAAACCCAACCGCCCATATATATAAAAAAAAATGAATCTTAATTTCTAAAAATTGACATATTTACATTAAAAAAACATGCTTTCTGAACCAAATTCTAGCTTTCTGCCAAATTTGGTGTATTTCCGTTGTCGCAGCTTTTGCTGTATTGCGGTTCAATTTTCCTATGGAAAATTGCATGGGCAAATTGAGTTTTGAGACACAACCTTTTTTCTCAGCCGCTGCTTCACGGACCACCTCAAACCTTTCCAGGAAGGTTTTTTGTGATGTGGTGTAAATTCGTTCAGTAGTTTTTGAGAAATTAAGGTTGAAAAATAGTTGTATGTCTGGACAGTTGGGTCCGCGAGCGTCTTGATAGACTTTCTCTGGAGCTGCAATTTAAAACTAGAGCATTCTGCTTGGCCCAGGTTGCTTTTCTCCCTTGGACCATCTCCCTCCCGTGGAAGTGAGCGATCTGATTGACTGCCAGCAACATAAGAAAAAATTTGCTGGCAGCCATTACAGGACTCGGGGACTTAGTCCCTTGTCCTGAAATTAAAAACAAAAAATAGAATAAGTGGGCAGGGTAGTAATACCCTGAGCCCCTAGGCCCCATGTGGGGGACCCAGAGGAACCCCCTGGGCCCCAAAAAAAAGATATCTGCAAAAAATACTGCGATCCAGCAGGATCGGGAAAATAAATGGCAGCAGGGCCACATTTTCTGTGTTTACGCCACAGGGAGCCCACCCCTGTTTTCATAAAGGGAATAGGCTGTGTGCCGGCCCACCCCAGGGCCGAAATTTGTGTATATGGGGAGGGGTGTTGCGCACCCCCTCCTCAAGCCTCTAGAGGCCACGGGGAGCCCTCCATTTTATTTTTAGAAATGGCCCTGGGTGATGGGGTCCCCAGGGCCTAATAAGGCTCGGGGAGGGGAGCCGCAGGGCCCCCTTCCCCTTTAATTAAAAAACAAAAGGCTCTGGGGGATAGGGTCGCCATGGCCTTAAAAGGCCCGGAGAGGGTGGCCGCACGACCCTCTCTCCTTTTAACCTATAGGTACGTCCCTGGGGGATGGGGTCCTCAGGGCCTAAGGAGACTCCGAAAGGGGGGGGCACATGGCCCCCCTCTCCTTCATTTTTAAAAATGGCCCTGGGGGATGGTGTCCAGAGGGTCTAACAAGGCACGGGGAGGGGGGCTGCGCAGCCCACTTCCCCTTTAATTAAGAAATACAAATGGCCCTCTGGGATGGGGTAGGAATATACGACGCTCGGGAGGGGGACCACGTGGCCCTTTCATAATATATGTACTGTACTTGGGGATGGGGTCCCCAGAGTCTAAGGAGACTAGGGGCGGGGTCTGCGCGTCCCCCCTCCACTTTCTAGATAAGTGCATGGCCCTGGGGGAGGGTGTACCCAGAACCTAAAGAGCATCGGGGAGGTGGGCCACGCGTCCCCCTACCCTTTAATAAAATATGGCCCTGGAGGATGGAGTCCCCAAGGTCAAGCCCTATGGCCAACCCCCAGCATTGTTGAAGGCCGTGTGCAGTGAGGCATTGACTGCCTTTGGGGGAGGTTTGCTGGAGGACCTGGCCGCAGGCCAGGTCTTGTGGCCAATCCCCCACTACACACGACCAAAGGCTGTGTGCAGTGTGAGGCTGGCTGCATGTTGGGGATTTGGCTACAGGTAAAATTTGCAAACAATTTTTCTACTGAACAGCATCGTGATTACCTATTTATTTATTTGTTTTTTATAAGTACTTGTACCACCACTGGGCCGTATCCAAGGATAAATCCTTACAGCCCACAAAACACCATGCTACGACCATTATCACTTTCATCTGGAGGGTAAGCTTCAACTGACAAAAGCACTGAACCCTCTCAGTCCAAAAAAACACATGAGGCAACCACCCCATGTTTATAAGGATGTCTATGGCAATTGGTTTCGCTTACAGAACCCAAGCAGATAACAAGTAAAATAATACAGAGGCACTTTTATTTGTGTGGAACCACAACTGAATCTGTAGCATGCTTTTAATGTAACTAGTGCCCCCTCATGTTTTCAGTATACATTTCTAAACAAATTGGCAATAGAGGTGGGTATAACTTGTGTAATTCTATTAATTCACGCAGAAGTACCTAAGATTTCCCAGAAATTATGCTTGAATTATGCGATAAGAGTAATTCTGCGCTTAGTGCTATTTGTTAGAGCATAAATCCCCCTTGCGTCCAAAATGGACGTGAGGATGAAGTTTGTGCTAAGGAATAGCACTAAATGCAATACGACACAAATAGTGAGCCCGAGCAGCCACTCATGCTTGTTAAATGTGCTCTTGCAGTAGGATTTTTACCCCAAAATACTCTTTATAATGCAAGGAGGAGTGCTTGCATAATTATTGGTAATTCTGTGTCACGCTCTGATTACTTCAGCATATTTGAAATTCCACTCAGGCTTAATTGGCATATCCTCAAGAGTCTCACAATGTCACAAGGCAACCTACGAAGAAAACATATGAAAAACACAGTGGGGCAGAATTACTAACTTTTCACCAACACAGGGCAGCAAGCAAAGTTGCTGCACTGCGTTGCATGAAAGGGAGACAGCAGAAATGCACCATATCAACTAAGATATGGTGCATCTCTGCAGTCTTGTAGCGCGTGCTCACTGTGTGCTGCCCAGCATCAACGCAGGCACCCTTGCACCATTGTGCAAGGGTGCCTGCATTACAGGCAGGACTGTTTTTGTGCTGAAAGGTATACCTTCTTGCTCAAAAACAATCTTTTAAAGGCATTTTCCTCTTTGTTTGTGTGCTGCAGAATGCAGCACGAATAGCATGAGCAAGTAACAAGGCGAAATAAAAATATTTCTCTTTGATTTGATTGATTGATTTGAAAATTTATAGAGCGCGCGAATGCCCGGGGGCGTCTTAGCGCTAGGTCAATGTAGAAAGGACTGCCGAAGATGTAGGGGTCGATTCCGATTCGGGCCGCAAATCTCTCCGACCGAGCCGGACCCGGAGAGATTTCCGACCGAATCGGACCCGTGCAGTCCGACCGAACGAGTACGATGCGTCCGTATGTTATCGGACACGAGTCGGTCGGACTCCCATTGAACTCAATGGGAGCCGGTCGTACAACGCGTACGCGGGCTCCCATTGCCTCAATGGGTGCGAGGCGGACAAGGGCGCCCCTACAGCGAGTATGCCGCGAAGCGCTTCGCGGCGTACACGCACAGGTAGGGGGACCCATGGGTCCCCCTGTGTGCGCCTCGCACGGGTACGCAGTACAGGGGGTCCGACACGGACCCCCAAAGTACGGCTCCGACAGCGAGTTCGAGTCGGACGGCGCGAGTCGGTCGGAGCGGTCGAGGTGCGCATCGTACTTACCCGGCCGGAAAACGTCTCCATTGCGCGGTGCGGATCGGGTCCGACCGAGTCGGTCGGAGCGGTACGACCCGGGTACGAGTCGGTCGGAGCGGTCGGGTCGCCCGGACGAGTCGGTCGGCGAATTCGCATCGTACTCGCTCGGCCGGACCCACGTACGGTTCGGTCGGGAAACAGGCTTTCGCATGGCTTTTTTCCCGACCGAATGGTATTGGGTGCGCCTCCGACCGAGATCGGAATCGGCCCCGTAGTGCTCTAACTAGGCGGTAAAAAGCCAAGTTTTTACGGCTTTTCTGAATGACAGGAGCGAGGGGCTGTTTTTTATTGTAATTTGGAGAAGGTTCCAGGTCTTGGCTGTCTGCAACAGGAAGCTTCTCCCCCCCCCACCTAACCTGCTTGAATTTAGGAACCTGTATCAATTTTGCCTGACCAGACCTCAGGCTCCTGAGTGGCTCGTACCGTTTCAGATGTGTTTTTAAAAAGTGTGGTCCTGAACCGTGGAGGGCCTTGTAGGCTAGGCAGACTGATTTAAACCTTATCCTCTTCTCCATTGGTAGCCAGTGGAGGGCTCTTAGTCTGTGGTCAACCGGCTCTGATCTGGCGATGTCCAGCACCAGCCTTGCTGCTGCGTTCTGTAGATGCTGAAGTTTTGTCAGATGTTGGATTTGTATCCCAGCATACAAGGCGTTGCCATAATCCAATCTGGACAAGGCCAGTGCCGTTACTAGTGTTTTGCACGAATCTTGGGGAATAAAAGGCAGTAATCTTCTTATCATTTTTAGAATGAACCACACATTGGAAGACAGTTTATTTATCTGGGCGTTAAAAGTCAATTTATTATCAAATATAACTCCCAGATTTCTGACTTTGTCCACTGGGGTAGGGCATTCGCCCAAGCTATCGGGCCACCATTTTGGCGACCAAAAATTCGTATTTGCCCCCAGCAGCATAACTTCAGTTTTATCACCGTTTAATTTTAAGCAGTTGAGCTGCATCCAATTGTGTCATGCAGTTGTTGAATCGGTCGGCTGTTTCCTCCATGTTGTTGGAGACTGATACCACTATTTGGGTGTCATCTGCGTAGGAAACTGGTAGGAATCCACACTTTCTTATTATGGATGCCAGTGGAGCAACGTAAATATTAAAAAGAGTAGGGCTCAGGGAGGACCCCTGAGGTACTCCACATGGTGAGCTGAAGGGTTTGGATGTGGAGTCTCCTAATTTAACTGAAAAAGTTCTATCAGTCAAATATGAGGATAGCAGCTTGAGTGCATTGTTTTGAACTCCCAGTTCTGCTAGCCGGGTCAGGAGTATACCATGGTTCACCGTGTCGAAGGCCGCCAATAGATCCAAAAGAATCAGGGCGGCCTTCCCACCGGCGTCCAGTATGCTCCTGAGTTCCTCTACTGCCATGATCAAGGCTGTCTCAGTTCCATGTTCCTCCCTGAATCCATACTGAGATTGGTCCAGAAAGTTTGCAGAGGCTAGGAAATTTGACAGCTGTTTATTCAGCAGTTTTTCCAACACTTTAGATGGGAAAGGGATTCTTGAAATAGGTCTGTAGCTACTGGGTTCATTAGGGTCCAGATTAGGTTTCTTGAGAAGAGGAAGGACTGATGCTGTTTTCCAGGCATCTAGAAAACAGCCGGACTGTATTATCTTTGTGAAAACCAAATTTAGTTGTTCGCTAAGTAGTTCTGGGAACATATGCATAACCTTAGGTGGGCAGGGGTCTGTTAAGTCCCCAGACCTAATTGTCATCATCACCTGTCTAATCTGTTCCGCTGATGGGGCGAAAAACAGAACCCCGAATTGGAGTTTTGGGTGTCCATGCCTTGAGTAGGGTGTAGATAGAAGAGATCAGAGTTGTTGATGGTCTTAAAAGAATCATATGCTGACTTGACTTTATCGACAAACAACTGTCCCAATGTATTACATAGTTCTATGCTACATTCCATCTGTTTGTTAGTGGCAAGGTTTGCTAATTTTTTTACCGTGGCGAAGAGCTCCTTACTGGAGTTCTTGGCCTCGTTTATTTTTCTTGTAAAATAATAACTTTTTTCTTCTATAATTAGTTTTTTGTATATGGCCAAAGTTCTGACATATTCGTCTTTCCTCTGTTGCTCATAATTAGCCCTCCATATTCTCTCTGCCCTTCTACACGCTTGCTTTTGCGCCCTCAACTTTTCAGTGAACCAAGGTTCCGAGGGGTTTTTCCTCCTGGAGATAACACTTTTCAAGGGGGCTACAATCTTGACTCCTGATTTGATCCGGCAGGATACCTGATCAGCGGCTAAGTTGCTATCTGGCCCGATTTCTGGAGTGGTCTTGAATAACTGCTCCTGTAGTCTAGGAATGTCAATCTTGGCCCAATCCTGATAGGTGCTGTACCTGGGATCAGTTGTGGTGGCTATTTTTACCTGATTCACCTTTATATTGAATATTATTGCTTTATGGTCTGACCAGGGAACGGGCATTATTTCTTCAATTTCGATGTTTGTATTGGAAGTAAAAATCCCATCAAGCGTAGGCCCGGCCACATGCGTATCATGCTTGATGATCTGGTCCAGAGAGAAACCAGCCATTGCCTCTACCATTGATGCAATGTTATTATCAGATTTCTTTTCTAGATGTAGATTGAAGTCCCCTAGTTTGGTGAAATCGGAGCCCATTGAACTGGATTCTTAAAAAGGACTTAGTAGCTGTAGCAAAGGGGTTTTTACCCTCGGTGGTCTATAGATCAAAAGACCTTTTAATGTGTAATTGTTAGTGATTGAGATCTGAAAGGATAGCATTTCACAGTCGTGGCTGCTACCCAATCCCGAGCCCCTTGCCTGCAGCTCTTCTCTAAAAACAATGGCTAGACCCCCCCGCTTCCATGTTCTGTCAACTCGAATAACCGAGTAGCCTCCTGGTAGAGCTAGAACGATGTCTGCGTCTGATGCGCCATCTGCCCATGTCTCTGTGATGAATGCTAGGTCGAGATTGTGTGCTTCAATTAGTTCGGCCACTTCCGTATTGTGTTTTACTAGTGAACGTACATTAATTAGCACTGCCTTGATGACTTTAGTAGTCTTCCTGGTAGGGTAGGTGCATTGTGGTTTTAACGCCCTGATTTTTGTAAAACTGAATGGCAACTGGCAGTTCTTACACTGCTTAGTCTCTACCTGCAAATCCAATGTTGGGCAGCATGTTTTGGCCCTGAGTCTGAGCAATTCTTTACTTGTATATGTTAACATCAAAGGATTTCCCTTGTTACACTTGCTTAAGGGAGGTGTAGCTTTTTGACACATTCCCAGAATAACTAGCTTTAGTAAATCTGGAAATGTGCCAAAATTCATGGGCGCATGCTTGGAAATGTCCATGCTCCACCCATGGAACGCCTCCCTAGCGCAAAGTACCGCAAGACAGCGCTATGCACTGCTTTGTGTTACTTTCGGGTAAAAAATCACACACAAAGCCACGCCAATCTGATTGGCGTGGCTTTGTAAATCACACATAAAATTTTGTGTCATTGCTATGCCTAAAAAGTGGAGAATCTAAAACACAATGGGCCTTATTAATGATGCCCAGAAAGCCTCCGACCACAGGTCGGAGGCTTTCCGAGCCTCATCATGGTTTCATTTCCAACCGCCTAATTACAATATAGGCAGTCGGAATTGAAACCGGCCAGTCATTCTGTCTGGATTCCGACGGGCTCAAATAGCCCGTCAGCCAGTCGGAGACGGGCCAGTAATCCCTTTGCATGGCGTGTCCACTGTAGGGATTGCGATGCTCTGTTTCCGGCAGACTTTCCATGCCGGGCTTTCCGAAATGGAAAGCCTGACAGAAAGCGAGTTTGGGGGCATCTAGCAAGACCCCCCGTTTCTCCTTGCTGCCTCCGGTTGGGGGCCGAGGGGTCACCTATGGTGCCCCCCTGCCAATCCCTGCACCCCGTGGCAGGCACCTTGAGGTGCCTGCCACGTGGTCCAGGGATGAACAGAACCTCTCATTTCTCCATGGGAGCTTGTGCTACGTCCGGTTTACAGCCACAGCACAAGCTCCCATTGACTAATGGGAGTACGCGACTGCACTATGTGCGGTCGCTTTGTAATTTCAGTTTCGGGAACGCCGCCCGGAGGTCGGTCGGTCCCGATAACTCGATGGTGTCGGTCAGAGGCAACTTGACCGGCATCGTAATCAAGCCCAAAATGTTAGTAAATCTGCCACTAAATAAATAAATATATATAAATATATACACCATTTCCCAAGTATACATTCTTTTACATAAAATGGATACGTTTTACTCAGTGAATTCTCTTTAAATGTATACTCCTTGTTGTAATGTGACTGTCATACTTAATCTGACAACTGGTCTCTATTGCTGGTATCTTAAAGGGGATGACACCAGCACAGGCAGAAAAACCAAGCATTGGCAAAGTAAAGTAATCTGCCTTGCATTTTGAGTCCTGGCTAAAACATTAAAACAGTAAAAGGGAAGCTTTCAACAGTGGAAAAACAAAACAAAAATGATTACATTCTCTCAATAATGCACCTATGAGATAAGGAATTTAATGTGTGATGATTCAGTGTAGATTTGAGATATAAAATATATTCCTCATGGATTGCAGTGCCATCACTCCATAGGAGATGGGAGAATACACTAAACAGCCAATAGCATGAGATGAGAGAGTAATAGTGCTCTGGGTGGAGTCAAAGCCCACTCTGTATATTGCAAAGAATTGGTAACAATAGGTCAAGCGGACAGCTGCTCTATCAAGCTAGACCTAAACAGCTGGTGATAAACTATACATAAGGTGTGCTTCATTTATGATTTGTGTTCTGAGCATCATGTGCAGGAAGAACTGAATTATGAACTGTATCTTGTTAACACACTCCTTGGTTTCTTCCTCAGTTCTGCGAAGTGATAACACTTACCTGGCTGCGGCATCTTTCTGGAAATGTGGTGCGGGCGCTACTTGACTATGTTGACCATGTAGAACTCTGCTCAAAATTAAAAGGTGTTCTTGTAGAACAGATGCTTTGGCCTGAAATCAACACAATTTTGAGTAAGTATCAGAAAAACAACACATTGTTTGTTCCCTTAATGGAACGTTGTAATACTATGAGGCTCCACTGAAGCCAATGGAGTGACAAAAGGAGAATGATTGCCAGTATAGCCATCAGCAGTGGGCTTTAACGCGCCATTAGTTCTAAGTGCATTCAATGCATTGCTTAACGGTAGCACTGATCCTGTGCTCCCTCATTGGAATGCTGAGAGTGGGACAATCAACCAGATTCTGTAGTCAATAACTACTAATACAGGCCCCCAGTGGCAGCCCTCACATCAGACAACTAATTTTGAGAGGGACATGATATAGGGTTTGTTGAAAGATCAAGCACACCCCTCTCCTAATACCATTACTGACTTTGGATCCATTCAATACCAATCGTAATGGTCATTTACCCTCAATATAGCCCTCACCTATATCACAAACTCAGGCATGGCTTAGCAGATGAAAGGTATGGCCATCAGCTTTGGGTTCTCATGCTATATTAAATTTAGTCCTTTACCTGCACTCCAATACCATCTCTAAAAGGCAGCACTTTGAATTTGAATTTATTTATTAACTGTGCAATTAATTAAAATCATTACAGTAAAAAACATAAAAATGAGCAGGTAAAAGAATGGTCACAGTAAAAGTATAAAGGGATCAGATAGAATTTGGTTGGTGTACCATCCCCCCTCCCCGCGGCGCCCACTCGATCAGTCAGAGCAGGTGGTCATTGTCATGTGTCCTTGCACAAAGATTCTGAGGTACCTGCGTTAACCTTGGTAGTTTTCTACTTCCGCAATCTGTAAGCCAATCTCCTTGGCCCTTCCATTGAGAACCATTGAAATGGTGCGGTCTCAGTAGGACGGGTGGGTAGGTGCAGGGCTCTGTACTTGTTTGAGGGTAAGCTGCTTTATCTCCTTATTGTACCGTGCTGGACACCCTGGTTTGGTTAAGTTCGTTTGCAGCCTTTAGAGCAATCCTAATCAAATGGGTAAATTTCCCCAGTCTCGCGAAGGTCATCATAGTTGTTTTAGAAAAACACAAGGCTGACGCTTCGCTACATGTCTTGGTTCCCATGGTGATACAAACTGGGCGAAGAAGTCGTCGGCGTTCGTTCCTAAGGGCGGGGCAGCAGCATAGGAGATGTAACCAGGATTCTCTCATGTAGGAGCACAGTCTGCAGTTTGTGGATTCCCCCTTGCGGGCCCATGCAGGGTTAAAGTCGGTGATTCCTAGTATACATAGTCTCATGAAGAGGATTTTGGTTCGGGCTTGTGGTGTCAGGGCCTCGTTTAGGTAGGGTTGTGCCTTGCCTACCATGTAGGAGCTGTTCAGCACGACTAAGTGGGGGCTAGAACTAAGAGATTTGAGATCCAGAACAAATGATGTCTCGCGGACTTGTTTATTTATGGCTTTTTTCCAGGCATTTAGTGGAATTTCCGGCAATGGTATGCTCTTTTCCTCGATCTTTAATGTGCTGAGCGCTTTGCCCAGACTGGTGTGCCATACTGAGCTTGGCCCCTCAAAGATGACTCTCAGTTGTTGTCTTAAGGAATTTGTTGGGCCCTTAAAATCCTTAAGTATAGTTTTATAATCTCCCCTTGGCATATCAGGTCTGGCCTTGCCAGGCCTAGCTCCAGTCTTAGCCTTGACTTCCTTGCCGACCTTGGGATGGAGAAGACTGATTTATACGCTTTGGCTTGGGCTGCGATAAGAACGGCGTCCTGCGACCCTGGGAAAGCCTGGTGACCATAGGTAATGGCTGGCATCAATTTTGCCTTTAAGGCGGTCAGTATTGGTCCGGCAGTGGGGCTGATCAGATGTAAGCTCAGTTGCTTTAACAGGAAAATAACCTTATTGGCCTTAGAGGACTGCTGTTTCAAGTGGACGTTTGCCTTGGCCCGTTCCGTGAACCAGACCCCTAGATAGTTATAGGATGCCACTGTACTGATTTGCAAATCTCCCATTAGCCACTGCGCTTTTTTTTTCAGGTGGTAGCTCCCAAAAATGACGACCTTTGTTTTCCCCTGGTTGACTGTGAGATTGTTGTTGTTGTTGAATTGGTTCAGTGCGTTTAGGGCTCTCTGAAGGCCCACCCTCGTGTGGTCCATTATGGCAGTGTCATCGGCGTATTGTAGCACCGGCAGCCTCATACTGCCTCATACTGCCTAGTCTTGGTGCTACTAGGCTGGCTCCTTTCAGGGCGTCCCCCAAATCCGCCGGGTACAGGTTGAAGAGGATGGGGGCCAGCATGCATCCTTGTTTCAGCCCGTTGTTCGTTGTTATTTTGGGGGACACTGTGCTGGAGCTGGTTTTGACCCGCACCCAGGTGCCTTCATATAGTGATCTAATTGCTTTCAGTAGGTTTGTCGGGATGCCCCAGTTTTCTAATTTCCACCATAACCTGTTTCGTACCACTTTGTCGAAGGCTGTGCTGTAGTCAATAAAGCAGCAAAAGAGTGGTGGATTTTTCTTTTTTGCTGCTTGAGTAGCTAGGTGCGCTAACGCCAGTATGTTATCCATTGTCGATGACTGAGGTCTGAAGCCGGTCTGGTAGCAGGGAATAATGCTTTTTTCTTCGGCCCATGTCTCCAGGTCCTTCAATAAGAGGCGGGCATAAGCCTTGGCTTTGAGGTCAAGCAGAACAATGAGCCTATAGTTCGATGGCTTTAATCGATCCCCTTTTTTAAAAATTGGGACTAGTATGGAGCCCCTCCAAGAATCAGGGGTTTTTGCTGTCATAAAGGAGCAGTTATAAAGAGGGGTTAGGACGGATGCCCAATAATCAGGGGCCTTTTTGAAAACCGGTGCGGGTATCCTGTTTGGCCCAGGGGCCCCATCATTCTTCATGTTCTTAAGTATCTTGATGACCATTTGAGGGTTTATCTGGGCTGGCGGTGTGCAACGCATCTCGGCCTGGTCTCCCTGACCCTCGAGGGGGATTTGGGGGCTAGAGGTAGTTTCTCTGGTCTTTGGGTTGGATTGGTGGAGAGGGTCCGCCCCATGTTTGGGCTCTTCTGTGTTGCTTGAGTTTACTTGGGTGATTGAATATAGATGCTTTACGTGGACCAGCCATTCTTGCTCTGCCACTCCATTTTCTCTTTGAACTCCTCTGCTACTTAGCCGGTTTATGTGTCTCCATAGTCCTGATGAATTCTTCTGTTTAAGCAGGGAGAAAACTTTGATCCATTCCCTCTCATGTGGGCTTTTTTGTGTTCCCACCATTTCTTTCTTAGGGCTGCCCTCAATGATGCAATCGGAGTCCCCTCTGTTTGTCTGCCCTCTCTTTTCTTTATTACGAGTGCCTTACGCAAGAGGCGTTTGCTTTCGCGTATGTCCTTAGTTGGGCGGATGCTTCCAGCAGTTCGTTGCTTTTGGACCTGGAGCATTGTGGCTGGGGGTGGCCCAAACCCGCTTGTATCTCCTCAACAATGGTCTCCCAGCCTTTTATCGGTGAAGACGGCATTGCTAGGATCTCTTCCTGTTTTAGATCCAGCCAGTTTTGAAGCTTCTCATCTGTCCATCTGATTCTCCTGAGGAGGCTATGATTTTCATCCCCTCTGGACTCTCCGATGGCTTGGAACTTAAGGGCTGATGGAGCTTCCAGCATGAACACTGCTATTAGTGGCCTATGGTCGCTTTCCGACCTATCCTCGACTGTAAAGTCTTCCATACTGGCCGCAATTGCTTCACTGACCATGATGTAATCGATCCTTGAGATGTCCCGGAAGGTCGTCTGTGGTTGCCCAACATTCGAACGTGCTTCTTTCACAGCGTGAGTTGAGGATAGCTTATGATTGTCGAATAGATCGTGAAAGGGTGCAGCCCTGCCCAATCCTCGAGATGAAGGTGCAGCTACATCGAGATCCTTCATGTTAAAGTCCCCAGCTAGAATTACCTGGTGAGTTTTATATTTATTTAGGAGGTCGTCTATTTTCCATGTCAGTGCCTCCATCTGATCTTTCATGGAGGTCTGTGCCGGGTTGATGTAGCAATTTATTATTAGGAGGCGCAATGGCTGTAAGGTGTGCTTCAGGCCTTCGATCTGTAGGGCTTGCAGCCCGAGTGAATTCAGATTTATTCCTGTCACTGCGAGGAGCTTGCATGTTTTATGTAAACTGATAGACCGCCAGACGGGCGACCAAAGAGGTTCTTTTTTATTGCTGGAACGTAATGTTCATAGAACCCTGCCAATGGAGTGCTAGATAATGCCCAGGTCTCTTGAAGGCAGAGTATGTCTCCTATTTCCATGAAACGCCTCAGGTTTTTATCTTCACTGTTCTTGCTGCTCCCGGCGATGTTCCATGAGATTATAGTTAGTTTCTTCTTAGGCAATGGTCCTCCCCTGGTCTCGCACCTGCCTGGCCTGGTCTCGCGGCAGTTAGGAGTACTTCTGAGTGCTTTCTACGGTTCCGTATTGGTCTGGGAGGGAAGGGATGGCACTGATAACCCTTTGGTTGTTTTGGCATGCGATCCTGATACCCGTACAATCCTTATGTCCCTTCCATCTGTTCTCGGGGAGTCCTGAACTATTTGTCCCATGCAGGACCGACCAAGGGCCCTTGTCCCCCTTGTCTGGTGCTAGGATGTGTGGGTATTTTGGGTTGGGTAGGTTCTGAGCATCGATGCCCCATTTGGCGAGTTGTGTGGAATTGTTCAATATGGCTTGTACTGTTTCCTTTTCCTTCAAGCCCAATATTGTTGAATCGCCATGTGTGTCCCCCTTCATGCTCAAGAATCTCACCCATTCTATATCCCCGGTTTGTAGCTGGTCGAGAGTGGCAAGGTGTTTAAAGAGGCAGAGAATGTTATGCCGATTCAGAATGTCATGCTGTCCTGTGCTGTAGAATCTCAGGGTGAGGACTACCTCATGGACAATGGTTAGTGTGCCGGAGGTTTGGGCCATTTTGTTCCTTCCTAGATCTTGTGCCTCCAGGTTTGGTCCGAGGGATGGACTTCCTTGTTTGCTTATAACTGGTCCTGCTTTGAATTTCGTGCTCTGGCCTTGGATGTTCCTGATGCTGAGCTGGTGCCCGGGGCTTTGCTGTAGTCATTTTGGATCGTCCGGCTGCGGCGGTACTATTGACCTTGATTGCAGTATGGTTTTTTCAGCCAGTGCATGGCTTATATCCTCTGTCGATTGATTCCCTGGAGATTGACCTGTTCTTGTTTGCGGCTTTTGACCTGTCGCTCTGGAATTACTTATTGTGGTTGGCTGTTTTTGCTGTTCTCCAGGGAGCAGGACAGTGTCAGGTGCCTTTTTGCCCCAGTTTTTAGTTATGAAGATTGGGTAGAGATGGCCACCTTTGGGGTCCCCTTGTGGGGATCTGCTGTAGTGTAGTTCCTATTTCCCTGATAGGTTCTGCGCATTGGAATAACATACACTATAGGCTTGGCATAGGACTGAGGTCGGTATGCCCCTATCGTGTATATTAAACTTAATTACTGTGTACCAGCTAGCTCAAAGGCCACTAGAAACTTCTTGGCAACAAGAAGGGAATAGCTTCTGGCAACCACATAACATAAAACCCTGATCCCTCAGGATCGTGGAAACAATATACTACTTTTCATTCAGTCACTCATCTCAGAGAAGTACATAGAAGAAACAGTCGGGTGTGTTTACAATAAAATGTTTTTGCACAGTTGTTATTCTAGTACTGGTAATATGTGCTGCAACAACTGTTGGACAGTAGCAGAGAAATATGGCCTGCAGTGCAGTTAAATAAAAATGCATGGTACAGTTTTACCATTGTGCAATAGTAATGAACACATACATGAAATGCAGAATGCATTTAAGATAAAGCCTATACCCCTATGATGCCTAACTAGATGTACCTAAGTGTACCTAGCATGTGTGTAGGTCTTAGAGAGCCAAGAATCCCCCTAGGATTTAGTTCTAACCCCATTACCTTAGTGGGACTTCATCCTGATCTCGAGCTGGACACCCCAGGATGGGGTGTCCAGCTCGAGATGGGTGGATGGACCTCTGCCAGCTGGAGCTGTGGCATGACGCAGGTTGCAGCATCTCAGGTCAGAGTGTCGGCATGGAAGTCTCGGTCCCCTCTGGTTTGCTTGGGCAAAGGGAGGTATATTTATACCTGATAGGTGCCTTGGAATGTTAGTATTGACATAAAGTCGGTCAGAGGAAGACGTCAGTAATGAACCCTTAGGGAATAGTGGTTTATGCATATTTAATGAGTTCTTGAAGAAATCAATAATCCTGTGCTAGGGAAAATCCCAAGAGCTTAAGAGTCTGTTTCTAAGAACTCGTTGTGACGTAGGTTAGTCACTGTTGGACATAGAGATGACGTATTTAGGATGGACCGTCTTCTGCACCCAGAGCACACGTCAGATAAGGGACAGGGCTAATGTAGGTGAAAGGGCCTGCCTGTCTTTGTGGCACGAAGGATTTGTGCCTCTGAAACGGCGCACCTATGTTAGGGCCTCAATCCAGCACATAACACTGCCATCGGTCTTCCTTGACTGCAGTTGCCTTCCTCTTAGCTTGGTTTTTTTCTGTTGTTTCTTCATCTTCTTTTTTGCTCTTCTTGATAATGGGCGTTCAGGCGTACCGGTTTTGCCGGGAGTGAGTTCTTTCGGGTCAGTTTCCGTGACATCCGGGACTTCGCTGCTCTCTATTGCCCTGCTTTTGGGGCTTTGTGTTCCTTGTGGCGTATTTGCATTGTGGACAGAGACCTCGCTCCTTTGTGCCCCTTTTTGATCCAGTCCGGCTGATGTCAATAAGCCGAATTCGGTTACTTCTGTTTGTCTCACTGCCAGATGGTGGCCGCTTGCTGTTGTCCTATCGTCTGTGTTGCTCGAGGGCCGTGTTTCTCTGCTTCCTTTGACAGTCTTTACTATGTCGGCTAGGATCTCAGGAAGCAACGCCCATTTTTCCATGAGGATTGAGCAGGAACATTCGCCACGGTTGGATAGCAAATACTGGTCGATCCTTTTTTCCAGCTCTTCCACTCTGGAGCTTATGTTAACTAGGCGGCCGGCAATCGATTGTAAAAGATCTATTTGGACTTCCATTTTAGTTGACTGCCACAGTAGAGCTTTATTGGTGTCACTGTTTATTTCAGTCATCGGTGATTTCCGGAAGTCTGCTTCTGGGCTGTCATTGAAGATATAATGGTCCACTTTTGCGTTGATGGCCCGTATAGGCCCTGTTTGTTCTATTTGCCCCCACCCCAGCAGGTTTGGGGTCAGTTCTAGTGTTCTCTCGATTTTTTGGCCTAGGTTTTGGAGAAACGAAGATGTAAGCTCCCCTGCCACTGGAGACTCTAGGGACTGAACGATTGGTTGCTGCCGAGGGCTTGTAGGAGATGGGACTGGCGCCATGCTCTCCGTGCTCTTGCTAACCGAGCTGTGATCGTGATCTTTTGGCCGATGAATTTGCACCATTGTCACTACAGCGTCAGCGTCTTCGCTTAATGCAGTTGCGTGGTCCGTGCCATTGGTGGCGTCGTTTCCTTTATCTGCGAGTATGAAAAGGTTTTGTGCGCTGAGTGGTCCATTTGTTGGTGTGCTTTTGAGTTGTTTGCAGTCCAGATTGGCCATTTCCTGTTCATTACTGTGCTCCAGGTGAAGTGGTGTGCTACCCCTGGGTGCGGCAGTGTGGAGTAAAGGCTGTACGCTCAGCCTTTTAGTGCTATTTTCTTCCGTAATGCTCGGGTCGCACCCATGCCGTGATGTGTTCTCGGCTGCCTGCTCCTGCCCGCCCTTAGTAATGCCCTGGTCGATGCTGACAGCACCGTTTGTCCTGAAGAAGTATCTAATCGACCCCCTTAGTTCTGCATCTTGGGGCAGTTCATTTAAACTTTCCGTGAGTGATTTGCTCCTGGTAATCCGTTTAATAGGGGGGAGCCTGTTGGTAGGGTCCTCAGAGGTCGTATGTTGTTGGCCCTTTTTTTTGGGTCCCATTTTGCGGAGTTTTGCAGAGTTTTGCTCAAAGGAAATGCTGGTGGAGCTTGACTGGTTTGACAGTTATATTTGTTCTGGTTTGGGACTAAAGCCTGGTGGGCTGTAAAATGGGTGGTCGGGGCAGATTTATTCGTTGGCTTTGCTTGCTGGATTTGCCCAGTTTTTAAGGAAGTTGTGTTCAGTTGTGGTCGTGGGGAGTTTGACGTGTCCCCCGCAACTTATACCAGCTGTAGTTGACCCCCTGTTGTTCTGGACCCTGAAGCTGCCTGGTGATTGTACTTATCAGCACAGCTGGGTCAGCTGGGGCAGAGCTGATGCCTTGGTTCTGTGGTCTAGACTCTTCCCCTCTATATTGTTACTATTGGGTGTTAGGCAAAAAAAAGAACTGTTCACTGTTCATTATCCACTGCTGAGGAAGGAAGCAGCCCCTCGCCGGATAACGGATATTAAAAGTGCAGCTAGAGAGCAGGGTGCAGGGAGCCGGGAGCTAGTGGAGCGAGCGGGGCACGCAGGGTAGTCATGGGCTGCCCACCTCCATTATCCCATCAAGGGCGCTTGCCCTATGCTTATGGGTGCTACTTCGCCTACTGAGGATCAAGAGCTCTGAAGCAGGCTCACCTGTGCTCCCCAATGTGCTCCGCGATGCTCCTTAGAGATGGGGCCGTACTCTTGGATTTTAGCTCCCCGCCAGGGAACAGCGTCTTCCTCCGTGCACCGCCTGCTATATGCTGTCGCCCGTGAGTGGGGGCGGCTGCTATCCGGGTCAAGCTAGTTGGAGCTTTGGGGCCACGCTGCGCCAGCCGCTGCCGCTGCCCGCCGCCCGTTGCTTCGGTCAATGTGTGGAGAGGCAGGCAGATGCGGTAAGGCAGGGTGAGTTGGCTGGTCTGGCTAGTCTGGATGAGCTGGCAGAGGCGACAACATCAGCGCTCGGTCACACTCAGCTGGGTAGTTGTTAGATCCCTGGTTCAGCCATTCGGTCTGCCGTTCTATAGTAAACCCCCCGGTGTGCTGAAACCGGCGGGGAAATCAGCAGGGGTCTGCCGTTCTATCGTGGGACCCCCTGTGCGCTGAGACCTGTAGGGAAATCAGCGGGGAGCAGGGGTCGGAGCCGTAAGCAGTTTTGGCATCCACCTGCTCCGTGCTGCTGCTACGGTCTGAACAAAAATGTGGCGTCTGGATTCTCTCCTCGACTCTCTGGATTCTCTCCTCGCAGCACTGCTTATCTGTTTCTTTTAGGAATCTCATTGAATTGGGTACTGTACAATAATGCCCACAACTACAACGCAACCATTGCACTATTGCTTATGGATGTCTTTTATCTTAAACAACCAAGGCAATTCATTCTGTGTACTTTTCATTGCTGAGAACTTCTGATGTTATTTGATGACGTTGGAGGTTATTATAGACTCCTGGCTGTGCTATTTACATTTCAGCCAGTGTCTTGTTGCTTTATGTTATCTGGCACCTCTGATTGTGAAGTAAGGCAAAACAACTTTCATAAGTTATTTGTGTTATCTTTGATTTCCCCAAGAATGTACAGAACTGATACCTTACTACACACTAAACGTTTTGGATAGTGTTTGGTCTTTCTGAGAAAGGTTCTCCATCAAATCCAACCATAGCAGCAAAACTAAAAATAAACATTATTATCACTTTGAATGGTGTGTCTTGATCGTTAATGGTGCTGCGAGAGCATGGTATTGATTGTGGTAGATAGAAATCATTTGACTCATACTTAAGAGTCTGAACTAATACAGTTTATTGATTATGTATCTATGTGACTGCAGGTATGTAGGCATTTCAAAGGGCAAGCCTTGCTCCAAAGCACCAGAGTGTTAAACGATCAATGAGGTTCATATGAGAGGATTCATCAGGCTGTATGTAAAATGTTTTAGACAAAGGAACAAAGGGAGTACATGTAAAGGAATAATTAGAGGTGCAGAGCAGCATTAAGAGTTACAGGTTGGGAGGAAATGGGAGTGCACTTAGAGCATGTCTGTGAGCTAAGGATGTGACACAAGGACAATGTAATGTTTGAAAGAATGGGACTTGAGCTCCATCCAGAAGTGAAAAAGTAATCAGGGCTTGGAGGATCTGAATGGGGCTGGAGATTCAGATTCTGACTCCATTTTTTATCATGTGTGATGACAGGGCTTGGGAACTATACATCTCATGACAGCTTAACTTTCATTTAAATAGAGGCATAAGCATGCTATGCATGCATATCTGGGAAGAAAGCTGCATGCAGCCATGCAGACCATTAATCCCATAATCTTAGAAGGACATACACTGGCAGTGTGTCTTTTAGAGATGAGTGACCAGGCCTCAAGTTTAATGGAGAATAAAAGGAAGTTCCATTGCTTGGCTTCCTGTAAAAAACAATAAGCCTCAGTAGAACATGTTACCAGTTGGACCCAAGATGCAATCAGCATTCTTGTTCCAAAGGAAAAGAGCTATTTGGTGAATGGTGACTTTTGAACTGCAGAGAAGATCTAATCTGCTCAATACCTTAAAGATTATCACTAACCTCTTGAATCTGATTCTCCATAGCACCAGCACCAGAGATCTACAAAGGCTACTAAGAATGTCAGAGACTCTTATGGAGCACAAAAACTAATTATCAGCTTTGCTATAGCTTAGAGTGCACATAAATTATGCAAACAAGTAAGTAGGGAACCCTGGGTAGTTCTTAGGTTTTATGTGAAGAGCTCTCCTTCATATGGAGCACCCTACAGCACCACCAACACTCTAAATCTGCTCACCTCAAGTGGTGGTGAGCAGTTTTAGAATGTTGGTTGTGTTGTAGAGTACTCCATAAGAAAGAGCTGATTTTATCAATCCAGAGCTGTAATACTGTGCCTGGAGTGGTAAAAGGCTTTTGTCATTTTTCTGCTCGGGGTGGATGGCACTGGCTAACCCTATGCTTGAATATATTGCTGAGAAAATTGCAAAAGACTTTGTCATTTTTCTAGATCGGCATGGATATTACCATGCTAATCCTATGCTTAAAAATTCTTTTTTAAGGAAAAGACATTTGAGGTGGGCAGTTTTAGAGAGGTGGAGGTGTTGAAGAGTGTTCCATATGAATGAGCTGCTCCCCAACCTAAAACTTGGGATCTTTACTTTATGTTTTTGAGTTATCCTTTCTTGTGTTGTTCTTCGAAGAGGTCTTGAAAAGCTGCATTTCAGTAGTTTCCCTATAGTGGAGATTACAGGGTAAATCACAGATTAAACATCTGAGGAGTCCAGAAAGGTTAGATACATCTAATGTATTTGAATATAAGTGTTAACACTGTCCCTCTTCCCTGTGCAGTCGTTATCATTTAAAAGATTGTTAAAAGGAAGATGAAACATCACCGCTTCTTAACTTCTTTCAATGTATGAAGTAACACACCACCAGCAGCAGTGCAGCCTGCCAGTCGGCTCCCAGTCTCCAACTGACCACAATGGAACATTACTTCCATGGAGACTGTGAACATTCCTGGCATGAGTTGTACACATGCACTTAAAGGGGCTGTGCATCAAATAACTACAACAAGGTGCCCCACCCTGTTAGATAGAACAAAGAACAATGTGTTCCCATCCATCCAAAAGAATTGCGTGCTTCCCTTTTTGTAGTTAAACTGTGGTTTCTTCTTGGGGTTATGGGAAGGACACGCCCCAAATTAATGTCCTGTTATCAGTGTAGGTACCTTTGGCATAAAAGTGGTCCATCCTTGATATATTGTGAGCATTCCTGGCAACATTCCGACTGCCCCTCGCATTATAGTAACATATTATTGATAATTTGTTTACATTTGTGACAACATTGTGGCTATCCCTGGCATAATAGTGGCTCATCCTTGACATACTGCGCCAATTCCTGTCACCTTTTTGTCTATCCCACGCATGTTGATACCCTTCCTAGTCATATTCTGAATGTTTTAGTCGAAGTTTGGCTGGAAACCCCCTGCCAAATGGAAGACATTCCTAATGTTTAATGGTTATGAGAAATGGATATGAAAGGCAGAACCTGGCCTCCTTAATGGTAATAAATGTGAGTACTTGGTGAAAAGGGACATGTTGATTGTGGGACTAAAGATGAAAAAACGTTACTCCAGGTTAACATAACTATATTGTTTTCGTGGAAATCACAAGAGGGTGGGCGATTGAACTTATTTAGCAAAAATTGAAGTGTAGCACTTCATGGTAAAATGTCTGTAGTTTCAGAAATTGACAAACTAATATTACTAATAAAAGTATTGATTGTCTGAAATATATTTTATGCCGATATTTGAAAAATAATTTATGCTGAATATGGCATTGTTGCTAATTTTAATTCCTTATTACTATTGTTATTTCATGACAAGAGGCATTTCCTCCTCTATACTGCTAAAGCATTATGGGCCAGATATACGAAAGCATTTAGCATTTCTTAACAGACCGAATCGCTATTTCGGGCCGTTAGGAAATAATAAATGGCCTTTCCATATGTACAAAGGCCGTTTGGGAATCTCAAAATGCCATTTCTACCCAGTAGAAATTGCATTTTATGATACAAAAATAGGAAATCGCAAATAGGGATTTCTTATTTGTGATTTCCTAAGCACATGTACAAAGCATTTCCTAAATGTGAAATGGCCATTTAGGAAATGCAATTAACATTGAATCCAAGTTGATGGTAACCATGTGCAATTTAAAAAAAAGCACTCCAAAATGCTTTTTTTAAATGTGCTATAAAGCGCACACATGCCGACAGGACATGTGTGTGCTTTACATGTGCACCACTTTTTTTGTGGTGCATTAAGGGGGGCCTTAGGCTGATAGTCACCCTTGCTTTAGCATTTCTTAATTTGTGATTTCCTATTAGGAAATCGCAAATTAGGAAATGCAAAACCATTGGGCCTATAGGAAAAAATGGTTTGATATTTCCTAAATAACGATTTTGATTGCTATTTTTGTACATTCCATTTTGCATTTTCTAAATAGCGGCTTCTTAGGATTCGCTATTTAGGAAATGCTAAATTGGAATTTCGTACATCTGGCCCTATGTGATATACTAATCATAGCTTTGTCAGATGTGCATGACTTAATTTTTTCCATCTTCTCTGACAAGTGGATACTCATCTTAACCTATAATTGCAATCTCCTTAGAAGGGACAGGGTGGAAAAATTAAATGAAGAAAGATGCTGTATGTGTTTTGGGAAATGATAGGTCATGTCATATTAAACAACCAACTATATAAAGCTCTTTAGTCAATTTCTATGGAAATTGAGCTTAAATATCCTTTTTGCTATCAGTTACTTAATGATTGAGGAGGGTGAGTCCCTACATGCATGGAACCGTTAAGGTTTACCTGTCACACCACAGAAAGTATTGGGACATGTAATTGCTTTCTGTTAGAAATTGGGTTTCAAGTTAGCAGAGGTATGCACCCTATTAAAGCAGGAACCACAATCCTAGTCAGTGTAAGTCAGATAACACACCATAAATTAACCTGTGCTCACCCTCTAGTGTGGTGTGGTTTGTGGCCTCATTGTCTACATTGCTAAGTTAGCTTAGGCCTGGCTGCCATGATGCCTTTTTGCACACGTTACTTTGTGACTTTGTTTTTCCAGCCTCTGCTTGTGCCCGGCTATATTAGAACTGTCTGCCTTTTTGCCTTTCACCTTTTCTCCTGTTCCCTGTGGGTTTCGTCTGCACATCATGTACAAGGTCGAAAAACAACGTGCCTTGTTCTTGCTGATCTGGTCAGCCCCTCGCACTTAGACATAACACAGAATACAGCTGCACTGTAGAAATTTGTGTGCTTTTAATATTGTGATCTCGCTGTTTGTGACACTTGGAGACAAACCTTTCCATGGAGAAGAGCTGTGCTTGTCTGATGATGTAAACCTTGCATCTAGATATTGAGGTATGGGGGTCCGCCTGACAAAGCCCAGAGGTCTTCTAATTTTCATAATAAACTAGTTTATAGCACGGGGATGGTGGTAAGGCCATTTAGCCCTATATCCGCTGTCTTTATAAAATGCTATCCCCGTTTGTATTCTATGGAATTGTAACTATGCTTCTTATTTTATCATTATGCATTATGCTGATAGTACTGGCACGTGTACTGTATCTTAGAGCACGATAGTTGAAATAAACATTTTAAACTATTCTGTGTCTCTTCTTACGCACGTTGTGGACAAGTATGAGTGAGTTATGAAAGGGTGTTCTTGCTCCCACGAGTCCTGAGAGAGACCGTGTTCTGGGTTGTCTAATCATTGGTAGCTTCGCTGCGAATGAGACGCTAAAGCTAGTCGGATTTTGATTGTGGGTACTAAGGTGCATGGTTGGTTCACCACTATACTCCGAGGTCCTATTATCCTGTGCATATCTCTGTATATGTGCAGAATCCCTACAACATGGCGCCCAACGTGGGGCTTCTTATCTGCGAGATGCTTGAGTAGTGCTTGTGCTTGTCCACAACACCCTTCGCATACGCTTCCGGAAACGTGTGTGAGGGTGATACCTCCTATATTGACGTTTTTATAGGTTTTTTCAAGCTTGAAGTTATTAAAAGGTGTTTAGGTTATCCCTATATTGTGCTGCCTCACATTAGGTTGTTGATCATTTCTGGTCTTAATGGCAGATATAAATATACCAGCACATAGCCGCGCTGCGCTCCGGGCTCATTTACTGGCTTATGGAGTGCACGACGCGGGTGTCGCACTCATCTTTGTGGTGCAGGCTGACCCAGCTCACCACTTTGAGGTGTTTTACTCTTGGGTAACTTTTCCGGCGGTGGACGGAGCGGACAATTTGTTTCATGAGTACGCTCTCACTGCCCTACCCAATGCTTATCGGCCTTATCAGGTTCTTGAAGTACCACTTACGGCATGGCAACACCGTATTTGGTTTAATGGCGCCCTCCCACATCCGGTCACCCCGGTTCGCTTAGGCCCCTTATCAATAGACGGGGCCACTTGGCCAGTCTTGGCCGGGTATACCCCAAATCCGCGTTATTTGACGCTTGCGGTTGATGAACTGCGTGCATTGCATACGTCTTTGATACGCGTTCAAAGGGCTTTGGTACAGTATGTTACAGGCAACATCCAGGGAGACCCTCCTGGAGTTGCAGTGCATCCAGCTGGACCGGGCGGTGTAACCATAAGTCCCGTCATGGTTAATTCGTTGATGGGCAAGCGCCCACAAAATAAGGATGATTTGCCTTATTGGCTTCCAGAAAAATTTGACAAGCTGGAGGCTGTTTTTCCAAATACTTCTCCTGTGGAAAAACACAGGATTTTAACGATTTGTTTGCCGAAAGACTTAATTCCCGAGTTGGCAGAATGCAACAACTGGGGCAAGGTATTCGCAGCAGTATATGCGAAGTGTTTCGGCACCCTTCCATGACAGTACTCCCTCTGTAATTAAACGAGTGCAGGATGAACATGGCCCTGAAGTGGCTGTGGAATTGGGGATGAGACTGGTGGGAGTGTTCGATGTGGTGGCTGATCTAATCCTTGCGAACATCAAGGGCGATGCAGTCAACTTTCAAGTTGCTAATGCTTTGGCTTTGGTCCCGGAACCGCACAAGTCTCGCGAATTACCGAAAATTATTACACAGGCTTATAAAACCATTGGCCGCAATAGTCTGGGAGTTAAGCCTTTTGCTAAAACGCAAACTCAATCACAGCCACAACAAAAAACTCAATCTGAGAAAGATGAGAAACCGTTCTTTACCAAAAAGAGCTGGAGGTTGAAGAAACAGGGTAAGCAACAGAAAAAACCAGGGTCGCGTGCCACGTCCCCGGTTTCCATATCTTCTGAACGCACTTATGATTTGCGCGACAGAGCGAGAATTAAATCTCCAGATAGATTTCAAGTCCCTGACCCGCGTTCTCCTCATTCTTCACAGGCACCATCGACCTCCTAGACTGGTGGAGGAGATCGCCAAGATAGAGGCAGGGGTCGTGAGGCCCCAAAGGGACGAGACCAACCTCAACAACCAGTCCGAGGGAAACCAGAAGAATTTCCACGTTCTCGCCCACAGTTTCAGAAGAAAAAAGTTGCAGCTTTAACAGCGAGGTATGCCACAGACGGTGAGAACGAGACTCCTGAATTGGACGTGGGCAGTGACGCTACTTGACAGTGCCGCAGAAGTTACCATAGTGCGGGAGGCACTACGTCCTCATGTGGAGGCGACAGCAACTGACACATTCATTACTGTCGAGACAGCTGACACCCGAGTGGCACCCACTGACAGACTATTTAATATTGTCATTCAAATAGAAGGTGACATTGAGCGTGTTATTAAAGGGATTTTTTGGGAGAATCTGACCTCTTCTTACGATATTTTGTTGGCAGAGGCGGATTGGCCACCCCATTCGTACTTGCTGCTCGTAGAGGGGAGGAGGTAATCCTTCCGAGCTTTTCTCGTCATGTCCCCAAGGACAAAGCGGAGGCTCTCGCAGCTGAATGGGCTGGGGCCCTGGCTCCGGTGTTATACCGTAATCACGTGGGCTGGGATGAAGACTCTCCCCCCCATGATATTCCCTTGCGGTCGCTGCCACAGCCACAACCCTAATATCCCATCCGGCGGGAAGCTAAAGGTCTCGTTTCCGACATTCTGACACAGTTAGAATATCAAGGAGTAATTGAAACATGCGTATCACCAATGAATAATCCCCTTTTTGCGGTTTCTAAACCCGATGGATCGTACCGCCTAGTATTGGATTACCGACATTTGAACTCTCATTGTCAGACCTTCGCGGTACAAAATTCCCACAGTTCTGCGCTTGTAGACAGTCTTGTTCGTAAAAAATATAAAACGACACTTGACCTATCCAATGGATTTTACACGCACAACTTGTCCCCGGAGTGCAGCCAATGGAGCGCTTTCACTTCCGGTGGTAAACATTTCAAATTTCGGCGTTTGCCCATGGGCTACTAGAACAGCCCGGGTGTCTACGCCGCCCGTGTTGTCTCTTTGTTGGACAGCATAGACCCAGATGCGTGTTCGTACATCGACGATATCTATCTGACAGACGACGAATTATGGCCGCATCTTTCACGTGTGGACCGCATTATTCTTGAATTTGCGGTCTTAGGATACAAATTTAATTTTGCTAAATCTCACATTGCTGAATTTACCATTTTGTTTTTGGGCTATGAGCTCAACAATGAAGGTAGGGGCTTAGCTCCCCATTTCTTGGAGAAGTGCGCACTTTTGCGCCCTCCAACCACCCTGAAGAAGCTTCAGTCATTACTGGGTTTTCTGAACTGCGGGCGTACTTACATTCCCGAATATGCCCAGCGTATCAAGCCTCTACATGCCTTGATACAGCCCAACTTTTCGAAGTCATGCTGGCTTCCTGAGCATTCTTTGATACTGCACTCTTTGCAGTCTGATCTACTTGAATCTAAATTCTTGTTGACTCATGATAACCACACAAAACCTGGTGATTAGAATTGTGCCAGGGGCAGTGGGTTTCACATACTTAACCTTTAACGAAGGTGACACAGTACCGATTGCATACAAGTCACATCTTTACACTTCAGCGGAGTTGCCCTTTTCCACTGTGGAGAAAGTTTTGACTGCAGTGCAAATGGCGATTATAAAGGAACGCGCACTGACACAGGGAAAACGCATTTTGGTGGTAACACCATATCCTCCCCTTGAGGCAGTCACGAAGGCAAGTGTCCTGAACTCTAAGGCATTGCACCCCCGTTGGAAACAATGGGCTACATCTCTGACGTCCCCGGATGTCACTTTTATCTTTGATTCCTCTCTTCAGACACAGGAGGTTTTACAGTATGAATTTGTTCATCCTCCTCCTCTGTCTTTGCTGCCGCTTGAGGAGTACAAGTGTATTATTTACACCGATGGTTCGGCACAACCGGCCACGGGTTCAAAGCATGGTTATTCCGCAGCATGTGCTATTGTTGCAGGTAATATGGTGAACGGAGAGTTCAAGTCGAATGTAGTGCACACACAGGCACTGGGAGACAGTACTGCACAATTGGCCGAGCTGCGTGCCTTGGTGTTCGCACTTGAGTTCGCGAATCCAGACGTGACGACTCTTATTGTATGCGATTCTTACTACTGTGTTCAATCTTTCAATGACAACCTATTCTTTTGGTCGCAAAACGACTATAAAGATGCTAAAGGCAGCACAATTAAGCATAAGATGCTTTGGGTTCGAGTGGCAGATCTTAAACAATGTTTGCCTCTCACACAGGTGATTCACACCCTTGGCCACCAGCGTGTGGGCGCACACGCGGTAGATAACAGTTTGGCAGATGAAGCTGCCAAATCAGCAGTAGCCACGTGCTCAGTAGCAGCAGTTACAAGATCCATGACTAAAATAGATAATGAGATTTTGGCAGCTATTGCTGCAACAAAGGAAGGTGCTAATTACCCACGGGGTTTCCCTGCCAAGTACTCTTATCAATTAAGTCCCGAACAGGTTCCTTACGTAAGAATTCCAGACGTTGGTGATCGGCTGATTCCCAACGCGGACCGCAGACCTTCCTTGATAACGGCCGCACACGAAGGCTTGGCTTCGGCCCATGCTGGCGTATCTGCAACTGTTTCCATCTTGCAGCAGCGTTACTGGTGGCGTGGTTTATATAAACAGACCAGTACTTATGTGCTTTCTTGTGACGTTTGTCAGCAAATTAAGCCTTTGACGGTTACACGACCACCACAAACACAGCTCTGCATTTCTAACAAACCTTTTGGGTGTGTTTACCTGGATCACTGCGGTCCATTTTCTTCTGACACTGCATATAACTACATCTTAGTTGCAGTGGATTCGTGCACACGTTTCATCTGGGTTTGGCCACAACGGAGTGCTGACGCTTGAAATGTCATAAGTGATTTGCGTGTCTTTGTGGGAATTTTTGCCTGTGGCACCTTCCATTCCGACCAAGGTTCAGCGTTCGCCTCTAAGGCGTACAAGGACGCAATGGGGTAATTGGGGGTGCGGGTGCAATTTTCGTCTCCATATAGACCTGAGGGTAATTCGATTGTGGAGCGAATGAACCGTGACTTAAAGCAATCCTTGACAGCTAGAGTCTTAGGTACTGGCAGGAACTGGCTGGCCCACTTGTATAGCATACAACGTGCACTTAATAATCTCCCTAGAAGATCTTTGGGTGGGCGGACCCCATACGAAATGCTCTTTGGCATCCAAATGTTTGTGCCAGACCTTGATGGTCTAGACATAGCGGCGAATGCCGCAATCTTTGACGTAAATAATCATTCTACTATGTTGCAGGACTTACAAGAAGCCTGTGACAAACTTGCAAATGAACATTTACCTTCAGCCACAGACGCTGCGCTGCAGATTCCGGTTGCCGGCTGGCTTCCGAAGGTTGGAGATCTGGTCCGAGAGAAGGTGGAGAACAAAAAAGAATTTGGCCCCTCTTATCGTGCACCGGGTCCAGTCCTTGGCTTGAAGGGTACTCGTACAGTCATCTTACCACCGCTTCCTGGTCGCAAAGACAACAGATACATCTCAGTGGACAATGTCAAGCTACAACATCTGGCCGATCCTGAATAGCGTAACACCAGCGGTCTCCTGTCCAGCCATTTCTAGGACTCATGTTTGTGGCCCTCCAGCCCACATGGACACTGATGTTGCCATTGAGATGGTAGATTTGCCTGATCACCTGCTCGACTGCCCGGATTCCTCCTGCAACGAGGAGACCGAGTATGCCTATCCTGCCACCGAATCAGTGGCTCATTTACCAACAACACCACTGAGCCCAGCCCGTTATTCCTTTGATTCAGCTTCCACCTCATCACTTATCCCGTCCAGCTTCAGTGTTTTTATATCCTGGTTCAGAGACAATTTTTTAGTCCCACCGTGGACGTACATCTGGTTGGTACTGTTCCTGATTTTTCTGTTCATGTCCATTGGCTTCGTGACAGTTTTTTTCTTGCTCATTAATGGTCACTATTTACCAGAACGCTCTGCAGTGAACTGTGTCGCTGGAACTTTGGCTCCGCATTCTTCTTCTCACATCATGAAGCGTGACCACACATTTGTGAACATTTCAGCTTTCCCAGTCGCTGATGGCATTGTATGGGATGCAGTAAATTTCCAAATTCATGGACCAACCGAGATTATTAATGTACCAAATGTCCTCCGTGTTTCAATGGGTGCTGTCGTTAAAAGTAATATTCATTCTGATTATTGGGATGTGCATGCGTTGAATCGTTATTTACTGATTTGAAATATTATGCTGCTTTTAATGCTGAAGATCTGTATTTAAATTCCGCAAGTTATGCTGACTTATATTGTTACCAGCATTGGGGCAACCACTTTCTCCATAAACCAAGTGCTCTTCGGGGTCCTTTTAATTACACCCAATGGGAACATTGTCCAACCCCTTTGCCAGTAGCTCCCAAACTCTTAGAAGTAAATTTACTTACTTTACAGACTTTGATAGATCAAACCCTGGGTCCTATTATTTTAAATTGAACACTTTGTCCGCACAGAAGATCATGTTGACCCACACCAAATTGCTATATTCGGGTTCCTTCTTGAACACATTAGCAGTGGGTGCTTATGAACACTGGCAAGACATCATTGACTTAAAGTCTATTTGGGGCACCAAATCGTGGCAGGTCCGAGGCACGGAAGCCTTACACCGTGCTTGCCTCATCCCAGCCCAAATTTTGTTTTTAAATCGTACGATCTATCAAACGACCTGTTGGGGTTTGGCTACTTCTAAACAATTGAATGCACCCTCCATTCCCGCATTGTCTTCCACTCCCAAACGACAGCTTGCGTTTTAATATTTCCCTAGCCAATTTGCAAGTTTTGTTTCAAAACAATTCGTTTAACACCTCTACGATTGTTCAGTCACCCTGGTTGGCTTGGCCCATAGCATCCAATGCCTGCCAACTGCGTTTTCATGACTGAGCTCCAGGTTACAAACAGGATAGGCCAGATCCGAGGTTTTCTGACTCTCGTACTGTTACAACATATTCTGTTGGTAAATTGTGTAAACAGTGGTTGCAGCACTCTTCATTAGATTCTGTAAAACAACATTTATCCCTCCTATCAGGCAACATTGATCTGTCTGATGTTGTTCTGGGTCCTCGTGGTCCTCGACCTAAGAGATTCATTTATGAAACTTACAATGAACTCTGGAAGCTTTCGCAAATTGAAGCTGCTTCCCGTTTACGGGAAATCGATCAAGCAAATTTAGAAAAAGTGCTTGCTGTTGTTGACAATAGTATTAATACCCTGTCTTCCCGCATTTACACATTAGAGAATATTGTTTCCTCTGTTGTTGATATTGTACAAGATGATGTATCTGTGTTATATCATGGTCAAAATCAATTGCGTTCAGTAATGCAGTTTGCGTGGACTTTGCAGACGCTAAAAATGGGTAAAGTTCCTTGGCATTTTTTGAACACCTCTGCCTTATTCTTGCCGTTTAATTTAACTGAAAAACAGCAATTCATGTCCATGAAAGATGCAACATACACTCTCTTACATATCGAAAAGATAGAGCCATTACCATTCTCTGTGGCGTAGTTGGACTCTGCAGTGTGGCTAGTTCACGGGGTTATCGCTTTGCCTTTTTCTTTATTTGAGTTCAGTTCCTGCATGAAACATTATCCTGTTGGCCGTTTTCAGCCTTTAGGCAGTGCCTTCTTGCATGAACTTTGGTCCCTGCCTTTCATGTATAGATGCCTTAGGGACGGAAAAGAAGTTTTTCTCACAGGAGAGTCATGCGATTCTACTGTGGGTCATTCCCTGATTTGTAAAAACATTAAATTGCACGGGGCTTGTAATGTTTCAGCTCCGAATCTTGCTTGTGTTTTAAAGGGCATTCCTGCTCCTGCTATATCACCTACTTTCACTGTGCTTGCAAATGGTAGCTATCTCCTTCTGAATAATCAGGACTGCTGTGGAATGCTGGCCGGCATCCCCTATATTGTAACAGTTTCCCACCGGGTTGTGTGCTGCAAAAAGTGCTTTTTCCTCCCCCGCACGACATAATAGATAGTTCCATTTGGCCTTCCATTCCGACTTTGAAGGCGGATTTCAATAAATTGAGCATAATAAAGGCGCTATTATTGAACCAGGAGGTTATGCTCACATCCGCACGGGAGACATTCATCCTCCAGGTGGCTAGTACCCACAGTGAGATACAGGCCCTTTTGAACACAAACCTCCCACAACATTTCGGTGAGCTGATTCACCGTGTTTTCAATGCGTCTAGAACCGAGGGTCTTGTGCACTTTTTTAAAGTTGTGGGCTCTGGCCTTGTTACCTCCTTTCAAACTATATTTGGTGTAATACCGGCTTTTATTCATTCTATTTTTTCCATCATCTTTGGCGGCTTTCCGTTGTTCCTCGCCTTAGCGGCTGGTATATTGCTTTTGGTCTGTTTGCTACGCAATGGCTGCACTTCCTGGGGGCCTCCTCGACCAAGGTCGACTCCGGATGCTCCATGAACGCATGCTCATCGGCTTTGGCATCCTACCATTGGCGACACTCAGTGTGTCCTATAGCCTTTCTTTTCGCTTTGCGTATTTCACTTGCATGCAACCTGTGATGTCGTGCATCCGATGTCCTTTCTCTTGGTCCTTGGATTTTTGCCTCTCCAATAAGTCTCTGTCTGACCCGGATTTTGGCCAGTTGATGAGTCCCTTAGAGGCCCATGAACGGGACTGTTGCTGGCAATGGCTTAATGGCACGTGCGGCAGCACTTGGAATTTTGGCACAATGGGATATCTGGGCGGCTGCTCAGTCTCTCCTACAACAAAGTTATGTTTAGTATCAAGCAAGTTGTCCCGCAATGCTGATCACTGCTCCCTCTTGTGAGGAACATGAATGCAGTTTTGATTTGTTGGACTGGATGGCGTCTCTTTTTTCAGACGATTCCAACGATGTCCTCTTGGAAGGTGTGGCGCTTTTTTGCACTTACACTCTATTGGATTAGGGGGCCTCTGCTTTCAGCGTCCTGCATCTCTGGATTTTTTTTGCCCTTTCTGAAATTTTTTTATCCTGAATTTCTTATTCCATTCACTGTCTTTCATTGGGGACTATTCATGAATAGACGTTTCCGTTCTGCTCCATCTCATTGAACTCTGTTTTCGTCCTCTGTCTTCGCCTATGGACTGACCAGGGGAGGGTGTGGTGTGGTTTGTGGCCTCATTGTCTACATTGCTAAGTTAGCTTAGGCCTGGCTGCCATGATGCCTTTTTGCACACGTTACTTTGTGACTTTGTTTTTCCAGCCTCTGCTTGTGCCCGGCTATATTAGAACTGTCTGCCTTTTTGCCTTTCACCTTTTCTCCTGTTCCCTGTGGGTTTCATCTGCACATCATGTACAAGGTCGAAAAACAACGTCCCTTGTTCTAGCTGATCTGGTCAGCCCCTCGCACTTAGACATAACACAGAATACAGCTGCACTGGAGAAATTTGTGTGCTTTTAATATTGTGATCTCGCTGTTTGTGACACTTGGAGACAAACCTTTCCAGGGAGAAGAGCTGTGCTTGTCTGATGATGTAAACCTTGCATCTAGATATTGAGGTATGGGGGTCCGCCTGACAAAGCCCAGAGGTCTTCTATTTTTATAATAAACTAGTTTATAGCATGGGGAGGGTGGTAAGGCCATTTAGCCCTATATCCACTGTCTTTATAAAATGCTGTCCCCGTTTGTAATCTATGGAATTGTAACTATGCTTCTTATTTTATCATTATGCATTATGCTGATAGTACTGGCACGTGTACTGTATCTTAGAGCACGATAGTTGAAATAAACATTTTAAACTATACTGTGTCTCTTATTACGCACGTTGTGGACAAGTATGAGTGAGTTATGAAAGGGTGTTCTTGCTCCCGCGAGTCCTGAGAGAGACCGTGTTCTGGGTTGTTTAATCATTGGTAGCTTCGCTGCGAATGAGACGCTAAAGCTAGTCGGATTGGGATTCTGGGTACTAAGATGCATGGTTGGTTCACCACTATACTCTGAGGTCCTATTATCCTGTGCATAGCTCTGTATATGTGCAGAATCCCTACAACACTAGTAGCTTGGCACAGAGCAGGTAGGCTTAACTTAAGAGCCAATGTGTAAAGTAGTTTTGCAACACTTCAAACAGTAACACAGTGAAAGCACCACAACAAGACTCCACTCAGGTTTAGAAACATAAAGTATGATTTTATAAATAAAGCAAAACCAAAATGACAATAATCCCATAAGTAGAAGTCGAGATATAAATTTCTGATGAGTAAATGCAAAAATAGCGATTAGAAGCAGTAAGCGCTTAAAGAGTTAAATGGTCGTGCTGGACTGGGACAAAGTCCAGACTTCAGGCCGACCGGTATGAAGTGTGGAACAGACACAAGACCCACACAGGCCCATCTGAGCAAAAGTACCTTAATTTTGGTTTCAAACAATGAGATGTGGGGTGCAGCTGAGCAATGCGTTGGTGTCAATCCCGCAGTCAAGGAGATTCGCTAGTTTTACTCCACAAAACAATGGCGATGTGCTGGTTCTAAGTGCAAAGCACAGGTTCCAAAATGCGTTGGTTTTCAAGTGCGAATTTGCCACACAGTCAAGGGGTTGCGTCAATCGTCTCTCGGTGTTGTGGCAGCAATACGGTGATTCCGATGGCGATGCAGCAGTTACAGCAGCGATATGTCGATCCTGCTTTTGCAGCAAAGGATGCGTCAGTTCCGCTGGAGAAAGCACCTGGGTTCATTTCCAATGAACGAGGCACAGTAGCAGGGGGAAAGACTTTGATGTCCATGAGTCTTTGAATAACAGGAGGGTAGTCAGCTAGGCCTTGGAGTCACTCTGGGTCAAAGTGATGAAGGTCCATTCAGGGCGAGTAGCAGGCAGCAGGGTAGCTCAGCAAGGCAGCAGTCTCCCAGAGCAGCAGTCCAGCAGAGTGGTAGTCCTTAGCACAGTAGTTCTTCTTCCAGGCAAGTTGGTTTCAGGTCCAGAAGTGTACTGAGTTGGTAGGGTCAGAAGTCCGGTACTTATACCCAGTTGTGCCTTTAAAGTGGGGGGACTTTAAAGAAGGGCTTTGAAGTGCACAAAGGTCCCCCTCCCAGCTCTGGCTCCAGACTCACCCCAAGGTAAAATGCAGCCCTTTGTGTGGGGACAGGATACAACCCATTTAGGTGTGTCAGCTCCTCCCTCCTATCCTGTCCAGAATGGCCCATCAGGATACAGATGGCCACTCGGTCACACCTAAGCTCCCTTTGTGTGTGGCTGTCTAGAGGGACTGCACAAAGCCTAGGTATCACCTACCCACAGGTGTGTATTGGAGACTGGCTGCAGGCGCACAGAGCTAAGAGCAGAAAAATGCCAACTTTCTAAAAGTGATACAAAAGGGGATGATGGACGGAATGTTTGAGCCAATCAAACACTCACCCCCAGTCAACTGATCTGGGTTTAATCCATCATCATTCTTTAGCTCACTCCACCACCCCAGTTCAGACATGGCCATATGCAAATCAGTCTGACCCTGTGCCTCATGGGAACAGTCCAGCACGAACTGCCAAGCCATGTCTTCCCTGGACCGGAAACAAGCATCCTAGGACCGGTTTCTGGCATTCCAGCCGTCATCAGCCAGGCTTGCTTGAATCCAGTGGCAAAGTGAGCAAGGGACCCACGTCTGGGCATACCCCCGCCAACTTAGGGCGAACAAAGCGATACAAAGGGGATGATGGACGGAACGTTTGAGCCAATCAAACACTCACCCCCAGTCAACTGATCTGGGTTTAATCCATCATCATTCTTTAGCTCACTCCACCACCCCAGTTCAGACATGGCCATATGCAAATCAGTCTGAGCCACTTGCCTCATGGGAACAGTCCAGCACGAACTGCCAAGCCATGTCTTCCCTGGACCGGAAACAAGCATCCTAGGACCGGTTTCTGGCATTCCAGCCGTCATCAGCCAGGCTTGCTTGAATCCAGTGGCAAAGTGAGCAAGGGACCCACGTCTGGGCATACCCCCGCCAACTTAGGGCGAACAAAGCGATACAACTGACTTGACTGGGGGTGAGTGTTTTATTGGCTCAAACGTTCCGTCCATCATCCCCTTTTGTATCGCTTTGTTCGCCCTAAGTTGGAGGGTATGCCCAGACGTGGGTCCCTTGCTCACTTTGCCACTGGATTCAAGCAAGCCTGGCTGATGACGGCTGGAATGCCAGAAACCGGTCCTAGGATGCTTGTTTCCGGTCCAGGGAAGACATGGCTTGGCAGTTCGTGCTGGACTGTTCCCATGAGGCACAGGGTCAGACTGATTTGCATATGGCCATGTCTGAACTGGGGTGGTGGAGTGAGCTAAAGAATGATGATGGATTAAACCCAGATCAGTTGACTGGGGGTGAGTGTTTGATTGGCTCAAACGTTCCGTCCATCATCCCCTTTTGTATAACTTTCTAAAAGTGGCATTTTTAAAAGCATAATGATAAATTTGACTTTAACAGTAAAGAGTATTTATCATTACCATTCCAGTGACATGAAACATGACAGATCTACTGCCTCTCATTCAGCAATTACAGCTTAAAAAGATTAATAAGGAATTCCCAATATTATCATATGAGAGGGGAAGGCCTCAAAGTGGTGAAAAAACAAATTTTCGTGTTTTTCACTACCAGGACATGCAAAACTTAAAAGTGCATGTCCTATCTTTTGATTACATAGTACCCTGCCCTATGGGCTACCTAGGGCCTACTTTAGGATTGACTTATATGTAATAAAAGGCCAGTTTAAGGCTTGGCAAGGGGTCTTAAATGACAATTCGACATGGTAGTGTAAATTGCACACACAGGCTCTGCAGTGGCAGGCCTGAGACATGTTTAAAATGCTACTTGTGTGGGTGTACTGTAAGCCCACTAGTAGCATTTAATTTACAGGCCCAGGGTACAGGTAGTGCACTCTACTAGGGACTTATAAGTAAAATAAATAGGTGAATTGGGTATGAGCCAATGTTACCATGTTTAGAGGAGAGAGCACATGGACTTTAGCAATTTTTAGCAATGGTAAAGTGATCAGAGTCCTAAAGCCAAGAAAAACAAGGGCATAAAAAGAGGAGAAAGAAGGCAACATGACCCCCCTCCAGCCTAAAGCCAGGGTAGACTAATCAATACCTTGATGAAATTCCCTGCTTAGGGTGATAAAACATGGAGAGTGGCCCACTACTGCAGGGGTACTTGCCAATACTACACCTACCTGAACTCAGTGGATTCCTCTGTCTATACTCTATGGGGCCACTAAGCTGAACCATGGGGAATCCTTCTCCTTACTTGTGGACCCCATCTGTGCAGCACCTAATCATAACATGCTCACAGATGCATCCCAGTAGGTAGACAGCACCACCACGGCCAACATAGTGATTTGGCCCATTCCACCCCTTGGGTCTGACGTCTGTCCTCAACCCAAGGAAAACACCCAACAGAGGCCACTGACAGCTGTCAGTGTCAAAAGCCAGGCTCCAGGCTATCCAGGGGCCACTGACCTCTGTGGTTTCTCAGAGTGGGGGGAGTAGCCTCAGGTGCCTTGCACCCTTTTCCCACTCTCCTTCCCACCAGTTCAGAGGTGGCATCCTGAAACTGGTCCGCCAACCCAGGGTCTGTACCTTAGGCTGAACAGGAGTCAGGAGTGAGTCCTTCCTCCCCTGCCCCTCCATCTGGGCTTCTGCAACCTGTGCTTGTGAGTGGTACCCCAGAAAATTAAATTGTCTGGTGCCTGTGGCGGCAGCCCCTCAAAGTTCTTGTGACACCAGGGGCAACTCATTCCCCAGACTTCAGTCAATGGGCAACCCATTCTAGGGGCACCAGAGCCATAGAACGGATAAAGTCCTGCCCCTGGGCCTGAGTCATCCTACACACCAGGCTTGTGTAGTGCTCTGGGGATACTAGCTTTTCCACAACCATGGTCCGGCTAGCCCCAGTATCTGTCAGAGCAGTGACTAGGAGCCTATTCACTTTCAACTGGTGGAAGTGATTACTCCCACCCTCAGGGCTCACTGGCTCACCCTCTGAGTCTATCTCCCAGCTGAGGGAGATCAGGGCATGGCCTATGACCTGCCCCTCGGGACTAATTTCCCCTAAGGCCACATTGCCCACTCCTGTAGAGTTCCCACTAGTGGGTGGTTTCTTTGGACAGACAGAGCCCCTCTGCTTGTGTCCTCATTGAGAACAATCAAAGCAGCGGGGTTGGAAATGGGATGCCCTGGGCCACCACCCACCATAACCTCCCTCCTTCTTCTCAGAAGGGACATGGGAACCTTTTCCTTCCCCTTAACCTGAGATCTGTCTGGGTCTCCCTTGACCTCCTCTTCAGTCTGTTTTAAGTAACCTGAACTACCCTTCTTGGGGTCACCCCCAAGGACCTTTTTGGACACTCTGGTGCTGACCCAGATGTCGGCCTCCTCACAGCAAGCTTCCTGTGATCAGTCAGTTTACTGTTAACCAGGTGTTGGCACTGCTCTGTAGAACAAATTTCAAGCATGACCCCCTTCAAAGTGAAGTTGTACAACCCAGATTAATCATCAACCTTGCTGCACCTCACCCAGCCCTTCAGTGCCTTACTGGCATAATCAAGGAAATCCACCCATGTTGGTGATGAGATTTTGTGGCTGTTCCTGAATCTCTGCCCAAACTCTCAGAGGTCACCCCAGATTTGCTGACAAGAATGGCCTTCATTGCAGTGTAGGGTGCTTGTTCCTCTACCTCAGGTGTTAAGAGTGTGCTCTTCCCCACTGTTGGCATGTATCTCCACAAGCAACCCTCCAGGACTCCTCAGGAACCTTATGCACCCTGAGAGCCACTACAGAGGCTGCAGACCATTTGTCTATGTTATCCCCCACTACATAACTTGGCACCAAGGGGCATATTTATGAAATAGTGGTGCAGTGCAGCGCAGCAAGTCATTTTGCTGCTCTGCACTGCGACACTGAGAAAGGGCAGGAATGTGCCATATTTAAGGCATACCGCGCATTCCTGACTTTTCCCCCTGCGCTGGAACACAATGAGCTGCCTAGTGCCACTCGTTGCATGCTGGATTGTTTTTATGCAGGAAGGGACAACTTCCTGCACAAAAATAATCCTGAGAGACATAGTTCTCTTTCTAAGTGTGCTGTAGAATTCAGCACACATAGAAAGAGGAAGTAACAAGATGAAATATAGATATTTCTCCTAGTTACACCTCTCCTGGGGAGGCATATCTTTTTGGCATTTTCCCAGGTTTAGAAGGTCTTGTAAATCTGGGAATGTGTCAAAATCCATTGGAGTTGTGTGGGAACAAACACGCAACACCCTTGGAATGCCTTCCCAGGGCAGAGTAACGCAACGCAATGATTTGTTGTCGTCTGGACAGGGGGGAAAAGATGGAGGGAGGCTTGTTTCTTCATTGTTATCTTTCTTTTTATTAACAAATATGCAGTTATCCAACTTCTCTCATTTGTTGCATAGGGGAAGACAGTAGCTCTGGCGTCTTCAGCTTGTCTCGTATAAATGAAAGGTCCCGCCGGGAGTCTTCCTTGGCTTCAGAACTCTTGGGGAAAAAAAACAATATAATACGGAACCAAAATTAATGACCTGACTTTAGGTCTGATATTGGCAGGGTAGGAGTGAAGGGATCTGCACCTTAACCAAAATTCACCAGTTGTGAGGGGAGGGCTTTGCAGGCAGGGAGTTTGCTCTACTGCGGCCTTTATGTGGCATCTGCACCCCGCCTCCCCTTAAGCGCCCTTAAACGCGCCCGTACCTCTGTCAGCCACGCTCCTCCAGGAACGTGGCTCTCTTCTCCGCGGTATCGCTGGAGTCCTCCTTCTTCTTCTGGCACGGCGGACTCAACCTTCACAGCTCCCACATCCACATTGATCGCTGGATTCGTTGTTTGGCTTCCTTCCTTCTGCTTCGTCCGTCTGCTTCGTCTGCTGATTTCTCGATTCCTCGAAGCGGGCTCCGTTGGCGTCCTCTTCCGGCGTCTTCTCAAAAGGCACAACAAGTAACTGGCTTCTTCCGGGGTTTAAGTTTTCACGATCACCATGAACCATTGGCTCAGGGAATAAGCTATATGTGACGCATTCCTTGTAGGCGGGGTTTATGTCCTGCACTTGGTTTCTCTTAAAAGAGCCCGAATATCTTTCGGATATAAACGGGGATGTTGGAAAGTCACCGTTCTGCAAGAACAAGAAGGGCAGGGCATGGTCAGGTAGGGCGTCCTCCTGCTCACTATGTTTTTGTTGGCTAGAGGTTTCGTGACATTTGTGCTGCATTGTGTTACTCCAGATTTTTGGAGGCACTCAAAGTCTCACAAAGTGGCATTGCGTGGCTTTAAAAATCTGACTCAAAGTTTGTATCACTCTTGCACCACGGTGTGTGGTACAAGAGTGACACCAACCAGTCCAAAGACCTGGCCCCAAGTCTTTTGAGATGCAGATCCTTACTTCACCAGTGGACACTGAAGGTATGCTGCCACCACTACTGCTGGACTCCACTTACATGGCTCTAATGTTCAGCTCTCTGAATCTTAGCTCATGGGCTATCTTCTTGTCCTCCATGGCTAGCCTGTTTTCCTCTAAAGTTTGCTCCTTCTCCAAAGTTCTAGCTTCAATCTCCCCTCCCCCTCCCCCTCCCCCTCCTGTCCTCCAGTTCTTCTTGGGACAGATTCCTAGATGACACACTGCTCCCTGAACGTGGATGGAGTTCCAGTCCTGGGACAATGTTCCCTCCCCCCCCAAACAGGTCGCATGTCCAGCCCCTCCCGGTATGGTTCTGATTCTTCTTCAGATCCTGATCCTTCCTCCTCATTATCTGTGTTGTTCTGGTGGGCTTCTGCGCATGCTCTCAAAGCTTTCTGGAGCTCAGCTTTCTTAGAGCTCCCATTGGTAAACACCTCCTTCTCTTGGCAGAATCCTTTGAGCTGGGCCACAGTGTACCTCTCTGGGTAGGCTAGCACAGACTCCATCCTGTCAGGTGAGGTCACAGACAAAGCAGAAAAAATGGGTATAGGGAAAACTTTGGTAAAATCAAAAAATTCAATTAGGGAGAATTGGCTCTAATTGGTCTAGCTATGGAGTGGTAGTGGACACCAAGTCACTGTATGGCACTGCACAAACACAAGTCCTATCCTCACCACTGATCACCAATGTTAGAAATTGGGATTCTGGTCGGCAGAGGCATGTACCGTGTCCAAGCAGGAACAAGAATCCTAGTCAGGATAAGTCAGATACACATGATACATTAACCTGTGCTCACCCTCTGGTAGCTTGGCACAGATCAGGCAGGCAGGCTTAACTTAAGAGGCAATGTGTAAAGTAGGTGTACAGCACTTCAAACACTAAAACAGTGAAAATACCTCCAAAATACTTAGTACACCCATTTAGAAAAATAAAGTATCAATAAAACAAGACAAAAATGACAAACATCCAATAAGTCGAGATATGAATTTCTGAAGATTAAATGCAAAAATAGCACTTAGAAGGAGTAAGCGCATAAAGAGTTAATTGGTCGTGCTGGACTGGGACAAAGCCAAGTGTTCATGCTGACCACGATGGAGCACAGGTCGAATACAGGACCCATGCAGGGCCCGCTGAGGAAAAGTACCTTAATTCTGGTCGCAAACAACTAGATGTAGGGAGCAGCCAAGGGATACCTCGGTGTCGATCTCAAAGTCGAGGAGATGCATTGGTTTTCTTCCATGCAACGATGGAGATGAGCTGAATCTGAGTGCGAAGTGCCGGTTCCAATTCCTCAACGCAGTTGGGAGGATGCATCGATCGTCTCTCGCTGTCATGGAGGAGAGGTGACCATTCGGATGTCGATGAGACAGTTCCAAGTGTGGTGCACCGGTTTCGTTCTCGCAACAGCGTTGATGCGTCAATTCTACTCTCGCAGCAGAAGATACATCGGTTCCACTTGAGCATGCACCTGGGTTCACTCCCAATGAACCAAGCACAGGAGCAGGGTGCTCCTGTGCTTGGTTGATGTCCATGAGTCTTTAAAGAATACAAGGCTAGCCCTTGGAGCCACTCTGGGTCAAGTCTTGAAGGTCCATTCAGAGAGAGCAGCAGGCATCAGGACAGCTCAGCAAGGCAGCAGTCTTCCTGAGCAGCAGTCCAGCAGAGTGGCAGTTCTAAGCACAGCAGTTCTTTTTCTTGACAAGTTGGTTTCAGGTCCAGAAGTGTACTGGATTGATAGAGTCAGAGGTCCAGTACTTATACCCAGTTGTGCATTTAAAGTGGGGGTGACTTTAAAGAAGGGCTTTGTAGTGCTCTCAGCTCTGTCTCCTGACTTACTCCAGGGAGATATGCAGCCATTTGTGTGGAGACAGGATACAACCCATTCAGGTGTAAGTGTCAGCTCCTCCATCCTATCCTGCCCAGGATGGCCCATCAGGATGCAGATGGACACTCAGTCACACCTAAGCTCCCTTGGTGTGTGGCTGTCTAGAAGGAATCCACAAAGCCGAGCTGTCTCCCACCCCAGACTTTCCTTAAAGACAGGGTACAGACACACAGAGCTAAGAGCAGAAAAATGCCAACCTTCTAAAAGTTATATTTTTAAAAGAGTAATGATAAATTCGACTTTACCAGTAAAGAGGATTTATCATTATCATTCCAGTTATATGAAATATGACAGATCTACTCCCTCTCGATCAGGAATTACAGCTTATAAAGTGTAATAAGGAATTCCCAATGTTAACCTAGGAGAGTGGTAGGCCTCACATTGGTGGAAAATGAATGTGGGTGTTTTTCACTACCAGGACATCCAAAACTTAAAAGTGCTCTATAGGCATCCTAGAGGTGACTTATAGGCGATCAAAAGGAGAGGTTAAGGCTTGGTAATGGGTTTTAAATGGCAATTTGACCCGGAAGTGTAAACCGCACACACAGGCTCTGCAGTGGCAAGTCCGAGACATATTTAAAGTGTTACTTGTGTGGGTAGCACTATCAGTACTGCAAGCCCACTAGTGTCAATGAGAAAGTGTTCCTAGAGGAGTTATTTGCACATTTCTTTGCATTAGTGTTGCTCAAAAGATCCAACTTTCCTTGTTAGAAATACCAGACATAAATGAATGACGACGTACTATTAAACACAAATATTTTATTCCATTATATGCAAGCAAACAAAACCAATGAAGGTATCCCAAAAAATCAACACTGTTGCCTCCCAAAAAGATCCTACATATGCCAAAATTATATTAAATCCAGGTATCGTCGAGAGGTGTAAGTTCCTCTTAACTGAGTAGGTTCTCCAATCCACAGTCCAAAGTCCAAGTTCCTTATTTTCAAAATATAGAGGACTGAGCACCAGCGTGATGCCAAAAGTCATGTTAATGAGAAGGAATTGTCAACATTTTGGTCTCCTATTAATATTTTATTTAAAAATACCAGTCGCTATCGCAAAAGTATGTGGGATAACCTCTCCTTTGGGCAATTTTTAAGGATTATGCAGAACTGTACCAAAGGGGAAGATTATTTTGCATGAAACCAAAATTCTAACAAGTGTTCTTGACGTCTGGATGTGACTCTCAAATGACAGAGTTTGTGATCTCCCAGGAGGGCTCCAGTCTTGTTTTTACTTTATATCTTCTGATGCATGTGAAGCAGCAAGCTTTTCTGTTGTGGTCACATGACCTTCTCAAGAAGGATGCAGTCAATCCTGTTACTAACTTTTGGCTAAGGAGTTTTTCCATTCTCTTTCTCGTTGTGAATCAGATTAGTGCTTTCTGCTTTATCATCAATTTAAAGATGTTGAAAAAGTGTGGATGTTGAGTTACCTTTTGGATTATAATTTGCATGTGTTAGCCCTGTCAGCCTTAAGGTGGTCTTCCCCCCAACATTTTGATTCCACCTTCATTTTTGCTGACGTCTTTCTTGCTAGCCTTAGGACTGTATCACTTTACCGCTGATAACCAGTGCTAAACATTTTATGAGTGTAATTTCCAAATGGGAACAGGTAACCAGTTTATGTTTGGTGTCTCTCAAATTCAAATTTAAAATCCTAAAGTATGGTGAAGTCAGGTTTTAAATTACAATTTTGAAAATGCCTCTTTTCAAAAGTTGGCATTTTCCTATCAGATGTACGAAATTCTTATTTTGCATTTCCTGGAATCGCTAATGAGGAAATGCAAAAGGGTATGTAGAAAATTTGCGATTTCCTAAAAGCAGTTCCTACACATATAGGAATTGCTATTAGGAAATCGCAAATAGAAATGCTATTGCATTCCCACCTAAGGGCCAAATAGAAAATGGTTTGCATTTCCTAAATTCCGATTTCCTAATAGGAAATCGCAATTTGGGAAATCCAAATCCAAGGATGTCTCTGGGCTTAAGGCTCCATGGAGGCACCCCAAAATTCGTAGAGCATATGTGCGCTTCATGTCACATTACAAAATGCATTTTTAAATGCATTTTTTAATTTTGCACATGGATACCAACGACTTGGAGTTGGAGGTAATGCATTTCCTAAATGCCCAATTCGCATTTAGGAAATGCTTTGTGCATGTGCTTTAGGAATCGCAAATAGGTAATCCTATTGAATTTCCCAAATCGATGTCACAATCTGCGATTTCTATCGGGTAGAAATCGCAAATTGCGACAGTTTTTTTGACTTTTTTACACATGAAAAGGCTGTTTACATTTATTAAAGGCACACAATCATTCATCCAAAATTATACCAATATCACCAAGAAGTACTATTCAAAATCAAATATACACTTTTATTTAAAAAGCTGAAAGTTTCATTAGAACACATTCAATGTAGCAATGATTATGTGCAAAACAGGTTTGTCCATATAATTATATATTCTATATGCAAATTCAAAAACACACTAAAATTGTACTAAGTTCAGATTGATAACCCTAAATAAAAACATAAAAATTCATATTCACAAAGGGGGATAATACCTTAGACATTCGTTTTTGTCATTAAAAACCACTAATCGAACAATAAATCATTGGTTAAACCATCACTATGAAAGAAAGTCCCTTGTTATAACAAATTTTGAGTCGATTAGTGTAAAGACGTTTCTGCATCGACGCGTTTCGGTGAGTTTTAAATGATCCAGACCACCTTCTTCAGGAAAAGAATAGATGTCTCCCACTAGTTGAAATCTATCATAAAACATTTGGTTTTATTATGACTCTCTAATTTGCACATTTTTAACTTGTTTGTTGTTGTGTCTTTGCGCTTGTATGGATACGACATTATCCGAATAAAGTGTCTTTGAACCTTGAACCATAAAACATTTTAAACAAAACAAAACCATTTTCAGATTTAATACAATCTCTACATTGTAAGACAAAATATAGTTGTACACTAGATAGTACTTCATACCTACACATGAAAATATATGTTTAAATATCTAGGTGGTATAAGAATTGCACTTATTCTAACTCATGTTTACTTCTATGAGTATATCTTTTATGCATATGTTAAAAACCTTGTTAAACATAACTTGGTGATATTGGGATTATGCAGACTCAAGATAACCCATACGCATCTCACTCACTCACAACAACCATGATCCTCCTGTCCATTCTTTTTATCCCCGCCCTACTATATAAAGGTATGGGGATTGACCCACCAACAATATTTTTTGTTTATACATATCCAAAGGGAAATTGTTTAGTTTTGACTGGTTGTCAATTTGGCGCCCGGTCCCTTTGGTTAAGGGGTCCCCCTCTCCTGTTGTTCTAATACATTTCTTAAAGGGCCAAAATTGCTATTTGGCCCGTCAAGTAATGCAACACGTTTTCGTACATCTGGCCCTGAGTGCCTGTAGCCTGTACCTGGGTCACATGACTGGGTGTAGCTGACAGTTGAGCTTTGTGTATTCCTCCTACACAGCCACATACAAAGAGAGTTTAGGTGTGCCTTGATGGGCCATCACTGGCAGGATGGGAGGGAGGAGGTGGGCACAGCCCCACTTACTCCTGAATGGGTGGTGTCTTGCCTCCACACAAAGGACTGCATACCCCCTGTAGATAGTCTGGAGCCAGGACACGGAAGTTAGGATGCCTGGAAACTTCAAAGGGAAACCTCTAGAAGCTTTTCCCCCACCTAAAAGGCACAACTGGGTATAAATATTGGACCTCAGATATCCACTCTTCAGTACACTTGTGGACTTGTAGATAGACTGCTGTGCTGTTGAAGGACTGCCACTCTGTTGGATTGCACTCTGCTGGACTACTGCTTTGCTGTGCTGACTTGCTGCCTTCCAACTGGGTTAGAAGGACTGAACCTGCATCTCTTGACCCCAGACTCCAGAATGACTCCTAGGGCTAGTTGGCTGGCCTCCTAACTTGAACTTCTGGGACAGAAAGCTCCAAAAACCTTGCACCCGCACCTGAACTCTGCCGTCTGTGAGTCTACCCTGCCAAGTAGTGCCGACCCAGGCCTGGACCCTTGGAATTGGGCCTAGGGTGCTCTGTCATCCTTTGTGGACCCAGCAAAACCGATGCATCTCCTCTGCTGCATGGTGCCATGCAACCCCGAGCGGATATGACGCATCGCCACTATAGCATTGATCGGAACCAAAGCAAAACCTCCATCCACCACAGCCCATCTCTCCATGGGAACTGCTACTGCATGGCGCATCATCGATGCAGGCCCCCACATCCCTCGTTGATGACAGCCTCGACGATGACGCCGGACTCCGCATCACAGGCTTGCAGCTCCTCGGAACCGACTCATTGCCCCAACTGTGCAAAGCATCCCTGTCTCTTGACTTTTCGCATCATAAGCCCTCGTCGACGGGATCTTTGATGATGAAGCAACAGAACCTCACATCACCGCATGTCGGAACCAATGCATCTCTTCAGCTTGGTGACACATCTTCAACGCAGATCCTCAAAGCACTCCGCAATTCAGACTTTGAAGCTACTTTGTTCAGCAGGACTAACTGGGTCCATGTAGCTGCCCCACTCTCCATTGCGGTCGGCATGAACTTGTGACTTTGTCCTGGTCCGGCGCAACCATATAGCCACAGTTGGCACTTTATGCCTTTTTATGCTATTTTTACTAAAATCTTATAAATTGAATATCTCCGGTTCTACGGATTGTTTTTTTGGTTGTGTTTTATTTACTGGAAATTGCCCTGTTTCTGTTGTGGGCTCTTTTTGTGGTGTGCTTTCACTGTGTTACTGTTTGAAGTGTTGCACAAATACTTTACGCACTGAGTTAAGCCTGACTGCTCTTTGCCAAGCTACATGAAGGTTAAACACAGGTTAATTTAGGGTTTGCTTGTGACTTCACCCTGAGATGAATTGTGGATGCTGCTTGAGAAGGGTTTCCCCCCTCAACCAGTAACCCAATTTCTTACAGCATGCTTTTGCAAGAAGTGTTTCACTTCTCTAGATTAGGAGAACATATACATCTACATACTAGTTTTTCAGTCTCATCAGAAGTTCCTAAACTTTTCAGTGCCCAAATGCATTTCAAAGCTCTACAGTATGGAGTGAAATCCTCAACATGAGCATTCATGAAAGCTCTTGCTCTACTGGTGGGAATACTGCATGCCAGAGCAACCAGTTTTTAACCCCACCGGGACTGGCTAGTACATGATGCTTAACCTCGTCAGACAAGGGTGGATACTCAGAAATCATGTAAACTCCTCCTAATATTTACCTCGAAGATGAATCTGAAGAACTCTGTCTTCACCTATTGTTAATGCAGAGAGTTCAGTCGGACTCTTTTTCACATGTGTGTTTTTAATTTTAAACAGCACACCTATGCCAGAAAAAAGATACAGCAATCACATACAAATGAAACAAAATTCAAAAAAGGCAAGCACCGAGTTACAACATAAAACAGAATGGAGAGAAAGACATTAAACCAGACCTTCTTGTGCCTTGTTCCCAGACTATGGAACCAGCTATCTGAGAACATCAGATTGAACCAAGACCTTCTCTTTCAAGAAAATCTCACAAACCTTACTATTCAAGATTGTCCATCCAGGGCCGGACTGGGAACCGAAACCGGCCCTGGCAAACTGCTCGGCCGGCCCCCCCTGGGGTGAGGGTCGTGCAGCCGAGCAGTTTGCGAGGGCCGGTTTCGGCCGATTTTGTTACAGGGGGCCGATATTGCCAACCCCCAGTAGCAAAAATGGCCCCCCAGGGGCCCAAAACCGGCCCCCACCCTAGCGGCCCACTGGGGAAACGCCCGGTGCCCGCTACGGCCAGTCCGGCCCTGTGTCCATCAGACAAATGTACTGCTTCTAATCATCTCTTTGTTTTTTAGTTCTACTGTTAAAGTTTTATAGACACATGGTATGCTCTTTGTTATATCCATCTATCCCCTCCATCCAAATCCAGTTGCAGTGAGCTGCCCAATTTTTTTCTTGATAAAGTGAATAATATTTATGCCATTCTGGCAGATTAAGCAGAACATTGTGAGGCCCCCGCTTTGTCATCTTGTCCAGGGACACTTTATCTGATTTCCCCTCCGTTAGGAAGGAAGATGTGGAAGGACTTATGAAGACAGTAAAAAAGGGTTCCCCATTGGACCATGCCCCACTTTTTGCAGTTATGAAAGGGAAAATGTAGTTTACCCTGTCTTGCCAGACATATTCAACTTGTCGCTTCAGAGCAGTATGGTGCAGCCTTCCTGGAAACATGCCGTAGTGAGACTATTATTAAAGAAGCCATCATTGGACCCTGCACTAACTGATAGCTAAAGGCCAATATCCATGCTGCTAGGTATAAGTAAACTGTTGAAAAATTTGTCAACCAACAGCTATCATCCTTTTTGGAAAAGCACAATAAGTTTCACTTTATCCAAACAGGCTTCCTCCTAGGATGACGCACAGAGACAGCACTTCTAGCTGTTATGGAAGAACTGAGAAAAATATTAGATCCAGGTGGATTGGCGGCAGTGATGCTATTAGATCTCAGTGTGGCATTTGATACTGTATCCCATCCTAGTTTACTACATAAGGAGCAGGCAAGAGTGGTTAGTCTAACCTTGAAAAGGTTTGCCTCTTTTTTAGATATCAGACACTTCCAGGCCTACGAGGAACCTTTTTACTCACAATCCCTACTCCAAAAGTGTGGAATACCTCAGGAATCTTCACTAAGCCCTACTGTATTCAATCTGTATGGCTGTCTCTTGGGTGACATTGTACAATCACATGGTCTCTCTATAGAGTAATATGCTGACGAAACGCAGATTGCCATCTCTCTTAGCCCTGAACAGATGTAGACTCTGGTTGGCTTAATTCTTGCTTGAATGATGTAGCAGAATGGATGTCAGCCAGTTGTTTGAAGCTTAATGGAGATAAAATGGAGGTGCTAGTGGTTGGCATTGATTTAAATCGTTGGCCCACGTTGCTCTGGCCAGAACTATTAGGCAGCCATCCCATCCCCAAAACAGCAGTAAAAAGTCGGGGGGTATTGAATTGACAATAAGCTTACCTTGGAGGTACAGGCGAGGAAGCTAGCTGCCTGCTGCTTTGGTATCCTGAGAACACTTAGAAAAACGTTAGTGTTTTTCTAAGTGTCCTCACGGAGACTAGTGGCACAAGCATTAGTTGTGTGCCACATTTAGACTACAACAACTCTCTTTGCTGTGGAAGTTCCCAGTATGTTGTGAGATGATTTCAGGTGGTACAAAATACTGTTGCTCTTGTTTTGCTGAAATTGCCTAAGCATAAATCTTCTTCAGCAGCACTTGCCTCTTTGCACTGGCTTCCTGTTCTAAAGAGGATACAGTTCAAGGCCCTATACATAGCTCATTGAATTCTGCACAGTAAGGGCCTGTGGCTATTACAACATCTGGTTCGTCCTTATATTCCCAACAGGACATTGCTTTCTACTGCTCCATGCCTACTGACAACTCCCAAGGACAATAAATCAAGAAGTTGTGGTAGTTCTTTTGCCTACCTGGTTCTCAAACTATGAAACTCACTGGCTATTCATTTACAGAAGTACTTCAGGAAGCTGTTGAAAACTTTGCTGTTCATCTAATTCACTGTCATGGTATGGCGACTGGTATAATTTGCTAGTGCTGTGAGGCTTGTTGGGTAGTCGTGCGCTTTAGCAATGAAAAATAAATAAATAATAATAATGTTTCTGTTTATGTTCCTTATAAATCACTCTGCTACCCTTGCAACAAGGTCGGTACTACGAAAAATACCATCCATCAACCAAATGATTATATGCTCGTGCAGAGATTTTCAAATGAAAATACTATTTTTACAATTAATCAGTTCCTAAAGAAGCAGCCAACCAAGAAGTCTACGATGGTCAGACAGATGCTAAAACTCCCTGAATGTTTGTACAGCCTGGATGCATGATTTTTCACTGCTTGCTGAAATTACATTTAGTAAAATGAAATAAATCTCTGAGCATTAGAAAAAAACACAGTAAGGATTAATAAAATGGGATGTACAGCCCATACCTACGGGACCACTTTTGACAGATTATGTAAGTGATAGTCTGCAGCATTAGTAACCAGTGATCTGGTTGCCAAAGCAAAGAGGTGCATAAAATAGAGCATCCAAAGTTCTAACTGATTGGGATGGCATGGTAGTTTCGCCACTTAGCAGATCAAAACTTCAAAGCAGTACTCTTAGAACCGGAGAACAAAATCTCTGTCTTATTGGCAATAAAACATAGTTGGTTTATTGACATCCAGGGACATATTTCCAAAGAAGTGAAGTAAGCAAATTTGCTGTGCTGTGCTGCGTTGCATCACCTGGAGAAGGCCTGACTGTACCATACGTTTAAAGAAATGGTGCAGTTCTGCTCACACTTTGGGCTGCCTACTGCCAATTCAGGCGCCGTTTCGCCATAGTGCAAGGGTGTCTACGTTGTGGTCAAAATAATTTTTGTGCAGGAAGGAATATCTTCCTGCACAAAGCTATCCTTTGAGGCTATTTCCTCTCTCTACATGAAAAGAGGAAATAAGGTGGAGAAATGCCGATATATCTCCTTGTTACACCAGCCTCAGACAGGCGCACCATTTTGGAGAAAATCCATGTATACATCTCTTTGCAAATGGGTTTATGTAAAAATCCATGTGTGGGTGCATTGGAACACCCATTTACCACCAATGGAACGCCTACCTAACACAAAGTAACAACATTTGCCTGGCTTTGTAAATACCGAAAAGGTTTTGTGTCAAAAAGGGACTCTACCCTGAAGCAAAATCTTTGTAAATCAGGGCCCCAAAGTCTAATTTCATTTAGACAATCAATAACGGCAGAGGCATTGGAGGACTCACGAAGCAGATTTACTAAAATGTGGGAATAATTTGTGTATATTTAATACCGAAGGCCATGAGCCATAATCAAATGTGTCAGAAGAATCTTATCCATATTAAATATTAAGGGTGAGAGGGCAGAGCCCTGGCGGAACTCTACATGAAACATTAGGAGTAGTGGATCTAATGGACTCATTTGATCACATTGTACTCAATTTGAAAAAAAGAATGGATTTAATCTAGAGCTTTGCCTCTCACAACTGACTCCAGCCCCTTACACAGCAGTCAGGGTCTACGGTATCAACGGCAGAAGATAATTCTAAAAGAATAAATGTATCTGGGTGGCCCAACCACGAGGCAATAGCATTTACTCTCTGATGTCAAGTAATGCTGTTTCAGTCCCTCTCAATGAAAGCCTGGCTAAAAATCACAGAATATTTTTACTAAATAATTCTGCGATTGTTCAGCTACTATGGTTTATGTGATCTTGGCAAAAAAGGAAGGGACGCGTATTGGCTTATAATTTACTAATATTTTAGGATGAAGCGTTGTTTTTTCGCTATAGGGCACAGTATGGTGCTTTTGTATTTGAAAAAATAAGAGGCAAAAACACTCATTGGGGAAAGGATTAATGCCTTTCATTAAATAAAATACCCATATTTTTCTCAACTAATGTAGCTGGGAAAACATCATCTGTAGAGACCGAAAGTTTCAACGTCTTGTGGATACTAAATCAAAATTCATTAACACAAGCTGAAAGAATAGAGCGTTTTAGTTTCAATGAAACTTCTTGGAATTTAAAAGGCTAAATCACGCATCTTTCTGCCGCGTGCTGTGGTGATGCAGTTGCAGTCTGCATATGTTTGTCCAGTGAACAGGCCAGCTTCTTGACAGTTGCACGAGACACAGGGACACAAGGACCTTTGTTTGTTTGTTGTGTCAAGAAGAATGCACCTAATTCCCTTGTGTGGCACATTCTAGTCTCTTGGTCACCAGAATGGATTTGAGCTAATTGAGTTGTGTGCCCCAGATGATTGTCAAGGAGCTGCAGTGAACCTAGGTTCGGTCTGGTTCCGTTGGAGCCCTTGGAAGAGATAGTGCCTACTAATGCCACCACATGGTTTGGTTGGAGGCCACAGGATGTTTGGAAACGCAAAACCTGAGGTATTAAATGAAAATGTCAATGCCTTCAAACTGGAGACGATTGTCTGCAAATAGAAATGCAATCAGGTATTAGTGGACCCTCAGAGGGAGGTTCTGCTGAAGACAGACAATCTTGCAGCTGAATTATTTGTAATCCAATAGGTGGATATGATATCCCAGTAGCTAGCAGAGATGACCAGGAGGCCGGTTCTTTGCCTAGAGACGAATCTTCATTTTTGACGGCAAAAATATTCTAAGGGAGAAGACCATTAATGTAGACTCTCTCAGAAGGGTGCTTTGTATGTCGTACACCCCTGGAGTTATCCATTGGGTTCCCCTTTCTTGATCAGAAACTGAGGTATTTCATGATTCCAAAAATTGATGTTTGCCACCAAGAATAACACACCAACGTCAGAGTATTGCTTCAGGAAGAATGAAGAGGTGATGGCTGTGATAGTAAAGCACTCTGATCACGTTTTTCTCATCTTCACCAAATAATAATAGATTTCTGCTGCCTATATCTGCTTCAGTGGGTCAGAGTACCAGCTAACAGAATGCAACAAGTGAAAAATCACTGCTCTGTGACTGAATGGCTTGACTTGAAAATGCAATATTTTCTTTAGATCATTTAAAAAGCTCTTTTTCATCAATTTTAAAGTTGCATACAGAAAATTGTGTTTTTGCAAGTAGTTGAATATATTACATTTGATACTAAATGAACATATTATTATACGCAGAGATATTCTGTTTTGTACCCATGATGAGTTGCATGAGGGGATCTCTATTTCCTTTCTAAATGGAAAATAATGAATGGAATATTGATGACAAAAACACAGTCCTTTTGATTACTGTATATCAATGTAATCTTGAATGTCAGGAACACTTCCTCTGCAACCTCTGCATGTGCATATCCAAACATCTGTCCAATAATCATGCAATCAAAGGAGTCTAATTCTATGAACAACATGTGATATATTTCTCGTTAATGCTGCTATATGGAACTGTGGGAAACAGCTAACATTTTATTTTTATTGCAGTGAATCCTCGTTCCTTGAAACATCTTTGCCGTTTGAAGATCCGGAATTGCATGGGGCGGTTGCGGCTACGATGCCCTGTCTTTATGACGTTCCTCCCACTGCCTGAGCGTCTGAAGCAATATGTACTGTACAAAGAGTATGACCTCTATGGACAGGGAATCCTAGAAGGATCCAGATAATCAGGGTTCATTGTTAAAACGCATAGTGACCCTGGGGGAGAATAAAGAGCCTGCAGTGAAGTGGTCATGAGGATTCTTCCAGACTTTTAAGCATAAGCATGGTGTACTAAAGTTAACAACAAATTATCAGTGAACATACACTTAAAAAGCTTCTATGACCAAATTGCATAAACAGAAAAAGAGTATGCAGGGTGCATTAGGAGAGAGTTATTGCCTGGCAAATGGGAGCCTGCTTTCAAAAGATCTCTTCCAGAAGTCAATCAAATTTTTTTTAAAAAAAACAATATGTCCAAGAAGCTAAACTGTAAAGACACTGTCTAATATTCTCAACACCAATTCAATTTTAACAATGGTCATAGAGATGTTGGAGCACAATGTCTGAATCAAGGGCTCTGACAAACTGAATACGTTCAGAAAGTCTAGTGCTGTCTATATTTGTTCATGGTCAAAACAATACTGAACTGTTGTACAAAATGTCTTATCATGTAGTGATCACTAATTCATATATTGTTCAAGGTACAGCAAAGCCTGGCTAATGTAATAATTTCAGAAGTCATAGGACTCATCAAAAGGCTGCAGAGGATGTCAGAAAAAGGGTTTGCGAGTAGATACACCAAGAGTTTATAATCACAACTGTCTGACTCTATTAATTTTTTTCACTTCAATTTTGCATTTTCTGCTGTGTTCCTATAGCTTATGTATAACACTTACACAGGTGGAATGAGAAATAATAACTATCTTTACCAATATAGATTTATATCTTTTATATTTTACTGCGGTTATGTAAAAACCCAAAAAGCAGAAGGTTGCAAGGTGCCCTACTAATTAAAAAAATGGATGAAATAAAAAATTACTAAAATAAGGTCAGGATTTTGTTGATCAAATAGGCACAGACCATAGCCTAAGGAACTCTGCATCAATAATGTAAAATAGTTTGAGATTATGCAGAACATGGGGAAATAAATAGGCAACTGACCAATACACAGTAACAAAATAAAGACACCCTGGGGGATATTCTCAAGAACGTGTGATAATTATCGCAAAATTAGCTTAACGCAACTTTGCACATCGCAGTCTATCGCGGGAAAATAACGCTGTGTTAACGTTGTATTCTCAACATGGCGGTACCATGCAATAGTCTCACGCTAACGCGCCAAATGACCGCGATAAAATTACCGTGACGGCAAAAAGCACGAAACACGAACGCGAAAAAGTTGCGATGTGGCCAACCGCGATATAAAAATCAGCGATAACCAGCGACAGGCCTGCAATTCCCACGCGTCATGCGGGAAAATGCACTATAAAAGCACCGAAAAACACAAACAAAATAATTCAAACTGCGTAGCACCATGGAGGAAGCCGGAGCAAGTCCAGAGGCCGACCATAATGCCACAAGCCCCCAGGAGGACCAGCCTGGGACCTCGGGGTCACGGAAGGGCAAGGAGAAGAAGACGAGGAAGACGAGGTTCAGTCCGCAGCAAAACAGGATCATCATCACGAGGTGATAGAACACCACCAACAACTGTTCGTCGCCTCCAACGTGTCATTGGCAAATAAAAATGCAATATGGCAGTCCATCCTGGACAAGGTGAATGCAGTCGGAGTGAGGAGGAGGACAATTGGGGAGGTCAAGAGGCGCTGGAATGATGCGAAGTGCAAAACCAAGAAGAAACTCGCTGACAACCATCAGGCAGCAATGCAGACTGGAGGTGGCAGTCCAGCGGAACACCAGGAGCTGGATGAGATGGAGGACATGCTGGCCACAGTCATCAGTGGGGACACGGTGGCAGGAGTTGGGGGTCCGGACACTGCTTGACATGACCTGACACAACAGCACCAGGGTGAGTACCGAACAGGGACTGGGGGAGATGGGCACAATGGAACACATGCACAATTAAGTAGAGCACACTGCACACCCACAATGACTCTGGATCATGTCCCTGATCCCCTTGGCACACTGCAGCACACATACAAACAGCAAGTAGGCCCCCGTCCACTATGGGCACAAAGGGGTCCCTCCCCACACAGCACCAATCTCACAACCAACCCATGCACACGTGTCAAAACCAGCAAAGCTGCGTGTCTGTGAGCCACCATGACAATGCAAGTGACACTGCATGACGAATAGAATGGCTGCAGTCCAATTATCATGACATGGTGCCCGCCACGACACTGGGGTGGCTGAGTGTGGAACACATCCGGAAAGGAGCAGGTCACACTCTGACACATCCACGTGCACAAACAACGACTGACGTCAACAACACATCTGTGGATAAACCATGCACAAGAGTCCAAAATGCGAACAAGAGCCAAAATTAGCCAAGTCTGCAACATCTCAGCACTGTAGAAGCACAGAAGTCAAAGACACACCGCCTCAAAGGGATAAGGGGCAGCAAAATCACAGCTGCAGGGGCGACTCTCCCACAATGCAGCACACACATAGCAATAACAGCACATCAACATTGACGACAATGTGGTACAAAGTGCAACACTTTCACTACAGAACAGAGGACACAACTGGTTCCGCTTGTGCATAGAAACTGGCCAATCACATCTGACATAGCAGGAAACTGTGATATGAAAATGTACGTGTACAACCTCACATCCGTGATGTAGTTCAAATGTCCACTGTCCCGCATCAAATAGTCAGCTCCTCCCAAACAGTCCCAATGTACATTGTCATGCAGTCTGTATGTAAACTAGAACAATGCGTCAACATACATGTCAACACAATGTTAAAATGCATCTCCCCTTCACATTGCAGAGGGACAATCAACACCTCCTGCAGAGCAGACCAGACAACTCATCAGTGATGATGAAGAGGACCTCCACACCTTCGACACCGATGCCCTACAACAGCTCATGGACATCTTAAGCAACCCACCTCCAAGAGCAGGGCAGCCCAGCCTCATCGAGGAGACCCCACCCCCTGCACAGACCACACAGCAGGAAGCACCCACCACCACGGCTGTCTCCCAGCACCTCACCGAAGTACACATCACATTCCAAGGCCAGGTGTTAGACTGCCAGAAGGAGGTGGCTGAACAGGTGCGGGTGGGTTTCGACCTCATGGCAGTCGAACTAGATTACATATGTGGGTGTCTAATTCCCATCAGGGACCACTTACACTCCCCAATGGACACCCACACTGCGACAGAGACACACGCATTTGCACATTTCCAGTACTGAACCATGCCCAGAGCCCCGGGATAATCATTCACACCCCTACGCTGTACTTGCGTACGCCAGCCCAGTCCACTCCTCTTACGTATAAAGGGGGGGCGACAAAGCTACATGTCCAAGGTCTTACCCACTGCCTGAGGTGACATGGCTGCGTCCGCTGTCCACAGCACAATGTAATGTGGTAGGGCCCTGGCCCATCATGCATACATAATGACCACACGGACACACTTAGTTAGATAGTTGAACTGGCTACGGGCACGTGCGCCTGGCCACCTTTTATTACCAGGGTCACATGTCCATTGACGCCTGTGCTGGATGGGTGTGGGGTGGGTGTAAGCCAGCCCTCAGGGAGTGGTTGGTGCTAGCAACAACTTGAACAGTGATCACTATTAAAGCGGAAACAGAAAACACCAACATGAGACAAACAACTGCGAAGCATCATGGTGGTAGCCGGAGCAAGTACAGAGGTCACCCAATATTCAATCAGAAGGGTCCGTGAGTTGCAGTGGACTGAGGTAGGGGCACCAGAGCTGAGCGTGCTCATGTGAAGAAATTGTCTAGGATTGTGTCCCTTCGGGATATCCTGCTGCAGCTGCAGTGGGGTGTGTTACACCTGCCTCATCTTCCTCATCATCGTCCCAGGTCTTCCCCACTGCCTGAGGTGACATTGTTGCGTGAGCTGTCCACAGCACAAAACTCAATCAGAAAGGGTCCATGAGTTGTGGTGCACTGAGTTAGTGGCACCTGAAGAGCTGAGCAGGGTATCAAGCTGATGATGGCATCCAAGACAGGTGTGAGCAACTCTGATAGTCTGGCTGTAAGACTCTTTCGACTCTGGCAGTTGGTGGTTGGAGGTGGTCCTGGCGGTGGTGGCGTGTGCAGCCAGCGGTGATGCATCGTCCGGGCAGGTCAGGACTCGATTTGATGTGTGAGCCCTGGTGGACCGCAGTTGAGGCCGGAGGCAGCGGTCAGCGCAGGGGCACAGACACATGGCGTTGATGACCCCCAGGCCATCGACTCAGAGGCCATTCAATATTCAATCAGACAGGGTCCATGACTTGAGCTGCACAGAGTTAGTGGCCCCGGATGCACTGCGGCCGACACAGGCACACCGCCATGGGACGGTGACTTGCGGTGCACTGAGGTAGGGCCACGAGAGCTGAGTGGGTCCTCATCAATGTCGAAGGTGAATGTCGCGGAGTGTTTCGGGGGACAGTGGAAGGTGTTCTTCCAGGGCATGATGCAGAGGGCAGAACCAAGCAGAAACAGGCAATATGGAGGAGATGAATGCTACAGACTAATTTTTAACACCAAGTCAGTATCAGCTACATGATGATGAAGACAACCCCCAGGCCATAGACTCAGATGCCACCAAAGTTCAACCAGAGAGTGTCCATGAATTTCGGGGCACAGAGTTAGTGGCACCAGAGCTGAAAGGGGATGCAGTCTGCGATGAGGCCTGTACAATGGTATAAACTCTGCCATAATAAAATCAAGACTCAGTTCCAAATGTGTGACCTACTTGACCGCAGTGTAGGCCGGAGGCAGCGGTCAGCAGGGGCTCACAGCCACGTGTCGTTGGCTTGCGATGCACAGAGTTAGTGGCACCAGAGCAGTTGTTGGTAGTGTTCGATCACCTCCATAACGATGATCCTTTTTTCCTCCGGACTGAACCGCGTCTTCCTCTTACTCCTCTCCTTGCGTACAATGATATGAACTCGGCCATTGAATAATCAAGACTCAGTTCCAAATTTGTGACCTACTTCACCGCAGTGTAGGCCGGAGGCAGCGGTGGAGTACGTCAACGAGAAAGGAGTGCTGGGGGCCTGTGTCGCGAGGCCAGCGATGGTCTGAGGAGGCTGCCAAGGTCGCGGTCCTCGGGCTTGGAGCTTGCACCGGCACGTGGTGGGCCCTCTTTGACACACACAGGTGTCAGCAGGTGAGCAGTGAGGCCTGGGTGCGCAGGGGCGGCCAAGACGGGTCTGGGGACCAGCGGCCTGGGGTGCATCAGGCGCACAGGATCGCAGGAACCACCGCTCATGGCGCTGGCCTCATGGCGGGGTGAGAGGCGCCGCCCTGGCAGACACGTTGGCCATTCCGGAAGAGAACCACGCCAAGAGCAACATGCTTTTTATTCACACCCCTATGCTGGCCTGGCGTACGCCGGGCCAGCCCACTCCGCTCACGCTTACAGGGGGGGACGTAACAAGCTACATTTCCGCGATCTTCCCCACTGGCTGAGGTAACATGGTTGCGTCCACTATCCACTATACTCCAAGCACCAGCAGTGTATGTCGACATGGAAATGTCTGTGGTCTGCATACTCAAGTCTGTCCAGCACATCCATGCCACACTTGGCATTGTGTACATTCTCATTCATGGGTCACTTGCCTCCTTCGCACATGCCTGGTTCCCACCTCTCCCCACATTCTGCTATTGTGTGGCTGTGGTGCCATGCCGTTGTTGGCTTGTGTACATGGCTAGCCCAGGTTACCACAGTAAGTTGTGTTGTTGTGTCTGGTATGTGGGCATGTTGTTTGTCTTGTGGTATGTGATTTTGTAACGTGTGCATTCCCAGAGTTGTGAGTTGTATGTTGGTGGAGTTGAGGTGTGTGGTGTGTTCAGTTGGTACTTACCGACGAGCATTGCATTTGCATAGATGCCAGCCTCAAAGCGCTGGTTGATGATGGACTGTTGGAAGATGAAGGAATCATGCACACTGCCTGGGTAGTTGGCGACGGCATTGGTGAAGAGTCCCCGGTGGTCCACTATTGCCTGCACATTGATGGAATGCGTGTGCTTCCTGTTGAGGTAATTGTGTGCAGTGGTGGCAGGGGGCACGAGGAGTACATGTGTGCAGTCGATTGCCCCCAACACGTGCGGGAAGCCAGCTATGGCGTAGTACCCTTGCTTGGTCCCCAGCTGTTCCTGCGCAGTGTGTGGGAAGTAAAGGTGCTGGTGTACCAAGCTGATGATGGCATCCAAGACAGGTGTGAGGTACTTGGATAGGGCTGGCTGTGAGACTCCTCCGACTCTGGTAGTTGTTGGTTGGAAGGTCCCAGAGGCCAACAGGTGCAGCACAGCCAGCAGCTTTGTCTGCGGAGGGATGTTGGTTGTCCGCTGTGTTGGTACCGTCAGCCTGTGGGCAATGTGGGTGAGGATGTGGAGGATGGTTGTCCTTTTGAGCCTGCAGTGGGCAATGACATCCTCTGGTGTTAAGTCTGTGAGGCTGGTGCGTTTTCTGAAGGTCCGCTGTCTTTGTCTGCGCTGCCTCTGTGGTAGTCCGGGTGGGGCGGAGTGGTCCGGGGGGGTGTCGGGCCTGGGGGTGGTGGCGGTAGGTGTTGTGGCCCTCTTGGGGCTCCGAGCTGCATGATCAGTAGCTCCATGGCATCTGTTGTTCTTCAGGTGTGGCTCTGGGCTGGGCTCCCTTTCATGGTGCAGGTTGTCGTCCGACTTAACACCAGGTAAGAGCAGGTGTTAAATCCCTGCTGCTAACGCGCCTTATCGCGTGTTTTGGGATCTTATCACCGATCTGGCTGGTCGTTGGGAATATTGCGAAGTGGTGTTATCGCGGCTTTTTACACAGGAACGCCTACTCTGCATCTCATTAGCGTTAGTTGCCGGTGTCATTCGTGGCGATGTTTTTTGCGGCTGCTATCGCGATATCGGCTGTTAGCACCACCTTGTGAATAGGGCAATAAATCTATCGCCACTTTGGCTGCGATAAAGTGCCGCTAACTCGGTGATAAGTCCTTGAAAATATGCCCCCCTGTCTTTTTTCTACGGACATAACCTCTGCAAAAGGGAAGGGCCACGGTATAAAATAAATAGGTGTAAGTGCAAGAATTAAGTAAAGGGTAGAAGGATACAGAAAATCTCTCCTGTAATTTATTTCTGGAACTATTTGATATAGTCCACCCTCACTTGAGTGCTTCACAAATAACTCAAGCAATATAAAACTATAAAGAAGGAGCAAGGAGAAAACGCAACTAACTATAAAGCACAGTAGGAGTTTTTCTGCAGCTGAAGGTAATTCGAGGCTTTACAAAGACGCGGGCCTTAACACTACAATGTAGTAGTAACAGCATAAACGGAACAGAACTTTAAACGTAGTAGCCATATAATTATCCAGCAACGGAGGCGCAGTAGCACCCATAATAAGAAGTTTGCATCATAAATGGATGGATGAAAAGATTTTGAGGCGGTGGTGACAATAGATCAGGAAAATTGCATAAGATGAGTGTTTAGGTTTTACCTGAAATAAGGGAGAGCAGCTGAGTTCTAATATTGACAAGAAGTGAGTTCCAGGTACCCAGAATGACAAAACAATAGGAAAATAAGAGGATTACTTCAGGTTTTCTTAAATAAAAGGCTTGAGAGATTTAAAGAACAATAATACAATAGGAATCAGCTGGTGATTAACCACTCAAGATTATCTTCAAAAGGATTTATTTCAATTGAAAAATCATATTAAAGCAAAAATCTTAGTCAAATTTTCCAATTTTGCTGGAAAACCTTCACACAGAAGGAAATATACAGGGTTATATTTAGTAAAATAAGTGAAAACATTTCAATGACTGTTTTACTCAAATTATTGATAAAAAAAGAAATCAGTAAAAAGGCAATTTTTACTGACACATTCTCCAGTAATTGTTAAAAAAGAACTTGATGAAACTCCGCAAATGTCATGCAACTTGGAGAGATTTTCCCATTGAAGTGATGTCCTAAAATTTAACACACCTCTTCTAATAACTTGCTAAAAGCATAATACTCAAGAATAGTGAAAAGCGATATAGATGGGAACATGTAAAAGTGAAAGTGCCAAGACTGGTTGGGAGCTGTGACACGACAAGAAAGAAAAACACATACTTCTGCAGGTACCTCCACTGTTTCATTCCTGGAAGCCGGGGACCCTGGCCTAAGCATTGTCGATAATTTGAACTGCAAAACAGTACACAAAAAAATGCAGGAAGAAAGCATTCATCAAACAAATACACAAATGATAACACATTTTATTTAATTCGCAATCACATATAAATAAAACAAAATCTAAATTTGAATTGTAATAGAAAGGTTGGAGCGTTTCTAATTTCAATTGAGGCCACTCATCATCCCTACTGTATTCTGTTTGATGCACTTGCACTGCCCCCACGAATCAATCTGAGTATACAAATTTAATTTTTGGCTCTATTTTCAAATTCCTTCACATTTACAGTATGTTTTAAAATGTTCAATTGTACATTTAGCTTCTTTATTTATATACACGTTAATAATTTGTTGATATTATTTAATTTTCTAAGTAGTCTAGAACCCCCTGAGGAGGCTTTGCGAACTCCCAGGGATCCCCAGACCACAAGTTGGGAACCACTGGGCTAAATATTCAAAAGTGTGGACAAATTATATATATCAAGCATAGTTAGACTTGAACAGCCAAGCAATTTAAACATCTGTTGTGTAAAGATACTGCATCTCAATGAGATAGTAATTTTTTTCAATATACCATAGTGCAGTGGTTCCCAAACTGTGGTCCGCGGAAACCCAGGGGTCCGTTCCACATTTCCAGGGCGTCCGCAGGCTGCAGTTTTAAAAGAACTGCAAAGTTCCTTGTATAATCAGCAGTTTTCGGGCAACAATAAAAGTGTCAACTTAACTCCGGTGATTAATGTACCTGCTTGAGACAGATGGGAGTTGTGTCCAGTGGTAGCTTGGACTCAACTTAAGAGCGTATATGGTTAATATGCCTGCTGCAAATAACGTGTACCATGCATTTAAAAAAACTGTATTTTATGTGCATAGCTCAGGGGGTTACAGCTTTTGTCACAGAGATTCTTTTGTTACTGTGCACATCATAAGTTACAATTATAATCTAGTACAGTGAGCTATGAACTACCATCCAAGAGATGCATGCAAACTGCATGGTACAAGTTAGTAGGCTATGTTTTTTTCCCAGTCTCTCATTATCCTGATGCTGCTAAAAAGGTTTGTCTGGGTAGAAATAAATTCTTATTATTAAAGTCAATGCTAACCACTGTGTTATGTTCTGAATCCTGAGTTTGTGCTTCTCCAGACCAAGCACTCTTAAAAAATGCCTACCAGTATGGCTGACATGTGAATCCTACACCTTGTAGTCCCTTTTGCCTTATGTAACAATTTCTATACACTGATTTACACACGTGTGATTCTTTGTCTCTGTATGTGGGTGATGTAAAGTGGTCTGACACCCTACACTGGTATGAGAGGTGCTATAAAACAAATGAAATACATGTGACAGAGGGGCTATGGAGAGATGAGAGGCACTGTTGGAGGGTGATAGAGAGGGGATCACTGAAGAGCCCAACAAAGATTGTCGTATACTGGTGCATGGTACAAATATATTGTAGAATGCACCATTTTTGCCCAAATTTTCTGGGGTGGGGGATAGTCTCCCAAAGTCCCCTTTGTAGTGGTCATCTCACTCGCTGCAATTGGTGTGCACCGTACAGGGACTTCTCTGACAACATTTGCCAGGGCTGCTTTGGGTTTCCAGTCCAGTCCAGCCTTGGCAGGAGCAGGAGCCTCGTACTGCGAAATAAAAGCAAACATTGAAAAGTTAGTCACCGAGATGCAAAACCAAGCTTCCCATTAAACTTTTTAGATTTTTGCAAATTATTTTAAAATAAAATACTAAAATCTTTAGTAATTCAAGTATTTGTTTGGTGTGCACACGTGTGTGTTTTTTTTTTTTAAATACTGTTTTAACGTTTGAAATTTAAATGGTACAAATTCCTTGGGGGTCACTGGCTTCCAGTAGTGACTCAATGGGGGTCCTCAGGAGTCAAATGTTTGGGAACCACTGCCACAGAGGTATAGTCCACTACAGTCAAACTACTGATAGACAGGTAAGTTTAAAAGGCCACTTTGGACTAAATATCTGCCATTTCACTAACCTACGGACCTGGTGAGAAATCAACTTAGGTTCCATCACAGCCCTGACAGGCATAGTAATAATTTCAAATCAATTAGTATAAACATGAGATAAAGAAATAAATTGCTTCTTCCAAGAATCAGGTACATAGATGCAACTGGAATTACTGGGGAGTGCGTGACTATGAAACATTTATATTGGCTTGAGAAGAGGACAAAACCCATAAACACCATTTTCAGGTTTCAGAGAACCCAAAGGGAAATTATTTGAGTTTATTGTCTGCTACTGAGTTGCCTTTGTGATGGAAAATAGACACCTTTTGGTGAAAGTCGGTTGCAGTGGAAATAGAATACAGTTGAGGTCAATGTTGATGATCATCATTAAGAGACCTGGACTCAAAAGCAGTTCAGCGGAAGGGCTGATAAACAAAACAACTTTTGACTTGAAAGTGGACTAAATCAATGATGTAGCTGTGTATCAGTAGCACTCAAATTAAATTTATTATTGGTGGACTTGTCCTCAGTTTTAGCTGGTGAGTTATCATGCTTGATCAGAATCCAGTGGGCCACCAGTGACACCTATTAGTAATATTTGAGTGTATACAGCAGGAAAAGATGTTACTTGGCATTTCACTGGTACTGTTTTGGAGATGATGTGATCCTAAAATTATTCAGCAATAGTTTGTACTCAAGCCATCACATAGGCAACATGAAACTGCCTCTTTATATGCTACAATACAATAAAAGTTACAAGTGCAGGTGAGTTTCAATAATTAGAAATAATACCTAATTTAAATGTGCAGAGTTATACTTTGATTATTTTGTTTAATTCCGATTCCAAAATGACTAAGTAATTACCTTTTGCTTTCTGTAATGAATACTTTTTTTTAACAAACCCATGATGCCTTACTTGGAATCCTTGTCTCACGCAAGTTTTTTATAATAGCCTTGGACTAAGTCTTATGAAGACTCACCAAGTCTTATGAAGACTGACAGTCCCAATCTTATGCATCAACTCTCTTAATTAGTTAATTAGAGAGTTGACACAAGTGTTTCACAAATATTTGATACAGGGTTTTAGGTCTGTAGGATGCGCTAGTCTGTGGTGGTGGTAATAACTAAGATTTTTAAAAAGTATGATTGTTTTTTTTTATAAACGCTGTGCATTGGTTTTGTGTATTTGTACAAGTGAAAGATGTACAATCAGCATATATCAAGATAAATCTCTTTGTTTAGGTGTTACTGTTATAAGAGCATATTGAATAATAAATACATGTGAACTAAACCAAAATATGTTTGGACAGGCAGGTCTGTCTGGGTTGATTATTCATAATAACAAGATTAGATGAGTTTAAATTCAGTTTGTATTTTTGGTATTGTGGTGCTTGCACTCCCCTCTTAGATGTTCGTCACATCCCTGATGTGCTTCCCAGATATTTTCATTTTGAGAGCTGACTGCCTGTTATGGTGGACGTGTGCGACTTTGTTGCCCTTTCACCAGGTGCGTACTCAGCTCATTTATTCAGCCGTGAGTTTGTACCTACTGATTGGTCATAGTGTTCATCGTGGCCTATTGTCTGTTTCGCCCGCTAAAGTTGATAGGAACATGTGCCACATGTTAAAAGTCACATGTTCGCTTAATCTTCATTGATCTTTGTGAATGTTTAGTTTTCTTCTCTGGCTCATCTCAGTAAATCTTTCAATCATACCTCTATGATAGGTGTCTCAGGTGTAGGCCTATTTTGTTGATCTAGGTAGGTGACCCAGTAGGCATGGTTTAGGTCTACATATAAAGAGTCGTTTAACAATGTAGATACTTTTTAGTACAATAGTCTTCCATCTTGGGGTACTCTCAGACCATATGGAAAAACGACTGCTCTGAGAGCTCGGCTTCTAATGCAAGTGCCATGTGTGCCTAGGAATATCATCCCTATGCCTTCAGGGGATAGGTATGTTTGGTGTAGATAATTGAATTAGAGTTGCTAAAACATTGAATTTCTATACACTCTCTTGGTGGGTTCCAATGTTGTCGCCCGTTCTATGTCTGTCATTTCCCATTTGAACCAGAGTTCTCTCAGTTGTGTTATGCCAGTTAGAATTATTTGTTATAGTTTTTATATAGTAGAGATGCTGTACTTCTCCCCTTTCCATGTGTCAGCATTAGTTTTCAATGTGTTTGTGCTTTACTTGCTTCATCCCCCCCCCCATTGATAGACTGACAGCTCATGTCAGTGGTTTGTGTGCCACGAAGTGGTCTGTGTCCATGTCAAAGGGGGCTCTGAAGCAATCAAATGAACTAAGTGAGCTACTAACAGAGACCTATAATATGCAGTGCAGCCTGCAGTGGAATCCTAATTCAGCCTTCCAATGAAAATGTTTTTCTTAAAATGTCCGATGCAGCCTCTTCGAGCGCATCTATTGCCTCAAAGGCTCAGTGCTGATAACCAGTTGGGAGACATTGATTTGAATTGCCAGTTGAAGCCTTTTGTTGAGACTTAAATATCAAATTCAGCATCCACACTTGCATATGAGGTCTTAAAAGGCCAGTGTTAGAAATTGGGTTTCTGGTTGGCAGAGGTATGCACCCTGTCCAAGCAGGAACCACAATCCTAGTCAGGTAAGTCAGATACACACCCTAAATTAACTTGTGCTTGCCCTCTGGTAGCTTGGCACAGAGCAGTCAGGCTTAACTTAAGAGGCAATGAGTAAAGTATTTGTTCAACACTTCAAACAGAAACACTGTGCAAACACCACTCAAAAAGATACCACACCTGGTTAGGAAAATAGAGCTTAATTTAATGAACAAAACAAGACCAAAATGACAAACATTCAAAAAGTATATACTCAGATGTGCAGTTTTAAAGTTTCAGTAAAATTAGTGCATAAAAGCGCAAAGCACCAACTGTGGTTATCTGGTTGTGCCAGACCGGCACAAAGTCACCAGTTCAGGCCGACCATGATGGAGCATGGGCCGGCTACAGGGACCCACCTTCACCCACTGAACAAAGTACAATAAATCCTGGTGCTCTGTCTGCGCTGCGTTGCTTTGCAAGGTTTTGGGCCGTTCTGCGTCAGTTCTGAGCAGGACCACAGAAGGCACAGGACCCTAGGCCCACTTCCAAGGGACCAGGACTGGGGTGGCACCACTTGGCAGGGTAGATCCACAGATGGCAGAGTCCAGGTGCTTTAGCAGTTGAGTTGGAAGTCTTTTGTGTCCCTGAGGCTTCAGGAAACATGAGGCAAGCCAGCAAGCCCTTGGAGAAACTTTGGTTCTGGGTTGGAGAGATGCAGGTCCAGTCCTTCTCACTACCAGGCAAGAAGGGCAGCAGGCAGCAGGTCAGCACAGCAGAGCAGGAGTCCAGCAGAGTGACAGTCCTTTCAGCAGCACAGCAGTCCTTCTTCCTGGCAGAGCATCCACAGGTCAAGAAGTGTACTGAAGTGATGGTGTCTGAAGTCCAGTATTTATACCCTGGTTCTGGAAGGTAGGAGAAGCTTCTAGACCAGGGGTCCCCAACCTTTTCTGTAATAAGAGATACTTATGATCAATAAAAATAATCCTGAGTTACTATCATTAGTGCTGTAATTGTGATCACACTAGACAAGATTAAGTCAGTGACTACTTTATGTAAAATCTCCCGCAGTGATCACATAAGTGTATCAGGCAAAATTGCCAGCAGTAATGTAAAAAAGGCTTTGCCAATTTGGAATGCCTTTAGGTGGGTAATACATAACATCCATAGTTAAATGCCTCTGACACTAAGGTAATAGTATTAGTAACAAGCCTCGTCAATGCCACATGATTTATCACTCATATATCAATTGTAAATATGTTTTGGAAATTCAAATTATCAGTCCTGAAAATACACACATTTGTCTCTCTAATAAGCACTTTTCAATTTTGGTATACATATATTAATTCAGTGAATAAAAAGCTTCTATTTTAGTCAGCTGGGCTGGACACAGGAGAGCTACTTACAGGTAGCTGGAGAGCTACCAGTAACTCACAAGCCTGTTCTAGACAGTGGCTTTGAAGTGCAGGGAATCCCCTTCCTCCCCTGACCTGGCTCCAAGCTGGCTGGAGTTACAATACGGGGTTGTTAGGCTTATTGTGTGGAGACAAAGCACAGCCTATTCAGTTGCAAATGGGGCTATGCTTAGCTCCGCCCCCCATCAAGCCAGTTTATGGCTCATTAAGGCCTATCAAGTGGCCCCTAGCTTCCACTGTGTGTGGCTGTCTAGAGGGAATGCACAAGGCCCAGCTGTCACCCAGCCCAGACGTTTATTCAGAGACAGGCAGATGGCACAGAATGGTTAAAGTAAGAAAATGTCAACTTTCTTAATGTGACATTTTCAGATTTGCAACTTAAAATCCAACTTTACCATAAGTTGTGATTTTACATTGTAAGTCCTGAGACACCAAACTTGAAAGGTTCATATTTTCCCAATTGGGAATTACACTTATAAAGTGTAATAGGGTAATCCCAATGTAAACCTGTGAGAGAGACAGATTTTGCAGTAGTGAAAAACGAATTTGAGTTTTTCACTACCTAGACATGTAAAACTTAAAAGTACATGTCCAACATTTTAAATACATTGCACCCTTCCCTTGGGGCTGGCCACGGCCTACCTTAGGTGTGGCGTATATGTATTAAAATGGAAGGGTTAACTTGCCAGGCTGACATGTACATTTAAAACTGCACACACAGGATCTGCAATGGCATGCTGAGATATGTTTAAAGGGCTAATTAAGTGGGTGGCACATCAGTGCTGAAGGCCCACTAGTAGCATATAATTTCCAGACCATTGGCACACGTTTTGCACTTATAAGTTAATTAAAGATGCCATTTGTGGATAAGCCAATGTTACCATGTTTTAAGTAGAGAACACATGCACTTTAGCACTGGTCAGCAGTGGTAAAGTGCCACAAATCCTAAAGCCAGCAAAAATGTAATCAGCAAAACTGGAGGTCAGAAGGCAAAAAAAGTCAGGGGAAATCCCGCCAAGGATGCCAGGTCTAACAGGCATCCTTGGCAGGTGTACCTTCAAAGTGAAGGGCAGTCTCCACATACACAAATAACCATTTTAGACTCGCAGTGCACAGATTCAGCGTTAAATTCTCAGTGATGTTTCCCTGTGTGCAGGTTTAATTTCAAATGCTCAGTACAGCTTCCCATTAGCAGATTTAGTCTGAAATTCCCAGTGCAGCCTCTTCATGCTAGATTTTCTCTTAAATACCTCTTTCACGGTACTTAAGCTGAAGAAAGTGCAGGGGCCAAAAGTCTCAAGCCTCTTTCTTCCAACTCCTACATCTTGTGTCTCACATATACAATTGTTTTTCACCCTGCTTTCTCCCTATGCCACTTTCTTCCCATTTTTCTCATCGTCCTTCTTTCTGCCTTTGTATCTCTTACTCTAGTCAAATTCTGATGATGAAAAATATGTTCCAGGTCGTACCCTCTGGCAAGAATTAAGCACTGTCCATAACCTGAAATAACGAATGCAGTTCCTCTATTAGCGTTTTTGACCTGAGCTTCAGAGTGTAGCCAATAAATGTGATGCCTTAAATGGCCAGTGCAGCTTTATTATGTGAATGCTTAACCTTACCTTCTATAACCTTTCCATGCATGTATAATGTCCAGTTCTCTCTTCCTAAAATGACTGGCGTAGCCCTCAACTAACAAGTATGATATTAAATGTCGAGTGTATCCTATTGACAGGCAGGTATAACCTAAAATTCCCAGTGTGCCTCCCCATGTGCAGGAATATTTTCAAATAGGAAGAACAGCCTCCATATCCGAAGCCTCAAAAGCCATTGTACCTTCTCCCATACTGACCCTTTCTTACCTAGTGATCAGAGATCAGGATGTTTGGTGGCAAACTAATTGATTCACATGTTGGTGGGCCACTACACAATTTCCACCGTTCTGTACTCAGGCAGCTGTAGTGCACAATCACCATGCATAGTTTCCGGGCAGTGCTTTCTTAGAGCTGGTGGTTTCCGGTGCTTGACACCGGCACTTAATTGTCAACACTGGCGCTTTTGGCAGTCTGCCACAAGGTGGCGTGTCTGGCTGATTTAGAGATGACCATACCAATAGGTAATTATTAATTCAATATACATTAAAAATTGCTATTACCTGCTGCCCAAGCCGTTCTTTCAGTTTTGGAGGCCTGAAATAATCTGAAATGTCACACTTCTTGGAATGTGATGGTTAGTAGTTGTGTTGTTACTATATTTGGCAGCATGACAGGGGCAATATGTAATGCAAGATGCAGTGGCCTCCTGTCGAGAGCCCTGGCACTTATTGTTGTGGGACAAATTAAGCACTGGTGCCAGGGATGTTGTTGGTGGTACATAGGTTATGGAACCATTTCTGTGCCACCTGTTGCCACACAGGCTCAGACTCCTTTGTTTATGGGATTTTTTTTCTTTTTAAATTTTAAGCATGAAAAGTAAAGCTGCCAGGTGGTATTGAGAGAGGGAAGGTTAAAATGCTGCTGCACTGGATTGGAGAGATCATATCACACTGGCTAAAGGATTCTGTGCTCGCTCCTCTTCACTCAATGCATAAGCCATAAAACAGTATGGTACACAAGTTACTAGAAAGATCAAATCTGTTTATCTCCAGCAAAGTGCTACCTTTATCAACTGACTAGATGTTTGAGATCTGCCAGTAAATCCCCACTGTCTGTTCCAGAGGATTTTACTACTGAATATTGATGCCCAGAATTTCGCTGATGCAAAAATCTCGAGAACAGAATATAGAGGGAACCAACTATCAAAATGTAAGTAAATTTAGGGAAATGTGGGATTTACTATTCCTAACTCCACATCTACATACCTTGAACATATAAGTACAGAGTAGGTACATATGTGTGGAGTTAGGTATAGAAAAATCTAGACTTACTTAACTGTCGATATTTCAGTTTCGATATTATGTCATTGATATTGTGGCCCTTCTGTTCTGTTTCAGTGTAGGCCTTGAAAGATCAGCTAGCTGCTAATATAATAAAGTGATGCAGGCTCATTTACGTTAGTCACTGGCCAAGGAACCACCATTTCCGTTCCCGGCCGCCTTTATTACTTTTTTCTTTTATGTCACAGCCGAGACTATCCCACATATATGGGTGGGGTCCACTATATGCACACCCCTACGTATTTTCCTTAACACAGGGTGGTCCACCTCAAACATAACATTCCTCTTTTACCCAGACATTAAAATACAAAGCATTAGCATTAGATAACACTTGAACAATGCACAAGGAACGTAGTGCATAACATTTCAATGTAATAACTCAGTGAGGTAAATGGGAAAAAGGAAATGGGAATAACAATTGCGGAGGAAGAAATAAAAGAAAAGAAGAGAGAGATAGAAGAGAGAGTGAGATGTATGGGGGTGAGACACAGCTTTTGCTACAGTATAGAGTCAGCACACCCAAATCAGTTTATCACAAAGTCTTTCAACTGGGAGGACTTACTAGAGTGTGTTAAAAAATGATACCTTTCAGTTCCTTGCCGCCTGGGAGTTTCAACCCAGCTTCCCATTCTTTCCTGTGACTGACAGGTCACAGGACCAGAGTTTAGAGTCAAACTGTCTCTCCTTGACCCACTGCTGGGATTGGATGGGGTCACTGGCACTGGATGTTCATTAGCCTCTTGAGAGGGCGTCAGCAAGGAACATGAGACTTGGCTCCTAGGGCATCCTGTCAACGAGTAATCCTCTTCCAGTACTGATATACTCCGTTTGAGTGTGGATGATTGATCAGTCACAATGGTAGCTGGTTGCTGATGATCCAGCGCGATATTAGCAAACAGCATTCATACACCAGATACTCTCTTGGGCCCATACATTCATAATACGCTAATACTTACGCTGGGGTTATCAGTTGTACTCTTTACCAAAAATCCCTGCTACCAATTACCTTCCGATTGAAGAGTAATGACTTACCAATGATTCCTTTGCCAAGGAGAGGTGTGGTGCAGCGGCCAGGGCAGCTGACTTCGGAGCACAGGTTTCACGGTTCAATCTCCGGCGGCAGCTCAGCTCAGCACCATGTGACTCTGGGCAATAGCTCACTTAATTTCCACTCCGGCCCCCAGCGCCTTGAGACCCGTAAGGGTGAGTAGCTGCGCTATATAAAAACGGACTTACATTACTTTACATTTTAATTGGGAAGTTTAAAATGAGTGACATTCATTATAGTACATAATCCTGAAATAACCACTGAGTCAGGAAGTTTTAAAATGTTTATCTAAAGACTTAGCAGAGTAAATTACAGAACCACATGGTACTTAATCGCATATCACGGATGAAGCATAGAATAATAATTATTGATTAATGACGGTCCCTCAGAAAGGAGAAGATAGAGACAGCAGCGCAACTAAAGGTTGCATTTATATTTACCTAAGTGCGAGAACCAAACCCCTTGGCCAAGGAGTTGGAAAGAATAGGACCCAGGAAGGATGAAGAGCAAAGACCTCCTTCAGGATCAGGACAGGACCGGTGACCTCTCTACAAACGACGCCTGCGTCGTTCCCCTCTCTGATACTCGACTTCTCCTCGATTCTCCCGTGCCTTCCTTCTAATGGACTCCGCCGCCCCCTCCTCAGGACCTCTCTGGACAGCGATTCAGTCTGCAATCGATCAGCTTAGCGGTCGGGAGCTAGAAGCTAGCTAATTAGCTAATTCTATATCTATTATACCCTTCTACGCCCATGTACCTCCCCTTAATGTTGCTAAAATATGGGACCACTACTTCTGATTGGACAGGGACAGGGGGTTGATCCTCACACCATATTGATTTGGTTCGAATTCTGAAGACCTTTGTCTTTAAACTACCGCCCATCAATTTTAATACATTGGCTTTATTTACCACCCGTCTCACAACAAAGTTTATTAATTTTCATATACATAGTTGCAAGTTTGGCAGGAACACATGAATATATCAATATCGGCCATTAGGTTGTGGCCTTGGACGACGTCCAGGTTGACTTCATCTTTTTATTCTGTGGCAGCCAAGCAGGACACATGCGCAGAATCATTGTCTCTCGAGTTTCAGATCACCAACCCCAGGCCCAAGTTTACGAACTAATAAAAGTCAAAGAAGAAAATATTAAAATCCCAAATAATATGTTTCAATGTATACCCACTCTTTCTACTCTATCCCCATTTACTTATAAATCTATCCCGCATTAGTAGCGTTAAGAAAACGACAAATTAATAATAACACAAGAGCAAGCTGAAGCATGTGAAAACATCAAGCAGCCATTTTAAAGCACACTGCGCAGAAGCAGAAATTTCCCACCAAGCAAAGAAAGACGTCACACCATGTGATATGGTTGAGACATGCGCAGTAAGGTTCCCGCGCTTTAGCGGCCATTTTTAGAAAAAGACAAGCGTTACTTGTTAGTTAGAACACATAGGCAAGCTTCCTTGCTATTCATGTAGTGTATGCAAAGTTGATATACACAATACAAGATTAATAAATTAATACTGTGAGGAGATTGTATTCGAGCAAGTCTCATTTGTGAGTCCTTGCTCCATCAATCCCCTCTCTGATGGCGTTTAAGAGCCATCAAAATACTACCCTCAATCAGATGCCAACTTCTAGCAAATAGTTTCATTCTCATTTTTACATTTTCTATTTTTAACATCCCCTTTTAATTTCTTGTATAATTCACTTCTCAAGTCTTCCAGTTCAATTTCATCGAACTTTCTCTTCTTTCCTTTTCCTGTCACATTATATGATTCATTCTTTCTACAGCATTTGCACCATATTGTTATAGTCAGTACTATTATTGCTATTCCTGCTAAGGGTACTAGTATTTGACCTATAAGCCCTTTTCCTACATTAGAAAACCAGGTACCAATTGACGCAATACTACTTGTCAATCTTTCCCATACACTATCAACTTCCAGTGGTTTAAGTTCCTTCTCAAGTTTAGTTATATTCTGTATATACGTTCCAATTTCTGCACTTTTATCAGGAATGTAAGTGCAACAATGTTTCGTCTTCAGTAATTTACAGACTCCGCCCTCTTTTGCCAATATAATATCAAGAGCAAGTCGATTTTGCATAACCATAGACCTAATCGCAACCATCTCCGCATTAATCATTAGAAATCCTCCAGCAGTATCCGTTGATAAATGGTCAACCACTGTAGACAATTTACATATTTTCCTTGAGTTCAGAATTATTCCCACTGAAGGTATCAATGCACCAAATATATCACCTACAATTTCAGAAAAACTAGCTCTTTTACTACGTGTTAATTCGCCATTGTTTTCATTGCTCCCAGTGTTTCTTTTTACGTGGTATATTTTTGGAAATACTATTCCAAAATAACAACTTCCATACCACCGTGCAGGAAGCCTAAAGTAAGCCTTATTCCCGCATACATAATAGATCCCAGGAAAAACTGAATCTGTTCCTCCTTTGATTCCCCAACCTCCAAGAATTAAGAAATTGTGTTCACATTCACTGGTACCGATGAAAACATTGTTATAATCAGTCCTTAACCTATGTAGACAAATTTTCCCCGTCTTTACAAAATCCAGAGCCATAGCAGCTTGAGCCTTGCCAGGTGTGTAACTCCCTTCTTTCTCAGCCCAAGGTGGCAAATGAGCCTTATGCTCAGAAGCTTTCCTTTGAAAATCTTGTCTTCTATTTTCTACTAAATTCAAATATATCTTTTCTTCTTCGTGTAAAGAACATGTTAGATTGTGTCTATGTGCATGTGTTATGTCTATCGATTTCATTGTTAAGAAAAATTCTCCCATAAACTGTGCGTCTTGACTACTAAGCACTGGGTTCATACTCTTTCGAATCGGAACCTCAGAAAATATCACATCTATGTTTGAATAATAATATTGAAGTCTCCTGTTCTATAAAATAAACTAGACAATACACTACATGATATGCCATATGTCAATGGTAAGTGATGATATGTTAATCCTTCTGCGACTGATTCAGGTAACTTCATACAGACATAACAATTACTGACTTCCATGGTATCTACATATTGAAATAATAACTTTGTGAAAACATTTAAACTAGTGTCGTTATCAGTTATTTCATGATGAAATTCTGGTTCATTTTCTGCCATTAGTTCTACTCTATTTCCCTTCATGTGTGCTGTCCTTCCTTTAGTTTCGTTATTAATCTTTTTATCCATTATCATAAGGTAAGGGACTGCTACGATCAGGACTAACCATACTATAAGCACCATTACTAGACTACATATGCATATTGCACAGCATCTTCTACAACATCTCTGTTTTGGTCTCCCAGCAACTCTATCATCAGGCAGTTCGACAAGGAAGATTGCTCTTCTTATCTATTTTTCGCTTTTCTTTATGTGACTCTTTTTCGTAGTCAAGGTGGTCTTGTTTCTTTCTCGTACGTCAGTTCTGCACTTATTCCTTCGTCACCACTTTCAGTTGACTCTGAACTTTCGTAATCTTCAAGAATAATGTAAGTCCAATCAGGACCCTTGAATTTGTTATTCACAAGTTTCAGTCTCTTGCTTCTTGTTTTCTTAGTTCTGTTTTCTTGTTCGGTTTGACTTGTTACTTCATTTACTTGATCTGGATCTTCACTTCTGGTTGTTATGTGGTATTTTACTCTTTTAATGACACTAGGCCAATGATCACCTTTTCTTGTTTTCTTTGTTTGCACTGTTTCTTTATTTTTGTCTTCAGCAATCTCTTTATTTTCACTTTCTGACACCTTTTCGTTTTCTGCAATTACTGTTTTTCTTTCTTGCTCCTTTTCAGGCCTTATTTGTTTTTCTTCTGCAGCTCCTCCATGGGTTTCCAATAATTGACCTTGTTCTTTGTTTAATTCTTCATGAATATGTTTCTCGAGATCTTTTTCTTCTGTGTGATTCTCTTGATCTAACTGGTTCTGATCAGGGCTTATTGCACTTTGTACTTCTGCAGCCTGACCGGATTCTTCTAAACCTGTCTGTTTCTGCTCAAAACTTGTTGGTTCTTCGTTATTTTGAGCCCAGTTTCCTTTCCCTATCTGGTCCTGCTCAGGTTCTTTTATTGTATGTTCTTCTTTTCCCTGAGCTGCTTCTTCTTCGCCTATCTGATCTTCTTCAATTTCTTCCAATTTTGTTTGACTTCTTGTTCTGGAGTAAACTTCAGGAATTTCTACCACCGGTATCCAGTCCTGACTTGTGCTCGGTTGTTCTTCTGCAGCTTCTCTTGAATCTCGAGCCTGAGATTCTTCAGCCGGGCAACCTTCAGCTTCCTCAGTGATTGATGCTGACTGAGGATGTTCTTCTTCAGGGTCTGGTACTCTTTTGGTGTGGCTTACATGAATCCAATTAGGAAATCCTGCACACTTCACTGCTGTGTTGGTAGTCAGTATGATTTGACAAGGTTTTCGCCATCTAGGTGATCGACACGTCTCTCTGGTGTGATTCTTCACTACCACCCAGTCACCAGGATTCAGATCATGTTCTTGTTCAGGCTGCCTTGAAACTGCGTCTTCTCCGACCTGATGAGAGATAGAACGCACTAGGTCAGCCAATCCTTTGCAATAATCCAGAACCATATCATCAGATATATTCAGCAGTTTGTTTATGGGAACATGTGCTTGTCTCATTGCTCTTCCCATCATTATCTCGTGTGGACTCAGTGCCGTATTTCTATCAGGAATGCTTCTTAGTCCCATTAAGACAAGTGGCAATGCATCTGGCCACTCCAATGATGTTGATGCACACATTTATAGTGCCATTCAATTGTTCAACCACTCCAGAAGCCTCTGGACGATATGCACAGTGCAATTTTTGTTCAATTTGGAATGCTCCGCAAATTATTTGAATCACTTCACTGTTAAAATGTTTTCCTCTATCTGATTCCAAAGTTACTGGGAAACCAAACCTAGGAATGAGTTCTCATAGTAACAGCTTTGTGACTGTAATGCTGTCACTCCTCCTGGTAGGGTAAGCCTCCACCCACTTTGAAAACAGACATACTATGACTAGTACATATTTCAACCCTCTGCATGGTGGTAACTGTATAAAGTCGAACTGGAGTCTTATAAATGGACCCTCTGCCTTTCCAATCTTCCCAAACCCGATTATTGTCTTTCTCCCTGGATTATGCATCTGGCAAGTCAAACATCTCTGGCAAAGGCTCTCTGCTACAGCCCTGAACTTGGGATTGTACCAGTTCTGTCTGAAAAGCCTAATCATTGCATCTCTCCCTATGTGTGTGTCTCCATGATACATCCTGGCCATTTGAGAGAGCAGACAGTCAGGCATGACTGGTCTGCCATCAGCACAAATCCACACTTCATCATCTCCCCTTTGGGAACAACCCACTTTGACCCATGTTTTCTTCTCATTTTCATCAGCCCCATCTTGCAATCTTCTAACCTCATTCCATGTTTCAGGTGGCATATACAGCATAAGTTGGCAGCTGATTCCCATTCTTTCCACCCTTTTATTGACTGATAATCTATTTCTGGCACAATGTTGAGCCACAAGATCTGCATATCGATTGCCAATTACCACCCAGTCATCTCCTGACTGGTGTGCGGCACACTTCACCACAGCCAATTCTTTTGGTGATTGTATTGCTTCCAGCAATTCCCTTACAAACTGTCCATTTTTAATGGGGGATCCTGAAGAAGTCATGAAATCCCTCTGCATCCATAGTTGGCCAAAATCATGCACAACCCCGTAACCATATTGGCTATCTGTAAATATAGTTACTTTTTGATTCCTCCCAATTTTGCACGCTTTTATCAAAGCAATCAATTCAGCTACATGTGCAGATTTTACTCCTGGTAAATAGGATGCTTCAACTATTCCAGTTAATTCACACACCGCATAGGCAGCAGTTAGTTTACCATCTTCATGTCTTTGGCATGAACCATCAACAAACAGCTCCCTGTCTGGCTTTCTAAGGGGCTGTTCTTCAATATCAGGACGTGGTTTCGTACATAACTCTGTGACTTGTAAACAATCATGTTCTTCTTCTTCGTCATTTTTAATTTCCTCATGATATGGGTCTGGTAGTAAGGTAGCGGGATTTACTATTGTACACCTCACTATGTTCACATTTTCAGCACCCATTATTATTCTCTCATATTTAGTCAGCCGACTAGGAGTAAGATGCTGAGTTCGTGTTCTTGTCAACAGAATCACAACCGCATGTGGAACAAACACCTTTACTGGGTGTCCCATCACAATTGACTCACTTTGTTCAATACTTAAACAGGTAGCCGCTACTGCTTTTAAGCAGCCTGGCAACGCGGCTGCCACTGGATCCAATGTAGCAGAAAAATATGCTATAGGACGTCTGTCTAGACCATGTCTTTGTGTTAAGACTGAAAGTGCACAATTTTCTCTCTCATGACAGAACAATGCGAAGCTTCTCTTATAGTCGGGCATGCCTAGGGCTGGTGCTGAGCACAGAGCATTTCTCAATTTTACAAAAGCTCCTACACTCTCATCATCCCATTCAACTGGGTCCTTTGCTTTCTTTTTTGTCATTTGAATTAGGGGCTTCGCTAACAAGGAAAATCCTAGTATCCATTGTCGACAGTAACCTACTATTCCTAAGAACATTCTCACTTCTCTTTGGGTTACAGGCATTTGCATTTTCTTAATCAATTGTACTCTTTCCGAGGTTATTCTTCTTTTTCCCCTCTCAATTTGGTGTCCCAGATATTTAACAGCTGTTGTACAGAACTGCAATTTTTCTGGTGAGACTTTATGCCCTTCTTCAGCCAAATGATTTAATAGTGCTATGGAATCAACAACACAGTCCTCTCTGGTGTTTGATGCCACCAGTAAGTCGTCGATATATTGCACTAGGACTGAGCTACCTGGCATCACTAGTTTCTCAAGGCACTTTTTCAATATCTGATTAAAGATGGAAGGACTTTCCGTGTACCCCTGAGGAACACGATTCCATACATAGACTTTGTTCTCAAATTTAAATGAAAAAAGATACTGGCTGTCTGGGTGCAAGGGTATTGAAAAGAACGCTTGGCATAAATCAATCACAGTAAACCATCCTGCACTCCAAGGAATCTGGTATAGGATTACTGCAGGATTGGGTACTATAGGACAACAAGGTTCCACAATCTTATTTATTTTCCGCAGGTCCTGAACAATCCTATATTTTCCGCTAGGTTTCTTTAAGCCCATTATTGGTGAATTACATGGGCTACTCATTACTTCTCTTAGTATATTTTGTTCTACCATTCGATTGATTTCTTCAATGACTCCTGCTTTTACTTCTGCACTCATTTTGTACTGTCTAGTATTTGGGAAAATCGCACCTTCCTTTACGGTAATTTTAACCGGGTCTATTTTGGCCATAAGTCCTACTTCCTTTCCTGTGAAATCCCATACTGTGGGGTTTACTGTAGTTTTTAATTCTTCTGGCAACTCATCTTTTGTTATCAAAGAAAACATCTCATCTACTTCTGTACCTTGTTTTGCAATCATAAACTTATATACATGATCTTCATCTGGGGTCTGAACTGCCACACCATCCGGGGTGCAGAAAATTGTGCAATTCATCTTGCATAGTAAATCACGACCTAATAAATTTACTGGACTAGAATCACACACTACAAATTGGTGCATTTCTCTGAAATTTCCAATTTTAACTTCCATTGGTTCGGTAAGAGGTGTTCTAATCTTTCTATTAGCTACTCCCACTACTTGGATAGCTTCTCCAGAGAGAGGAAGGTCTGGAATGTCTGCTGTTCTCACAGTTGACCTGGTAGCACCAGTGTCCAAAAGGAAGGTAATATCATTACCTTTCACATTCCCTTCAACATATGGACCTGACTGATCTACCGATAAGGATGCGCCAAGTACGCACTCCTTCTCCCCCTCTCCTAGGCACCGTCATGAACTGTATTGACAGAAATCGTCCTGTAAAAGAAACTGTGATGTTACATAATCATTCTTACCACTTCCTCCTTGATATCCGACGTCTGTACCGTGGTTTGCTCTGCTTACATTACCCTGAATAGGTGCAGGTGGCAACTGACTCTGAGGATTTACACCCTGCTGTGAGTCATTCTGCGTCTGTGGATTTAAATTTTGATTTGGGCCATTATTATTCCGAATCTTTTTACATTCATCCTTCCAATGCCCCAATTTTCCGCATCCATGACAAGGAAATTTCTTTTTAGCTTCTTCTCTACTCATTCGTCCTCTCACTTTTCCACCATTCCCAGTCTCACCATTTGTTCCAGAATCCTTTCCTTGATTTTCACTTGGATTATCCAAATTAATTCCCTGTTTCTCAGCCATTTTCACCTGTGCCCACATTACTTTTTCCTGCAATTTCTTGTGCCTATCCTCAATATCATCTCCACAGTATTTCGCATATTTCAGAATCTCGTCTATGGGCTTGCCTTGCCAACACAACATGTGCTGCTTAATCATCTGACAAATTTCTGGCTTCAGACCATAAACAAATCGATACACAAACTGACTCATGTTCTTGTCTCCAATGTCCTCAAATCCACTATACTGCTTAAATACCTGCAATAAACGCTCATAATAGGCGTGTACCGATTCACTAGCTTCTTGGGTGGTTCGGTCTATTTTCACCCAATCTGTTTCTTTCGGTGGTATTTTGCCTTTCAGGTAAGTTATCACCTGCTGATACTTTTTCATTACATCATTTGACGGGGCACCTGTTTTCGGATCTCTAGGATACTCGTCACTTGGCCAATCAACTGTAATTTTACAATCTGTCCACAAATCGGCAGGTACCACTATGTCAAACAAGCCATCTAAATCTTTCAACAATACCTTTGACACCTTCACAAACCTCTCAACCTGCTTGTACCATTCAATTGGTTTTTCTCTCAACTTTGGAAAATCATTCGTAAATGACAAAATATCCTGTCTACTCCATGGGACATGTACATAGCTCCCTCCTGGAACTTCTCGCATCGGATACATTTGATCTGTCTTCCCTGTTTCTTTCATCACATATTCAGAGGCTGTTCTACTGGATCGTGCCTCTTCCTTTTTCTTTGCCCATCGAACTCTCCATTTATCTAGGTCTCCCCATTTCTGTAAGACTATCATTAATTCTTTTACTTGTAACTTTCTTCCAGAGGCATTCATATTTTCTAAATCTTTGTCTGAGAAATCTGCTCTATAGGGTTTCTGCAACACCTTTGATCTCCCTATTTCAATTCCCATCTGCAGAGCCAAATCTGATAATTTCTCATGGAATATTTTTACATTTCTGGTAATACTTCTGCATACGAACAATAATTCTTCTTCATCGTAAGCATTTAAGCGATCTAGCCCTACATTTCCTGCTATTATTTCTTCTAATTCGACTTTTAATTTATAGATATCCAAAATTTTTGGAGGTGTACACTGCTGTTCTGATCCTTGTGCCCACCTTTCTAAGTCTTCTGGACTAACTGCAGTGACACTTTTTGCTCCTGATGAGGTTATCAAGTTTATCTCCTTCGAGCACCCAGGTGTAGTTCTTCTGGGAGTACTATTGACAGAATCTCGAATTGGTAAATCCATTAGAGATATCGTAGATTTACAATCACTAAAGTGATCCTCCACCATTACTGTTGCTTCAGGTTTAGGAATATTCACAGGAGTAGGCATAACTAACGGTGGAGGACAGTTTCCCTGATTACCATATAATGGGACTACTGGACCAATTGTTACAGGTATGGTCAAAGAGTCAGGATGCACTTTTATCTGTGTTATTTTCTGTATTAATTCTGCTCTGGTCTTCTCTAGGGCTTCTTTTTCTTTATCGTGAAGTATCCTACTGGGGGTGAAATCATGCATTACCTGTGGTACTAATGGAGTTTTTAACAGGGGTGCACTTGGGGTGCATCCACTAGTCCCTTCCTGACTATGGTGGGGGTTCCTTAATATTTCTTCTATAAATTCATCTTCGGAATCTCCATTTCTCATTAAGTGTTTTGTCTTTTCTGTGCATTTCTTCCCTAACAGTTCTTCTGCCGTAAATATTGGATATAATCCTTCTGTAAGCATTGCTCTCCTCCATTGTTTCATCTGACCGTCCCTATTCTCATGTTGGTTTCTTGGGAAAAATCCTCGATAACCCCTATTACTCCTGGATCAGTCACGCTCAAATGCCTCGGTTTCCCATTCCTCTAAGGCTTCGTATTGAGTTAATCTAGGTCTGGGTTCTAGGTCATTCATCCTCAATCTCAAATTTTGAAGAATTCTTCCATTGAAGGTGCCATTCTCGGGAAATGCTAATATCCCATCATTTTTGGTATATTCTATCCAATTCTCTATCCATACACAAGTATGATAACCTCTCTCCATCATCATGAATGAAGCGGGCGTTTTAGCTGGTGGAATGATAATTCCTTCCCTAGTTTTGATTGGTTTATCCTTTTTAAAATAGTTCTTAATCTTTTGCAGAAAGGACATTTTTCTCTTCTCTCCGTACATTCTATCTAATCTTCGGTGTATAAAATTATATTCTGCAAAACCTAGGAATCTCCTATCCGGACGAGTTCCTGTTAAAGTCGGATCGCGTTTTAACATGCAATCTCTATCCACTAAGATTTTAGCTTCTAGAATATAAACCAATCAAGTGTCTGCTTTCTTCTACATCTGAACCAATCCTAGCGCGGCCTTTCTGTGACGTTTGTCTGTCAACCCCTCCTTTACAATCTGCTCTTCTCTGTCCCTTGCTGTTTCAACCAATCCCAGCGCGGCACCTGTGACGTCAATACTGCTCCTGACTACTGACCCCTCCTTTACAAGGTCTTTCCACACCCGCTGATTCAACCAATCCCAGCGCGGCGTTTTCTGACGTCAGCTCCCTCTCCGGCAGCTGACCCTCCCTTTACAAAATCTTACGCAAACTTATTTTCTCTATAAATCTTAATTAAATTTCAGTAACAACATAAAACATTCGCTATCGTGCCAGTTTCTCTAAAAATAGAAAAGATAGTTTCCTCCCACACTTAGTAAAACCTTTCCGTTTACTAAACATACACTACGAGTAAAACCCTTCCGTTTACTCTTCACACAAGCTCCAGAAGTACCTGTTACTTCTTCAATGTTACCCTTTCTAGGTGATATAACATCAAATTTTCACCAGCGTACTCTTTTGCTATTACTCACACACATAGATTCCCTAACCAGTACTGATAGTCCTGCTTAACTTTTCAGTACTATTTCTGCCTGACAGATAACCTCACTGCAGTATGGCTTCCACTTACCATCTGCTATTCAATTTTTCCCCGGGGATTCTAGACAACATAAAACAAACTTTGAATACACAGATGTTAGTTCATAAAAATAAAATTCTCATTACCCAATTAACAAAGAGTAACCATCCTCTGATTACCAGAAAATTGATCCAGCGCGATATTAGCAAACAGCATTCATACACCAGATACTCTCTTGGGCCCATACATTCATACTACGCTAATACTTACGCTGGGGTTATCAGTTGTACTCTTTACCAAAAATCCCTGCTACCAATTACCTTCCGATTGAAGAGTAATGACTTACCAATGAATCCTTTGCTAATTGGGAAGTTTAAAATGAGTGACATTCATTATAGTACATAATCCTGAAATAACCACTGAGACAGGAAGTTTTAAAATGTTTATCTAAAGATTTAGCAGAGTAAATTACAGAACCACATGGTACTTAATCGCATATCACGGATGAAGCATTGAATAATAATTATTGATTAATGACGGTCCCTCAGAAAGGAGAAGATAGAGACAGCAGCGCAACTAAAGGTTGCATTTATATTTACCTAAGTGCGAGAACCAAACCCCTTGGCCAAGGAGTTGGAAAGAATAGGACCCAGGAAGGATGAAGAGCAAAGACCTCCTTCAGGATCAGGACAGGACCGGTGACCTCTCTACAAACGACGCCTGCGTCGTTCCCCTCTCTGATACTCGATTTCTCCTCGATTCTCCCGTGCCTTCCTTCTAATGGACTCCGCCGCCCCCTCCTCAGGACCTCTCTGGACAGCGATTCAGTCTGCAATCGATCAGCTTAGCGGTCGGGAGCTAGAAGCTAGCTAATTAGCTAATTCTATATCTATTATACCCTTCTACGCCCATGTACCTCCCCTTAATGTTGCTAAAATATGGGACCACTACTTCTGATTGGATAGGGACAGGGGGTTGATCCTCACACCATATTGATTTGGTTCGAATTCTGAAGACCTTTGTCTTTAAACTACCGCCCATCAATTTTAATACATTGGCTTTATTTCCCACCCGTCTCACGACAAAGTTTATTCATTTTCATATACATAGTTGCAAGTTTGGCAGGAACACATGAATATATCAATATCGGCCATTAGGTCGTGGCCTTGGACGACGTCCAGGTTGACTTCATCTTTTTATTCTTTGGCAGCCAAGCAGGACACATGCGCAGAATCATTGTCTCTCGAGTTTCAGATCACCAACCCCAGGCCCAAGTTTACGAACTAATAAAAGTCAAAGAAGAAAATATTAAAATCACAAACAATATGTTTCACTGTATACCCACTTTTTCTACTCTAGCCCCATTTACTTATAAATCTATCCCGCATTAGTAGCGTTAAGAAAACGACAAATTAATAATAACACAAGAGCAAGCTGAAGCATGTGAAAACATCAAGCAGCCATTTTAAAGCACACTGCGCAGAAGCAGAAATTTCCCACCAAGCAAAGAAAGACGTCACACCATGTGATATGGTTGAGACATGCGCAGTAAGGTTCCCGCGCTTTAGCGGCCATTTTAGAAAAAGACAAGCGTTACTTGTTAGTTAGAACACATAGTCAAGCTTCCTTGCTATTCATGTAGTGTATGCAAAGTTAATAAACACAATACAAGATTAATAAATTAATACTGTGAGGAGATTGTATTCGAGCAAGTCTCATTTGTGAGTCCTTGCTCCATCACTGATAGAGCGTGATAGAGCTTGAAGATAGACACTTTTCTTGTGACAGTCTGGCCATGCTTCAGAGCAGATACCAAGGTCCTTTTACAAAAGTCACCTTCCATGGGTCAACCTCAAATGGCAGCTGGAATTGGCTCTGGGGATGCTGGTTCTTGACTAGCACCAGATCACCAACACGAATGACTTGCCTCTTTGCACGTCTTGTTCGAGAGTTGTGGTCATTTTGAGCCTGGCGCTGAATTGACTTGGTGCTGTAAGGCTGAATGTACTTCCACATTGGGAAACGTGTCATTCACAGCCTGATTCATGCAGAGAGAACTGGGGCTCACCTAGGTCTTAGCATGTGGTGTGAGCCGGTATTCCCTCAAAATAGCAGAGAGCACACTCCAGGTTCTGGCCATTGACCAGGGCGATTCTTTCGGCCTCTCCATTGACTTGAGGCCAGCGAGGTGTGATTCTCTGTGTGACCAATGCCACGGTATTGGAAGTACTCAGTGAACTCCTCACTAGAGAACAGGGGACCATTGTCGGTGCGGAGCTCACTCACCAAACCGTGGGTAGCCATGACTTTTTCTAACTGGGGGATCGTTTGGCCAACTGTTGTTGACCTTATGATCTCAACCTCTGGATATTTTGAGAAATCATCTATGACGACTAACATATGTCTGCCATCAAGTAGACGACCGAAATGAGCACTGGCCTGCACCACGGGATCGGCGGTATGGTCTCCGTGATGATGGGAGTCACTGACTCCGCAGGTCTAGCAGCTTGACACAGGAGGCATTGCTGGACAGTACGTTCCACTAGATCATCCAGGTTTGGGTACCATACCTTGCAGCGTAGTCTAGACTTGGTCCTGACATTCCCGTGGTGGGCTGTGTGAGCGAAATCAACCACCTGTTGCTGCATGGTCCTCGGGATAACCAATCTGGGACCTCTCATGAGACATCCTTTCTGGAGAGACAGCTAGCTCCATATGAATAATGTGGAGGGATGCCAGGGTTAGCCTTGCTTCCTCTGTTGCTGGGAGGCCCTTTGTGTGAGAGTGTGCCACTGTCCAGATGCTATCACAGTGATGGCCAGTTGAAGGCATTCATCAGTGGTTGTGGCCTTAACAATGTCTGCAAGAGAGATGGGGAGCAGCCTGGATCGCTCTACCACCAACCGAACATTTTCTTCCACTTCCTCAACATCTGATTCTTCTTTCATGGAGGCGGGCCTCGCATGCCTGGATAAATAATCTGCAGGATTTTGTGATATGGGTGATATACCACAGAGAAATGGTATGTTTGCAGTTGGAGAATCCATTTCTCTATTCTTGGAGGCGGTTTGGAGGAGGACCTAATGAAGAGAGTGAGTAGTGGTTTGTGGTCCATATAGACTGTGATTGGTTGGCCATACAAATGAATTTGGAAATGGCTGCCCCAGTGCACCGCAATGACCTCTTCTTAAAAGTGGAAATAGCGCTGCTCAGTTTCTGTCAGGGCACGAATGCATATGCCACTGAAGCCCACTCGCCATTGGGTTGTTTTTGTGATAAGACAGCTCCCAAACCAATGGGGCTTGCATCCACTGATAGCTCTGACTCTCGGCTATCAGTGGATGAAATGGTATCTGATGACAGAGCTCAGTTGGTTGTTCAGAAGGCCTCTTACTACAGGGGTCCCCAGTTCCACGTGCCAGTAGCTTTGGTCAATTCTCAAAGCGGGGCAGTGAGGGCTGTCAGGTTCTGGATGAAACGCTCGCAGTATGGAACCATCCCAAAGAAACTGCGCACCCCAGTGATAGTGGTAGGTGCCGGAGCTGACTGGATGTCCTGAACCTTTGCGGGATCTGGCATAACCACTTCCTCTGAGAAACAGTATCCAAAGAATGCTATTTCCTTCTGGAGAAAAGCGCATTTTTCCCTGTGTAGTGTAAGACCATTGTCCGTTAGTCTCTGGAGCAAGACTCTCAGATGCTCAAAATGCTCTTCCAGTGTTGGAGTATGGACCAGAATGTCATCACTGACATTTATGACTCCTGGGAGGCCAGCTAAAACCTACCTGATGGTATCTTGAAATACTTCTGCTGCACTTGACACCCCGAAACTGAGGCGCTTGTACCTCCACAATCCTACATGGTTGGAGAATGTAGTGATTGCTCTGGATTCCAGGGCAAGCATTAATTGATGGTAAACTGCTCGAAGATCCATCTTGGAAAACCAACTGGAGCCACTTACTTCAGCCACAATGTCATCGACTGTGGGTGTGAGGTGCCATTCATGTCGGATGGCCAGATTGGGCAAGCGCATGTCAACAAAAATTCGGACCTCTCCTAGTTGAATGGGGTCATCAACCATCTTGATGATGTCTGCTTGCTCCAGCTTTCACAGCTCAGCTTCTTCCTTAGGGTGCAGATGAAACGCTACCCGTCGATGTTTCAGCGCAACAGGCTGGATAGAATCATCAATATGCAGGTGTATAAGAAGGTCTTTGAGATATACTATGCCTTCAAAAAGAGATGCAAATTCATCCTGTAGATCGTCCACGCTTCCTAAATTGTTGCTGAATGCAGACGTTACAAGCTGAAGACACTCTGCCGTCCGACAGCTCAACAGCATTCCAGAACCACCTTTTGTCACGTATACCTTGGCAAGAGTCGATTGAGACTCATGCGCGATTTCTGTTGTGAAAACTCCTGCCAGTGGGAGTGGTGTGGATGATCCATATGGGAAGACCTGGATGGAGGTGGGGCGTAGAATCGGTTGAAAAAAGAGTGTCTTTAGGACATCCTGCACCAAGATGTTAATTGAGGCTCCTGTGTCGATTAATGCTGGCAACTGATAGCCAGGCAGAAGAATGTTGCACTTAGGAATGCGTCTCCGTAGCTATCCACCTGGCTGTAGTGCATGGATAATTTGAACATCTCCTTCAGTGTTGTCATCATCATCCATGTCCTCTTCATCTTCTAGGGTGGTGGGAGACTGTAGCGCATTGACAGCTTTGGGTTTCTGCCCTTCTTAGGTGTGGAAGAGAGGCATACCTTGGCAAAATGATTGGGTTTGTTGCATGCCAAGCACCATTTTCCATGAGCCGGGCATGGTCCTTGGTGTGGATATGACCCTCCACACCTATAACATGTCTTGGGAGTCGAACTGGATTTGGAGCGTGTTTTCTTTTTGTCTGTAATTACTACATTAACTTGTTCCGTCTTCACCTGGTGTTGCAAAACCGATTCCATATGTGCGGCGCACACTTTGTACAGTTCTTTGGAGCTTACAATCGTAAGCGGTCGGCCATGGACATCCTTGGAACTTGGATGATGCTCTCCCTGAGCTTGACGGAGGAGCAACCCTGTGTGAATTGGGTGCGGATTTCATCATTATCGTCAGGCGAAGTGCAGGTGTTGGCCAAATCTTTGAGGCGAGCATATAAAGTTGTCCATTGATTCTTCAGGTAGCTGACGGGCCTGAAGCAACAAAAACCTCTTATAGTTGGGATTTGCAAGTGGTTTGAAATGGGCTGTCAGAGCCTCTTTTAATGTGGTGTAGGTAAATGGGGGACCAGCCTCTGCAACAGACTTCCCCAGTTTACGGATGTCCGCCCCACCCAAGTTTAACAGCATGGTATGCCGTAGATCATTTTCCAGGCCCACCACTGCAAAATAGGTCTCCAGGGGGTCAAACACTGACCTTAGACTGATAATATGTAATGAAGTCGACCTCCGACAGGTCAGCTGGGGAGAACCAGGTGTGGGAGGGTGGACAATGGCGTAAAAATATGCAGTGTTAACGTCTTTTGCCGTGGCACACATGGCCCGAGTGCACTGGAATATGCTGCCAACTTCCTCTGCTGCAGGGTGGGTGTGTCCGCGGTGAGTTCAGGCTGTAGTAATTGCAAGCAAGATGTGGCAAAAATGTCCTGTAAGACTCATCAGGCAACCATGTGTTGAGGTGCAGGCCAGGGCACACTGTATTTATCCAGACTGTCACCACTGTATAATGAAAGATGGTGCAGCTAACAGGAAGCAGGCACCCTACTATGAGGCTCCAGATGAATATTCCACTTTGTAATGAAGGAAGATCTTGCCGATAGGAAGCAGGCTCCCCCTCCTATGAGACTCCAGCAGCGGTAAGTGGCAGGCCCTGCGCACTGATTGCTCTCGGGAGGCCAGGGGAGCGAGCGGTCAATTGGGTAAAGTTTGCCAGATAGGTCAAATAACAATAACAGGGATGATGGACTTTGGTCTTGATGAAGCACTATTTTTGAGAATAAAATCTGTTTGATGAAATCCACTCAAATGCATGCATTTAAATAACATACGCAGAACTCCTAATGTAACATGAGAGTGTATAACATGAGAAATGTGCACAAGGCACGATAGTTGATTTTTCTTAGCTAAAATAATGTGAATATTGCTAACTGAATGTTATTCTGTCTTCCTAACTGCAGAAAAATAAACGTCAAAAGGAAACAGCTTTTATTCTTCGTGAAAGTAGTGTAGGTTTTTAGAAATAATTCTCTCTTTTGCTAAAATAAATGTAGGCCTTAAGAAATGTTAGGGGATGTGGTTCCGTGCTCCTGTACTTCCGTTCCTTAGAGTTTTTCTCCTCCAAATGTTTCAAATGCTTCCTTAGAGTGCAGATTTGTAGCCTATTTCTGAATAATACTTTAGATTTCTTTCCTGTCTAGGCGAGGGTTGTAGAACACATGAATGTAACTGTAACAGAAATTGAATACATTAGTAGCTAGATTATTTCCTATTCCTCCGAAGGAAGTTGTATAGTGATTTAGACAAAGAGTGTTAAGAAATATTAGTTAGGTCATTGTCAGTAGACAGCCACACCATTGTGTTTAGCCAATGAAAATGTTTGTAGAGAGTAGAGAATGTAACATTTTAGCAGAAGAAAGGAAGTAGCGTGCTATAAAGATTCCTGTGGGAAAGTGTTCCTCGGCTCGTTCACAAGAATAGTGACCTGTAATGCGTTCGTGGTATGGTGCATGCCGTGCTGATTCCTGCTGTTCCTAAGAGACTTTTCCTAGAGACTTTGCACATTATCGACTGGTGATGCTGCCTTTGCTATACTCTAACAGCCGTGGAGTTAGCTTTTCAGACTAATTGCACGCTGTGCATTAGTATTTCAATTCGTAAGTGAATCGTTGTTTCACTGATGTTTTCTCTCTCTCTCACTCCTCGATATCTGATATTCTGATGTATTCGTAAATGATCTGTGATGATTATTGGGAATCTATTTTGTATTCAATCAATCGAATTATGACATTCTAGCTTGTATTTGTGCTTGACCATTCATATTATGAAATAACAAGAAAAACTAATAGAAAAGAATAGTGTTTGTCTTCATTACTGAGTTATTTGGTTATGTTTATAATGACAAATGTTTAGCGTATTTCTTCATTGTAGGTCCTCGTGGAGAAATAGCATTCCGTCTTTCATTATTTAGTCCCTTTTAGCTCTATTAAAGATTCATCGGAGGACCTTTGATATAGCTAATTGTGTGATAATGACTTATGGGCCCGTCATTAGAGTTACATTTCCGATTAGTATATAATGGTTGGTGTGGATAAGTGAGCAGACAAAAAATCCCCCAACGCTTCCGCTGCATCAGTTTTTGGTAGTTGCATCGGATGGTTAGTTTAGACTAAAATACTGGGTAATGAAGAGATGGAGTTTAAAAGACAGGACAGACTTAAACAGTTTATGATATATGTGAGTTCGTACCTTTATGTCACGTTGAGGTTTGTTGAATCTCAATGGAATTAGCGGGTCCGTCGTTGGCCTGAGATCCCGGGATTAGCCTAAGGGCTGTCTTAGTGTGGCATACACTAAGCTTTACGTGCGTTGTCTGCTGTTGATGCAGTACTAGGCGGTCGTCGAACTAAAAGTTACTGCACAGGGAACTTTGTTGAAAGAAGTAGTGGGGGTTTATTTGGGTCAATTCAGAAGCGCAACTGGGGAAGTCCCGAGAATTTCCCACTTGTAAGAGAGCATAATCGTGCTGGTCGAGGTTGTGCTGGAGTGAAGAAATTTCTTAGAGTACATGAAAATACTTTTGTATTTCTTATAGTGGAGCAGACTTGCTGTGTTTATGTAGTTCGTTATTGTTTGTTAAAAGACATAAAAGACATTGATGCTGATTTTGTAAAGGGAGGGTCAGTAGAAGGAGTAATACTGACGTAACAAAGAGCCGTGCTGGTATTGGACAGTGGTGAGTATACGTCACCAAAAGTGCAGCGCTGTTATAGGTTAGTTAGTGTGAGCCGCGCTGAGATTGGATAACGTAAAATAATTTTTATTGAAAGCAGGGAAACATAACATGGAAGGGGTTTGTAGATTTATTTACTAATACGAACTTTACACAACTAAAAAGAAAAACATGAAGATAATTAAATTGTTGAAAACATTGTTTAGCAAAGATCAGCCAATAGTGATTAGAGAAGGAGTTTCCATAGCTCCTGAAGGTACGTCTGCATCATTTATGGGTACATACTTGTACCTGGTTAGAAAATTGGATGAAATATACAGAACAAGATGGTAATTTGGCATGTCCAGCAAATGGTACTTTTAATACTAAGATTTTAGAAAATTTGAGGAGACGAATGAATAATTTGAGTCCAAATCCAAGACCTATGCAGTACGAAGCTCTTGAAGAGTGGGATTACGAAGCATATAAGAGAGAAAGGGACAGACAACAGAATAGATACAAAAATACAGTGAGTAGGTATTCTGAAGCAAAGTGGGATGCTCAAACAAAATTGTGGAGAAGAGACACTGTTGAAGGAACAAGGATGATGCCAGTTAGAGAGGTTGAGTAGACTGAAGGAGGAAAAAATAAAGAGAAAAGGAAAAATACTGAATTACAAGAGAAGGATGCTAATATAGATAATAGTACAGATGAGTTTGATGAGGATTTTCTGAATTAATTATTGATGAATGGACCTCCGCCATATCAAGAGGAACAGATTGATACAGATACGAGCGCAAGTGTTTCAAGTGCTTTACCAAGTGCTCCTTTAATTCAGCTTGAAGAACCAATAAATAGATCACCTGAAGGTGTAAGTGAGATTCAAAATGTAAATAGAGAAGAATTAGTGAGAATGAAATCAATGATGAACCCAGATGTTTTGTCAGTTCCAGTGACAATTGGTCCCATAGTTCCAATGTATAATGAGTAAGGACTTACTCAAGTACATGCTTTAACTGTTCCAGGGAGGAGTAGTGAGTGTCCCTATACAGACTATAGAGAAATAATAAGAACAAATGAGAATAGTGGTACGAATGTGAGTGTAGCTACAGGACAAGGGGAACAATTGATTGATGTTTCAGAAAGGAATGAGACACCAAAACGAACTATAAATCTTGACCCTAAGAGATTGATGCAAGTAGAAAGAAGAATGAACACACAGACACCTTATAGGTCGAGAAGTGAAACGAGTGAAAATGTACAGAGATCTTTAGGACCATCGCCAGAAAAATTCGATGATTAGATTAGAGAAATAGCTCCTGGTTGCAGTAGTCAGAATAAAGATGCATACATAGATGTGAACAAATTGAAGGGAGATTTGTAAGAGATGATTGCAGGTTCAATTAGTCCAGAAAGATTGAGTAAATATCAGGAGGATGAGTTGTTATTCTTGTGTAAAAATATTACGAGAAAAGCAAGAAGTTTACATGAGATTTTTGCTGAAGTTGCCCAAATGTATGGAGTCGATATTGAAAAATCTAAAGTTTTACAAAAAACATAAAGGTTGGATTTCACCGACAAAGATTTGGAGAATTTGAATGTATCGGGAGACGATTACAGATTAAAGAATTGATTTCCACATTAAGACTTTGGGGAGAGTTAGACATATGGAAAGGAAGATGGGCAAAAAAGAAGGATGAAGCGAGTGTGTCAACAAAAGCTGCTTTGCCATTGTACCCTGTAAGAGAAGCAGAAAAAGAATCAGTATCAGAAGATGTGGTTACAGAATACCCAATGAGAGAGGTACCAGGAGGTGGGTTTGTACATGTTCCTTGGTCAAGACAGGATATATTATCATTTACAAATAATTTCCCTAGGTTGAGAGAAAAGCCTGTTAAATGGTATAGACAAGTAGAAAGATTTGTGAAGGTTTCAAAGGTTTTGTGGGTTGATTTGGAAGGTCTTTTGATATTGCAGTCCCAGCGGATTTGTGGATCAAGTGTAAATTTGGTGTAGATTGGCCGAAAAAAGAATATCCAAGAGACCCAAAAATAGGAGCACCTTCAGAAGAGGTAATGAAAAAATATAATCAGGTTATTACATATTTGAAAGGGAAAATTTCTCCAAAAGAAACTGATTGGGTGTAAATAGACAGAACTACTCAAGAATTGAAAGAATCAGTGCATGCATCTTATGAGAGGCATCTTCAAGTATTTAAGCAGTACAGTGGTATAGAAAATATCACAGAGAAAGATATGGGACACTTTGTGTACAGGTTTGTGTATGGATTGAGACCTGAAATAAGTGCAATGATTCAGCAGCATTTAATTTGTTGGCAGAGTAAATCAGTTGATGAAATACTTCACTATGTGAAGTATTGTGGCGATGACATAGAAATGACACACAAGAAATTAAAAGAGAAATTAATGTTGGCTCAGATGAAAGCAGCAAAGAAAGGGGGATACTTGAGTGTTGATTCGTCAGATGATTTTCAGGACAATGGTCAGACTACTACTAGAATGAAAGGTGTAGTTTCAAATGGCAATACAGTGACACAAATGATTCCGATGGGTCAAGGAAGAGGTAGAGGTAATTTTAAAGTTAAACAAGAATTGAAAAAGAGGTATCCTTGTCAAATTTGCGGTAAATTTGGACATTGGCGACGCAAGTGTAAGAGTCTGCTAAATATTACAGGACAGGGAGGAAATGGTGACCAAATGCAAATACAAAATCAGGGTTATCAAGTGCAGACAAATCAGGCACAGATGAATAGGTGCAGATGAATCAGATGCAAAATCAGAATTCACAAATACAGGCATCGAATAATAGAGGACAGGGTTTACAAATACCACAAGCTCCTTTGCCAAATCAGGATGTGAATGGTCAAATGCAAAAGTACAATATGAATGTGGGTTTTCATGCCAATGGTCAAAAGAATTTGAATGTGCAGGTGGCTTCACCAGTGGCGTAGCTAGGCACTCTGCCGCCCGTGGCGGTCCCTGCCTTTTGCCGCCGCGCTGATGGGGGGGGTGCTGGCGATGATTTTTGCGGCCGCCGCCACCCCCGAAACTCGTGCCGCCCGGGGCGCACCGCCCCCGAAACTCGTGCCGCTTGGGGCGCACCGCCCCCGAAACTCGTGCCGCCCGGGGTGCACCGCCCCCTCCGCCCCCCCCTTGCTACCCCAGTGGGCTTCACAATATTTGATGACAGAAGAAAACGATTCAGATATATCACAATGAAGGTGCCTGGGGGGGGAGGAAGAGTGCGTTCTTGGCGCTTCTCTAGAGGTAGATCAGTCAGGTCCCTATGTGGATGGCGAAGTTGATGGTAATGCCATTATATTCCTCGTAGATATTGGTGCTACCTGTTCCACTGTTAGAACTGAGGAAATTCCAAACCTACCCCTCTCGGGAGAAAGTATCCAAGTTGTAGGAGTGTCAAATAAAATTAAAATTAAAACACCAGTGACGAGACCAATGAAAGTTCAACTAGGAAATTTCCAAGAACTACACAAATTTGTTGTGTGGGATACCAGTCCGGTTAATTTGTTAGGTAGGGACTTGTTGTGTAAAATGAACTGTTCCATTTACTGTACCCCAGATGGAATAGCATTTCATACAAAAAATGAAGACGTGATCTTCAAAATGTCAAGGCAGGGAACAGAAGTGAATGAGTTGTATCCAATGCTTACAGCGAATGATTTGCCTGTTGAGTTGAGAGAAACGGTGTTGTCTGATGTGTGGGATTTTACAAGGAAAGATATCGGATTGATGAAAGGAGTTGCACCGATTCAAATAACAGTAAAGCCTGATGCAGAATTTCCAAGAATACAACAGTATAAAATGAGTCCTGAGACGATTGCAGGAGTGACACCTGTGATTGATATGCTGATTGAACAGGGAATACTAAAAGAAATCCTTGGAAGTCCATGCAATTCACCTATAATGAGAATTCGCAAACCGAATGGGAAATATAGGATTGTACAGGACCTGAGAAAGGTGAACCAAATTGTTATACCTTGTTGTCCAAAATGTACCAAATCCAGCTGTGATCCTATACCAAATCCCATGTGATGCAAAGTGGTTTTCAGTAATCAATCTGTGTCAAGCATTTTTTCCAATACCCTTACATCCGGATAGCCAATATTTATTTGCGTTCTGGTTCGGGAACCGTGTTTTGCCATGGTGCCGAGTTCCTCAAGGATGCACAGAAAGCCCCTCAATCTTCAATCAGATATTGAAGAAATGTCTAGAGTCATTGGTAATGCCTAAAGACTCAGTTCTGGTCCAATATATCGATGAACTTTTGGTGGCATCGAAAACGAGAGAAGACTGTGTGACAGATACAATTGCTCTACTGAACTATTTGGCAGGAGGTGGGCATAAAGTGTCACTGGCAAAATTGCAATTCTGTAAGAAAGAAGTTCTTTATTTAGGCCATATCATTGAAAAAGGAATTCAGAAAGTCTCTCAAGATCGGATCAATGCTATTATGTGAATGAATCCGCTCAAAACACAGAAAGAAGTTTGAACGTTCTTGGGAATGGTTGGATATTGCAGGCAGTGGATTATGAATTTCTCGCTGTTTGCCAAGCCATTACAGAGATTGACACACAAAGATGTAACAGATCCAATACATCTTGATGTGGAAGACATGAAAGCATTTCTGGAATTGCGAGACAGTTTATGTCGAGCACCAGCATTAGGAATGCCAGATTTTGACAAAGAGTTTGAATTATTTTGTAATGAACGTGATGGTTGCGCATTGTCAATTCTAACTCAACCTCACGGAACAGAACGAAGGCCAGTGGCATAATTTTCTGCCACATCGGACCTAGTCGCTGCAGCATTACCGGGAGGTTTAAAAGCAGCTGCTGCTACTTGTGTGAGTCTTGAACAGAGTGAATCAATTGTAATGGGACATGATTTGAAAGTATATGTGCCACATTCAGTTGAGATTTTGTTAACACGAACTCGCACACAGTATCTTACAAGCAGTCGGTTAACAAAATATGAACAGGTGATATTGGGAGCTGAGAATGTGACAATAGCAAGATGTACGACTTTGAATCCAGCTACATTGTTACCAACACCAGGCTGTGAAGTGGTTATGGATGAAGTTGATCATGATTGTCTGGATGTGACTGAGTTGTGTACTAAACCAAAGCCTGATATCAAAGATACTTCACTGATTGAATCTGATGTTGCTTTGTTTGTTGATGGATCATGTTTAAGGGATTCAGAAGGTTGTTTGAGAGCTGCATATGCAATCTGCACAGTGGCGAATGTGATTGAAGCGTCATGGTTGAAAAGAGTGAGTTCCACACAAGTGGCTGAGCTAGTGGCTCTTGCTAGAGTGTGTTGCTTAGCAAAGCAAATGAGAGTAACAGTATACACCGATAGCCAGTATGGCTTCAGGGTGGTCCATGATTCTGGGCAGTTGTGGTCTCAGCATGGATATTTGACCTTTTCGGGTTCACCAATCCAAAACGGAGAGTGTGTAAAAGATCTACTGATGGCACTATAATTGCCGGCACAAATTGGGGTGGTGAAATGTTCAGCACATCGGTCTGGTTGTGAATATGTCACACTGGGTAATAGATATGCTGATGAAATTGCACGATTTTGTGCTTTGAATACATATTCAATTAATGTGGACCAACAAATTGATCAAATTGGCCAAACAGAATGCAGATTAATGTTCTCATCTGTTGAAACTTGGGATGAGGTGAGAGAATTACAGGAAGAAGCAAGTGATTCAGAGAAAATTGGGTGGATCAAATCAGGATGTACACGCAGATCAGAGGATGAAGTGTGGATTTATATGGACGGAAGACCAGTAATGCCGGATAGTCTGTTATCACAGATGGCAAGGGTCTACCATGGTCCAACACACATAGGTAGAGATGAAATGATTAGATTGTTTCGTCAAGCATGGTTTAACCCCAAATTCAGGGTTATTGCAGAAAGTCTCTGTCAAAGATGTGCTGTATGTCAACAACAGAATGCAGGGAGAAAAACTGTGGTGAGTATGGGACGAACAGGGAAAGCTGCAAGTCCATTTACAAGGATGCAAATCAACTTCATTGAGATGCCTCCTTGTCAAGGACTAAAATATGTTCTTGTGGTTGTTTGTCTGTTTTCTCGTTGTGTTGAAGCATATCCAACAAGACGAAATGACAGTCTACAGTTGCCAAATTGCTTCTAAGAGAGATAATACCTAGATTTGGTTTCCTAGTCTTTTTGGAATCAGATAGGGGAATACATTTTAATAATTAAATAATTTGGATGATTTGTGCAGCATTACAGATAGAACAGAAGCTGCACTGTGCCTACAGACCTGAGCCATCAGGTGTTGTTGAGCAGATGAATGGCACAATAAAATCTAGATTGGCTAAGGTTTGTGTGTCCACAGCACTGAAATGGCCAGATGCATTGCCATTGGTGTTGATGAGATTGAGAAGTATCCCTGACAGAAGAACAGGACTGTCCCCACATGAAATTGTGATGGGCAGGGCTATGAGACAGCCGCCAGTCCCAGCAAATCAACTAATGAACATTACTGATGATTTGGTACTGGATTATTGTAAAGGATTGGCTGATGTGGTATGTTCTGTGTCTCACCAGGTTGGAGAAGTTGCAACGACAACACAGCAAGAACTGCGACATTATTTGAGTCCTGGGGCCTGGGTGCTTGTGAAGAAGCACGTGAGGAAATCTTGCCTAGAACTGGGATGGCATGGTCCCTATCAAGTAATACTAGTGACAACGACTGCTTTTAAGTGTGGAGGTTTGCCAAATTGGATACATGCAAGCCACACCAGAAGAGTCCCAAGTCCACTTGAAAGTGAAGAACTTTCAGAAGAAGAACGACGAGAACAAAGAAACGTTCCAAGGCGAGTTGAGAATCAAGTAGAGTGGGCACAAGTTACTGGGACTGAAGAAAATGATGCTGTGGTTGTTAATGTTGAAGTGATCCCTATAAGAAGCAATAGAGAAAAAAGAAAAGGGGATTTATCAGAAGAGAAGAATGAATCAAATATACATGACTTGACAATGAAAATGGAAAAAGAACAAAGAGAGAAGATAAGTGGCCAAAAGGAGTAAAAGGAGTAAAATACTCTGTGAATAAAAGGGTTCCAGAAACAGTGATTGAAATATCTAGCCAATATGAACAAAGTGAAGTGGAAGGAGAAGGAGAGCAAGTGCGAAGAACAAAAAGTACCAAATAAGAAATACAGAGCACCTGAATGGACATATGTAGTGACTACTGCATCGAATAATTGGGAAAAAGAATTTCTTGAATTTTGTTCAAAAGGCAATTGCTCATATAAGCCACCCTAAACAAACTGTTTTTCTGAAAAGGGTGCAGAAAAGAGAGAGGAGATTTATGAAATAAATGAATTCTGCTGAATTCTGAAAGGTTCTGGAGCAAGAACTGAAGCTGAAGGCTCAAAAGGTGTGAGGTGCACAACCTAAAACTAATCTGGCAAAATGTAGTAAAACTTAGTTTAGAAACTTTTGAATAATTTTGAATTTTTAGAATGGATAGAACTAAATCTGAGACTGGTATACGGAATCAAGGCATATTTAAGCAGAGATGTCTTAATATTTTTCTTGCATGTGTTATGTTAACAATGATTGTATTGTTGTTATTAACATTTACAGTACCATATTTTATGTTTATTAATGTAGTGAATGTTACTAATAATAATGAGCATGTAACAGTTAATGCTAAAAGAGATCTGAAAGAAGATCCAAAGACTAATATTAAGGAATTAACTGGTAGTGTTTTACATATGGATAAATCGATTAACGATTTCTCACTAAATGTCTTCACTAAACTCTTGTATGAATATGTGGATACTATGGACGTGAGATATTGTTATATGTGCATGCAGTTACCTACGTCTGTCTCTGAAGGGGTGACTTATCATCACCTTCCTTTAACATATGGCATTTCATGTAGTGTACTAACCAGCCTGTTCTATGGCAAGGAGATGTTTCATTATTACTACTCAAATGTTGACTTAGTTTTCTCAGAAGTTCCAATTAGAAAGAATATGAATTTAGTGTATAGTGCTAGGAATGCAGAATACATGGAAGATTTTTTCCATTCTACTAAAACGATAGACACAGTATATGCACATCGAAATAATCTAACTTGTAAGTTATATAGTGTGAAAATAGAATTTATTAATACAGTAGAGGATAGACATAGAAGTTTCAAACAAAGAGCTGCAGAGTAGAAAAGTAGAGAACCGCCATGGGCACATAAAAAGGTGATTACAAACAGGGTGACTCTGGATTGGCCTCATAGAGGGAAGCTTTGCTTACTAAGGCAAAAGACTGATTATAATATAATGTTGTTGGCTCCAGTGAGTGTGAAATACTTTTCTTAAGACAGGGGGTTGGGGATTAAGAGGTGGTACTGATCCTGTATTCCCTAGAGTCTATTATGTGTGCGGTAAAATGCCTATTATAGGTTGCCACCACATTGGTATGGGTGTTGTTATATGGGTATAGTCTTCCCAAAGATCTATCATGTTGGTGATAAACATGGAACCAATGAAAAGGGACTAACACTGAATAAAAGGGGTTTGAGTGCTGCAGAAATTGTGGGAGATATCTTTGGAGCATTGATACCTTCAGTTGGGGTGATTTTAAATCCTCAAAAGATTAGAAAATTATCTACAGTGGTTGATTGTTTATCAACAGATACTGCTGGTGGATTTTTGATGATTGACACAGAAATAGTTGCTATGAGATCCATGGTTTTACAAAATAGACTTGCCCTAGATGTATTATTGGCAAAAGAGGGCGGAGTCTGTAGTATGCTGAAAGTTCAACAACGTTGCACATATATTCCTGATAAGAGTAGAGATCTAGAGGGATATATCAACAATATTACTAAATTGCATGATGATTTAGTAGAACTGAAGGTTGATGGTGCTTGGGAGAAACCTGGTAAGAATTTCTCTTCTAAAGATAATTGGTTTTCAACATTTACTAACAGCTTATTAGGGAGGATACTAACACCAATAGTTGCTGTTGCTACTGGCGTACTAATGGTATTTTTGCTTTATAAATGCTGCAAGAATAAAGCAAAAGATGCAAAACGAAGAGCGAGAAAAAGGAAAAGAGAAGAAATAGAAATGGAGGATCAAAAGGGAGCTTATTATAGTGTGATGAAAGATTTAGAAGGTGTTAGGTGGAAACAGATGCAAACAATGGACTCTGCATTCTAAATTATGTTATCAGATAGTAATCTGATAAGGGTTATGGTGATGGTTTGGGATACCACCAGATGGGGGATTGATGGAGCGCGATTTTTTTGAATAAAATCTGCTCGATGAAATCCACTCAAATGCATGTATTTTAAAAACATACGCAAAACTACTAATATAACATGAGAGTGTATAACATGAGAAATGTGCACAAGGAACGATAGTTGATTTTTCTTAGCTAAAATAATGTGAATATTGCTAACTGAATGTTATTCTGTCTTCGTAACTGCAGAAAAATAAATGACAAAAAGAAACAGCTTTTATTCTGCGGGAAAGTAGTGTAGGTTTTTAGAAATAATTCTCTCTTTTGCTAAAATAAATGTATGCCTTAAGAAATGTTAGGGGATGTGCTTCCGTGCTCCTGTACTCCCGTCCCTCAAAATGTATCACGTGTTTCCTTAGAGTTTTTGTCCTCCAAATGTTTCAAATGCTTCCTTAGCGTGCAGATTTTTAGTCTATTTCTGAATAAAACTTTAGGTTTCTTTTCTGTCTAGGCGAAGGCTGTAAATCACACGAATGTAACTGTAAGAGAAACTGAATACATTAGTAGCTAGATTATTTCCTCTTCCTCCGAAGGAAGTTGTATAGTTATTTAGACAAAGAGTGCTTAGAAATATTAGTTAGGTCATTGTCAGTAGACAGCCACACCATCGTGTTTAGCCAATGAAAATGTTTGTAGAGAGTAGAGAATGTAACATTTTAGCAGAAGAAATGAAGTAGCGTGCTATAAAGATTTCTGTGGGAAAGTGTTCCTCGGCTCGTTCACAAGAATAGTGACCTGTCCTGCGTTTGTGGTATGCTGCATGCCGTGCTGATTCCTGATTCTCTGGCTGGCAAACCCTGCTGTTCCTAAGAGACTTTTCCTCGAGACTTTGCACATCATCGGCTGGTGATGCTGCCTTTGCTATACTCTAACGGCCGTGGAGTTAGCTTTTCAGACTAATTGCACGCTGTGGATTATTATTTCAATTAGTAAGTGAATCGTTGTTTCACTGATGTTTTCTTTCTCTCTCACTCCTCTTTATCTGATATTCCGGTGTATTCGTAAATGATCTGTGATGATTATTGTGAATCTATTTTGTATTCAATGAATCGATTTATGACATTCTAACTTGTGTTTGTGCTTGACCATTCATATTATGAAATAACAAGAAAATCTAATAGAAAAGAATAGTGTTTGTCTTCATTACTGAGTTATTGAGTTATTTGGTTATGTTTATAATGGCAAATGTTTAGCGTATTTCTTCATTGTAGGTCCTCGAGGAGAAATAGCACTCCGTCTTGCATTATTTAGTCCCTTTTAGCTCTACCGAAGATTCATTGGAGGACCTTTGATATTGCTAATTGTGTGATAATGACTTATGGGCCTGTCATTAGAGTTACGTTTCCGATTAGTATATAATGGTTGGTGTGGATAAGTGAGCAGATAAAAAATCCCCCAACGCTTCCGCTGCATCAGTCTCATCCATCACAATACTAGTTCACAGTCATCAAGGAGAGCAGTCTCTCTACCTCTACCAGCTAAAGGAGGCTGAGCACATCTTACACATGATAGAGGAGGATTTATTAGTCTCTCCAAAGCACCCTTCCTCAGGCCTACCTTGAATAGTCCTATATTCTGAAATAAACAAAAAAGTGGAGTAAGAAGTAAGGGGATTGAGACCACTCAACTTCCAAATTATAAATCAAACTAATCAGAGGGGAGTGGTGCTACTGTGACTCCTTTCCTATCCTGAAAATCCTTAGAAATATTTAAAAGGACTCTCACCGACTGGAATTTCTCCTCGTGGCATGCTTCATCATAAAGTCCACATCTGAAGCACCTAGTGTGCTCGGATGGGCTCAACCTCTAAAAAGGAGGGAGCGTAACTAAGGATATATATCCTGTTCAGGGTCTGTGAAACTCATAAAATTACCTCAAGTACCCAACGGGAAGGATTCTTTAATTGACAACTGCCACCAGGGTAAGGTTAAAAACATATGTGATGCCTAATGAGGCAATTCAGAACACCCCAGACATTCAACAAATCATGGGCAACATGTTTCAGCCATTTTAGCCCCTACCAGGTATTGGGGCTTTCTCCAGGACCGTAAAATTGACAGATCCTGTAAAACAACTATGTTCCACTGGGATGTAATAGCTAATTTACAAAATTAACACCCGTTTAGAGGAGTGAAAGGAAACATACACATTTATGCATCTCATACACTTGCGCACTCCTACGTTCCAAAATTTTTGGTAGGCGCCTTTTAATGGGCTCTAATACCCCTGTAGGGTAACAATGGAGGAGGACCGGCCCTGTAGTCAAACATTTGTCAAGGATCCTGTTCTGCTGATGCACCAAGCAACGCCTCCAAACTCTGCATAGTTGTGTATTCCTACAGGTTTTTCTACTGATAAGATTACTATATTCTTTGGTTGTCCTCAGAAATAAAAATTAAAGTGCGAAGAATAAAAGAAATGTTACGTCTCGAGTAAATGTGCTAACCTGCGTACTGCTCTTGAAAAGCTCCTTAAAACAGTTGCCGCCTCTGCAATAAAGTTAACATTACAGGTCTTCTCAGCCTTCAGAAATAATGAGATGTCCAAGACGAATTGGTAAAACCACGATGTATTTGGGGCACAGCAAGGAAGCATGCCATGCCTCAGCATTAGCCAGGAGTAACTCTCTCATCTAGAATCTTGTGGGATTCTATTATGCTATGCCCCATGATGTGGTGACATTATGGAACACATCTCAGTTACCACACACCCCTCTTCCTAACAAGAGAAAGGCTTTTCCAATTACAAAAGCAAAACTAAAAGATGTAGGGCCAGATTTACTAACATTTTGCTCATGGTTGCACCACTTCTGTGGCGCATCCATGACACAAAATGCGAGTAGATATTTACAAAGCCACGCAAGGGAAAATTTGCACTTCTTGCACGGCTTTGTAAAGAAAATGTAACGCAATTCAGCGGATTGCGCTGCATTGCATTACATTTCATTCTGGGAGAGGTTCCATGGGTGGAATATGGACATTCAAGTGCATCGACCTATGTATTTCACACACTCCCAGATTTACAAAGGTGTGTAAACCTGGGATTGCGTGAAATAGCTACGCCTCCCAGAGGATGGCGTAACGAAGAGAAAAATCTTTATTTTCTCTTCGTTATTTACTCTTTCTATGTGTGCTGCAATCTGCAGCACACATAGAAAACGTCTCGAGAGATTGTTTTCCCTTCCTGCACAAAAACAATTCTCCTTACAACACAGGCGCCCTTGCACCGTGGTGCATGGGTGCCTGCATTGTAGCAAGGCTGCATGAAGTATGCCAGTGCAAGGAGAGAGAAGAAATGCTCCATATCTTTTGAAATATGGAGCAATTCTGCCCTCTCCCTTTCACGCAACGCAGCACAGCAACTTTGCTTGCTGTCCTGCATTGCGTGAAAGTTTAGTAAATGTGCCCCATAATGTAGATCACTAATAAATGTAGTAAATAAACAAAATACATCTGCATGAAATACATTGCATTGTTGTATGAATACTTACCGCTTAACGAGAACGTAATGCAACTAATGTTTTTTGTTTTTTTTTGCAGTTTTATACAGTATTGGAGCGCTTTACATGAGCACCAGTTACATTACACAAGGACACATTAAATTTAGTTTTTGTAGGCAAGGAGAGATTAAGTGATTTGCGCAAAATAACTGGATATTGAGCCGAAGTAGAGACTCGAACGTCGGTCCCCAGCTCCAAAGCTGTCAGCTCTGTAGCTTCTCAACATCCTCCGTAATAAATCAATCTGGCAGTCTTAGAGGAGGCCCTTCAAAACGGTTGCTGTGATGATGAGAATACGATGAGCAGGGCTTCTGAACATATTTGAAGAAGTCCTTTGAATGACATAAACGCCTTGCAGAAGACACTTGACCTTTATGAAAAATGCCAGGTTCTTGTTGGCAACTTAACAAGGTTGTGTCATGTACTTTAGCCAGCCTCCCCATGTGCCACCACTGACCATTTTTCGTAGTTTCACAGCATTACCTTTGACGTCTTGTACACTAACTGGTTCTCTAAATTTTGATTAACCTTTCTTTAGTAATAGAGGACATTTAAGTAGGCCTCATTCACCAGTCTTTCATACACACTCATTTTCACCAAATGTTTTTTTGTCTTGCACGTTATCATATTTTTCATCAGCCCTATCGCTTAGCATCTTTCCACATGTCACACAACAGTTGTCAACTTCAACTTTTGGAAATCAGGCAAAATGGGCTCAGCTCTTATGAAGCCTTCCTTCCCCTCAGGGGTTCAATAGGAGACATTCCAGTTGCAACATGAGATGTCATGCAATATGAATCAAAAGGGGGGACAACGGGGCAGGTTTAAAGAGGTCCAACATACATGCCCCAACAATACTATATGCACGAAGGATATGGAGTTCCTCTAAGTCCAAGAGACAGAACAGGGAGATACTAGGGGTGGGGGGAAAAATTAGTGGCCCCACACTGAAGGTGAAAGGGGAGATCCCCTTGTCGGAACTAGGGCTCTCACACACCTAGCAAGCTAGGTGTCATGCTTCATCATATGAGCCTGCCCCTCGTCAGGTCGGCGCTGCAATACCTGACGGGCACCCAGTACGGGGCTCTTTAGCGGGGATCTTTTATTCCTGCCGTTGGGTGCAGTGGGGGTAAGGGGCCTAGTGAGTGTAGATGTGGGAGGGAAGTGAGTTAAAATAAGTCAGTTAGTCCTAACAGTGATTTATTCAGGAAGGTAAACTGCCTAATTAAAAATTATAAAGAGAGTGGCGGAGAACTGGATACAAGGTATCAAGCTGTATGAGCCCTACTCTCAGTCGGTCAACATGTTTCATGCCCTGTGTGTCAGGGGGATCAAGGCAATTCTTCAGGACCAATTGTCAATACTATCTACACAGCGTGGTAAGTGAAAACTACATACCACACTCTCAGGTCAATAACCTGCAAACAAATTGAAAAAGAAAAACGTGATTATAATATGGAATGTAACCCTGTACAAAACACGTATCTCATGGAACTGTTCATACAGTACCGAAATGGTACATGTGTTAAATGAATTAATATATTCACACGCTTACTCAATACCGTATGAGGGATGAGACTAAAATTAAAAAACAAGGTAAGGACTCTCTAGCACAGGAGAAATCATGGTAAAACCGGGGTCTCAATGAGGAAATTCATCCAGAGCCATGACGTAACAGAAGAGCAGTAACATAACAGAGAGGACAGAAACAATGCTCACCTATACTGTTGTCTAATTAGGACTGCAACAGTATCCGGCGGTCGTAAAGGACACCAAATTGGGTCCTACGTGAGTAAAAGAAAAGGGCTGGATAAAGTAACAGGCTCCATACTACACAAACCAGAATACTAGAAAAACTAAAACATCCCCAGGCGTCCGGACCATCAATGAATGGTAAACAATTGCCAAAAGCACGAGATCCAGGGGACAATAATGAACGCCTCCCCTCAGATCAACCGTATTCCCGTGTCAACCAGGTGTAATAAGGCATTGCCACCGTAAAACAAACACGGTGAAAAGGTAACCAGGAACTACACACGTGAACACCTGTGAGTGAAAACGGCAGCTGTGTATGCCGGTACACCACGAGGGAAAATCACGGGGGTGATAATCAAGAAAGGGAGGGAGTTGAACCATTAGTGACCTGGTGCCTCTGCTGGATCCGCAATGTAAGCTTACCTCCGTGATAGTCAGTAGCTGCATGGGTCTCCAAGTCAATAGCCAAAATCACTACTCACCAGCGTTCGAAGAGCGCTTCGTATGTGACCTACCCTGCCGCCAGAAACCGGGATGGTAACTGGTGCCATTGCTCAGGCACAGATATACCAACCAGTCAGGGTCAAAGTAGGCGGAGCCTAGTGTACTAGCGTAATATCGCGAGACTACGGGTCAAAGAGGTACAAAGAGTAGGTTAAGGAATGTAGGTAAAGAAGGCGGCCATCTTGTAATGATCAAGTGGTCCCTTATATCAATAGTCTGTAATGGATAGAAAACAACACAGGTGGTGGCAGCCCTGGAAAAAGGGGAAGAGTTTAGTGCAGGGTAAGGAGCAACTATCACAGACACAAAGCTTGTGTATTAGCTAGGGATCAGTAAGGCCAAAATCAAAGAGCTGGAGGTAATCCCGTGAAACTGTATTGTGCAGTGTGGATCAAAATCAAAGACAGACGGGTCGGCGCGGCCATCTTAGAAAAGTCAAAAGCAACTACTAGTAGAGGCACAATTAGGTAAAATTAAAACCTGCTTACTCAATGGTTAGGTTGTCGGTTATGTAAATTTAAACAGATCTCAGCGACAGGGCACCGCGAAGAAAATGTATTAGATGCCAGGCTGCTCAAAGTACAGAACTAATATGTGAAATTCTTCATGAGGTACACCAAAGAAGGAATGCGGTAGAGGTGGTATTCTAAGTAAAAGTAGGTGCAGACGTCATGGTGGCTGACTATTATGTACGGCATTTCTCTACACCTAAACAGTATAAAAGGAAAATATATGAAAATATATATATATATCCCTTATATATGGTGCAGTGGCCCCTCATAGTGGATGCGGCCTAGTTAAGTGAACCCCATGGAATATCATCATTGAGCCCTTCACTATGGGTTGAAAGTCTATGGACCCATCTCTGCTCAATCCTAAACAGAGATGACTTAGATATCTGTGTGTGGGCTTCCAAAACTACCCATCTAAATGAATCAGGGGGTGTTTAGCATCCTTGAAGTGTGTGTACAGTCTAGTGGTGACCCTCTGGCACCGTATATTGCTCTTGTGCTCGGTTATCCGGGTCTTGACTGCTCGCATGGTCATCCCTATGTATCGCAAGCCACATGGACAGGTGATCATGTATATACATTGGTTAGTATTGCAATTAGTATGTTTATTTAATTTCCATTGAAAGTTGGCCGAGAGAGAGATCTCCTTAACAGCATAAGTGAGTTTGCACACTACGCAGGAGCCACAAGGATAGTGTCCTGTCACTGCCGGGAGACCCCACAAGGTCCTCTGTGTGTTAGGTTTAGTTTGTTTAGGCCTCGTGTTTATCAAAATATCTTTCAGGTTGCGTGTCCTTTTATATGCAAACCTAGGCCTAGGTATGCGCAGGTCACCTGTACCTAGTATCCCCCAATGTTTATGGATAATTTTCTTGATTCGAGTGGAGTCGGGGGTGAACGATGTGACACACGTCAGTGTATCTGTCGTGGGTTTGGTGTGTACCAAAAGTGGCGCAAGGGGCTTGTAAATCTGCCCCCTGGTGTCCTGCCATTACGTCCTCAGCGTCCACACAGTTATTCCACCCTACCCAAATAAAACAATGTCTGGCATTCTCAAACTTCCTCCATTCCAGCACCTTTTTATCTTCTGAGTCTTCCTTCCCTCTCCTAGCCCAAGGGCCATGCTGTCTCAATGAGAGATGGGAATGCAAGAAACACGCAGAGAGGGGCTCTATTATAGAAGCTGTCAGCATGGAGAGGAGTGTCATGGTAGGTCTGAATCACACGAGTCACGATAGAAAGATGGCAGCTGGTGATAGTGGAGCATTTACTGCATCCTCGCGCTTCTCCTAGGTCTGATAAAATCCAAAAATATGGCGAAGGTAATAAGGTAGACAGCAGATGCTCATCTGCCATTCCATTATCTTAGCAATGTCTCTGTAGTGCAGAGGGAGGTGGCGGGCTAACGCCCATCAAAGCAATGAATTCAATTCCAGGTTTATGAAAACTGGTAATAAGTATGTTTTAAATATGATGTATAATGACCTCCAGTGGAAGCCGTACATAACAAACCAGTTTATATCTAGGCGTTAAAATAGTAGATAGTATTACCTAGATTAAAGGAATTCATTGTTTCCACTTGAGTAATTATACCAGCATTCTTATCCTATATACTAATCCTTATATTACATTGTCGTGATTTAACATAATCTTTATCACAGAATAGTGCAATACTGTAAAATTTTGATTCCTGCGATTACTGCAATAGAAGGCGATTTTCTAGTTGGGTAGATTATTGCTTCCATCACATACAATTGTCTTTCAAATACGACGTTCTTTGTATGAATATCTTAATCCTGCTTCCCTCCCGTTGTCGGGCTCTCTTCTTTACCCTAGAAACATGTACCAACGTAACGTAGCCTGGCAAAACCCTCTGCTTCGTCTCATTTCAATAATATGGAGTTGTGGTGAGTCATGCTGTCTCGTGGGGCTCTCCCTCTGGCTGGCATCACACACATCCAATGTTTTTCTTGTTAGCAGAGCAGTAGAACTAATGAGGTCTGATTCATGCTGGTTTGTTTGGGAACATGGAAACTGTGAGTTATTTTATGCATGTATTGGTGCCGAAGGCCATGACTGGCTCGCCCACAGATGATGAATCCATCTGCTCAGATTGCAGGTGGATGGCTTCGGAGCAGCACTCGTGGGAATATTAGGTGAAAAACACTGCCATGCTCGGCCCCATATCATGCAGGGCGGCAACTGCTTTGTGTGACAAGGAAGCCAAAACCTTCTCACGGATTATCGATTTCTCCTGTTGATATGCATGAAAGCAAACCACAATGTCAGAATTGGGTGAACCAACAACACCCATGACAGACTCTGGTGAGATGTGCAGACGACTGTTTTAATCAAACAGCTGTGTGCTAACAAACAATAACCATGGCAATGCCTTACAGCCTAAAATTATTATTTCTCTAATACAACACATTCCCAAACATATTTTTTAGTTTATTTTTTATTGAAGAATCACATTAGGTAAATCATAACATAAGCCAGTACGTCATATAGTCAGCAAGATATTAGGATATGAACAAAATATCTAAATAAAGAGACATAAAAACAAATCAAAATGAATAAATTAATTAATAATGTTCGGAGTGATATAATAAAAAGAAGAAAGAAAGCTAGAAGGAGAAAAAAATAGAAGGAAAAAAAAGAGAGTGGAAAGAAGAAAGATATCAAACACATGTTGAGACAAAATTATAATATAATATAGTAAGACATGATAACAAAATGTGTTATTAAAATCTGAGATAAATAGAACCTGAATATTAACTCATAACATAGATGAAATTCATTAAAAAGGTGGTTAGTCTTGTGAAGACATAGTAGCATTAATAATAGCAGTATGAGATAAATAATTGGTAATTGGTAACCACAGTTTGTCACGTTTAACTGCTAATTGTAGAGAGTTCAGATTAAATTTATAAGGTCTGTGGTTGTGACATGCTCAATTCAACCAACACTTAATAGAAATATTAATTCCCAAACTTCCTAACTATGGATCCGTTATTAAATCCCCACCTACCTCTCCTTACATGACCTGTCTTTGAGTGCATCATCCAGATAACATATTGCTGCGCCCTGAAAAAAGAACATCTTCCCTTTGCAACTGCCTCTCTCCATTAAATGACAATAACTCAGACAGCCTTCCCGGCCAGGGCCGGACTGGCCATAGCGGGCACCGGGTGTTTTCCCGGTGGGCCGGAAGGGTGGGAGCGGTTTTGGAGCAATGGGGGCAGTTTTTCTGTTATTGGGGGCCGGTTTTGAAGCAGTGCAGCAATATTGGCGCCCTGCAAAAAAAGCAGCAGCAGTGTTTCCCACCAGCCCCCCCCCTTCCCGGGGCCAGTCCGACCTAATTGCAAGGGCTGGTTGGCATGCTCTCTGCTACCTATGATAAAAAGCCACCCTTGTCAAGTTACCCAGTATTGTACTAGTGCTAACTTTAAGATGTAATTAACCACCTTTCTGTTCTCTGCCTCACTCATATCTGCATCGCTATTTTTACCACATTGGGCAATGTTTTTCGGATGTTTGCAGGTAATCCCGTCTAGTCATTGCTGCCATTGAACCCTCATTCAACTCGAACACCCTCTTCCTCAAATCTCCCAAAGTTCCATCTGCATTGCTTAAGGCAGACTGTCCATTCTTTGTGCCAGACCCTGAAATCTTCACCATAGCAAATGAGACAATGCTAGCTTTCGAAATGATGTTATTAGGCAAACAACCCAGCTCAAACATTCTCAGCAATCACAATACTTTTATATTCCTTTCGATTTGCTCATTTTTCGCCCGTCACAATTTGCCCACTAAGCTAAGCTACCACTGCCTCAGTATCGACATAGAATGCCATCTTTCTGCATGTCAAACCCCCTGAAACAATGGATTGGCCACCATTACGGACATCACATTTCCTAACAGAACAGGCCAAAACCCCTACAAATTGTCACTTCATTAAATTTCTCAGAGGAGGCTGTCCACCCTCACAAATCCGCCATCACTTTCGCCTTTATTCTTACTCACTGATAAAGCTGCACAGTCCCTGCCAAAGCCTGCAAAGCTCTCTGCCTGCCATCCTGTACAGCACGAAAAGTTTAAGATCCCCAACAACACCTGCATTTTTCTATTCTCCAAATTATTGGCTGCTGTAGCCTCTTCACGCAACCCAATGATCACCACAACCTTTACACTTCCAGCTCAGTTCCCAAGAATACCAATATTAAAACCACACCCTTCTGTTTTTTCTTCACCAATGGCACACTGAAATCCTTCATCAAGCTCTGAAAGTCTTCCAATGCTCTCCCTCATGCCTCTTTCCTTTCTCTACTATAAAATAAAATAATCCACATAATGTGTCACAGTGTGTTTCCCTGTCACTGCCATAAACGACCCCTGGAAAAAAGAACTAAATAACCTGAACAAGGCACAAGACACACAGCAGCCCTTATGCAAGACCATATCCACATATATATATCCCCCAAATTGCAACCTCAACAATGAGAAAACACCTGGATGCTTGGGCAACAACCTAAATGCTGACTTGATGTCACACTTATCTATTTCTACCCCTCGACCACACATCGTAACCATCCTAATTGTATCTTCCACACTGTCATACACCACAATTGTCGCCTCTATTGGTATGAAATTGTTTACTGAAAAATCTTTCAACCACGACAAATGGTGAGTTAGCTTAAATTCACCTTCAGCCTTCTTACGAACAATCCCCAGTGTTGAAGTAACGTCTGTCAGCCAAACATTTTAAAGGGTTACCGGAAATAAAACAGATACCGTGGTTTAGGATGTCACCAGAAACCCTCAATGGCAATACTGAACTATATTACATGGTTACCTCTGATGTATCCTCTCTCTCTGTCTCTCTCTCTCTCTGTCTCTCTCTCTCTCTCTATATATATATATATATATATATATACACACACACACACACACACAAACACACGCACGCACGCAGACACACACACACACATATATATTACCTACTAGCAGTTGCCAGTAGGTAGTTATAGTTAGGACCTAGTCTCCATAGGAAAAGTGTTTTTTGTTTTGCTAATAACTTTGGCTCCATTTGACAAATCTTCATGAATTTTTCAAAACTAGTTTGCTACCCACTTCAGTTGCTGTCTGGAAAGTGTTGTGGTCATTTTTCAAGCAGGGGCCGAGAACAAGTTGGTCCAAAAACTCGTTTTCACATGCAATTTCCTATATGGATTTTAGACACGACTACAGCCAGAACTGCTGAATGGAATTACACCAAATTTGGCAGAAAACTAGATTTTGGTCCAAAAAGAGTGCTTGTTGTAATTTGGTGTAAATCTTTTTAGTAGTTTTAGAGTTATTAAAGAAAACAGATTTATGTATATCTAGAGACGTGAATCCACTGCAGAGGATCCACACATCCACACGCCAACAGCAATGCTGTGATTAGCTGGCCACAACCTGAGAGAAAAGTTGTGGCCACTATTTTGTGAATCGGGACATGGTTCCTGGGGTGTGGAAGTAAAGTATAAATAGAATATAAGGGGTCAGGATACAGGTATCCTGACCCCATTGGTCTGATGGAGGGGTCTGTGAGAAACCCTTCATGGGCTACAAATTGTCCAAAAATGTTTTATTTTTTGCGCATGAGGATCCATGGATCCACTGCGGTGCTCAGTGCACCCCCTTGTGTGAATACGCAGCTGATCTGCAGATCCAGAATCCAATTAAAAAAATCACATACACCTACTCACACACTCTCTCACATGCACACACAACCACTCACACACCCAGTCACACATCCATACAGCCATTCACGCACCTACTCACACACCCATAAAGTCGCTGATACATCCACTCAGTGACCCAGAGAACTACTCACTCACACACCCACTCAAAGACCCACACAGACATTAACACAACCACAAATACACCCATGCAGCTACTCACACCTCTACTCAGAGACCTAGAAAACTGCACAAACACCCCTCAGACACCCATACAGCCATTCACATACCCAGTCATAGACCCAGACACCACTCATACATGCATTTACACACTCATACAGCCGTGCACGCACCCACTTACAGACCCAAAGAACCACTCATACATTCACTCACAGATCTACACAGGCACTCACAAACCCACTCAGACACTCACATACTCACTCATACACATAGTGAGACACCCACTCACAGGCCCACCTAGCCACTTACACACGGACTCACACACCCAGCACTTGCTCACAAACACACACACTTACACACTCACACAGCCACTCATGCACCCACTCAAACACCCATACAGCTAGTCACACACCCATTCAGAGACCCAGAAAGCTACTCATACACCTGTTCACAGACCCACACAGCAGCGCATACATACACACACTTACACACCCACACAACCACTCACTCACACACCCATACAGCCACTCACACACCCACTCGCAGACCTATAAAACAATACACATCCCCTCTCACATACCCACAGAGGCACTCAATCACCCACTCACAGACCCATGTGCACTTTTATACAGCCAGTCATGCAACCACTCATAGACCCTCACAGCCACTCAAATATGCACTCACATACCCATTTACATACTCACATACCCACTTATTCATCCATACAAACACTCATGCCCATACAACTACTCACACATCCACACACAGACCCACAAACCACTCACACACTCACTCAGAGACCTACACAGCCACTCACATGCACACTCACACACCCACTTATACTCCCTCACAACCACTCACACACCCACTCAAACACCCATGCACCCACTCACACACCCACATAAAAACCAACAAAATCACTCACACACCCACTCACAGACCCACACAGCCACTCACACATCTACTCACATACCCACTCACATACCCACTTACACACCCATACAACCTCACACACACCCATAAAGCCACTCACACACCCACTCACTTACCTACAGAACCAACACACACACACTCACAGACCCACACAACCAGTCACACACCCACACACACTTACACACCCACAAACCACTCTCACACTGACACACCCATGCAGCCACTCACAAACTCACTCACAGACCTATAAAACAACTCACACATCTACTCACAGCCCCACACAACCACTCACACACACACTCACACATCCCTTCACACACTCACACACCCACACAACCACTCACACACCCATGTAACCACTCACAGACCCACAAAACCACTCATACACCCACTCACAGACCCACACAGCCACTCACGCAGGTGTTCCAAACCCCTACAAAATGTGCTGGGCACCGGGAGATAGGGTCCTCAGGGCCAAAATTAGCCCAAGGTTGTGGCCTACATGCTCCCTCCCCATTAAATATGGTGCCAGGCCCTAGGGAATGGTCTCCAGTTGGAGGTAAAGACTCGATGATGACACTATCGGTTATTAGTACGTCAGCGGCGAAAATATACCATTAACCGAAGATAACTGTCCCAAATTATTCTTTAAAAGAGATTCTTTGACAACATCTGGCCCCACTCTTTTTTTGATACTTTGGTACATATCTTTGGAAGCAGAGTGGGAAACAGACATTTCTTGCTTCTCTCTACCCCTATTTGATATTTTGTAGTTTTGCTATTTGTATTAGAAAATTGATAGTGAGGCCTGCGGGGAGGAAGCTGGCAACAAACTCGTAGAAATTATGGTGAAAGGAGGCCTTCTGTTTATGGTGTACCAGAAGGTCCAAGGCTACTAGCTGCATACCTAATTCTGAGGAGATGAGAACTTGGGAAGTGTGTCGACTCCCCTCACACACAATTACTGAGTGGGCCTCTGGTGGTGGGACAGAGATATGGATGTTTTTGAAGCTATTGTTATATTTAATTGGTGTTGTCACAGCTAGTTAGGCTGACTTTCCTCTGACAGAGACAACAGGTCTCCCTGCTGGGCTTTCCCAAAATTGTATGGCTTCTTGCTGAACACTTTTCTTATTCCCCTGAACTCCTATGGAAGTTTGATTCTATGCTGAAACCTTCTATCTCCCTTGCTAGAAATCCCCGTTAGCAAATCCTGGTCTCAGCCTATGTAAAGATTAGAAAAAGGAAATTTCATTATGGAACACCTTATTGCAACAATTGTTTTTCTTTGCATTGTGGCTGCTACTATCTTGTTTTATTGCGATGTAACCTACTGGCACATTTTGGCCTTCAAACTATATTGCTGTATCTTCTGAATTTATTTTTACTTTGCATATGTACTGGCTGGATTAATGTCCTAAAATAAACTCATATATTTGAATTAGTTGATCTCTGGGCTTCATTGTGGAGTCACAATGGCTTTACAAATTGGAAATGTATCTGATGTTAACTCTCTTACAACACTTCAAATCGACTAACAAAGGTCCATACGACCAATAGGGAAATATATTTAATGATTTTACCTAGACATTAAGGTACAGATATCCACGCGCCATCAGTTGGTAGCAGTCGGATGGTTAGTAACTGAAGTGACAGGAGCTAGAATATCCTCGCATGAAATCTAGAGTTACCCAAATCTAGTCCAAAACCTTAAAGTCCATGTTCTAAATTGGAGGATTGGCAGTGTTCTAGCAGTTTAGAAAGAATTGTAGAAGCTGAGGAGAGTGAGTATTAATAGGGATGCGCGTTACAATTATGTATGTCAAGCTTGCGGTTATGTGGTGTGGTTTGATGGCATTTGACATGTTGTGTAGATATATATGCGCTTAACGTTGAGCAGTTGAAGTTTCTGTCTGGCTAGTCTCAGCCCAAGATCCCGGGATAGATAAGAGCATATTGTGTTGTAATTTGTCTGCTAAGTTTTGTGGTGACGGACGTGAGGTACTATCGTCCACACAATTGCGATAGGGACAATAATATGTTGTGATAGCACTAAAGCAATTGGTGGTAGAGGATCCTGCTGCACAAAGGAGAACCTGCATTAGTCCGGGTGATTTCTGCTGGCTGAGATCTCATCCGTGTGTGTGTGTGAGTAAGTCGAAAAGTTACACTCTGGACTATTTCTTGCTTGATTGAATACTTTGAAATTCTTTAGTGGAGCAGACAAAGGTTTTGTTTATAGTGCTTACTTAGTGTTGTTAGTGGTTGCATTTGGGAACATTGTAAAGGAGGGTGAACAACTGTGAGGAGCGAGGATTGCGTCATTGTATTCCGCGCTCAGATTGGACTGTTAGTGTAGGTGCCGCTCTGCTATTGGTTGTTACGTCATTGAGAGTCGCACTGTGATAAGACAGAACAAAGGGTGCCAAGCTGAGATTAGCAACTAGTGCTGGATAACATTTAATTGTGGTTGAGTAAGGATTGCCCCTTTGTTTGAAATACATTTTTCTGTTGTGATTGTTGAAATTATTATTAAAAAAGAAATGTTTCAGAGCTATGATCAGGGGAGATGTGAGGGTTCCTGTGCGAGAGAGTGAAGAGGCGCCACCAGAAGGCATGGCAGCTCATTATCTGGCCATAAATTTGGGGCTCCACACATGCATTTGGTGGAGCCAGTGGCATAAGATCATAGAGAATGAAGGTGCATTGAGATTTTCAGGGTCATCTGTGGGTAAAACACAGTCTTTGACTTTGACTTTAGGTACAGGAGTGAATACTTCAGCCAAAGTCCCTGTACCCATGATCTGGGGAGAGACGGGGAGGACTCCTTTAGTCCTGAATAAAGTAATCCGGCCATATAATGCCCCTGCGTCTTCAATGCTAAGTACAACAGGACTTACTCCTATAGAGGAGTCTGCCCAAATACCCCCAAATTTTGACATGTCCATTTGGAAATTACCACAATATATTTTGAGCAGTGGCCTAAGAGGTGGAATAACGTTTAACACCCCCAGATCCCAAAATGTTGTTAGATCACAGGAGATAGAAGATTTAGTAAGATTCTTTAATGGGTGAATGTACTCATGTGCATGTGTAAGGATGTTACATGATGTGTAGGGTAAGCTCATCACAAGCTTTCCGAGTAGGCCCGAGTTTATGACATAGATCTTAATAAGAGTAAATCTTTACAGAAGAGTTATCGCGTGTGTTTTGATGACGAAGCGATAATGGGTATGAGAGTTTCAGGGATGAAATTGTTAACTTGGGAAATAATTGGCAGTATATGGAAATGAAAGGAGATAGACAAATACGAAGGCAGATGGGCCAAAAAGAAAGACCAAAATAAATTGAAAGTGGGAACTACTACAAGGGGAAAGGGAGGACCACCCAGAGTGCTCAAGATGAAGAGAGAACACATAGTTTCCCGCTGAGAGAAGTGCCAGGGGGAGGGTTTATTCATGTACCACGAAGCAGGAGTATCATGCATCCTTCACAAATGATTTCCCCAAAATAAGAGAGAATCCTGTGCAGTAGTACACTCAAATTAAAAAGGTTTGTTAAAATTTTGCAAGTGTTAATTTGAATACCTTCTTCAACATTGTAGTAGTACCCAGTGATCTATGGGCCGAATGTAAGGTGGCTATTCAGTGGCCAGAGAAAGAGCCTCACAGAAACCCGATAACTCATGCTCCTGAGGTGATGAAAAAGTATCAAGAGGTGATTACGTTTCTAAAGGGAAAGGTGCCTCTGAAGGATATTGATTGGGTGAAGATTGACAGAGTTACAGAGGAAGCTAAGGAGACAGTGAATGCTTACTATGAGAGATTGCTGCAAGTGTTCAAACAGCACAGTGGGATAGAAAACCCAGAGGGAAAAGACATGGGGGTGTTTTTATCTTGGTTTGTGACTGGACTGCGATCTGAGATTAGAATGATGATTCAACAGCCTTAGATTTGTTGGTAGAACAAGTTCATTGATGAAATATTGAGGTATGCTAGATACTTCAGTGATGAATTGGACATGAAAAAGAAGCGATCGAAGAAATGTTTATGCTGGTTCAGATGAAGGCGGCACAAAGAGGTCATCAGAATCAGCCATATGTAGGGAAAGTGGGTGGCATGCGAAGAGTCTCAGTTTCCCAGGGAGGATGTGTGATACAAGGCGGAAATGATGTTTCACAGGGTAGAGGTTGTGGTGTTCCAGTTGACTCCAGTACTGGGATCAATATTGCAACATTGAAGAGATTTAATCCTTGTCATTATTGTAACAAGCTGGGGAATTTGAATTGGGAGTGCTGTTTGAACCACAATAAGCTAACAAACAAGATTCAAGGTCAGAATTTGGGGTTTGTACAGATGCAGAATATTGTCCTGACTCAGTTACAAAATCTGCTGGTGCTAAGAGTGCAAGGTTCTAACATGCCACAAGTTCCAGTAATGCAAGTTCCCTAAGCCTTGACCCCTCAGCAGAATGTCAATAGTCCCAGGTGTAATACTAATCAGGTCCCAAAATTGAATCAAAATTTTTCCAAGCCTAAAACCCATTTCAACAGTTTCCCATGTTTGACACATTCGATGGCTATGGCTTCGACCTGTCACAATGGCGGTGCCTGAGGGGGGATTCTTAGAGGTAGACCAGAGTGGTCCATTCGTAGAAGTAGAGGTGAAGGGACACTCTCTGTCATTCCTGGTTGACACCAGTGCTACCCGTTCCACTGCTAGAACAGTGGAACTTCCAAACCTACCCCTCTCAGGAAAAATAATCCAAGTTGTAGGAGTTGCCAATAAACAAATGACAAACCCTGTCATGAAAGAAGTTCCAGTTAATATAGGGTCATTTGAAAAGAGACACCAGCTTGTGGTGTGTGATTCCAGTCCTATAAATATCTTTGGACACGATTTGCTAAGTAACTTGAATTGTACCATTTATTGTACACTGACAGGTGTGGAATTCCATGCCTATGATGAAGATTTTGATTTCAATAGCAAGGCAAGGGGTGGCCCTTGGACTGTACCCTTTTATAAATACAGATGATCTACCACCGGAACTTAAGGATAAAGTGAAGCCTGAAGTCTGGGACTTTTCAGGAAAGGACGTAGCTTAAAGCCTGAAGTCTGGGACATTTCAGGAAAGGGCACAGCTCCCATAAATGGAGTTGACCCTGTCCGTATAAATGTCAAGCCAAATGCTGAGTACCCTAGCACGCCCCAGTACAATCTGACACCTGAATCAATAGCTGGGATTATCCAAGTGACTGAGTCAATGATACAGCAAGGCATTTTAAAGGAGAGTCAATTTATCGCACCCATTATGGGCCAGCAGAAACCCACAGGGTATGCAGTGAACCCTTCGATTTTCAATCAGATTCTCAGAAAGAATCTTGAGCCCTTGATAATGCCCTGTAACTCTGCATTAGTTCAGTATATTGATGACCTGTTTGTGGTGTCGGATAAACAGTGCACTACTGCCTTACTGAACCACTTGGCTGAGAATGGAGATAAACTGTCCCTGAGCAAAGAGAAGTCCTGTATCTAGGGTCCCATATTGAGAAGAGTGTGAGGAAAGTGTCACAAGAGAGAATGTCTGCGGTTTTGAAAATGAATCCACCAATGACTCAAAGAGAAGTCAGGATGTTCCAGGAAATGGTGGGCTACTGTCAACAGTGGAGATCCAACTTTTTCCTTGTAGCCAAGCCTTTACAGAGGCTGACACACAAGAATGTGTTTGATCTGATACCGTGGGCCAACGACTGTCTGGTTATATTCCTAGAGCTGGGAGAAAGTCTCTGTCATGCCCCGGTACTGGGACTACCTGATTATAACAAATCTTTTCTGCTTTTCTGCAATGAGAGAGAGGGCTGTGCTCTCTCAGTGTTTACACAAATGCATGGGGATGCACGAAGACCTGTGGCTTATTTTTCTGCTACTCTTGATCCTGTAACTGCACAACCGCCCAGTTGCCTTAAAGCTGTAGCAGCAGTAGGTGTCAGTATGAATGGTGGGAGAGCATAGTAATAGAGTATAAATTTGAATGAAAAATTAATTAACATAGTATGCTAAAAGTGCTATAAAAAATGTAAAACTTAATGTTAAATGGACACACATTTAAAATGTGCTAATTGACAGTAGGCAGTCATTGTTATTCATGTAGGCCATTAAACAAGATTTTCTTAACTGGAAGGGAACCCGATATTGTTAAAATGTGCATTTGGCCAGGTATTTGTCGATCCTCTGCCCCTCACAGACACCTCCCTTCCATCCTGTGGCCTCGTGGGTACCACCCCCTCTCTCCCCAGAGGCATAGATCACACAAAACAACATACCAAAACATATCTTTGGGTTAGGGATCGTAACAACCCCGGCTGCATTTTATTAAACAAGACAACAAATTAAAGTTTTGTATATTCAAATACGCAGAAACCCTCCATAACACTCCATACAATATTCATATGCCATATTTGTGTACAAATATTATTAACAATGTTTGTGGATGGCTAAACAGAGATTCTAATACATAGCCATTCCTAATCCTAAACTAAAGAATATATACATTTGTTTCTGCGTATCCCGACAGAGCCTACGGGCAATATCATGACTGATCCAACTACGTGCTAGGTCTATCCCCCCAGAGTGACCTTGCACAGGAGGCCCATCTGCCCAGAAGGTTACCTACCTCGGGCACCCCCTATGCCCTCAAATACCACCCCAAGGTGCTGCGCTGTTATGCTAACTTGGCGTCCACGGGGGGATTGGCTGCAAGGGCCTACTGGAAGCTGCACTTCCCCACGCCCGCACTCTCCGACCGTAAGCACCCCCTGGAGTTCAATGAAAGACCGCTGTCCACCAGCTATCCTCATTAACAAAGGGGATGCCTACTAAGGACCGTAAATGCCCCACCAATCATGCCCTTACTGCCACAGGCCAGCATAGTTGCCCGACTATCTGGCCCCCCCATCAGAAATCTCCTTAGCATTCAATCCGCCTGGTGGCACTACTGCAGCTGGCTGACTAGGCGCCCCCCTGCATTCAGGCCACCCGACGGTACCTCAGCTGCCCCCCCAACCAGCCCCTTGGAAGGGCCACTCCCACCCTGGGCTGAGGGCCCGACGTCTCCGCTAATGGAGCACGAGGAGGCACCTGACTTTCACTCCAGCTCTGCTTGGCTCTGGCTCTCTTAGGCACTGGTGGGAATGCAGCTCTGGGGGCTACCCCAGCCCGCCTAGGCCTCTCTTCAGTTAAGTCCTGCCCCTCCACCCTCCCCTCAAGTCAGCCAAGGACTGACATATATCATCCATTCTGCGCATCATTGCCTCCATCAGTTCTTCCATGCGCGTGCGCTTCTCCCTGCATCTTTGGTGCCATTGTTATTCACAATGCAGATCAAAAACACACCACACTGCACTGGTATATACACCCTCTATGCAATGCAACCAAACTATGGCTGCCCCTGGGCACTGTTGCCACAACAAACCACCACTGAACCCTCACTTAAGACACCAAACCACTTCCGCAGTCTCCAGAAAAAAGGGGGGCACTTGGTGAACTCAAACCGCCCCTCCTGCAAATACAGTATACCAGGAAAAAACCTTGCTGCAGAAGAAAACAACAGAAATCCTGTAGCCCCTGACCTTTCCCCAAACAGGCCACCAAAAAGCCCGCTCCTGGGGTATGCCCACAGAAACAAAACAACCAGCACTCCTAAACTTCTTCCCCTCACCTGAAAAGGCCACCAAAAGTCATTTGCTCGAATATGCCCACAAACACAAAAAACAGCCAGCACTCTCAAACTTCTCCCCTCGCCTGGCCCTCCTCGCTAGAGCCACCACTGCAATAACTAAAATGAGGGTTCAGGCGAGTGTAATCACTCGAGCCTGAGCGGCTCCCAGCTGGCCCCAAGCAACGAAACAGCCGATCCCTCAATGCGCTGCCTCTCCTCCTGCTCGACTTGCACCAGTATTAAGAAACAAAAGCACAAGAGAAAGCGATTCAAAAACGAAAAGGGCACGCTAGAAGTGAACCCTTGCTGTGGTAGGAAACCGGCAGGATGATGCTGGCGATGGTCAGGAGTGGCGAGGAAAAAGATTGTCCCGCCGCTCCGATGCCCCTTTTAAAGGGGGCATACAAACCAGCAGGAACCCGCTGTACCTGCCTTCCTTGCCCCAGAAGTGCTTGAAGCTCTTCCGAGGTATCCCCCAATTGACCAATCAATGGGCGAGGTTGGGGTTGGTGCCGGCAGCGTCATCTGCCCGTCAGTAGCCCCGCCCCCTTTACGGTGGAGACAGGCACAACCGCCATAGGCCGAGTTCGTGTGCCGCCTCTGCAAAACGTGATTAAGGAGCGTGACCCTAGAATGACATGCTTAGAGATGTTGTCATAACTGCAGAATCTTTCGGTTTAACAAATTGTACTGCTTCATTAAGCAACATTATATTCCTGAATGACATGAACTTTTTATTTTTAATATATAACATTTGAATAGAATAACTTGTGTATTTAAACAATAATGATTGATTCATAACTTAAAAGAATGTATCACCTAACAGTGATTTTTGTCTTTTAGTTAGAAGTTCATTGTTCTCGCAGTGAAACAAATGTATATGTGGACGGTCAGTCTATGTTTAAGGCCTACAGGAACTATGCCTGATTTTTCCAGAATCTAACCACGCAAGACTGTTTGTAGCTAACCATATAATAAAAATGTTTAAAATGCATGTATTTCCATGCGAACAGAGAAGCTGAACCTGCTTACTGAAGAACTCTGTCTTCCGATTGATTTGTGGAGGAAGAAGCAAGCTTCAATGTCTTTGACATGTTTTCTTGACTTTTATAGTGCCTGTTCCTAGGTAGTTTTGAATCGGGCTTTTCCTTTTCCCCTGGCCGAACTGTTGATGGTTGTGGCTACTGCTGCTGCTGTTCCCTTAGAATCTTTTTGCTTTGCTATTTGATTTGACAGCTTGCTAACTGTTTGCTGACTTATTTTGGATTTGGATCAAGACCCGGCTGAGTCTTACGAACTACTCGTTATGGGTGTTCTGCTACTCTAACTTGACGTTGAAGCTTTATGTTACCCTGATTTCACTCTTTTCTATTGAATTCAAACTCTTTATGGGCTCTTAGAGGGAAACATCCTTTACCCCGCAGTCACAACAACGACCTGCATTTACAACGCAGTCACTACCCTGACTGCTACGTTACCCCTGTGTTACTTTACCACACAAGTCATTAGAATGACTTGCTTTAGGGGGCGCGCTGTTGGACTGGTGTTGGATTTTTAAGTCCAATATCTTCCCTACTGTTGCATAGACTGGAGTTGGAATAGTGATCTATACTATTCCAAAGTCCATCCACCCCTAAAGTCATTGTAATGACTTGCATGGTAAAGTAACGTGTGGTAATGTCGCAGTCAGGGTAGTGACTGCATTGTAAAGGCATGCGGAGTTCCATCATACAACAATTCTCAGGGCCTTATTACGAGTTTGGCGGTCCATGAACCGCCATACCCGTGGTCCCACCACCGCGAGCTCATCGTCTGACCGCCGTGTTATGAGTTGTGCGGATTGCTATTGCAAAGACCGCAGCTGAACCGCCGACACCGCCAGCCATCCTCAGACCGCTCGGGTCACAGTCGGGGAAAAGCAGCTGTAATAGGGAAGTACAGAGGAGTTTCACCACCTTCCGTATTACAAGTTGGTTTTCAGATGAGCCGACTGCGTGGTGGGACTGCCAGCTTCAAGTCGGCAGAAACAAAGGATTTCGGCTGCATACTCAACCCCTTCCTGTTCTTCCAGGCAGTGTCTGACATGGATTCCTTTCTTCAAGTCCCCCTTCACAGCAGCATCTTCACCCGAGGAACACAACCCTGTTTGCGGCGATCTACAGGTAAGTCCCTTTTGTACCATATACACATTCTCGGGCTGCCCACATATGGGCCGGAGTCCCGCAATGGGTTGGTGGTATTTTTCCACATGTGTAATGCATATGTGTGCATTCGACACATATGCAGTCGAAATAATCACACAGGCATCGATATATAAATGGAAAACCATTCCCCACCAACGCAAGACCGCTGCAGCCACACTGCTGGCACCTCAGTCAACTCCTAATACAGCGGCCAGAAGGCTGCCAGCACTGCGGTCTTCTAGAGGCCCCCGGCTTTCAGGGGGTCAGACCGCCAAACTCGTAATCAGACCCTTAGAATCTGAAGCTCTGAACCTTATTTATAGACTAAGGAACTTATTCCTTTATTGAGCAGCCTCAATGCAATCTTATTATTTGAAGCTTTGTTCTAACCATTTCTTTTAATGAGATTTCTGTAAACTTATTTTATTGATGGACTAACTCAATAAACGCCAAAAATAAAGAAAGATCTTTACTAATCTCTTAATGAGAAATAAAGTTATGAAAATGACAGTACAACTCTCATCATTGACTGAACTTAAACTGCTAATGAAATTTAAGTTTGAGATGTTTAACTTGCTCCTTGACTCGTAAAACACATTTCCAAGGTCCATCACTGAGAAGGATTTAGCGCAGAAAAGAGGGCTTAACTCTAACTGATGACAACATTTTGGGCCCAATCTGTACTATCAGTTTTCTACTAGCAGAGTAGTGGTTTAAATGTTTGGAGCAAGGAGCTATAAAAGTCCCAAGTTAGAATAAAATATCTGAATCCTGGAATCCAATGCCCGGAGTTTGAGGAACGGACAAGGTGCTGTTTTTGAAGACGTTTGTTGTTTTGGAGGTGTGAGTATTAATCGGGTGATGCAACGCCTATTGTAATTTTGTTTTTTTCTTTGTGTTATTTGATTGAGAGTAGATGGTTTGATTAAAATAAATGATTATCAATCAAACAATCAAAATATTCTTTATTTCGGTTTTTATAATACCATAAAAGAGGTGCAACAGCTAATAAAAACATAAACATTTATAGTTAATCGAAGATAAAAACCATTCAGTGAAAATGTTTTGGTTAATACAATCTCATAAAAATGAATTGATAAAAATGATATCAATTGCAAGTCATAATATAAAATTCAAAATACCCTCAAATGGGCTGGCTGATTCAATTTATACAGAGGTATTGCAGCTTCCTAAAAACTATGAGATCATTAAATCTCAATACCGCAAAGACGAAAAGAGAGGCAGGATTTGTTTGAAGAATCCTAAATGCCTTTTAATGGTTCCTAGTGCCCAAACTCCTGAAAATAGGTGCTAGCCATTTCGACCTTGGTCTATTATAAGTGGGGCAAGAAAAAAACAAATGAGGCACTGTTTCTTTGACATGTCCACAACTAGGGCAGCTCTGATCCTAGGGGTCAGCAGCCCCTGCCCAGCCAGATGTAAATGCACGGAGGGAAAATGTGCCAAATCTAAATTGCACATACAATTTTTTAGCCAGCCTTGGTTTAATATAGTCCAAAAATTGATTCTATTTAATTGAAATCTTTGTGCTGTAAAAAAGATCTAGTTACAGTGCAATGTGCTTGAGATATTTAAAAGATTAGACAGCTAATAGGACCTATACTTGTTTTTTAAGTCCTTCGCACTTATGCCAGGACATGAGCCTCCAGGATTTCACCACATATCCGCGAATCCCATCCCCTCGACAATATCTCCTATTATCCAAGGGAAACGAATAGAGCATGGGTAACTGAGTATTTCCTCTAATCCTCTACTGTATAAGGACAACTCGGGAGTGACCCAGAGCCTTCTCCAAAACATAATGGGGCCGATTCCGATCTCGGCCGGTAGGGCACCGAATCGGATTCGGCTTAACCGGATCCGATTCGGAGCCCTATTTCCCGACCGAGTCGTACATGCATCCGGGCGAGCGAGTACGATGCGTGCGCTCGCGAAATCTCCGACCGACTCGTTCGCAGGACCCGACCGCTCCGACTGACTCGCACGGGGACGACGAGCACCTCGCAATGGAGACGTTCCCCGGCCGGGTAAGTACGATGCGCACCTCGACCGCTCCGACCGACTCGCGCAGTCCGGCTCCAAGGAGCTGTCGGAGCCGCACTTTGGGGGTCCATGTCGGACCCCCCTGGAAGCGTAGGCGTGCGAGTCGCACACAGGGGGGACCCATGGGTCCCCCCTACACGTGCATGTACGGTGCGACCCGCATCGACGCGAATACGCTGTAGGGGGTGCCCTTGTTTGCGTCATGCCCATTGAGTCAATGGGAGCCCGTGTACGCGTTGTACGACTGGCTCCCATTGACTTCAATGGGAGTCCTACCGAATCGAGTCCGATAGCATACGTGCGCATCGTACTCGTTCGGTCGGACTGCTAGGGTCCGATTCGGTCGGAAATCTCTCCGGGTCCGGCTCGGTCGGGGAGATTTCCGGCCTGAATCAGAATCGGCCCCTAGGGGTCCTACATCTATTTGATCAGAAATTGGTCTCATCCCTGTGTCTAATCTTATAGGAATCAAAGGGGTACTTGCAGGGAGACTCATTAACGACCTAGAAAAAACAGTTTTCCTCATGTTCCAATTCTTTTGTCTTTTTATTTCCATAATCTCTGCGCCGTAAAGGGCTACATCCATGGCTTGGCTGGAATACATCTGTAATGCTGGAGTGGCAAGTTTACTAAGAGACCCCTTATGTAACTTCAATAAGCTCCTTACATAGTGACCTAGTTTTAGTTTGCGTTTTGTAACGTGGTGTCCCCTTTCCATGTTCTCATCAAGAGTCATCCCCAAATAGTCAAATAGATGCACCCTTTCAAGTGGAGTACCGTCCAATGTGGGATTTGGGCGCATGGAATGACTAGGATTGAACATCGTGTATTTTGTTTTGTTGATGTTATTTCCAGCCCTCTGAGTGAACTAAACCTACTGAACTCATCCAGGGTTTTATAAATCCCCATTGGTGATTTAGCTAGGAGCAATGTATCATCAGTAAACATGAGAGCCGGAACCCTCATGCTTGCCAACTTATTGGTGTTATCTATCAAGTTAAGGTGCTCGACAAGGTCATTCAGGTACACTGAGAATAGAGTGGGGGCCAACACACAGCCCTGTCTTACACCTTTACCTACTGGGAACGGGTCTGTCAACTCACCCAACTTCCCACAACACACCTGGGCAAAACCTTTTCATGTAACCTCTCAATGATTATATTCGAGGATTCCCATTTTTACAAGCGCCTGCCGCATTTCTTTCTAGGGACCATGTCGAAGGCTGCTTTGAGGTCTACAAATACAGTGTAAAGCCTACCCTTTTCGATGATGACAGTCTTCCAATAGATCAAATGGAGTCTAAAATGTTGGTCTATCGTTGATGTGTTTGACCGGAAGCCAGCTTGCAGAGGGCATAGAACTGCATGGTCTTCTAAACATTGCTGAAGCCTTGTGAGTATGACGCTTCTAAAGAGTTTTTGAGTAGTATCGATAAGGCTGATGGGCCTGTAATTGGCAGGACCTATTGGTGAACCCTTCTTAAATACAGGAAAGATTTCAGCCCCTGCCCATGACTCAGGACTGGAGTGCTCAATTCATTTACAATAGCTTTAAAGAACACGATAAGGTATAGCCCCCAAATGTTGATATCTGATAGAAATAGGTCACCTGGAATTTTGTCGAGTCCTGGAGATTTATTAAGCACTATCTTTCTAATAGCCAATTCAACCTCTAGGCAATTAATAGGTTGTAATGGGCAGCTAAATGCTAGTCTAACAGTATTGGCACCACATAGACTACTTATATTGGCATCTTGACTACTATTCCCTAGTGCAGATGAAAAAAAGCGGGAGAAATGTTCAGTCCATGCATCAGCTGCGATGTTATTATCACATTCCACTGAGCCATCAGCATTCCCTGTGGCCACAAGATTCCAGAAAACGGTTTGATTTTCACTCTAGAGGCTTCGAGGAGTTGTGCCCACGTCCTATTGTCCCATTCTCTTTTTACCTTTCTGAGTGCCTTCTTGTAGTTGTCTCTCTTAGATTTAATATCCCCCCATGTCCTCCATTTTTATGGCCCTAACCAGTGTAAATTTGGCTAATCTGCATTGGGAATCAAACCAAAATAAATCACTCTTCTTTCAGCCCCCCTCCGCACCTTGAAGAATTCATTATTTAGACTCTCAAAAAAGGACTGGTGTACCTCCCCGATCTTAATTTGGACAGCCTCTAGGATCAGATCCATGTCTAAATTACAAAGTTCCCCACTGGACTGTTCTACAAGGGCATAAATGGACCACACTGCCTCGTCCGATTTGACCACCAAACGCCATTGGATTCTCTGTTTATTGTGGGTCAAGAGACACCTATCGTCTAGAGGATCCCATAGGAGGATGCCTTCGGGAGGTCCAAGGCTAACTGCAAGGCATTATGATCACTATCATGTCTGGTTGTCACATTCATATCCTTAACTAAAGGCCACACCCCGACATCAACTAAAAAACAGTCAATTAGGCTTGAGCCATTGGGTCCATTAAAAGTGTGAGTCCCAGTTCTATCTGACCTGGCCCTCCCGTTGCAAGCTCGTAGATTTTGGTTTAACACAAAGGCGTTGATTTGAATTGCCAAGGGGGATGGTAAGATCAGGGATGGACCAGATTCTATCCTCTTCCAAGATGTGGCAGTATATGAATGTTCTAAGGGTTAAAGCTGATAATAAGGTCTCCCCTCCACTATTTTCGGTACCCCCGGGTTGAGCCTATTCATGTGTTAAGTGAGCTGACCAACTACTAAGGATTCCTTTTTATTTATTGTGGTTCTTGAGTAGATATTGTACAAACCTATGGTACTTCCACTGGGTATTGTTATTGTGACACACATAACGTAGTTCAAATGACCTCAGATCCCACCACTGTGCAATTAATATGAGTACCTACCCAAATTATCAGGCCCCCGGATGGTTCTGCTACCGTTGGATGTTGCCTCAACACTAAAGGTGGCATAACCTGCTCTATTTACTTGGGACATAAGCCATATTTCCTGGAAGAAGCAGATGTCACATTGATTTATATATGGGCCCCAGTCCTGGTTCTCAAGCTTTTTGCCCAAGGCAGTGACATTCCATGAAATCGCCTTAAAAGAAAAGTGTTCCCCTGATGTTGAATTAATCATAGTGGGTTCCTCTTTATGATTGTCCTCAACATTAGATTCACTCACTGGGACCCACTCAGTGACAGGGGGTGGGGGGGTTGGTAAGCATTACAGGACTCTGTAACCCAGAAGGATTACTTGATGATAAAATACCACTTTTGGGCAGCTCTGTATTGCCAACTACGCCCTCCCTGTCTGTGCCAAAAAGGATTTCCTGATTTTTAAATTGTCGGTTAGAAGAGGACAGCCCCAAGTGACCATCACATGGGGTTATCGCACAAGCAATAACCTTTTCAGTCAGGATGGGGCCCTTATGCTCATGGAGCTCCTGCTACAGGTGCCCTCCAGTCTGGCCCCCATCAGAGAATTATTCACAAATAGCGGTTTCGCTACATCATTGAGTAAATCAACAAGGTCCAATAGTCCAGACCTGTTATGCACTGGCACATTAAAAAGGGTGCCACCCATTGGAGGCTGATTAGAATGGTATACTGCAGAAGGCGGGTAGTTAATTTGCAGAATTAAATTCGACCCTCCTCCAGGGCCAGTAAGAGGTTTATAAAAATATCTCAAGATCCCCTCACCTGAGAAGGGTTGACACCAAATAACAGTTTATAAACCACTGCGGGGTTCTTAAAATTGATGATCACACTATCACCTGGACGGTCTTTCGGACCCCTCCCAATCCACCATCCTCTGCAGGTAAAAATAATGTCATCGGCCATTGAGTTCGGATAGTGCTTGAACTTTCCCAATCAGTTTAGACACTTAGGAGCCTATTACAATGTCGTTCGTAGTTTCCTCCGACCGACACCATGACGGAAACGGAACCGGTTCGGGTGAGGCCATGCAACGTCGAAGAGTTCATGAAGTCACCCTCGTTGGTTATCGGCTCCGCGAGAACGAGATGCTGGCGCTGGTAATGACGGCATCGGTGCAGGCACTGGCATCAGGAAGGCCGATAACTGCAGGCGTTTAAGGGCGTCGAAGGGCGTCGGAGCTGCGATGCAGGCAGGGCGGTGCGTTGTGCACTTCACGGGCGGTGCCCCCGGCCTCGGTGCAGGTCACGGCGTCACTGACGGCGTCGCTGACAGCGTCAGAGTTATTCTTCTTGCTTTGCAGCACCAAACAAACAATTATCAGGGCCCAGGAACTGGAATTGGCACCCTTTTGAATACAGGAGTCCACAGAGGAGTTCGGTGCTAGCCAGTGGGTGGAGGTGAAGTATTTGTGGCCCTGAGACTTCAGAACAGGAGACAAGCACACACAAGCCCTTGGAGATTCTTCTTCAAGCAGGTTCACAGCAAAGTTCTAGTCTTTGTCCTCTCCTTGGCAGAAGCATCCAACCCAGCAGAGAACACACAGCAAAGGGGCAGTACTCCTCCTTACAGCTCTCCAGCTCTTCTCCTTGGCAGAGGTTCCTCTTGAGTCCAGAAGTGATCTAATTCTCTGTGGTTTAAGGTCCAATACTTACACCCCATTTTCTCTTTGTTCTCTTTGTGGCAAGGGTTGCTGAGCCCAGTCCAAACCAGTTCTGTCCTCTCTGGCCCAGCTTCACTACAGGAGGTGGAGACAACATTGTGCAAAGGAGACACAGCCTATTCAGGTGCTAGTGAAACTCCTCCCACTACTCTAAATGCAGCCCAGGTCTATTCAGCCCAACTATGAGTCACCCAGGAAAAACTGGCACACCTCAACCTCCCTTTGGGGACTGTCTATAGTGAATGCACACCCCCAGCTCCTGCCACTCCAAACCCAGACAGCGAATACACAAACAGACAGAGGCACACAGAATGGTTAAGAAATTGGCTACTTTCTGAAAGTGCCATTTTCAAAAACACAATTTAAAAACCACCTTTGCTAAAAGATGTGTTAGTAAATTCTGAGTTCAGAGAGCCTAAACTCCATTTCTCAATCTTGTCCCCATGGGGAGTTACACTTGTAAGATGTTACAGTGCAGCTCCTATGCTATCCTAGGGGACAGACAGCCTTTCAACAGTGAGAAATGAAATACACAGTATTTCACTATCAGGACATGTAAAACACACCAGTACATGTCCTACCTTTCCCAAACACTGCACCCTGCCCATGTCGGTACCTTGGGCCTACATTAGGGGTGTCTCCACATGGGAAAAAAGGGAGGGTTGGGGCCTGACAAGTGGGTGCACTTGCCAGGTCAACATGGCAGTTACAAACTGCACGTGCAGACACTGCATACACATTTACAGGGCTACTCCTGTGGGTGGCACAATCAGTGATGCAATCCCACTAGTAGCCTTTGACTTACATGCCCTGGCACACTCCGTGCACTTTACTAGGAACTTACCAATAAATCAAATATGTCAATCATGGATGACCAATCATAATTACAATTTACAGAGCGAGCACTTGCACTTTGACACTGATCAGCAGTGGCAAAGTGCCCAAAGCATCTAAGCCAGCACAAACGAAATCTATTACACAGTAAAAAATGCATGAGGTAGAGGCAAAAAGTCTGGGGAAACCAAGACAAGGATGCCAAGCCTAACAGCCATGAATAGTCGATTTCCTATTTACGGCCTGCTTGGCCTTTTTTGGAGGTTGCTTTATCCCTCCAGCTGTGCTTTCACACCTTGAGCCATTACTAAGTTGCAGAGCACATGATTTATCCAACTTACTATGGTCTACAATAGATTTGCTGGTTTGTTGCTCAAGGGCCTCAGTAGTTGTTATGGTGGTAGGTAAAATGGGAGGGCCAGGGTCCTCTATGGGATCACCTCCCCCCAGAGATAGACGCCTCTCAGTGAGTTCTATTTTAGTGGCGATTACCCCTATTGCCCTTTGAAGGATCTTGTCAATGGAGATAGATGTGGTGGAAGGCATAGTTAAAATCCCCCTGTTTTCCTTTTACCCATACCTGCCGCGCTGGCTGCCGGGAAGTGAAGTTCTGAACCCCCGAGTTCAAATGGCATCTCAAAGATTGAGATTAGTATAGAAGACACTTGAATAATTTCTTGTTTTCAGAGATTTTGTGGTGTAGAGTGTGAGGTACCATCAACTATGCAATTGAGATAGAAATACTAATAATCTCTTGTGGTAGTCTAATATTGATTGATGTTGGCAGAACCTAATTGCGCAAACAGGGGTAGCTGCATTGATTAGAGTGATTTTACTCTGGTTGAGATCTCACTTGCGAATGAGGATTTTCTGTTTGAATGAATAAAAGTCTGAAGGTGTAAAACCCTTAATATTTTGATTGTTGAATTTCTATTGCTTCCCAATAGAAAAGCAAACAAGAATTGATATATGTTTGTTTTGTAAAAAGGTTTTTGTGGTTTGTGCAAGTACGAGAGAAATTGTAAAGGAGAGTAAACTGCTGCAGGGAGCGAGAAAACGCGTCAAAGTGGTCCTTGCTGGGATTAGTCGGTTGGTGTGCTTTCGCGCTGGGATTGGTTGGTGAAGTCAAGGTGCTGCACTGTGAAAGGTCAGTGATTTGTGAGTGCCGCATTGGGATTTGAGAACACGATTTTGATATATAATAACTGAAACAGGTTTGGAAGAAGATATTGTACGTTTATGGAACAGAATCAAAGCATTACACTGTGAATTGTTTATTTTACGAATCCTGTGAAAACATGACATTTTTAAAGGACTTACGAGTTGTGTGAGAGGGGATGTTACAGTTTCGATATGAAAAGGTGAAGAGGCACCTCCTGAGGGTACACCTGCACATTTTGTGTTGACTGAAGTGGGATTAGACATGTTTATGGCTTTGTCAATGGTGTAAGATTACTGAGAAAGAGGGTCCATTGAGGCTTCCAAAATATGGACATTTTGAAATAAGAATAATTGACAAATTAAGGAAAAAATGATGTGAGATGAAACTACCACCTAGACCTGTACAATTTGAAGCTTTAAGCATGTGGCAAAAAGCTCCTAGAGACAAAGATATAGAACAATATCATAAAAGGACAAAGAGAGCAATGCGTAATTATGCAGCTGCTCAATTGGATGAGGAGTAGCTTAAATAGAAGAAAACTATAGTTGAATGTACTAGATTATACCCAGCAATTTCTTCTGAAATGCTGGAGAAAAGAAAGAAGAAAAATACAAAAGAAAAAGATAAAGAGGGAAAAGAAGAAGAAAATTAGACAGACAGTGATTCAGGAGATGATATATTAGAAGAAATGTTAGCTGCTCGACTCCCGTCTTATGCAACCACAGCTGATAGTTCTGAAAGTAGTGCCACCATAAGCAGTTCGGTAACAACTGCTCCTATAGAAATGAGAGTGGTACAAATTGAGAGACCACTTAGAGTGTTGCACATTGCCCCACCAGATGTTGCTCAGAGACAGATTGTTCCACCACATGTGGTAAATCCACCTGTTATACCTGTACCAATGCAAGCACCACAAGTAGCGACTGTACAGTAACCGGTTGCAAATGCTCCAGTGAAAATATATTTGATTCCAGAGACACAAGGAGCTGTAGGAGGATTACCTGTGACAGGATTTGTCCCCACTTCTCAAAATTTCCAGATTATTGTGTGGAGACCACCTCAGACACTTCAAGCACTAAGAGATGGGGAAAGTATTGTCTTTACGACAGCAATTACCCAAGAGGATATAAACCAGTTCGAAGATGGAATTTTTCTACCATGGTTTGAGTAAGCTGTGGGTATTAAAAAAAACAGAAGGCTCAATGCAAATGACTAACTCAGAACCTGAGAAAGAGAGGGCATTACATATCCCAATATTAAAAATTGAACTAGAGGAAATTATATGGGGATGTATGGAATTAGAATATTTGGGTACGTATCAAGGAAAATAATTGATTTACCTATGCAAAGAAATTACAAGACGAGCAGCAACTACACATGAGAAACTGACTGAATCAGCTCAGAAATATGATGTGGAATTCCAAAAAGCTGTCCTAACCACAAGAGGTATAAGGTGCATTTGGCTGATGTTGCAATTGAAAACTTGTGTCCTGCAGGAATGCGAATGCCCATTATGAAATTAATAAAATGCATTAATAAATGGAGTGTTTTGGAAAAGTTAGAAAACAAATGGGTAAAGAAACATGAAAAGAAAAAGATACAGACAAAATTAGAAATGGACCATAAAGAGCTTGAAGAAAAAGGAGTTTCAGCTTATCCACTTAGGGAAGTAGTGGGAGAAGTGTATGTACATGTGCCTTGGAGCAGGGGTGATCTTACAGCATTTATGAACAATTTTCCAAAATTGAGAGACAAACCTGGGCAGTGGTACACACAAGTTGAACGATTTGTGAAAATTGTGAAAGGTGTTGTGGACTGTTTGGATACATTATTTGAGATTGTGGTGCCAAGTGATTTGTTGGCTGAGTGTAAGACTACATTACAGTGGCCATGAGATGAGCCACCAATAGATAAATGCACAAATGCACCATCTCCCATAGTTATGGAGAAATATGAAGCAGTGATTAATTTCCTGAAAGGGAGAGTGCCTCCAAAAGACATGGATCAAGAGTTTTTGCATTCGCAAACGGGCTGATTCTCAGAATCAGCCCGTTTGTGAATGCAAAAAATGTTCTTGCCATGTATCAAACCCTAATTAATAATAATAATAATAATACTGGAACTTATAAAGCGCAAACAGCTACCTCAACCAGAGGTGTCCCGGCGCTCTAACAGCAGGCATTACTCGCATAGAGGTCCAAGCACTGATCCCAAGCCTAGTCAGGCCTAAAGAGCCACGTCTTCAGCGCTTTTCTGAAGCAGGTCTCTGAATCAGCTTGGCGGAGGTTCCCAGGCAGGGCGTTCCACATTTTGGCCATCCTCACTGAGAACGCTCTACCACCCAGATAGGCTTTCGCAAAGCGGGGGGTACAAAGCAGATTTGGTGAGTTTGACCTCAGAGATCGATTTTGCTTATAGCAGCATAGCCTTTGTTTAAGGTATCCGGGGCACTTTCCCTTCAGAGCCCGGTAGGCCAGAGTCATGGCCTTAAATTCGATTCTTTTGGCTACTGGGAGCCAGTGAAGCTCGCGTAAATGCGGAGAGACATGATGCCGAAAAGGTATGCGTCTGATCAGCCTCGCAGCCGCATTCTGTACCATCTGAAGGCGTCTAATCAAATATTTAGGAAGGCCAAGATATAAACCATTTGCGTAGTCCAGCCTAGATGTCACTGTGGCATGGACTACGGATTTGCGGCAGTCTTCTGGCAGGAAATGTAAAAATTTCCAGAGGTTTCTCAATTTGCTAACGCAAGTAGCAGAGACCTGCTGAATTTGAGCCGAAAAGGAGAGATCAGCCTCCCACTTCACGCCTAAGTTTTTAATGTTAGTGGCGGGGGTAGGGCTTGGGCCCATTTCTGACGGCCACCACAAATCTGGTGCTGGCGCTGGGCCCTTTCCAAAAAACAGCACCTCTGTTTTTTCCGCATTGAGTTTTAGCTTGTTTTTATTCATCCATAATGCTATATCTCTCAGACAGCCCTTAAAGTTCTTGAAGGCATCTACCGTCTGCTCTTGAAAAGGGAAAACCAACTGGGTATCGTCAGCATAAGAAATCGCCTTCACCCCCCAGTTGGCAATCAAAGAGAAAAGCGGAGCCAGGTACAAATTAAAAAGCAGAGGGCTCAGCGCTGAGCCCTGAGGAACACCACACCAAAGGTGTTTAGGCTTTGATTCAAATGGTTGTAGGGCGACTCTCTGAGTGCGACCGCTCAGATATGATTTCAGCCAGACCAACACCTTCCCCCCGAAGCCCATGTCCCGTAATCTCTGAACCAACATGGCATGATCGACTGTGTCAAATGCCGCAGACAGATCCAGGAGCACCAGCAGCGCTGATGCCCCTGAATCGAGCGACCCTCTCACTGACTCAGCCACCTTGAGGAGAGCAGTCTCCGTGCTGAAACCCACCCGGAATCCAGATTGTGTGTCGTGCAGAGAGCCCTGGCTCTCAATAAAGTTAGTCAGTTGGTGCTGGACCAACTTCTCTAACATTTTTCCCGGCGCGGGCAGCAATGAAATTGGCCTGAAATTATTGAGATCTCCGGGGTCTCCATTAGGTTTTTTCCTCAGAGGGAAAAGGGTAGCATGTTTCCAATTGTCTGGGAAAACGCCGGATTCAAGGGAAGTGTTCCAGATATGAGACAGCGCACCAATAAGAGAATGAGACAACACTTTCCAAAGTTTAGGAGGACATGGATCATCTGGGGCGCCTGATCTGCATTTTTGAATTTCTGCCAATGCATCTTGCTGCGAAATTGGCGCGAAATTTGTAAGCGAGGGTTCCGCCGCAACTCCCACCGGTCTATCTGATTTCTCCGTTGCTACTGGTGTTGAGAAGGAATCATAAACCTTCGAAATTTTATTGTCGAAGAAACTTGCAATCTTTTCACACATAACAGGGGAAGGTTGCACTTCGGTCTCTAATGCTTTAGGCTTGAAAAAGGTCTGAACCACCTTAAAAACCTCTTTACTAGAGTGATCTGCCTTGTGGATATTAGTGACCAGGGCAGCTGCCTTCGGAGCACAAGGTTCACGGTTCGATCCCCGGCTCTGGCGGCAGCTCAGCTCAGCACCATGTGACTCTGGGCAAAAGCTCACTTAATTTCCACGACGGCCCCCAGCGCCTTGAGACCCGTAAGGGTGAGTAGTTCGCGCTTTACAAATACGGATTTAGTGACTATGTGGTTTCTCCTGGCTACTTTTAGCAGCTTATGTAGTTCCTTCAATGCATTTTTATAAATTGCTTTTGCCAGTTCGCAGTAGCTCACTCTCCACTGGCGTTCCAGGTGTTTACACCTGCTTTTAACTTCTCTAAGTGAGTCAGAGAACCATGGTGCAGAGGGGGAGTGTCTAAGAGACTTCACAACTCTGGCCGGAGCAATGGACTCCACAGCCGCGGAGATCCATTGATTTACAGCGAGGGCATCTGCATTGGGGTCTGAAGATAGAAGTGGATAATTTTCCTGTAGAATCGGACTTAGGGATGCTGCGGTCAAGTTTTTCCAATTTCGTTTTATAATGGAGCGCTTGCCCTTAAACTGACCGGGTTTGGCCAGATTAACGAAAAAAGGAATCAAACAGTGATCCGACCAAACCAATGGGCAGGGAGTCTCCATACCTATAGACGCGATGTTAGAAAAAACGAAATCTAGGGTATGGCCTGCTTTATGCATAGGGGAGGATACAGGTTGCATAAGATTGGCCCCTGCCAAGGAAGAGACCAGCTGAGCTGCTTGTGCACAGCTGGGGTCATTCACGTGCAGATTAAAATCGCCAAGGGCCGTAAAATTAGCATGTACTAGCGATTTTTGAGCAATATAATTGCAGAGATCCTGGCATACATTCGCTGCACAATCAGGCAGTCTATAAATAAGAATGCCCGAAAAGGAGGTTGAGGGGTTAATTTGGAGGCAAAAATTGAGGCCTTCTATGCCCTGCATGTAGAGTGGGGGCGGAGGAAACTAGCTCCCACGAGTCTTTAAAAATAATGGCCACCCGGCCCCCTCTTTTTTTGCCCTCCCTATTAGCATAGCACATTTTAAAACCTGGCGGGATGGAAAGAGCTATTGCTGCCACAGAGTCCGCATTTAGCCAAGTTTCTGTTAGAAAGATGGCGTCCCAAGTATTCTCAGCTAAAACTAGCCAAACATCATCAGCATGTTTGGGCAGAGATCTGCAGTTGACTAGGCACGCCTTAATTCTTTCAGTATGCCTGATCGCTGTGCCCTGGGGAGCAGCTCTACCCATGCTACTGTTCCCCTGCAAGCCTGCGGCGTTATTAAACTCCTGACCACATGTGCGACATCTGTGTGGCAATGTATCCATTGCAAGGTTAATCTGGTGAGCCCCGGGGCAAACAGTACCTTTGTGTAACAACAGCTCGTCCTTAGACCAACGTATGGCCGCTTCGCCCTCCCAACCGGCAGCATGGCTGGCGCTGGCTGCGTTTTGGTCGCGGACGGGCGCAGACAGGCTTGCCTTTGGCGCGCCTTGGGCGCGCCGGCGGCGTGCCCGCTGCGCGCATCCGCTGCGCGGTCGGGCCGGGCGATTCAGTAACTTGTTACCGAATCGCAAAATGGGTTTGCAATTCGGTATTTGGAAGGGGCTTCTTTAGGGCGTCCCTTCCAAATACCGAATCCTAACGGTATGTATGAATGTTTTGGGACCGTGAATGCGGTTGCAAAACATTTGCATATTACCACCTACTTCAAGTAGGTGGTAACCCATTCGCAAATAGGAAGGGGTCCCTATGGGACCCCTTCCCCTTTGTGAATGTTTGTAAAAGCATTTTTAAGAGCAGGCAGTGGTCCCACGGACCTCTGCCTGGTCTTAAAAAATGAAAAGAAAACTTTTCATTTTACTTTTTGTAAAGCATCTCCTTTCCTTTAAGGAAAACTGGCTGCTTTACAAAAAAAAGATTGCTTTATTTAAAAGCAATCATGGACATGGTGGTCTGCGGATCCCAGAAGGCGACCATCCCCGTGATTTTTGTGATTCCTAGGGTGTCGCAAATTGCAATCTACCTCATTAATATTAATGAGGTAGAGCGATTTGAGACGCTCTAGGAATCGCTATCTGAAACTCTTTGAGTTTCATACATTGTAAATTGTGATTACCTAATTGAGATTCTCAGAAATTCACAATTAGGTATTCGCTATTTACAATTTTGATACATGTAGTCCTTAGATTGGTTGAAAATGGATCGAGCCACACAGGAAGCAAAGTAAACAGTGCATGAGTGTTATCAATGTTTGTTGCAGGTATTTCAGCAGCACAGTGGAAAAGAATACCCTGAAGAGAATGACATGGGAATTTTTGTGTCACAGTTTGTGTTACAGTTAAGACCAGAGATCAGTTCCCTTGTAACCCAAAGTGTAATCTGTTGACAGAATAAGTCATTTGATGAGATCCTGTGATATGCAAAATATTGCAGCGATAAATTAGAAATGAAGCAGAAAAAGATTAAAGAGAAAATTATGTTGGCACAGAAGAAATTAAAAGACACATAATTGATGGACGGAATGCAGAACAAATCAAAACATCCACCCCCAGTCAAGAAAATCTGGGTTAAATCCATCATTCTTTTGCTCACCATGCCACCCCAGTTTAGACCTGGCCATACGCAAATCAGTCTTGACCCTGTGCCTCATGGGAACAGTCCAGCCCGAACTGCCAAGCAAGGTCCTCCCTGGACCAGGAACAAGCATCCTAGGACAGGTTTCGGGGTTTCACCCCATATCAGCCAGGATAGCTTGAATCCAGTGGCACAGTGAGCCCGGGACCCACGTCTGGGCATAGCCGGCGCACTTAGGACGAGAAAGCAAAAGACACATAATTGATGGACGGAATGCAGAACAAATGAAAACATTCACCCCCAGCCAAGAGATCTGGGTTAAATCCATCATTCCTTTGCTCACCATGCCACCCCAGTTTAGACCTGGCCATATGCAAATCAGTCTTGACCCTGTGCCTCATGGGAACAGTCCAGCCCGAATTGCCAAGCAAGGTCCTCCCTGGACCAGAAACAAGCATCCTAGGACCGGTTTTGGGGTTTCACCCCTCATCAGCCGGGATAGCTTGAATCCAGTGGCACAGTGAGCCCGGGACCCACGTCTGGGCATACCCGGCGCACTTAGGGCGAGAAAGCAAAATACACATAATTAATGGACGGAATGGAGAACAAATCAAAACTTTCACCCCCAGTCAAGAGATCTGGGTTAAATCCATAATTATTTTGCTCACCATGCCACCCCAGTTTAGACCTGGCCATATGCAAATCAATCTTGACCCTGTGCCTCATGGGAACAGTCCAGCCTGAACTGCCAAGCACAGAAGAAATTGGCTCAGAAAGGCTTCCAGAATATTTCTTCTGCAGGAAATCCAGGAGGGATGGAAGGTACTGTTGTTCCACAGACTGGTTTTCAGGGACATTCCAAAGGGTTTGGTGTTACCCAGGGTACATGTAAAGGAGTATGTATTGATCCAGGTTTGCGAATGGAGGTTTCGGCATTGAAGAAGATGACTCCTTGTCACTTATGTCACAAGTTCGGGAATTGGAAGCAGGAAAGCAGATTTAATCCTGATAGTATAGATGGAAATGTGACAAGTCAGAGAGGAGTTCAGATGCAAAATATGCCAGAACAAATGCAGGCACCAATGCAGAAACAAGTTCCAATGATACAGGTTCCATAGGCTCAGATGAGCCAGCAAAATGTGGGAAACTCAAAATGTTATGTAAATCAAATGCCTAAGGCAAACCCAAATTCTTTCCAGAATATGAATCAAAATACGTTTCAACAATTCCTAAATACAGGTCAGAATGCATACCAGCAATTTCCTGTTTTCGAGAGTAATAGCTCAGACACATCTCTATGACGGGGCCTGAGAGAGGAGGAAGATTGCATGCTTGGCACAGACTTAGAGGTAGACCAGAGTGGACCATTTGTAGATGGTGAGGTAAATGGCCACCCCACATCTTTTCTTCTAGATACTGGTGCTACCAGATCCACTGTTAGAACTGTGGAAGTCCCAGACATACTCCTCTTGGGAAAGAAGATCGAAGTTGTAGGAATTTCAAATAGACAGATTACAAATACAGTTTCAGAAAAGTTCCCTATAAAAATAGTTACATTTGAAGATAATTATCAATTTATCATTTACAACACGAATCCTGTAAATTTGTTAGGAAGAGATTTGTTGTGCAAGTTAAATTGTACAATCTGTTGCACACCTGATGGTGTGGAACTAAAAACACGTGATGAAGATGTAGGATTCAAAATGATTCACCAACAGACAGCTGTAGGGCTGTTTCCTCTAATGACATTTGAAGGATTACCTGGCGATTTGAGAGAAACAGTGAGTCCAGAAGGATTGGATCCCACAGGAAAATAAATTGGGTTAATTAAATGAGTAGAACCAGTTCAGGTTACTGTAAAATAAATAATCAAAAGAAGTGAACCTCAAAACATAGAACAGGTGCTCAGAAAAATCGTGGAGGACTCCATTGAAGACCCTCATCCATGTATTCAACCTCAGAAGCGGTATGTTGTCTCTGCTAGGGTGATGTCATGGTTAGCATCATCATAGGATCTTGGTCACCTGAGTGTCCCATTCTCCAGGTGAGAAACCATCTTCCTTTCTGGAGGTCAGATGTCTATGTTGAGACAGATGTGTCATTTAGTTGAGTTAAAATTGTCTCTAAACCCAAGAAGTGCATTTATTAAAAATAAAAAGGGGATGGAGATAAGGTTGAAAAGAAGGCAATGTCGTTAGGAAGAATTACTAATCCTACACATCTAGTGCATCAGGTCGACATGTTTCAGTCATAAATAGTCCAGGCGGGTCAGCGGCTCTCATCAGGACCAAGTGAGTAAGGGTGATCCCAGGGTAAGGGAAACTTGGGTAAGTGCTGTTAACTTACATACATTTTGCCTAGAAGGTAATTCCAACTATGACACACTGAAATTAAGGCCCAATGTAGTAGCCTTGCTGTGGAGGAGGCAAAGGTCTCATGGGAAGGGGAGGACCGATCGGGTCTGTGCACATTTCTGAATTTGAGACGGGAGAGACGCAGAGCAGTGCTGACTACAGTAGTCACGCAAATGTGCACTGACCTGATCGGTACAGGAAAACACACATGCCATGGGAGCTAAAGACTATTATGTCTGTGCTCATTTTCCATCATCAGCATCAAAAGAAGCCACCTATTACCACATGCTGTTATCTTATGGAATCTCATGTAGTATATTACTCACACTTGTATATAGATGAGAACACTTTGAATATTTTTATTCTAACTATGACTTAACACTTTTAGAGTGCCGTTGATAGAAAGCATGAATTTACACTCACAAAGAAAAGAAATGGACACAGCCTGGTATTATTTCATGCCACGTAGACCTATAGATAGTGTTAAAGCTTACCAGAATAATTTAACCTGTTTGATGAGCCCATTAGAGAACGTTTTTATTATGGCATTAGAAGAAACAAACCTAACATAACAGGTAGTAAAGACAAACATAGTGATTTTTTTAAAATGTGTGAAAAAAGGAAAAAGATGAATTTAGAAAGAAAATGGTTTACCCAAAATTAAGAATAGATAGCCAACACAAGGGGAAGGCTTGCTTTTACAGAAGAAGGACACCAAAATGAACCAAACATGCATGGATTAGTAGTTGTGAACACACATTTGAATTAATGGGAGGGACATGGCAAATATTACAAGGAGAAAGAATCTTCAATTCCAGGAGTTTATTTTGTTTGTGGACAGAACGCTTATTTTCTATTACCTGCTGATTGGGAGAGTATTTGTTATTTCGGGGTGCTATTTCCTAAAATGTACCATGTTACTAGTATAGATGCATCAACAATAACACCAGCACACAGAACACTCAGTGCAGAGAAGGGAGCTCAATTAGTAGGAGATATTTTTGGATCGATCATTCCACCTGTAGGAGTCATTTTAAATGAGGAAAAGATTAGAAAACTGTCAACTGTTGTCCACAAGCTGGCAACAAGCACTTCTGGAACTGTGCTAGTAGTAATCACTGAGCTGATTGCCATTCGTTCAATGTTTTGCAAGATCATTTAGCATTAGACATTTTACTCACAGAAAAAGGCAGAGTTTGCAAGATGCTTAAATGAACCAATGGCTGCTCATATAGACCTGACAAAAGTAGGAAAACAGAGGAATTTGCAAAGAACATTTCTGGCTTAAAGCCTGAATTAGAAGAGTTGGAAACACCTAGTGTCCTAGAAAATTTTGAGAAAGGAGTTCATACAATTGGAAATCAGATTCCAACTATAGGAGGAGGAATTTATAGCAGTGCTAGCAGTTTGCTTTAGTCAAAGGCTGTAAATATTACTTACGCAAGAAGAGGGGAAGAAAAATGGATAAAAGATTCAAAAGGAGTTTGACATAAAATCACATCATGAATGATGACTATAGAAAGTCGTTGAAATTTCTAAGTTTAAAAAGAACGAGAAAGGATTCAACAGATGATGAGTGCCTTTTGAAAAACACTCACATGTGAAACCAAGATAGTGTGATGATTGATAACCCATCAGATGGGAGCCTGCAAAACCCCCCTCCCCCAGCGCCTTGAGACCCTTACGGGTGAGTAGTAGCGCTTAACAAACGCGTGATTGATTGATTGAATAGAGTCTATAAATTAAAATGAAAAATTAATTAAATAGTATGCTAAATGTGCCATAAAATGTGCAAAACTTGAAATTGACACACATTTAAAATGTACTAATTCACAGTAGGAAGTCATTGTTATTCATGTAGGGCATAGAAAGGCCATGAAACAAGATTTTCTTAACTGGAAGGTAACTCAATATTGCTGAAATGAGCACAACGTGATTCAGAAGCTTGACCCTAGAATGACATGCTTAGAGATGTTGTCATAACTGCAGAATCTTTCAGTTTAACAAAATGTACTACTTTATTAAGCAACATTATATTCCTGAATGACATGAACTTCCTATTTTCTTATTTTTCATATAACATTTAAATAGAATAACTTGTGCAATGAAACAGTAATGATTGATTCATAACTTAAAAGAATGCATTACCTAATAGTAATTTTTGACTTTTAATTAGCAGTTCATTGTTCTCGCAGTGAAACAAATTTATATGTAGACGCTTGGTCTGTGTTTAAAGCCTATGGGAACTATACCTGATGTTTCTGGATTCTAGCCACTCAAGGCTGTCTGTAGCTATACATATGATAAAAAGTTTATCCACATGTATTTCCGTAGGAAAGGAGGAGCAAAACCTGCTAGCTAGTGGAGGAAGACACCTGCTACAATGTTTTTGACATTTTTTTAGTGTGTGTTCCTAGGTAGTTTTCAATCTGGCTTTTCTTTTTCCCCTGACCGAACTCTTGACCATCGTGGCTACTGCTGCTGCTGTTCCCTTAGACTCTCTTTGCTATTTGATTTGACAGCTTGCTACTGCAACTGTATGTTGACTTATTTGGATTTCTCAAGACTCGGCTGAGTCTTATGCACTACTTTTTATGGGGATTTCTGCTACTCTAATTTGAATTTGAAGCTTTATGTTACTCTGATTTCACTCTTTTCCATTGAATTCAAACTCTTTATGGGTTCTTAGCTCTGAACCTGATTTATAGAATAGGGAACTTATTCCTTTATTGAACACGCTCAATGCAATCTTATTATTTGATGCTTTGTTCTATCCATTTCTTTTATGAGATTTCTGTAGAAGTATTTGATTGATGGACTATCTAAATAAAGACCAAAAATAAAGAAAGATCTTTACTAATCTCTTAATGAGAAATACAGTTTTGAAAATGACAGTACAACTCTCATCATTGACTGAACTTAAACTGTTAACGAAATTTAAGTTTGAGATGTCTAACTTGCTCCTTGACTCCTAATACACATTTCCAAGGTCCATCACTGATAAGGATTTAATGCGGAAAAAAGAGCTTAACTCTAACTGATGACAAAATTTTAGGCCCAGTCAGCGCTCTCAATAGTCATGGGACACACTCTTATTGTCATGGTGCCCCACTCTGTAGAAATACTGCTGACGCGTACTCACACTCAGCACATGACAAACAGCAAGTTGACTAAATATAAACATATTATACTTGCCAGGGAGAACATCACTTTAAAAAGGTGTGCTTTGCTGAATCCTCCTACTCAGTTACCATTGCCCAAAGATGAGAATGATGATGGGGAAGTGGAAAATGACTGTCTGGATGTCACGAAACTATGCACCAAGCTGAGAACTGATATTTGAGATGAGCCTCTGGCAGAGTCTGATTATAAACTGTTTGTGGCTCTTGCCTAAGAGAAGATGGGAGAACCCTAAGAGCTGCTTACATAGTCTGTACAGTTGGAGTGGTAGTGGAAGCCTCCTGGTTCCACGGTACAGCCTCTGCACAAGTGACTGAACTGATTGCTCTTACTAGAGCCCACTGTGTGTTTCAGAACAACTGAGAGTGACTATATATACTGATAGTCAGTACTGCTTTGGTGTGGACCATGATTTTGGACAGTTATGGTCTCAGAGGGGATCCATGACATCATCAGGATCTCCTATTTGGAACAGGGAGTATGTCATGAAACTGTTGGAAGCATTGCAATTTCCTAAAGAAATTGCTGTTGTAAAGTGTTCGGCACACTGGAGTGGGAATGACTATGTAATGGTCGGCAACAGTTATACTGACGAGGTTGCACGGTATTGTGCTCATGGGTCCTGAATATTCAATGTGGAATATGTAAATGAATCCAAAAATGAGACCAACTACAACCTTTAATTGGCAATGGCTGATACTTGGGAAGAAGTGAAGAGACTGCAAGGGGAAGTACCAGAGGCAGGACAGCAGACTTGGGTCAAAGCAGGTTGTGCTAAAAGGGATGATGAAATCCGGGTATCAACAGATTAAAGATCTGTGTTGCTGGATAGTTTGCTGTCTCTAACGGCAAGTCATTGTCATGGTCCCACACACTCTGGGAGGGATGCTATGGTCAGACTGCTTCAACAGAATTGGCTCAACTCCCGGTTTAGGATATGGCTGAGAGTTTGTGTCACAGATGTGTTGTGTTCCAGCAAATGAATGTCGGAAAAAGGACGCAAGTGATGATTAGTCACATAGGGAGATCAGGGGATCCATTTAACATGCAACTGGAATTTATCAAGATGTCTTTGTGTAATGGGCTGAGATATGTCCTAGTGGTTGTGCATATTTTCTCATGCTGGCTTAAAGCTTACCCGACTAGGAGAAATGACAATCTCATTGTAGCTAAGCTGTTGTTGCGGTAACCGACTTAGCTGGAGTCAGACCGAGGAACTCATTTTAAATATGAGATCCTTAGAATGTTGTGCCCAGCACTGCAAGTGAAACAGAGACTGCACTGTAGCTATTGACCTGAGGCTTCTGGCATCGTAGAGCAAGTCAATGAGATGTTGAAGTGCCGGTTAGCCCAAGTGTGTACGTCGACATCTCTGAAGTGGCCGGATGCTTTGCCTTTGGTGCTGATGAGTCTACACAGTAGTCCTGATTGGTTGGATAGGACTGTCTCCCATGAGATAATAATGTGGAGAGCAATCAGATTGCCTGCAGTGCCTGCAAATGCGCTTGTGAACATTACAGAGGACATGATTCTGGATTACTGCAAAGGGCTGTCTGCTGTGGTGCATTCTGTGCCTCACCAGGATGGCGCTGCCACCACCCTTCAGAATCAGGAACAGTGCCATGATCTCAATCCCGAAGACTTGAACTTGGTGAAAAAACACATTCAGAAGACGTGCCTGGAGCCTCGTTAAAGGGACCTTATCAGGTCATTCTAGTGACAAACACTTCTGTCAAATGTGGTGGTCTCCTCAACTGGGTGCATGCATTGCATACCCTTAGAGTGGAGTGTCTCCTTGATGATGTGATGGGGCCTCTCCCTGAAGATCATATGACATCTGCACAAGTAGAAATGCATGGAGAAAGTCCATTTGCTGCTATTTTCTACTCAACGGTCTTATTGCAATGAAGTAATGGAAACTAGAAACCATAATAGATGAATATTTATAGTAGCTAGTGTACCAATAGCCATTGTTGTAGGGCTGATCATTTTGCTGGTAAGATTACATTCACCGACCCCTTCAAATGCAACTAAACCTAAGCCTAAGCCCACCTCTAGTCCCCCTGCTTCCACTGTAGGGAATTTGTGAACTTTTAATTTTAAGGCATGACATGTAAATACTTCAAGGGGAGATTTTTCTTTGAATGCTTATATTAGGTTTTTATTAACATATTGATATTATGGATGCTAAGGACTGTTATGTGTGTACACAATTGCTTGCTTCAGCAGTGGAGGGGATTACTTACCATCATATTTCCCTCATTTATGATATTTCTTGTGGCATTTTGCTTAGGCTCTGATACATAGATGAGGTCATTTTGAATATTTTTTTTAATTATGCTTTAGTTTTTTAGGAAGTCCCCATGAATAAGTAGTTAAATCCACATGCTAATGCTAAACAAATGGATACTGTTTGGAGATTCTGCCAAACCATTGTGAGGTTGGCACAATTTGACTTATTCCCTGACTGATGTTGAAGAGAAATTTATAGATGAAGTTGAAGATAGAAGAAGAGTGATGGATAGAAGATGGAGGACCGGGGCAGGACCAAGGGAGAGATAAGTGGGCAAAGCAAGAATTGGAACATAAAGAGTCAGCAGTTCAACCCACATTGACTTTAGATTGAAAACATTAAGGCAATCTGTGTAGATACGGTTAATTTGAAACTGCAGATAAGCTTAAGCTCACTTATATAGAGGCTAAAATGGGGCAACATTGCTTACAATTGGTTTAAAAATTGGCCAAAATCGATATCAGAAGCAGATTTATTAAATATTTGTACAGAGGACAAAGACCTAATACTGGAATGCTCCATCACAACAGCCTCTATATATGATTATATAAAAGGAAATAGGAGCATGAATTGAACCCAATTAAGGAGAAATGCAATCCTTAGACTTAGGGGCCGATTCCGATTCAGGCCGGAAAACGTACCGACCGACTCGGTACGGGAATGTAGTCCGACCGACACGTACCGGCGCAGTCCGATCCGCGTAGTACGATGCTATGCATATGAATCACGACCGACTCGTACGGAACACAAGCCGAACAACCGAACTGCACGGAAAGCAGCCATACGGCCGGAAAATCTACGCGAATCGAACCGACCGACATGCACCAGGAATGAACCCGACAGATACGTACCCGCGAACTCCGACCCGCGCAGTACGATGTAATGCGTGTAAAACCAGACCGAGTCGCACGGAGCTCAAGCCGTACGACCGACACGCATAGAAAACAGGGAGCCGAAGCAACCCAATACTCCGCGACCGACGCGTACGCCGCACATGAAACCCAGCAGAAAGACAACGTGAAAGACTCGGAGAAGCTCGCACGAGACAACTGCAGCATCCGACTCGGTCAGAAGAACGTCTCCTACATGCCCAAAAAATACAAAGGAAAAAATACAAAAAAAAGGGCCAAACAAGCAATGACAAAGTCAATAAATAGTGGGGAAAAAAACATGGAACAAAGACACACCCACAACTCCACCCATATAAAGGCCACAAATCCCTACCATGATCCTTTGCAAATTCAACTGACCTGCCAGCACAGAACACCATCAGACAGCAACCACAGACACACTCACAACTCATCCATCACACAAGCCACACACCATTAGCACTTCCCTAATAGCACCCTCACATACACCCAGCAAAACTGACACTCACCCACCCTCACTTGCACACTCACACACACATCAATCCCCACCACCACCCATCACCATGCCCCCAAAGAAGAATTCAAAGTTCCTAGACAGTGAATTGGAAGTCCTGGTAGATGAAATCCTAAGAGTAGAGCCACAGTTGTTTGGTACATTGGTCCAACAGACCCCCATGTCGCAGAAAACCAAGATGTGGGAGAGGATCGTCGACAGGGTGAACGCACAATCACCATGTTTGCGCACAAAGGAAGACATCCAGAACAGGTGGTATGACGTGCGCCGGAGGGTCAAGGACCTACGCAAGAAGGAATACGCCTTGAGTCATCGCACCGGCAGTGGCCCTCCTGCCAAACCAGTATACCTCAGGTCCTGGGAGGAGAAGGTGCGGGCCATCCTACCACCAGAGAGCGTACATGGACTATCAGACATCCCAGAGCCTGGTGAGTACACAACCAATATACCCAATATTGTGTGACAATACACACACATCACTGTCAAGGGGATAGTGAAATCATGCACCGTTAGCAAAGCCACAGTAACCAAAAGATAATCATCCCCCAAAAGATAATCATCCCAAGATGTGTATGCTAGTCAGACAAACACAATACCTGCCATCTCATAGTGATATGTAACTGTGTCATGACATGTACAAACCTAACAACAAATAGAGCAAGGCAGTGGCACAAATCTAACCAACAAACACTGTCAGACATTTTGCCACCACTAGAACACCACCTCACAGGGAAGCTGACTGAAAGGAAGGAATTGTGTGTATGCTGGTGAAGTGAGTGTAGCCAATAGCATGATGGGAGTTGTAGTCACAGATATTGGTCACCCTCACAATTGGCCCATCAACACCACTCTGAACCATGCTCACATCACAGGGAGTGGAAACGAACTGACAAGATGGCTGACACTGGGTACTACTGTGGGGAGAACAAGCCCCTGCTGGGTGTTGTGCTCAAAACAACAGCAGGACACCACTGCCTGACATCCTGAAAGCCAACTTTCACTCCCTGCAATGGAAGCACGTTCCATGGTGGGATGTCTGGCTGGGTGGGAAGGAGGACTGACAGCTCTGACCATAGTTACCAGCAGCTCTTCTCACACACCCCCTTAACACAAACTCCACACAACTCACCTGGGAGAATGCATTGCCTCACACTCTAATTAAATATCCCACAAAGAACTACCACACTGGGTTATGCTGTGTGAAGCACAGGGACACTTTTGGGACTTGTAGCCAAACAAACGCCAGGACACCACTGTCAGCCATCCTGTCAGCACAGGCACACTACCCCACAGGGAAGCAGAGTCAAAAGGAAGGAAGTATGGGCATGCTGGGAAGGGGGGTGTAGGCAATAGCATGATGGGAGTTGTAGTCACAGCTCAACATCTCCCACCCGCATGGCCCGGCAAGCTCACGCTGAAGCATGCACACCTCACAGGGAGTGAAAAGCCACTTCCAAGATGTCTGACAATGGTGCTCTGTTGTGGGGAGCACAAGGCCCTGCTGTGAACTGTGCACCAACAAACAACAGGACCACACTGTCAGCCATCTTGCCATTGCTGTCACACTCACACACAGTGAAGTCGACTCAAAAGGAAGGAGTATGGGCATGCTGGGAAGGGGGGTGTAGGCAATAGCATGATGGGAGTGGTAGTCACAGCTCAACATCCCCCACCCGCATGGCCCGGCAAGCTCACACTGAAGCATGCACACCTCACAGGGAGTGAAAAGCCACTTCCAAGATGATAGACAATGGTGCTCTGTTGTGGGGAGCACAAGGCCCTGCTGGGAACTGTGCACCAACCAACAGCAGGACACCACTGACTGACATCCTGAGAACCAACTTGCACTCCCTGCAATGGAAGCACGTTTCATGGTGGGATGTCTGGCCTGGGGGGAGGAGGAGTGCCAGCTCCGACTACAGCTACCAGCAGGCCCTTACACACACACCACTTCCACTAACTCCAAACAACACACCTGGGACCGTGCTCCACAAGAGAGTGAGTGAAAAGCCACTTCCAAGATGTCTGACACTGCCCTCAGCTGTGGGGAGCACAAGGCCCTGCTGGGAACTGTGCACCAACAAACAACAGGACCACACTGTCAGCCATCTTGCCATTGCTGTCACACTCACACACAGTGAAGTCGACTCAAAAGGAAGGAAGTATGGGCATGCTGGGAAGGGGGTGTAGGCAATAGCATGATGGGAGTGGTAGTCACAGCTCAACATCCCCCACCCACAAAGACTTGCAAAAACTGCCACCACACATGTCCCAATCTTGAAAGATATCCTAAGTGGAATTGCACGTATGTCCCAGTTAAAGGACAAATGTGGACAAGGATGACACACCTGTGTCAGGCACGTGATGGCCCTTGAGTAGCAATGGCCATGTACAGCCAATCTATACATGAGCTGGTCATGCACACACCTCAACATTCACGTTGAAATGCTTCAGGTTGGCAGGACAATGTGCTACAACAATATCAACCTCTGGCTGTGACAACTTAGCACAATGCAATGTACAGGCACGCATCCAGATGTACAGTCACAACTGTCATGTGTTTGAACCATTGATGCCTGTAGAAACATAACATACATTGTGTGTCTCTTCCAAACACAGGTGATGATGGGGACACAGCAGCAGATGATGAGGAGTCCCTGTCCCAGGCTCCGGTGGCCCCTGAGTTCTCTGGTGTGGAACAGCCTCTGCCCTCCTCGGATGGCGAAGACCTACCTGGCCCCTCCGGTGTGAGTCATCATGCAGCACCAGCAGGACCACCATCTGCACCCCCTGCACTCACTCCTCCAACATCTGCCAACACACAGACCACCCCCGCCGACACGGACAGACCAAGGACACTGAATGACAACAGCACAGGGACCCCGGCCCCCCGGGAAGCAACGGACAACAACCCCAGTACCAACACCCAAGGGGGCCTAGGGTCACCTGTGCGTGCCACCACAGGTCCCGCACGTGTGGCCAGGGGTGGTGGGAGGGGTGGTAGGCAGAGGTCGCTGTTTGCAGAGGGGTCTGGACTGCATGATGACCTACAACTGGTACGCATTGCAGATGCGTACCAGAATAGCACCGGAGAGGTCAGCCAGGTAGTGGGGATCCTCAAGGACATTCAGCAGCAGCAGGCTGCCCAACATGCCCGCTTGGACTCCCACATGTCCCGTGTGGAGACACACATGTCTGGCATGGAGTCCAAGTGGGACACATTGGAAGAACTGACAGCGGTGCAGAGGGACATATTGACATGCCTCCACCAGATTAGCACCAACATGTCCCCACCTCCCTGTGTGCCCACAACATCTGGTGCCGCAACAACTGCAACTGCGACAGGGAGGGAGGATGACTCTGGTGGAGAGTCCTCTGCACCGCAGCAGCCTGCACGTGAGGGTCCCCCCAGAAAGAAGAGGGGTCATCCGAGGAAGGACAACTGAGAGGCAGATGGCCATGTACATCCACCAGGAACCCAACACCTGTTCTGGAAATTCTCCTTTGTGTGCAAACTGTTCACCCTGTCGAATGCAACCCAACTCTCCCACATGACATGGGGAGTTTAAGTTGGACTAATGTATCAGATGACTGTGGACTTTACTCAGGACATTTCTGCTACCAACACTTCCAATTCATCAGTGAACTTTGGATTCCAATCCCAATGTACAGCACCCACCATCCTGTGCACTATCCTCACACATGTATGTAAATAAACTCACTAATACACCATACTTGCCTCTGTTGTGATTCCAACGTGGTATTTTGTCATGGAGATGATGATCTGCTAAATGACACTGTGCATGCTAACTGCTACAGCAATTCCAACACCGTCATGTGAGTCATGGCGACGTGACACATATGAGGGAGACACACCACTAGGGCAACACAACACATACACACCAGGGCCATCTGACTCATCGCCTACACTGATGTTGCCAGGAAATACAGTGGAATGCACAGACACCACACCTATTCAGAGTCTGTGTTAACTAGCCCACAGGTGCAGTAAGCAAATGTCAGTCAGATGTGTGACCACAGACAACGCACATCCCAAAGTGAAGCACAGGTTTATTACACATTTGAAACATGTTGTTTCCACTACAGATGCAAGGTAATCCCACGTGGCAGTGGCCACACAGTCAACAAGTGTTGAAGAAATAAAGTCCAGGGGTGTGTGGCACATCACCTGTAGGGAAACGACTGCTTCCACCCTGGAAGTTGAATCATGGTGTCGGGGATCACAGTTGACCAAACAACTCTGAAAGTACCCTGTGAAGGACAGACATGACACACAGTCAAAAGCACTGAAGAACAGGACAGAACTGCAATACTCATGCCCAATACATGTCACAAGATACCTACACAAAACCAAGTTAGCATGTCAACACTGTTGGGGAGTACAGACTACCTGTAAGGACACATCGCTGCACGCATCCAGTCAAGTAGCACATGGCCACACTCAAACAGCAACAGAGCACCACCAACACATATCATGCAAACTCAAATCATTGACATAACATCTCTGTATACTCACATTCAGCTGAAGAAGTTGGTGATGAGCTGTGTGCGGACATCACCCTCATCATCATCATCATCACTGGCATCGTGGCCCAGGCCAGGCTCCTCCACAGGTGGCGGATGTTGGTCATCGTCATCCAGGATGAGAGGCAACTCCTTCCGCACTGCCAGGTTGTGTAGCATGCAGCAGACGATGAAAATCTTGCACACCTTTGCAGGGGCATATGGGAGGGCCCCTCCTGTCTTGTCCAGGCAGCGAAAGCGGCTCTTCAGGAGACCAAATATCCGCTCGATCACTCTCCTGGTCCGACCATGTGCCTCATTGTAGCGCATCTGGGCTGGTGTCACAGGGTTCCTGAGGGGTGTCAGCAACCACGGCATGTTGGGGTATCCAGAGTCACCTACATACAGACAATTGCACAATAGCTGAGTTGGAAAAGAGGGTGGAATACAACATTGCAGAACACACACAATGGTACAAAGTCAGTACACACCGACAAGCCAGGCACGCTGGTTCTGCATCTGTGACATCATCCTCGGGATGCGACTACTCCTCATCACGTAGGCATCGTGTGCAGAACCGGGGAAACGGGCACACACATGTGAGATGCTCATATCTGCAAGACATACCACCAGAGCATTGATAGAATGGAAAATGTTCCTGTTCCTTTATGCCTGCTCATGTGCCTGTGGTGGTACCAAAGCCACAAGTGTCCCATCAATGGAGCCGATGACATGTGGCAACCTCCCCAGGGCATAGAAGTCACTCTTGACGTCAGCGAGTTGTTGACCTTTAGGGAATTAGATGTACTGGTTCAAGTATGTTAACATTGCCTCCAAAACATCGCGGAGCACACGGCTGAACATGGTCTGTGACATCCCACCAGCAGACGCCACAGTGTGTTGAAAGGTACCGGTGGCAAAGAAGTGTAGGGCTGCCATCACCTTCACCTTGGGGGTCAGTGCTGTAGGGTATGGCCGGCCAGGATGCAAATGTGGGGCCAACCGCCCCGCCAATTCCTCAATCAGCGGCCTGTTGAAGCGGTACCATCGGATGCAGTCACGGTCCACCATGGTTGCAAGGTCAGGGAATGGTCTATGGACAGCTGGTGCCCTGCAGTACATAGGTGAACAAAGAAAGATTGTCAGTCACCCCACATATGTGGCATTGACCATACTAAATATCACATGATACATCATTACGAGACACAAGTACTTGATGTTTGTGCCGTTCTGTATGGACATATATGGCACCTACATGGCCATCATCTAACATCTCAGTTCAACATGTGTTGACAACAAGTTCCAGGTTGTGCTATGGGAAATCATTAGGCTGTGTCACAGCACCCATGTACTGCTGTCACGTTCCAAACACACACCACAGTGACAAGTGAGGACAGATGTGCCCCAGGCATCACAGCTCTTTGACAGGTAGATTCCCAGGGACCCTGTATTGCCACATGGACACTGGCATGACATGGCATATCATGTACACGCCAGCAAAACAACCATGACTCCCACAGGTAGTGGCCCCTGTTGCCTCTGCAGGACAGACATGGACGTCTGTGACACACACACGCACAACATCAAAGTCCATGCACAAACAACGTGGATGTGGAGACTGTCTCCCATTGTGCACATGGAATCAGAGACATCTGGAACACAACATGCACACAGACTGTGGAGGGCCATCACAATTGTGGCAATGGGTCACCCTGTGACGTACATACCATCCCACATGGGACTCAGGGTGTATGTGACATAACATACACATATATGGAAATTATGACCATGCCACATGCTCTGAACTGAACAGTTGCACATCACAGTGGTCATGTGCACAACACACAAAGGATTCTGTCCCCATGAACACGTGCACAGCCTGGAAGTGGCTGCCCCCAAGTGCCACCCAATAAACCACATGTTGACCCCCATACACACACAGGTAATGCAGCCTTACATGCCTTAGGATACAGTGTGGACAGGCTGTGGTGTTGTAGGTGTGCCCCTGAGTCCCTGGCAAGTAATTGTGGCTGGCATACGTTCACCTGTGACAACCATGGTGACATATGCGAGTTACTTGTACAGGGACGCGTCGTACAGCAATGGACCGATCCGTGCGCACGCATTGGCCATTGCATATGATGTTGGCGGATGAGTGTTGTGTTTCGAAATACGCGTCGTACAGCAATGGACCGATCGGTGCGCACACATTGGCCATTGCATATGATGTTGACGGATGCGTGTTGTGTTTTCGAAATACGCGTCGTACAGCAATGGACCGATCGGCGCGCACGCATTGGCCATTGCATATGATGTTGACGGATGCGTGTTGTGTGACGTAATACGCGTCACACAGCAATGGACCGATCGGTGCGCACGCATTGGCCATTGCATATGATGTTGACGGATGCGTGTTGTGTGACGTAATACGCGTCGTACAGCAATGGAACGATCCGTGCGCACGCATTGGCTATGGACTGACATGGTTAACGGACGCGTATTCGAAGCTTTTGCGAGTCGGATGCAGTGGCCACCCACAACAATGTTGCAAATTCATGGGTGTCATCAAGTTGAAATTTTGAAGGATGCTGTAGGCGTGTATTAGTGGTGCAATTCCATGGATTGGCCAGATTCAGAAGATGCAAACGACTTGGACCTATCACATTGGACACATGGGACAGTATCTGCCTCTGCTGCACACATATAATGCTGGCTGTTCCCCTGAGAGCTCACTTGCCTGCACTACATGCTCCAGGACGACATCTGCCACCACCACTGCTGCTGTCTCTGCATCCTCTGGCTACTGCAATGGCACGTACTGTGGAGAGAGCCCCAGCCTTCAGCACTGAGGAGAACCAGGCCCTGCTGGACAGCCTCCTTCCACAGTACAGCAAGCTGTATGGGAAACCAGGGGAGCAGGTGAGTGTGCTGTCCACTGCCTTACTAATTGTGCATGTTGTCTGACTAGCAAGACTTACAGTGTGTACTCAAGTGGCTAGCATGCTCACTGAGTAGTTGTCACCCCCCAAAGTGTGTAGTTACATGCACTGAACAGGTATAGTGCAGTACCAGTGCATTCCAACAAGGTTTTACTTCCCAGGCAATGATACCATTTAGTAACTGCTGGACAACTGTTCATAGCCATAGTTGCACTACCTGTGTACATCATATTCCCCTGTGATTGAGACATGTATATCCAACTGTGTGATGCACGGATATGTTGCATGTGTAGTAATGGCCTTTTCACTTTGTCATCCTCACAGGTTGATGCCCACCAGAAGCAGGAGATCTGGCTGACCATCGCCCGGGCAGTACGATCTGTGGGGGTCTACAGGCGCAGGATCCGCAACTGCCAGAAGAGGTGGCAGGACCTTCGTGGCTGGACCCGGAGGATCGCAAGGGTCCAGCTGAAGCTGTCGCCTCTCGCAGGAGGTGCGGACACCGGACCCTGACCCCCACATGCTCCAGATTCTGGTGGTGGTCTTCCCTGACCTGGATGGGCAGCTGAAGGCCAGACAGCAGAAAGGAGGGGGTAAGTGCTAGCCTTTTCTGGGTACTATGACTAACATGCTCTATGCACTCCTTTAGCCTGGTTCCACTTCCACAGTACGACTGTCTTGTCGTCCTGGACTCATGTCCCTCACTTGTGTCATGCCCCCTCCTCATCTGATACACAGGTGTGGCCCTTACAGTCTGTGACTTAGGTCACTTGGGTACTGTGTACTTGCAGTTACCTGTGGTTCAAGTTGGGGACAGCATCAGTTACAGGAACTTTGTTCTGGGCTGCAATAGTGGTACAATTGCTCACACAATGCCTGTGATCTGACATGTACTCTGGGTATGGCTTTAATATGTGTTCCAATTGCTGCTCTGACTCACCACATGTCTGGGGTATGTGCCACACACCCATGCTGCAGCAGAGACCAAGGTAGGAGCCTCAGAAGTATGTACATCATGTGTGTGACACATGCATAGCCACCTGCCTAGTGTTCAGGGTAATACCATGTTGCACATGGACCAGGACTGTAATGCCTACTCCGGACATCGAAGGCACTCTGTTCTCCCACTCCTGTGTGTCAGCATACATATTGGGCATTGTGAAGAGTGCACTCAGGTGTCTGCCTCTGTGTCACCGTGGTGTGGCCTTGCTTTTGGACTCCTGGAGTGTTTAACAATTTGGGGTGGCCAGCCATCTGAGTTGTGACTATAGGATCTGCACATTGGTTAATGCATAGGTCTCTGATCCCTTGACTGTGCACAATGGTGTATGAAACATTGAGGTGCAGGCAGCTTTGGTTCATTCTCATCAGACGGTGAAGTGCTCATGTGTATGGATTTGTGTTTGCAGTCACTCAAATGTCTCATTTGAATGACGTGGGATCATCTTAGTCCTCATGATGTGGGTGGCCAGGGGTGCACATGTGCACCTGTCAGCTACAGGGCTTGCATTCCCAAAACTTCCATGATTGTGACACAGTGCATACTGGTGTTGTGTGTATGCACTGCCCCTGTGACAGGAGACAGTTATGACTGACTTGCCAGACAGGCCTGTGCCATGACATTCAACTTGCAAAGGGTGATACAGCAGTAGTGTGATATGTCCTGCATGCACACCATTGTCGCATTGTCTATCAGGACATGAGGACATCATTGTGTCTGGTGATGGAACCAAAACCCGCATATCGACAGAGACTCTGCCCATCACTTTTCCAGACACATGTACTGAGTCAGTGACAGGAGATGGCATGTGTTTGGAGTGACACATTTCCATATGTTCTCTTGGATGTCCAACAACTGTGTATGTGGTGCATGTGTGCACATATGATTAGTCGCATACAACAGGCACCAGACAGATGGGTGCATGGACAGGTAGGACATGAGTGGCATGAATGACTGTTAGGCAGACAATGGGCTTCTTCAAATCAGTGTCAGCACTTATTGCAATGTCTAGCAAATGATGGCAGGGCTTGCTCTGTGATGTGCTGTACTTACTGTGGTGTGTGTGGTCAGTACAGGTGACTAATGTTGCTCTGTTTATCCTGATTGTTTGCAGATACATCCACGGCCACAGGAGGAGACAGCTCCACGGACCAAGAGGAGCAGCAGAGCCAGACTGGGTCTACTGCAGAGGAGACCGAGGGACCCAGTGGCACGGAGGGTGAGGGGAGCCACACTGAGGAGACCTCAGCTACGACCACCTCGGCTGAGGTACACAGCACTTCCAGTGAGGACTCCCTTGTGGAGGCGGGTGTCAGCAGACCACAGACAGAATAGAGCAAGTCTGTCCCCGCCACCACCACCATCTCCATCCTCCCATCTGCTCCCATCCCACATGTCCGTGGAGGCTCCCGTGTAGGGGAGCGTGTCTCCTTCATGCCAGGCACCGCACCCCCTGCCTCTGTCTCCCCTGCTGCCCTGAGTGTGAAGTCTGTGGACTTGCTGAAACAGATCCATGTACGGCAGACATCAATGCTGAGTGTCCTCTATGCACACACGGGTCTGTTGACACAACTGGTGTCATTCATGGAGGGCATGTCATCTGGCATGTCTGCCCTACAGCGGACCAATCAGTCCATGGCCTCCTCACTGACGGCAGCAGTGTCCCTCCTGCAACAGTCCCTCACCCCTCCTACCTCTGCCCCATCCACAATGCCCAGCACCCTACCTGTCCCAAGCACACACACACTGGCACAGGCACGCACCAGCACAGACACAAGCAGCACACAGACACACACGCCAAAATCCAGACGCACACGCACGCACAGTCAGGGGTCTGATACCTCACTCACAGGGGATGGGGCCCAGACACACACACACGCATCCATGAGCACTCCGCAGTCCTCAGTTACCTCTCCCTCCAAAACCCCTTCCCTTGCCTCACCTGCAACCCCCCTCCCAGAAGCTCTTCCTCTGTGAGCTTGGCCTCTTCCCCACAGATCCATCTGACCCAGCGTACAGGCGGAAGAGGCGACCACCACACACAGAGGGGAGTGCCCCTCACACCCGGACACCCTCCCCCAGGCACAGGAAGACTGAGGACCCCATTAGGAAGTCCCCCCAGACCAGGAAGGGCAAGACCCCACCACCACCATACAGCTCCACCACACACCCATACCGCATCCCCAAACTGCTTAGGCCCTCCCCCCTACCACTTGCTCTTCCACCCCCAACCCAGACGCTCGGCCTGTTTGTGCCACTGGTGTGGAGACCGGGTCCCCCCTCTGTCCTGCCCACCTCATCTGCCCCCCTTCCACTCCCTTGGAGTTATGTACTGCAGTGGAGTCCACAACCACCCCGTCTGACTTGGGCACTGCAGTGGGGACCCAGTCCACTCCATCTGACCGGCCCACTGCAGTGGTGCCAGCACCCACACCATCTGACTTGTGCCCTACAGTGGTGCCGGCCCCCACTGAGTCAGACACCTCCACTGCAGTTGCCGGTGACACTCCTGCACCCACCACCCCTTCACTGCCTCCTTCTGGCATCCCCTGATCCTGTCCCTGAGGTGCCTGGCCTGCCCCTTGTATGCCCCTCCGAGGGGGATGTCCCCTGTCCGTACCAGTGCAGGCAAGCAATGGGTGACAAGTTGTCACATGTCACCCTGTTCGGACTGTGAATGTGGACTGGCCATTGGCATTAGTTTCTTTTGGACTTCCAATTTTTCATTGACATTGGCTGAATAAAGCGTCTTTTTGTTTACTAGTGGTTTTGCTTTTGTTGTACATGATGTAGATGAGTATCATCATGCATTTGCTGTTGTAATAGGGTTCAGATCAGGAAAATGAAGTGTTGCTGTGATGGACTCCATGTGGTCCATGGGATATGTGTCCTAATCTAGTCTGGATCCATAGCATCCTTTGCTGCAGTCTGAGGGTGTAATGTTCAGCATTTGACACAGGGATGTACGTTTTGCATTTGTAATTTAACATCTGTGGCTTACACTCATGCACATCTGGTGGGCTTACCACTGTTCAATGTTTCTATTTCCCTGACTGTGTGCCCATCTCCACTGGACATGCAGTTTAGCACATCAATGTTGAAGGACTCATCTGTGTATACAGTGCAACTTGCTTGACACGTGTTTTGGGTATATGCAGATGACTGAAGTGACACTCCCGTACCCAGGCTGATGTGAGCAGAGCCTTCAGTGTGTTGTAATTGTTGACTCACTGACCGAGTGTTCTGCTGACATGTTTGAGTCGTGCACAGACAAGGTTTGGCACAGCGGACCTTCCACAGGAGTGGAGTGCCCTCATGGCAGTGTGTAATCCCGTGACATTGCCTGGGCCCGTGTTGTGTGTCGTGTAAGCATGTCTGTGTGTATTCCCTTCCCTTTTCCTACACAGGCTGTGTCCCTACGGATGTTCCTGTTTGTGATGCTTGCTGAGTTGTCCTGTGTTCATCCAGCATCTTGGACCTGGTTTCTCCGTGATGTGGGTGCATGGCAAACTAATGTTCATCAGGTTGTCATCCCTAGTTGTCTTTGTTGTCAGGGCTGGGGATGTGGGCAAACGCAGATGGGACACAGTCAGGAGTCCCCTTGGCACTTGTTGGTTACACAAGTCATGTAATTTACAGTTTGTGGTAGCTTTCAGTGATTGTGACACGTTGTGTGTGTGACTGCTGCCACTCCTCAGGGTCAGAGCTGCAGTGTTGGAAGTTGTCTACGTGTGTTCTTTGTGGGTCACCTTGGCTTCTTCATTGGTGTGTGACTGTGGCTGGGATCCCATTGATTGGGATGGATTTCACGTCATGTCCATGTACTGCGTACTGTGCAGTGTGTCAGACATTCACGAGTCTTGTTGACTGGCCAGGTGTGATGGGTTTCTGCACCTTAGTTCCCACAACCACCCCTGGGATTGTCATGGGTGCATGTGCAATGTCACCAGTCCATGTGAGCTTCACTGCTGCACATTGGTGGAGATCAAGGTGTGTGGTGTTGAGTGTGTGCAAATGTGAGTTGTTGCACGTCTAGACCCCTACCTCCATATTGGCCTTGGCTGACAGGCCGTGCTAATTGATTTGTGCTTGTATAGGTGTGATGGTAGTTTGTTGCTCAGGACACATGGCTGTGGTTCACAGTGTGAACGACATCTACCTTTGTCATCACAGTGGGATTATCATGCAGGCTACTGTCACCACAATGTGGGGTCCCTGGGGGTAGTGCTGTGGTGGGTCTGTCTCTTGCTGTGTCAGTTGCTGTTCCTAAAAGCTTGTGTGACATGTGTAATTTGGGCTCCCTCTCATCTAACAATGCCTGATTGCCCACATAGGGGAATGCGATCCATGAGTTACTTTTGTATGGCACTGTATACACATCTGTGTAATTGGAATTCAGGCCTCCTCATGTGTTGTGTGGTTGCCTGGGGACAGTGACACACCCCCCCCTCCACCTGTTGTGTTTGATATGCCGTGTGAGGCTGCCTGTTTGTGTTTGTGCATCTGCACCACTGCATTGGCATATCTTTAGTGTGCCATTGCCTGTATGTTGTTTGGAGGATTTCCCATGCTGTCCCTGGGACTCCTAGGTCATCAGTCAGCACAATAATCATGGTTTGTATGTCCCATTGCTGCCATGGTATGGTATTTGTTCACCTCACATCTACAGTCTCCACAGGATATCTACATTTGTGTGTCCATTAGTGCAGATATGTGGGTCTGCATTATGATGGTCACTTCTGGCATTGTGTAATTGATAAATGGAGACAATGTCAGTCCCCATGGGTGATGTTTGTCTGCACATGGCCAAAGGTATGTTTTATTTGCACTGCACTGTTTGCCTCACCCAATCTATGTTGCTATGGGACACAACCACTACTTTGCCACTGATGTGTTTGTTGTTCTGTGACCAGGAATCATCCATGCTGTTTGGCAGTTGCAGCTTTTTCCATGACAACACTTACCTTTTGGTCACTGTGATGATGGGGGTTTAGGCCCCATTGTTCAAAATGTGCTTCAGCAATGGACCCCACACTTACCTTTTGGTCACTGTGATGATGGGGGTTTAGACCCCATTCCCACAGTGGTCATGGTCTGCTTACATTGTGAAGGCCACACACATTTTTGTGTGACACGTGATAGGGGGTCACATTGTATGTTCAATGTCATGTTCAGTGTTGTAGGCATTTGACACAGACTACACACTCTTGCCATGATGTTGGGGGGATGTCTTTTGCTGACATTCCTTATGTTGGAGTATGCTGGTTGTGTCATGCATTACCCGTCCTATGAGTGGGGATGGTAGTAGTGGTAGGCATCCAGGCCCACATGAGTAGTGGTGGTGGTAGTGGTAGGCATCCATCCCCCCATGAGTAGGGGTGGTGGTAGTGGTAGGCATCCATCCCCCCATGAGTAGGGGTGGTGGTAGTGACAGGCATCCAGCCCCCCAAGAGTAGGGGTGGTGGTAGTGGTAGGCATCCATCCCCCTATGAGTGGGGATGGTAGTAGTGACAGGCATCCAGCCCCCCTTGAGTAGGGGTGGTGGTTGTGGTAGGCATCCATCCCCCTATGAGTGGGGATGGTAGTAGTGACAGGCATCCAGGCCCCCATGAGTAGGGGTGGTGGTAGTGACAGGCATCCAGCCCCCCATGAGTAGGGGTGGTGGTAGTGACAGGCATCCAGGCCCCCATGAGTAGGGGTGGTGGTAGTGACAGGCATCCAGCCCCCCATGAGTAGGGGTGGTGGTAGTGACAGGCATCCAGCCCCCCATGAGTAGGGGTGGTGGTAGTGGTAGGCATCCATTCCCCTATGAGTGGGGATGATAGTAGTGACAGGCATCCAGGCCCCCATGAGTAGGGGTGGTGGTAGTGGTAGGCATCCATCCCCCTATGAGTGGGGATGGTAGTAGTGACAGGCATCCAGGCCCCCATGAGTAGGGGTGGTGGTAGTGACAGGCATCCAGCCCCCCATGAGTAGGGGTGGTGGTAGTGACAGGCATCCAGGCCCCCATGAGTAGGGGTGGTGGTAGTGACAGGCATCCAGCCCCCATGAGTAGGGGTGGTGGTAGTGACAGGCATCTAGCACCCCATGAGTAGGGGTGGTGGTAGTGGTAGGCATCCATCCCCCTATGAGTGGGGATGGTAGTAGTGACAGGTATCCAGCCCCCCATGAGTAGGGGTGGTGGTGGTGGTAGCCATCAGGCCCCTATGGGTGTGTATGGCATTGGTGATAGCCATCCCGCCCCTATGGTTCTGCTGTTGCTAGTGTACGTCATTTCTGCATCCCTATGTGTGTGTGACATATGTCGGGTACGTGTCGTTTGCTTGTGTAGTGGGTGTCTGACTTACCGTCTGCGCCGTACGCATCCGTACCGGTTCCGGTAATAGATGTACAGTATTGGTAGGACCTGCGCGATGGGATTCATGGTTGGTTCGTCTCGTTCGGGTTTCTCGTGGCTTCGACTCATACTCGTAGCTGGCTTGTTCGTCTCGTAGCCGTGGATCGTCTTGTGGCGCGAATCGGAGCTTATGTGCAGCTCTCCGGGATGCTCTGACGTGCCGGACATAGCGACCAGTTCGGCGCGTACGGATTGCGCATCGTACTAGTCCTGCCGGAAGGTGCTGTGTATTTACTTCCGTGCGACTTGAATCGGCGTTTACGGATCCAGCTCGGTCGGGGAACTGGAGCTGGAATGGGAACGTACGGCTCGCTCGGAATTTTAGCAGTAATGCGCATCGTACTTGCTCGCTCGGACGACTGTTCGAATCGTTCGGGAAAAACGCGTTCGGCTCGTATTTTTTCCGGACGAATCCTATTCGGTGCGCTTCCGGCCGAGATCGGAATCGACCCCTTAATCTTTGGTAAAATCTTGCAGTTAAAAAATGTAAATCAGTTCTTAAAAATGCAACAAAAGCCTTTAAGAGAGACAAAATGAAACAAAGCAGCAGATAATCATTTAATAAATTCAACAGAAGTGTATCGAACAACCCTATCAGCCAAAAAGTAGAATATCATGAACAACAATAGTGTGATGTATATGCACTGTTGGGGTCACATAAGCAGGCCAAATTTTGGCACTACATAAACTCTTTAAATAAAAACACTTACCCCCCAAAAAATGGGTTGTATGCGTAAAAGGTATAAATACAACAGCAGAAACAGCATAGGAAGTGCCAAATTCATTTAAGAATAACCCCAGTAATCTAAATGAGAAGGACAACATGATTACCCAATCTGTGGTTAAAAAGGTGGTAAAGTTGATTAGACGAGATGGGGCCCCAGGACCGAATGGCCTGCATTGGTCAGTCTTTAAAGCTTAAATAGAATTCTGGGGTAATCTTCTAATACCGGTATGTCATGCCGCATTCTTGAATGAACAGGTGCTGCAATCAAGGCGATGATCCATCTTACAACCAATCCACAAAAAGATGAATAATATGGATGCAGCAAACTAATGACTTATTGCCTTTTTAGCTGTGGACGCAAAGACAAACGCCAGAATTTTACTGGAAGAAAGGGTCTAAAAGGAGAATTTAATACTCCTCTATCAGACCGGATTTAGACAGAAGTCTTCTGCCCTAGAAAAAAACGCTGTATTGTCTTAAATGGATTGCTGCTTTACCTGGCTTCTACAGACCCCTCTCTTTACATGCTTTTTTAGCGGCCTTTTATGTGGTGGATCAACAAATACTATGGAGAACATTAACAAAACATTAACAAAAATGAACAAACTGGAACATATCTCATGCACTACTCAAAGCAATAGTAGCCTTTCATTCTGGCACTTGGGTGTGCATCAAACTTGGACGTGGAGATAAAGTCTCAGAGAGGATCTACATGAACAAGGGCCTCAAACAAGGTTATGTTTTGATTCCCTTGTTTTTCAACCTGTATACTGTTGACCTTGATTGGGCATTAGCGAAGGCATACCCACCCTGGATAGAGCTTCATAAGATTCAGATCCTACAATATGCGGATGACTTTCTTTTTTTAGACAAAACAAAAATAGGGCTGCAGCGAGAACAGTAAAAACGAAATAAGTATAATCTAAGCAACAAACTGGTGGCAAATGTTATCAAAACTAAAATGATGGATTTTGGAAAATACAGGAATAAATCAAAGCAATAGTGGCATGTGGGCTCAGTTCAGATAGCTTATACAGCTTCAGATAATTACTTGTGAGTTGGGCTATCATATACTGGCAATCCGATCACTCGTTTAATGAATATCAATTAAAAAGCTATCAATCTAACTTTTGCAGCTTAAATACAAATTTACATAGACCTTCTGCATAAGCCATTGTAAGGGGATATAAAAGCAAAGTTGATTCCAACGATCTCATATAGCAACCAAGCTTTTCTGGCAAAAATCTCACCAGCTCTAGATAAGCTGCAATGTACTGCAGATAACAAATTATTCAGCTACCCCAGTACACTCCACGCTCCCCGATATGGCTAGAATTTGGTCTGACCAGACAAGATCTAGAATGCAAATCCTCTTTCATTAAATGTTATTTACAGCTAATGCATGCAAAAGCTGGTTCACTTAAGATGGCGTTACAAAAGATCTTTCTTTAAGGCACCTGAAAATGAGTGGTCCAAATATTTAGTTATGACCAAACGCGATTTAGAACTAAACTTGGATACACTCCCAAGCAAAGTTCTCTCTTATTCGATAAAAGTACTGGAGTTATCAAGGAAAATTGAATTAGGGCCTGATTATGAGTTTGCGGTGGCGGTCAAGGACTGCCGCACCAGGGGTTCAACCGCTGTATTCCGACTACGGTGGTCGGATGGTTATGGGACCGCCGCAACTGCTAGGGATCCGTGATTCCTGGCGCTGGTGCGACAGTCTTGAGGCTTCAATATGCTTGCTGGTGCCCTTGTGGCATTGCCAAGCATATTACAAGTTTCCTCACCGCCACAGTTTTCATGGCGGTGAGGCTGCTGCCTCAGGGGCAAGGGGTCCCTGTGTGCCGTCACCCCCTTTCCTGCACCTCATGGACTTTACAGTCCATGTGGTTCAGGAACGGTCTTTGGCGTTTCCATTGCGGTGCCTTTATAATAGGCAACGCCATGGGAATGCTAAAGGACTGCCCCGCCAGACCACGAGATCACCTGTAATCTGGCAGACGGCCAGCAGTTGAGTTTGGCGGTCCTGGAGCAGGGCGCTGGCATGGTGGCTGCTGCAGGACCGCCAAACTCGTAATCAGGCCCTTAGAAATCCTAGAATCTTACGAACATTTCAAACCAGTCCTCCCTTCAAACAAAACAACGCAAATGCAGTACTACTTGAAGGAACCTCCAAGTAGAGCATTCAGGAGTTACATTCTGTGCGCAAAATTTAAGACCCTGTCTCTCAATGATTATAGATCCAATTGGAGGAAAACACAACTGCCATTCGGCAATATAGGTTTTGCAATTATAAAAGTGAAACCATCATTCATTTACTCTGTTGCTGTCCAGAATGTATGTCATCATGTTGCATCATGCTGAGACCGAGGTTTTAAAAAAATGGAAGGGGCACCTTTCTGCACAAAAGCAATCCCCTGAAGCATACAGCACACATAAAAAGAGGAAGTAACCTGGAGAAATAAAGATATTTCTCCTCATTATGCCTCACCTGGGAAGGCATATCTTTTTGGTGCATTCCCAGGTCTACCACTTTGTTTTTTTTGTGATATTGGGTAATAAATCACTTTAGTATTTAATTCAGTTTCTGTTTTCAGAAATATATTGTTTTAAGCCTCTCACCAGGACTTTCCGTGTGTAAGTTAGTCATTTAAAACTCAGTTGAGAGTCTGCCTAAGCCACCAGAATGGTGGAGACCCTTGCTCCTCCCATCCAACAGCAAACAGCTTGCCCTATTCAGAATTAACTGGAACATTGGTGGGTCATTTTGTCAAAAGTGCTTCTGCTGAAATGGCAGAGCATGTTCTTCAGAAATTAATGCTGAGTGAGCAGCCATTTTCTGGTAGACCACACAGCATTTGCAGCGGTGGCAGACCCATTGGAGCAGAGGAGCACTGCCCCACCCCGGCAAATAAAACGAGAATACCCGTTTTATTGTCATTTTATTTCAATCCCCTGGACCCGCCCCCAGGACTCTTGGGGGCGGGTCCAGGCGATGACTGCTGGTGGGGGAGTGGTGGGCACTCCCTTCACTGCGCATGAGGTGTTTGGCCGGCCGTCTCAGACTGGCCAAACACTTCATGCACAGTGAAGCTCTCTCCAGCCCCAGCTGTGTTGCTGGGGCTGGAGAAAGCAGGCACAGGCTCCCAGTCTGCCTGGGAGCGCAAGTTGCAGGCTCTCAGGCAAATCTTGATGCTGTTTTTCTGCAGCATCAAGATTGGCCCCAGTGCATTCTGGGAGCCTGTGCCCAGAACCAGGAATAGCATGATCCGTAGGGAGACGGCGGCGTGAAGGTAATTTTTTTTTTTATTTGTTATTTTTATCCCCTGACCCCACCCTCCACCCCCACCTCCCTCTCCCCTCCTCGGGCCTGGCACGGCCCACCTCTTTTGCAGGGGATGGGCCACCACTACTGAGCATTTATTTGATTTTCGTAAATAAAAACTTGGAGCAGGGGGATGTTTCTGAGAAACAAAATTAAATTATCCCTACGAGCAGGGAAGTTTGTTTCCTGCTCTTGGGAACAACCGATGATTTTCACTGCTAGGTCCGACATACCTGGCATGTAGGACCCAGGCAGACAAAATCTGTGTCCACTCTAAATAGGGAAGAACTCCAACCCATCAAAGGCAAGAACCTAGTGAATGATGCCAATGATTGACTGCTGGCTGATCCAGCAGAGGCAACAATGGTGGTCCGTCAGTATTCCACTAGCTTTAATGTGTATCATTTTCCTTTGACTATATGCCTTGTGCCGCTTCCTGTTATTAAGCTTTCATTTACATCTCTAAAAGAAAAATCTTTACAGCTTAATATCAGCCTTATCAGTGAACAATTGTGGGGAGGAAGAGGTTGAGGCAGAGGGGGAAGAAAAACATTCCATTGGTTGAGGCCCTTTTATGCCTCCTATTTAGATCGTCCATCCTCCAATTGAACCACTCAGTAAATAGCCATCAGGTTAGAAGAAGTAGTACTGATTCTTGAGTAACTCCCGCCCTCATAGGTTCTGAAGATAGCCTCTATCTACTCAAGTGCAAATGGCATGCTCCTGGTGGAATCAATGAAGGCTTCGCTTTCCTAAGAATTTATACTTGTCTCATTTTGCTTTCAGATGTCCTTTAGATGTTTGCTTACATTCTGGTCCCTTTTTGAGCTTCAGCTATCTGCATTCTTTATTCTTAGCAACTGTTTTTGTTTTATTGCAGCTGATGTAAGGGTTCAGAAGGACTGGGCAAGGTGCATACAGGCCCCTAGCCAGAATTACATTTCTAGGGGAGCATGGCCCTCAGCTATGACCAAAAATTAAAGCTGTGCTCTATAAGTGCATTCTTTTCCAAATACTGGTTGTACTACTAAGTATCAACACTCAAAATACCATATACAAGAATATTGTTGAAAGAGTTTTGAAAGGTAAGTGCATATAGGGAAATATAGATTTTCTATTTACTATTCCTAACGCCGCATCTACCTACCTTGAAGATATATATATTGCGTAGGTACATATATGTGGAGTAAGGTATAAAAACTCTATACTTACCTGTTGATATTTTGGATTTGATATTCTGTACCATCGATATTCAGGTTTCGACATTCAGAGTTCATGTCAACTTTCCGCAATCCAACTTTAAATCCCATCAACTAGTTGGGACTAAAGCTGTAAGGTAGGCTGGCTAGCAACTTCATGTATTTTCTAAACTTTTCAAGCTTTGTAAAATGCAAAGTTTATGAGGTTCTTTTCTTTAAAATAAATTAGGCTGGCCTCTTCTCAGATCCCTCCCTCCGGCACCACTTACCTCAGGGAGTGGATGTCCAGCCTCCACACTCAACATGTTTTTACTGGAGGATGTCCTACCTGGGACATTCTGCATCAGGAAATCATGACACTTGGATGGTCCGAAAGGATAAACCTTACCTCATGTAAAGTTAGGAAACTTTATTTGCTTCATAAAGTGTGGAGTTTCCTAATTCTGTACACCTTTGTAAGTGAGGTTTTAATTTAACTCATCACTAATTTGAAATAACTTTACAGAGAGCTTGGAACATATTCATTATCAACATCTTGGGAAATAATTTGTGTGCATTAAACATTTTAGGGCTGCAACAATGGTGAAAACTAAATAGAATTTAGATGTTAATTTACAGAGGATGTTGGGAAGGTCCCACAATAAATTTCACTATAAGGTTGTGCCAAAGATGGATCATTCAATTACAGTGATCAAAAGCACCAGTCTAAACAGCACAGACTTGAAGCAGACTCCGTTATTAGCATACACCCCATATAGTTACAGGAAGGTTGTGAAAACTGTGTTGTAATAAAGGAGACCATTCTTAGACATCGACCAGAAAGACAGGTAGGCATGATAAAGGATAGCTGACTGTGTGAGCCTGGGATGGGTCTATTTGAAGCCTCTGGCCTGACTGAGGAAACTAGTTCCATCTCCATTTAGAGGTACAGTAGAAAGACAGGCAGCAGCACTGCCTCCAATGGTCTGAGTGGTGGTTTCGTGGTTTGCATCTAAAATCCTGCTCTCTGATAACTGGCTCTCTTTGATGCTGCTTACATGGTACCTTCCATTTGGAAGCTACAGAGTCTTCCACTTCCGAAATTATGGACATGCTCCACTCTTTAACATGCAGTAGACTCCCTGCATAGAATCCTCAAGGTGGTATCATCTATGTGGCATACATTGCTTGGACAAGCATGCACTTTTCTGAGTGGTGAATGTACAAAACATGGAGTAGTGCCATGTGTACTAGAAATTGAAAATATTTATTTCCAAAGGGATTCTTTGACATTGCTACAGATGCAAATAACAGTTAAACTTCTTGTTATGAAATAACTAACAGGCTGCCTTATTTCAATCTACACTAGAAAGCCAAATCACCTCCTTAATAGAACTTAGACTTCTCAGCAAGTAGATTGTACTTTCCAGCAACTATACAAGCAAATGTAGACATGGTTGATGAGCATTGAAAGAGGTGTCGTTACTTCGCTCTCATCAAGAGTATATAGTAACAAATAACAAGGGGATGCCATTGTAAGGCAATATGCAAAATGCAGTGTCGATCAAGTAACAATGATTAGACTTTATTATGACTTTAAAGACCACTATGCTAGGTGATTTTTGGATCTTATACTAAGATCCCTTTTGGAAAATAACATGCAAATAACATGCAGCATTGTAAATGGAAATCACATTGGGTCAGGTGCATTGGCCAAAACATGATAAGTTATAAATACAACTTAAAATCTCCAATCACCTTTTCTCCACATGTATCTAGCTCTCATTTTGCTTCTTAAGCTTTCTCTTACTTTCTCTATTGCCTCCCCGTCTCATAATCTCTGCCCTCACTGCCTCTCTCCACCCTTTCTATTTGCTGCTGCATCTATCTTCCCATTCCTGTCTTTTCTGCTCTCTCTCTCTCTTGCTATTTACTCTCCTTTCTTTCTCTCAATCTTCTTTCCTTTTCTAGAACTTCTTGTCTGTATCTTCTCTGCTACCTCCTCTGTACTTCTCAATATTTGTATTCTCTCTCTAGCCCTCTTCTTCACAGACCACTTATGGCAACTTAAACTTTCTCTTGACTGTGCATGGCCTTTAGCAGCACCTTCCACAATTAATTAACCACTGTGCTGTTTGCTGTTCTCCAATCCCATAAGCCAGTAGGCTTATGAGACTGGAGAAATCCCCTACGATCATGGAACAAAGAAAGCACTATGCCATTTTTGGAATCTAGAGTTTCCTCCTCATTCGACATTGCTTCTGAATGGCTATTAGGTTTAAGCCATGACGTTGCTGGCTTAACAATACATTGGGCCATATTTTTAAAAATACACGCAACGCAGCACAGCACCCAAAGAGGCTGTGCTGCGTTGCATGACAGGGAGGGAGCAGGAGAGCACCATATCTACAGAGATATGGCACTCTCCTCCCCTATCCAGTGCCTATTTTGTAAAACAATAAGTTAAAGGGCCCTCATCAGGAGGCTACCACAGCTCACACTACCCAGTGCTTCTACCAGTGCTGCCAATGACAATACCAATACAACTTCTAACAATTACATTACTACACATGAGAAAATTCAGACTCTTCCAGGCCCCAACTTTATAAGAATAACTTGGATGCAAGGTATTAGTCATTTGTGATGTATTTTGAATTAATAAACAACTGTTTTTTTGTTAATCTCTGAATCAGACAAACAGCACAACCATGTGGCAGACTGTAAGTGCTGGTGTTGACAGTTAAGTGCCAGTGCTGAGCAACGAAACCACTGGCCAAATTAAGCATTGCCCCTCTCCCTAGCACCGGCGCTGATTGCAGCTGCTGAGCGCCACGCACACACTTTAGCGCCATAGCGCTAGGGTGTGCGTATATGTCTAGCATAGGTTTTATAGAGGAAGGGTACCCTTCCTGTACAAATTACCATGCCTAGACATGATTAAAAGCTTTTCCCACTTCGTATGTGTGCTGCGCAGTGCAGCATGGATGCAAAGTCGAAAAAGTAAAGCATTTTTCCTATTAGCGTCTCCTTTGAAGTGGAATTAACTTTTGGCGCTAAACCCTGTCTGCAATTCTTTGTAGATAGTGTTTTGTGTCAAAAGCCATGGGTGGTTGCATGGGAACACCCATGTACCACCCATGTAACGCTCCCTTGGTGCTAAGTAATGCAAAGCAGTGCTTCGCGCTGATTTGTGCTACTTTCAGGATAGCTTCCAGCGCTAAAAAGGTTTTTTGCTGGGAAGTAAATTCCCCCAAAAACATTTGTGCTGCCACTTTTGTGACGCTAACACAGCGCAAAATATTTGAAAATCTAAAATCTACCTCCATGTTTTAATGTTCTGTACAGTTGTGCAATCTTTTAACAGAGCAAATTCTTGTTAGCACATCATATGTGAAAGGCGGGAAGATAGTTCGTCCAATGCCCATTGAATTCTTGGCCTCTATGTTTAGACTGTGAACTAGTGGAGGTTACAACTTTCACATCAGCTCTTCACACAGAACACTGTCGCATCCCTCAGGGGTCCATTATATCCCCTCTATTATTTAACATCTACCAAACCGAAGGGTGCCTTCTAACACCTACATTTGCTTCAGGTCATCTTCCCTTTCATACCTTTCTCCTAAATTGTCTAATGAGTGGTTTCTGTGGTACGATAACACATGGGCTTGTAAAAATAACTTGATGAGCTCTATAGGTTTCAAAACTATGCATATTAAATCATTTGTGGATTAAAATAGACCAATCACCTCACCCCTTTTCTCAGTTCTCAGTGGAGAGGTGTGGTGCAGCGGCCAGGGCAGCTGACTTCGGAGCACAGGCCTCACGGTTCAATCCCCAGCTCCGGTGGCAGCTCAGCACCATGTGACTCTGGGCAATAGCTCACTTAATTTCCACGATGGCCCCCAGCGCCTTGAGACCCGTAAGAGTGAGTAGTTTGCGCTTTACAAATACGGATTTAGATTTAGATTTTAGATTTAGTTCTCTCTATTGCCTCCTATTCAAAAAGAGATCTCAGTTTAAGACTTTTTGCATTGTCAATTCATCCTCTATCTGCACTTAACCAAAGTCTTCTAGCCTTAACATTCATCAAAGCATCTGACATGGGCTGCAGCAAATCTTCAGAGCATTCAACGGCCTAAGCTGAAACTGATTGGTGGTAGAGCTCTCTACATCCAGAGGCACACTCCCTGGAACTGGAAAAATTCTTTTTATGGTTCATCATAGATTTTGACATCCCTTCTTCCACTCAATGTCTAGACTAGATTCTCCAGATATAGGTCAGGCCTAAGTCTATGTTGTCCTATGCTGTGGTACATTCCCAAATAAATTCTATAAACCACTGTTGTAATATACCTAAGACAGGTAAATGTTTTCTTTCTCTCCAATCTCAGTGCTTTTCCATTAGCAGAGGCACTTCAAGATCTTATGTGAAACATATGGCCATGATTCATATCCCCTGCACCAGTTGCTGTGCCTGCTGGGGAAGCATAAAGGACTACTGTGTACTTACTTGTTCTTCCTCTCATTCAGCAAGGGCTTTGAGATGACAGTTTGGCGTTTTGAGCATCTATATAACTATAGCACTACGTGATCTTGGTGCTGTTGCTATACCATTCCTTGGATTTCCATTTTTTGAGATGTGATCTGCAACTTTCTGATGTTTTTATTTAAACCTGTAGATACGTTCTGCCCAAACCCAAATGGTAATGGAGCACTATATAAAGCATTTAAAACAAGCATTGACAAAGCCAATACGGTTTGGCAGTAAACGTATTGGCTTTGCAATTGTTTTTCTATGTTAGATTTCTGCATTTTGAATACGTGATGGTCATCTTAAAATGGGTTTAATAAAACATTACAAATGCATTCAAAGATGGTCACCATGAATATGTGCATCCATGGTGACAATCTTTGAAGCATAGTTCATATTTTTAACAAACCCAGTCTAAGATGACCACAGTGGATGCATGGTAAATCATGCAGCCATCTTTGGATGCATGTGTAAAATTGTAACAAACACATCTATAGATGGCCGCAGTGAATGCACAGCCATTTTAGAATGAGTTTGTTAAAATAATTCAAACCAATTTCTTTGTGCCTAACATGGTTGCGTCTGCATGCGCACCGGCAGACAGTCATTATGAACTCGGAAAAGCCCATTTTAAGATGGATGCCTGTGGATAGCATGGCAGATGCTAAAAAGTTTAACAAAAGTAAAATGAGTTTGGAGAGGGGCTGAGGAAAGGTACAACAAATTGGTAATGGCGAGGGAGCAATAAAGGAATGACGTGGGGGAAAATATATATATATATATATTTTAAAGAAGCAGGAAAGGAAGTGGCAGGGGAGTGCTTATCGGAAAAAAAACCATCTCTTAATACAAACACCATCAGTAGTGGTAGAATACAAGTCAACCAATCAGAACACTGAGACCTAAATGCTCGGGCAGGCCAAACATGAATAAAGAGGAAAGCCATCCAATCAAATGGAAATCATCGAAATAGACAACAAAGACATCCAGTCATAAGCAAGGCCCTGACCCTAAGCCCACTCTTTATATATAGGAAACAATAAGTGCAGTCAACAGAAATTTGAAGCTGTCTGTATCCAATACCCAATAACGACATGAAACAGCCCTTAACAGAACAGAACAGAACAGAACAACCATAAGAAAACAGCAAAAAAGAAATAAGAAAAGCTACATGAAACAGTAAATACAAATGCAATGCAATAGCTGTCCCTTAGTACAGAACTACATCCTGCCCGGGATATTTGGGGTATTTGCTTGATTATGCCATGATATTTACATGCCAACATTTTGGAGCAGGCAAGTGGGAGATTAAAAAAAAAAATAGTCCGGAGATTGGATTTTTCTCACTGACATACTGGAGCAGAGGCTATTGGTATGTATGGTGACAGACCATCAGCATTTCAATGTTGGCAGTTTAATAACATATTTAAAAACAGAGTTCTAAACACTGGCAAGCAAAAACAGAGTTCTAAACTCTGTTTTAGTTTGCGCTATGTAAATAAAATGTCGAGGCCTGTCACATGCTCTAATGTCCCCCACCAAGAATTAAGGACAAGGCATGAACCTTTGATGTCAGAGGTAATTATTGGGGGGGGGGAGATTGGAGCATGACAGGTATCATCATTTTATTTCTGGCAGTCTTAAAAACACTTCGAATCGGGTTTCTGCATGCAGCAACCCGATTTGTAACCCTTATAATTGGCAGTCTCCCGCCTGAATAGGGAGGGTTGGCATGTATGCATGATAACTCAAACTCTTTCGTTGCTACATCCCCGTCTTGTATGCATGGCTGCAATAATATTCTTGTACCATTGAACCATATTCTTAGTCAAAATCTACATAATTATAGTGTCTGAATCCCTAGAAGAGGGTCTTTTCTGCTTGTTTGAAGAATTCACCGAGTTCTCTTGAGAGAGATTTTTTTTTCATACTATAATGAGGTTTGGTTTTCTCTTTTTTCCTTTTCCTCTGCTGCACTTTGCTAGCAATTATAGGCACAGTCAAAAGTAGCAGCCGCATTCCATATCTGTCTGTTTCAAATCAATCCCCACTGTTTTCAATGGAAAGCAATATTTCTCTAATATGAATTTATGTAAATCCCAAAGCGGAAATAAGCATTGCAGGAAACACCTGTGTAGTGTGTACAGAGCAACAAAGAAATCGCAAAATCCAGTATTTGCCTGTATTTTCTCTAATAAAAGTGAAAGGACAAAGGGAGAAGAAGAAAAGCATTCCTTAATCTTATAAGAGGTTTTCATTTATAACAAAAAAAAGGAGATCGAAAGCAGAGCGGAAAGAAATAACGAGGATGGAGCAGTTCAAGAGTCTTGCTCCTTAGGACCGTTCCTGAGAGTGAAGCATTTCTTCTACTTGGGGTTGGGGCTAGTATAGGAATGTCTAAAAACATGAGAATACAAAATGAAATATACCTTGACAGCCAATGTATTCCACACTAAATACAATAATTCTGACACATTAGGTGGGTACTGTACATATCTTTTTTTCAGAATGCTGTTGCACAATATAAATGCACATGCTTAGCAATGTAATCTGGGACTTTCAAAGCTCACATTTCAATTATGTGCTAATATGTAGTGTTAATTTGTCATTTATATGTATACAGACACACACACAAACACACATACGCGCACACACACACACCGACTTATTTGTACCGAGCATGGGTACGCGCAGTATATTTGCACATACGCTCTATACTGATGCCTTATGTTCTCTGTCTCCACAACAATGTATGTTGCCCCACACCCAAAATCTATAATTTCATATGCTGCACACAAGAATCAGCTACAGAGATGTAGATGCTGGACGCACACTCAGGGACATATTTAGAAGGGCATTGCGCCACCAGAGCGTCACTTTTTACTACGGTCCGGTGGCGCAATGCCCTGCTCTATATTTACAATGCGACGCTGAGCCACTTTGCGTGGCTTAATGGCGCATTGTAAATTTCCTACCCTTTCATACAGTTTTCTGTGGCAAAGGGGCGTGCAATGGGTGTTGCTGTGGGGGTGCCACCACAACATCCATTGCTTTTTGATGCTGCCCCAGATTTACAAGAATCTGCAAATCTGAAGCAGCGCCAACAACTACCGCCATTAAAAAGCAGGCGTTAGAGTGGCACAACAAGGAGAAATACTTTTATTTCTCCTTGTTTTTTGCTCTTTCTATGTATGCTGCATTCTGCATCACACATAGAAGGAGCAAATCGCCTTTAATTATTGTTTATGTTCCGGAGGTGTCCCTTCCTACACATAAACAATTATCCCTGCATTGCAGGCGCCATTGCACTATAGTGCATAGGTGTCTGTGTTGGAGCTAGGCAGCTTTTTTAGCGCAAAGGAAAACACAGGGTTGCGCCGTATTCTTGTGAATACGGCCCATCCCTGCATTTTTTAAATGGCGCAGCTCTGCTAAATTGCTTGCAGCGCTGCGTCATTTCTTTGTAAATACGCCCCTCAGTTTCTGACTATCCCATATTGCACAGCACGTTGAAATTGTTAGTTGGGGTTAGAAAGCATAACAGCTGTCAATGGCATTACCTCTTCGTATGCTGTGCTGCTGCCCCTTTTCATATGGCCAGTTTTGCTTGTTAGGGTAGTGCTAAAGTCTAGTCTGCACAGTCTTGCCAATAGCAGATCTGCACACTGAGACATAACTTACTTCAGATCCAATAGCACAAAAAACATGCAATCAAACACTGTATGGGGTAAATTATTCTTTCAACTGAGCAGCTTCTCTTTATGGTACTATTACTTTCTTTGTATTCTTTCATATTTGAATTATCATTATACTATCACTATTTTTCATAAAAATAGCAATCTATAGCTACATTAGCTGTCAATGAAGGAGAGGGTTATCTTCAAAGGACTTACAGTAGTACATGCAACCTTTTACAGGACTGTCCTCAAATACACACAGGTTAGGCCCCTTACTATCCAAATAGATGCCTGAGATCTCAATAATACTTTCTGCTATGTACCCCTCCTTCTAGACGAATGAAATGGTGCTGCTCGGCCTGCTCAGTATTAGCAGCTAGGCTCTAGAATTCTCTCCCGACTTGAGAAGCATCCAGGATATCAAAACCTTTTGTAAACATCTGAAAATCCACCTGTTTAAAGATTAAGCTGGTCTGCCTGTCTTTTGGGTCTAGAGCTGGGACACTCTAGTAGTAGCCGTGCGCTTTATAAGTCCTTCTATTCACCCATTCATTCATTCATCCCAGCCTTTAATCATTTATCATATTGCTGCTCTACTGCACTTGTCCCATCCATTCCTCCCACCTTACCTCCACTACTTCTTACTGCTTAAAGTTTATTGTAAGAATGTTGACGCTATTTTGTTTCTATGTAAAGTGATTTATTCCTTTTTGTGCTCATGAGCTATCTCAAACTGTAAAATAATTATAAATATAGCTATATGTGGAAATATTGACAGCCTCACAATATTGTTATGGTTTCCTTTTCAATGAATGAGTATCTTGGTCCAGTCTCAGTGAGGGCTCAGCTTGCATAGGCTACAGGGGTCATATATTCATTACCTTATTATTGAAGTAAGACAGCACCTAAGCGTGAGTGGCTTGCATCAGTAGACAATTTGGTGGGTTTGTTTGGGTCATATAATCTGATTGTGGTCTCAGCCAACAGCATCTTTCATTCTTTGGAAGGCAGCTTTCTGTTCGTCTATGCATACCCCTGTCACATTCCCTTTGGGAAGGTCTCACAGTGGTTTGGTAAGCGTTGTCATGTTCTTAATAAACTGCGCACAATAGGTCACCCTCCCCAAAGATCTCTGAACATCAGAGATGTTCTAGGTTAGTGCTGTTACTCTTTCAGAGGTGAATCTGTGCCCAAAAAATCTCTATTTTAGACTTGAGAAACTCACATTTATTTTTGTGAAGTATGAGATCACTTTCCTGGGTTCTGTTCAGAAATGCCAGAAGATAGGAATGGTATTCTTTAGCTGTTGCAGCATGCACAAGTATGCTGTTGATCATGTTTAGCAACCCACTGAGATCTGAAAGTACTTCTCTGATGCACTGCTGAAATACATCAATGCAACTTCAGATGCAAAAACTGAGGTGCTTGTAGCTCCAGTCTTTCATGAGTGGAGCAGGTTTTTATGTATCTTGAGTCTTTGTGTAACCTCAATTGGTGATATCCACCAATTAAAGCAATTTTCTACACTGTCTGGGTCTATTAACGTTTGTGACTTTAGTGTCTGAGGTTGAGGTGAGATGGCAATGCCTCATTTGACATCCACATGCTCGTGCATATTCTCACTACACCAGGTTACTTAGGTTTTCATGCTTTTACAAGTGGTGACATCCATACTCAGTAGGCTAGATTATTGCAGTGCGTTACTACTTGGAGCACTTGACTACTTGATTTAGTGTCTTTACAGAGTGCAAGTGACAGCGGCAATGCTGGCACTAAATAGACCCCATAGGTCCTTGGCGCAGGATGCCCTGAAGGAATTGCACTGGCTTCCTCTAAAGCAGAAGATCGCCTGCAAAGCCATGTGCATTGTGTTTAAGGCCTTACAGCAGAAAGGCTCTGTGCCATTGCAACACAGATTTAAAAGATACATCCGTATGAGACCACTCCGTTCTAGTATGGCAAACCTTGTCTGTACCCATACCTATCAGACGTCTAGGCAAAGGGGCCGGGCCTTCTCAGTCAAGGCAGCCCAGATGTGGAATGAGCTTCCACACTCACTAAGGGTTTCAATAGAGCTGCTACAATTATGAAAGGCCTTGAAGACTTGGCACTACCCGAAGTAACCTGGCCATGGCCGTACTCTGTGTATGTGTATTTCTTTCAACAAATCAGTTTTGTTTGTCCCCTAGCGACAGGATACCAGTTTGGTGACAGTCACGCTCTACAAATGCTATAAATAAATCCAAAGGGTAAGTCCCTCTGCTTTTTCTATGATGCCTGCGTCTTTGAGAACACTCAATTCCTTTTAACCTATTTTCAAACACTGAATAGGATCCATTGATGATGAAGGGCCACTGATGAAGAGTGACAAATAGCATGCTAAATGGCTGGATCACCATGGCTGTGTTGTGCAGCATGATGTCTGTTCTGGTGTAGCCAAGAGTAAATCGCACATGGTGGGACCAAATTCAGCACAGCTCAGTACCATCTTGAGCTTGAAATTTCTACTAGAAATGTTGCACTTGCTTTTTGAACTTAAATAAATTGACTTTGTTTAAATACATTCTATCGCCTCACCCACAGGTGGTTATAAGTAAATTGTGACTTGTGCTGAGACACCATCAATGACAGGTTATTGCTTATATGGAAACATAAGCGCATCCAACATTTTTTTACTTTTACCAGAGCCAATCACAGATCAACTTACTTTTCCTTTAAAATCACAACCTAATTTTAGCTACCTGTGCATTTACACCATACAATCAAATATGCCCTTTCTTTAAACGAGGTCCTGTCCTCCATTTTAACATTCTTTAATTTTTAAAACTGTCTCATTCAGCTCCAGCCTTCTCCTGTGCCCTCCTTGCCTTCAAAATGGTTAGAGTGTGGATTGTGGGTCATAGCTTTGTGTTTTGGGCCAGAGAGTGTGCTAGAAAGAGTGGCATTGACAGGGACTTGGGTTTGCCTAACACGGACATTACGTGGGGTGGCCAGAGAGGGTTAAAGTGGCATCAATTGCTGCCTTCGGTTTAAAGCATTGCAGATTGCAAACATCCAGACCTCATGATTGTGCACTGTGGTGGCAATGACCTTGGCACGCTTACTAGGGTAGGACTGGAAATCCTAATAAAGGATACCTTTGGACAATTAATGGCACTTTTCCTTCATACTGCCTTGGTGTTCTCCAACATTTGCCAAAGGCAGAAATGGAAGTAGTCAAATAAATTCTATCCACAGGTAGACAAAGCCAGAAAACAAGAATAAAGCTGTTTCTGCATTCCTCAGAGATCATAGCATGGCCTCCATCTACAATAACAATCTACACTTTGACTTGGAAGATATATATAGAAGTGATGGAGTTCACTTCACAGAGAAAGGCAACAGAGTGTTCCTTAGCAACTTAAAAGACTGCATCCTGTTTTATGTGTAGTTATAATCTACACACAATAAACACCGCCCCTTTTCCCAAACACTCCTTCATTTTCATTTTAAATCCCTTTTTGTAATATTTTTGGGGAATTTGCAAATCCGTCGTGAATTCCCAAAGCAAAAGCACACACTCAATACACAACAACACATTTAGGATTTGTAACTCTGGTTTTACTCTGTGTCATTGTCAATGGCTCTGTGAGTAACTGTCTGTGTGGCTAAGTGGGTATGTGCATGGGTGTGCGAGTCTCTGAGTGGGTGCATGAATGTGTGAGTGGGTCTGTGAGTAAGTGCAAGAGTCTCTGAGTGGGTGCCTGAGTGTCTGATTGGATCTGTGAGTGGGTGCATGAGTGCCTGGGTCTGTGAGTGGGTGCATATGTCTCTAAGTAGGACTGTGAGTGAGTACACAAGTGGGTGAGTGAGTGGGTGTGTGTCAGTTGCATCTATGAGTGGGTGTATGTGTCTCTGAGTGGGCGCATGAGTGTCTGAGTGGGTCTGTGAGTGGTTGCATGAGTGTCTGAGTGGATTTGTGAGTGGGTGTGTGAGTGTCTGTGTAGGTCTATGAGTGGGTGAATAAGTGTCTAAGTGGGTGTGTTAGTGGATGTGTGACTGTGTAAGTGGGTCAGTGAGTGGGTGCATGAGTGTCTGAGTGGGTCTATAAGTGGGTGCATGATTGTCTGAGTGGGTCTGTGAGTGGGTGCATGTCTCTGAGTAGGTCTGTGAGTGGGTACATAAGTGTCTGAGTGGTTGAGTGAGTGAGTGTGTGTGTCAGTGTGTGCCTATGAGTGGGTGCATGTGTCTGAGTGGGTGCAGGAGTGTCTGAGTGGGTACAGGAGTATGTGAGTGGGTCTGTGAGTGGTTGCATGAGTATCTGAGTAGATCTGTGAGTGTCTGTGTATATCTTTGAGTGGCTGAATAAGTGGGTGTGTTAGTGGATGTGGGACTGTGTAAGTGGGTCAGTAGGTGCATAAGTGTCTGAGTGGGTCTATAAGTGGATTGATGAGGGTCTGAGTGGCTGTGTGAGTCTCTGAGTGGGTCTGTGAGTGGGTGTGTGAGTGCCTGAAAGGGTATGTGGCTATGTGTTTATGTGTGAGTGTGTCTGTGAGTAGGTTTGTAAGTGCTTTAATGGACTCCTGTTACACTCACACACTCACTCACAGACCCATGCAGCCACTCACACACCCACTCACTGGCCTATACAGCCACTCACATGCCCACTCTCAAAGATGACAGGTTACAGTTAGGAAAAAGAAATTTAAAAAACGTGGAAATTCACTGAAAAAAACAAGGGGAACAGGGACATTATAGGTAGGAAATAGAATTTAAACAAACTTAGAAATTCACAAAAAAACAAAGGTTACAGGGACGTGATAGTTAGGCTCACATTTCACTCATACAAAACCATAGAAATTCAGCAGTTATAGTTACCTGAGCTAACTATGGCTTACGCGCCGGAATGCACTGCTTATGACCTCACATGTTACATCACTCATGACATGGTCAGTGACATCACTGATTACATCTCAAATGACATCACTGACGACCTCATCCAGTGAATGTTAGTGTTTCATAAGCATTTGTGAGACTTAAAGATAGATTCTAAGCTATTACTATTCTTCTTGTACTGCTAATGAGTGACAGCATTTCTGATATATGTCATCTGAGTGACTGTGTGACTGTCTGTATCAGTGCATGAGTGGCTGTATGGCTGTGTTAAGGGGTGTGTGAGTAGCTGTATGGGTGAGTGAGTGGCTGTGTGAGTGGCTGTATGTGTGAGTGAGTGGGTGTGTGAGTGGTTGTATGGGTGACTTAGTGACTGTGTGACTGACTGCATATGTGTATGAGTGGGTGTGTGAATGGCTGTATGGGTAGCTGAGTAGCTGTATGTGTGAGGGAGTAAGTAAATGGGTGACTGAGTAGCTGTTTAAGTGTGTGCATAGATAAGTGAGTGGGTGTGAGTAGCTGTATTGGAGAGTGAGAATGTGTGAGTGGTTGTAAGGGTGAGTGAGTGGGTATTTGAGTGGTTGTATGCATGTGTGAATGGGTATGTAAGTGGTTCTGTCGGTGTCCATGAGTGTGTGACTGTCTGTATCATTGTGTGAGTGGGTGTCTGAGTACCTGTATGGGTCTGAGTGGGTGTGTTAGTGGCTGTATGGATGTGTTAGTGGTTGTGTGAGTAGCTGTATGGGTGAGTGAGTAGCTGTTTGACTGGCTGTATTGGAGAGTGAGTGGGTGTGTGAATAGGTGTATTAGTGACTTTGTGGATGTGTGACTGGCTGCATAGGTGTGTGAGCATCTGTATGAGTAACTGAGTGGGTGTATGAGAGGCTGTGAAAGTGGATGTATGGGTGTGTGAGGGGCTGTGAATGGCTATATAGGTGAGTGAATGGTTGTGTTAGTACCTGTATAGGAGTGAGTGGGCGTGTTAGTAACTGTATAGCTAAGTGAGTGGGTGTGTTGGTGACTATGAGCGAGTGAGTGCATGTGTCAGTGACTGTGTGGATGAGTGAATGGGTGTGTCAGTGACTATAGGAGAGTGAGTGGGTGTGTTACAGACTGTATGGTTGAGTGAGTGTGTGTGTTAGTAACTGTATGAGTGAGTGAGTAGATGTGTCAGTGACAGAAGGTGTGTGACTGGATGTGTGAGTGGCTGTTTAGGTGAGTGAGTGGGTGTGTTAGTAGCTGTATGGGTGAGTGAGTGAGTTTGTGTGTTAGTGACTGTATGGCTGAGTGAATGGGTGTGTGGGTAACTATGGGTGAGTGAGTGGGTATGTCAGTGGATCCATGGGTCTGTGAGTGTGTATGTGAGTGCCTGTATGGGTGGGTGAGTGAGTAGGCATCTGAATGGGTGTATGGATGAGTGAGTGCATATGTTAGCAGTTGTATGGGTGAGTGAGTCAGTGTGTCAGTGAGTGGATGGGTGAGTGAATGGGTGTGTGAGTTGCTGTATGGGTGAGTGAGTACATATGTTAGTAGCTGTATAGGTAAGTGGGTGGGTGTGCAAGTGACTGTATGGGTGAGTAAATAAATATGGCAGTGCCTGTATGACAGACTGAGGGGCATATTTACTAGAAACTGGCAGAGTGCAGTGTTACACCAAAATTAGTAACACTGTGCTTGGTTAGTTAAAAAACACAGGGATATGCCATATTTACAAGAATGCGGTGCACCCCTGCATTTCCCCTGGCGCTGTGCAGGGATGATTGTTTATGTGCAGGAAGGGACACCTTCCTGCACATAAACAATCACCCCTGCAGTGCAGGCACCCTTGCAACATGGCACAAGGGTGCCTGCGCTAGGCAGCTTCTTTAACACCAGCGCTAGAGGAAACACAGGTGTGCGGCACATTCTTGTAAATATGGCACATCCCTGTGTTTTAAAACTGACTGATCACAGCGTTACTAATTTTGACACAACACCACACTCCACCAGTTTCTAGCAAATATGCCCCTCAGTCTCTCATGCAGGCACTGACACTTATTTACTCACCCATACAGGCACTCACGCACCTACTCACTTATCTATACAGCTACTAACATATATACTCACTCACCCATACAGCAACTCACACACCCATTCACTCACCCATACACTCACTGACACACCCACTCACTCATACTCACCCATACAGCTACTAACACATGCACTCACTCACCCATTCACATGCCCCCTCACTCACTCACCCATACAGTCACTCACACACCCACTCATACAGCCACTCAGACATGCACTCATTCACCCATACAGGCATTCACATACACACTCACAGACCCATAGATCTACTGACACACCCACTCACTCACCCATACAGCTACTAGGGACACCTTCATGCACATAAACAATCTTTACAGGCAATTTGCTGTTTCTATGTGTGATGCAGAATGCAGCACACATGGAAAGAGCAAAATACGAAGAGAAATGAAACATTTCTCCTCATATCGCCTGCTTAAGACCAGGTATTCCCTGGCAATATTTTTGGCGCTGTCCCATAACTTGTAAATATGGGGCAGCATCAATGAGCAATTGGTGTTGAGGCAGAACACCCACTGCAATACCCATTACACGCCCCTTTCACGCTAAGTGCTGCATGAATAGGGTCTTTATTTACAAAGTAGCTTAACGCTGCCTTGTAAATAAGGCGAAGGACTTAACGCCACCAGAACATCAGAAAAAGTGACATTCTGGTGGCGTTAACTCCTTGTAAATATACCCCTCAATGTATGTGTCACTAGCTGTATGGGTAACTGACTGGCTGTGTTAGTACCTGTATAGGTGACTGAGTGGGTATATGAATGACTGTTTGGGTGAGTGAGTGGAGGTGTTTGTTGCTGTATGGGTGAGTGCTTGGGTGTGTCATTGGTTACATGGGAGAGACTGGGTATGTTAATGATTGTATGGGTCACTCAGTGGATGTATGAGTGTATGGGTGAGTGAGTGCATGAGTTAGTACATGTATGAGTGAGTGAATTGGTGTGTCAGAATCTGAATGGGTAAGTGAGTGCATGTGGTAGTACATGTGTTGGTAAGTGACTTGTTATTGACTGTGTCCGTGAGTTAGTGTGTGTGTGAGTGGCTGAATGGGTGAGTAACTAGGCATATAAATGGCGCTATCAGTGTGTGTCTAGATGTCTCAGTGGCTCTATAGCACTGTACCTTGGTGTATACCTTCACAATGCTAGTTTGTAGAACTACACAGAAGGAAGTAATTATGAAATGTACTTTACTCCAACAGACGGTGTCTTTGATATGTTTAAAATGATAAAGAACATAAATATAAGTTAGTGTTACATTTTGCAAAATTCCATGATAAACTTTTAGTGTCTGCACTGCATAAGTTCATACTATAAACCAAACTGTAGACATTTATTATGCTGTAATAGTATTTCACATTATAGTAAAGCATTTCCTTTTCCCTTGTTTCCTGTTCTCAGCTTTTGTATTGTACACCATAATCAATGCAGTGTATAATGTTTCATCCTTGAACAGTGGGGAAAAAACAATCATAAAGATTGTAAAAAAACCTTTTCTCATTTGAGCATCTGCTCTCTTTCTTTTCTAAATTAAAATGTTCTGCCTTTTCCATCATCTGCCAATAAAATGGCATTGAAGATCAGTTGCCACACCCTGTTGAACACAGTTCTTTGGAGGAGCAAGCCCCAGCAAAGTGGCAATCAATTGTATGGGAGTTTTTCACCATCCCCTCCAACAAATGAAACTGGTGGCAAAGCATGTGAAGTGCTCTTTATGCATGAAAATCCTCTCCATGGGAATGTGAAGCAAATATTCGTATGGCACACGAGTATGTTCAGACATCTAAAAACATATTACTGCAACCACTGTTGGAAAAACAAAAAGAACATAACTATAAGTTAGTATTATGTTTACAAAACTCAACAAACAAAACAGTACAGGTTGCTTACGCTGTATATAACATTATGAAAAACATTTCATTTTCCCCTTTTACTGTTCTCAGCTTTTATACTTGTACACCATAAATGATGTAATGTATAAAGATTCATCCTTGAAAAGTTGGGAAAAAACAATCGCATAGATAGTGGGACAAAAAGCCTAAAACTGCACAGTATATCACTACAAATAAATGACACTATGCATTGCACTCTCTACAATTGACTAATAAGTTGTTTTATCTACAGTTACTACACTAATCTAAACAAGCATATGCTAAAAAATAACTTTTATTATTAGAACTGGTACAATACTACTAATAGACTTAAAGCACACTTGAATTTTGGAGATCCTTTTGTAAACATCACCCCTGGTAGGCCGAATGATAGCTTAAACACTGACGATCCACATAGAAGAAATATCGTACACCTTTTTTAAAATCAGAAATACTCCTTAGAACTTAGGTTGAAGGGACAAGAGGTAAGAATTCAGAAGTTTGAAAGGCAGTTTTTGTTTGAATTTAAGGATGGTGTCATTGCATTCTGTCCATCCAGCTTGACTCTTTAAATAGAAAGTATAGTGTTGAGATGTTACACTGTGTCCTTCGTGAAAGATGATAGCCATAGTAGTATAACTTCTTACAGAAATTGATATCTGTACAGCTTTGAAATGTGTAATTTCTGTTCCCAATTTACTTCCACCTGCTCTGCATCATTGTAGCACTAATATATCGTATTTTCCACTTCTTCGTATATGCAATGTAGACATAACATCTGATCTACAATTTGGGCAGGTCATATTTTGGTTAGCCATTTTCGTCAATCTGTCAAAGGACACAGGTTTGCAATCCGGAATGTTAAGTACAGAAATCATTCAGAATTTATATTAGTGGTAGACATAAAAGAGCAATCTTCACAGTAATGGCTCCATGTGAAACTCAGTCCAAATAAGTAATCTATATTTATTTCTTCTTCTTCTAAAACTCCAAGGATGACCATTATAAATTCCTGTGCATCTTGTTGACTGTTCTGAGTAAATAGTACTCATCCACTACATATATCTACTAGATCTCGAATGCCTGAAACACAATGTATTACAATCCTATCATTATGCAAACGTTGCAGCAAACCACACAGTGCAGAACATAATCTCTTCTGTGGTTTCTGTTCAATTGTATTTATAAGATGTGGTAAATGAAACAGTACATTGAAAACAATACTTGCATAGCAGTTAACACCAGAAGTGTTTGACAACTGGTAACCTACAATATCTCCCTCAATCTCCAGTTTTTTCTTCTTAACACCTTTGTTGTTCTCCTTCTTTTCCTTCTTTTCAGCAACATCCATTGATTCTTTTGGAAGCTTCCACTTTGCACAGATTATCCATTGTTCATAAATGGGATACTGTCCTAAATGAGGAGCGTATACACTTCTTAACAGATTGTACTTTCTGATACAACTTGCATCGGCACTAACTTTCCTGTCATCAAAATCAACCAAAAACAAACCGGACAATGTTCTTACTCAAAATAATGCAACATATGACATACCTTCTTTAAATACAGTACTACCAATGTTAATAAAAGCTGCGTCTACACTTAAACCCCGAGATTTATGGATAGTTTCAACGTATGCTAGAGACACTGGGAACTGCTGCCAGTGCACAAATAAGTCTTTCACAAGCAAAAAAATGTACAACACATCAGCCAATCTGCTTCACGTCATCAATCTGATCAAATGTTATAGCTAAATATTCAACCTTATCCCTATTTGGAAAATTAATTAAATCAAATATCTTTTCCTATTGCACCATTTACTAATCCTTCCTCAACATTTAAATGATGCTGCAACATTTCCCTACAGTTCTTGCACATGTGTAAACACCAGTACTGTTACTCCCTGGTGTTCCATTTTATCAGTAACTGTAATTTCCAAAATGTCTTCTTTCTCCAGTTTTAGTAATTGTTCATTAAAATTGGAGCACTCTTGAAGTGTAGGCATTGAACAGACTATGGATTTCCCTTCATCAATTACATTGAAAATTAGCTGTGCTGCTGTGTTATTACAGGAGAATATTTTCTTGATAAGTCAACTTCTGAAGGTATGTTTCCCCTCCTTTGTCAGAATTCCTACTCTAATGTCCTTCAGAATATTTCTGTATTCCATGTCAGATGCTTGATGCATATTCCTCAGTAGTTCCTTATATTGGAAGTTTAGCCAAATGTTTACATTGCCTATCCTTCCCAAAGAATTCTGAGTTTCATCATGCAGAAGTGTCTTGAAAACAGGCTGTCCATTTACGGGGGTAAGTTGCAGTAGGTCACTTAAGACAATTAAATGCTTTCCTCCACACAGCACATCAAAAAATCTGTTGCATTGTCAAGTGTACGAAAGCAAGCATTAAGTTTGAGACCATGCTCACCTTATTGATGATTAAAAGCTTCAGCTTCTTCAGTTCTCTTGACACCTCATGACAAGCTTCACTGGATTACTTCTGGTATTTACTGTCATGTTCAACAGGTAGCATTAGTAGTCGGTGCACAGACAGAATATCGAGTTTCAAATATCGACCTACACTAATATCGAGATGGAAATATCGTGATACAGAAATATCGACAGCAAGAATATCGTTGTGAAGAATATCGACTTTAAGGTAAGAAATATCGTTTCTGAAAATATCGAAGTTAGTAATATCGTTTGCAAAAATATAGTTGTTTAAAATATTGATTTTTAAATTAGTGTTATGTATTTTAGTATGTATTTTAAAAGTATGTGATATTTTTTTATCTTTTAATGTATGTGTTATATTTTTAGTATTTATTAATTTTATGTTAATTAAATTTTGCGTTTTGTAGTTTTGTAGCGGGTTGTGGGTTTATAGGGGAATAGGGTGGGAAGTAATTTAATTATAATAAATTAATTAATATTTTTATTTATTATATTTATTTAATTTTGATTTTATAGTGTAAATTGTGGGAATTCATTTATTATTAATTAATTATTAATTGGTTGTTAATTTGTATTAGTTAATTAATTGGTAATTATGTTAATTGTGTTATTTGTTTTAGGAGCGGGTTGTGGGTTTATAGGGGAATGGGGTGGGAAGTAATTTAAATATAATCAAAATATTAATATTGTTAATTTATTAATATGTATTTAATTTATATATTTATTATTAATTAATTAGTAATTTGTTGAAATTTTTTATTAATTAATTAATTGGTAATTATGTTAATTGTGTTCTTTTTTTTAGGAGCGGGTTGTGGGTTTATAGGGGAATAGGGTGGGAAGTAATTTAATTATAATAAATTATTAATATTTTTAAATTAGTAATATTTATTTAATTTATATTTTATAATGTTAATTGTGGGAATTAATTTATTATTCATTATTCATTAATTGCTTGTTAATTATTAGTAATTAACTGTGTCATTTTTGTAGGAGCGGGTTGTGGGTTTATAGGGAAATGGGTTGGGAAGTAATTTTTAAATAAATGTATTAATATTTTTTAGGTATTAAAATGTATTAAATTTATAATTTATAGTGTTAATTGTGGGAATTAATTTATTAATAATTATTTATCAATTGCTTGTTAATTATTATTAATTAATTAATTGATAATTAATTATCTTAATTGTGTCATTTTTTAGGAATGGGTGGTGATGTTTATAGGGGAATAGGGTGGGAAGTAATTAATTTATAATTAATTAATAATTAATTGATAATTCATTGTTTTTAATTAATTAAACATTAAAAATGGCAAATGTGTCATTAATTTGAGCTGTAAGTTGTGGGGTGTATAGTGGTAAAGGGTGGGAAGTAAATTCTTTTAAATTAATTAATAAGTTGTTAATTGATATTAATTTAATAATGTAAAATTAGTTACGTAAATTGTGTAATAATTTTTAGGTATGTGTTTTGGTGTTTACTGGGGTAGAGGGTGGAAAGTATTTTAAGTTTCATTAATTAATAATTAGTTGCTCATTAATATTGATTCATCAATTGATAAATATTTATAGTAATTGTTTATTTTTATTTTGTGTGTGGATTTTAGTTTTATATGGGTAACGTTTAGTGAGTAAATTAATTTTGATCTGTTTTAATTTGTTTTATAATTAATAATATTTGTTTATTTCATAATTATTTATGTTAATTATGGAGGTACACTTTTTTAAATTTAGATGTGTGTTGTTCATTGTGTGGTGTTATAGGGTAGGAAATAAAAAATAATAAATTTAGGTAACAATTAATGTTTTTGAATATAATTAATTTCTTTTAAATATAGTTATTTGTTTGTAAATTTCTTTTAAAATTTGTATAAAATACTTTTTTTGGGTGATTTTTACATTTTTTAACATTATAATATGCTTCTATCTTTTGTCATTTATTATATTTTTATATATGTTTCCTTTATTTGTTTTTTAACATCTTTTGTATTGAAGTTGATATTTTGTTTTGTTTTAATTTTGAATTGACTTCAGTGGGAATAGTAATTTGTACCCCTCCGCTATCCAACATTTTCCCTACTGTTGCACTCACTGGAGTGGGAATAGTAATTTTTACCACTCCGCTATCCAACACTTTCCCTACTGTTGCACTCACTGGAGTGGGAATAGTAATTTTTACCCCTCCGCTATACAACACTTTCCTTACTGTTGCACTCACTGGAGTGGGAAGTGCAATTTTTTCCCCTCCGCTATCCAACACTTTCCCTACTGTTGCGCTCACTGGAGTGGGATTAGTAATTTTTACCCCTCCGCTATCCAACACTTTCCCTACTGTTGCGCTCACTGGAGTGGGAATAGTAATTTTTACCCCTCCGCTATCCAACACTTTCCCTACTGTTGCACTCACTGGAGTGGGAATAGTAATTGTTTCCCCTATGCTATCCAACACTTTCCCTACTGTTGCACTCACTGGAGTGGGAATAGTAATTTTTACCCTTCCACTATCCAACACTTTCCCTACTGTTTCACTCACTGGAGTGGGAATAGTAATTTTTACCCCTGCGCTATCCAACACTTTCCCTACTGTTGCACTCACTGGAGTGGGAATAGTAATTTTTACCCTTCCGCTATCCAACACTTTCCCTACTGTTGCACTCCCTGGAGTGGGAATTGTAATTTTTACCCCTTTGCTATCCAACACTTTCCCTACTGTTGCACTCACTGGAGTGGGAGTAGTAATTTTTTCCCCTGTGCTATCCAACACTTTCCCTACTGTTGCAGTAATTAGAGTGGGAATAGTCATTTTTATCCCTCCGCTATCCAATATTTTCCCTACTTTTGCACTCACTGGAGTGGGAATAGTAATTTTTACCTCTTCGCTATCCAACACTTTCCCTACTGTTGCACTCACTGGACTGGGAATAGTAATTTTTACCCCTCCGCTATCCAACACTTTCCCTACTGTTGCAGTAATTGGAGTGGGAATAGTAATTTTTACCCCTCCGCTATCCAATATTTTCCCTACTGTTGCACTCACTGGAGTGGGAATAGTAATTATTTCCCCTCCGCTATCCAACACTTTCCCTACTGTTGCACTCACTGGAGTGGGTATAGTAATGTTTTCCCTTTCACTATCCAACACTTTCCCTACTTTTGCACTTACTGGAGTGGGAATAATAATTTTCACCCCTATGCTATCCAACAGTTTCCCTACTGTTGCACTCACTGGAGTGGGAATAGTAATTTTTACCTCTCCGCTATCCAACACTTTCCCTACTGTTTCACTCACTGGAGTGGGAATAGTAATTTTTACCCCTCCGCTATCCAACACTTTCCCTACTGTTGCACTCACTGGAGTGGGAATAGTAATTTTTACCCTTCCACTATCCAACACTTTCCCTACTGTTTCACTCATGGAGTGCAAAATGTAAGTTTAAAAATTATTAGATATTTTAATGTTTTAATTTATAGGATAATGTTTTTTTAAATTATATTTTATGTTATAGGTTTATGTAAATATATATATATTTATTTGTACATTTATATATATTTATAAGATTTTAAAATAAATTATAATTCTTAGGGGCCCATTACGATACCCGGCGTAAATAAATCCGCCAGGCATGGAAGCGGCAAAAATCCGCCCGCACACACCGCCTGAACACCGACCACGCCATTACGATTACACAAACCGAAAACCGCCATCGGCGGAAAAATCACACAAAATACCGCCCGCCAACGTCCGAGTTGGAGTCAAACCGCCCGCCGCGGACGGAAACACGCACGACAACACAAAACCGCCCGCCCTCACGGCCGACACACCGCACGTGAAATTACGATCGCACCGACATGAGCGCGGAAAAACCACAAATATACCGCCCGCCAGCGCAAACAACGCCGATGAGAATCGACACGGCAGAAGCCATGGCGCCAACTTACCTGCACAGAAACCATCCGCACACAAAACCAATAGCACACAACATGGCCAACAAGTCCACACAGCAAGGCACGCACAAATACACAAGCACAGTACACATCCCGAAAACACCCCCCGGACAAACAAAAAATACAAAGGCCAGAACCCCAGACACAACACACCTGAAAACAACAGACCATGAGGACACACCCACATAGGTGAGTACAAAAGCAGCACTCCCACAGACCACAACCCCTTGCTACATTGCAAACCAGAGAGGAGAGGAGAGGACACAGTGACACAGCAAGGACAGCAGCACACCACAGAAACGCACACATCACAACCACCACCACCACCACCACCACCAAACACCGGCACCACAAACCCCCTGCACATGACACAACACACACCGCACCAGCACCACAAACACCATGGCACCACAAAGAATGCCCAAGTACACGCCCATTGAGCTGACGGTCATGGTCGACGAGATCATCAAGGTGTACCCACAAATCTATGGGAACATGGTCCAGCACACACCACTAGCCACCAGAAACAGAATGTGGAACCGGATCGTAGACCAGGTCAATGCAGTCGGGACCCTGCCCAGGAACAGAGGTGAAATAAACAAACGTTGGAATGACGTAAAGAGCCTGGTCAAGAAGAAGGAGGGCAAAAACAGAGAGCTGGCTGCCGTCACTGGCGGAGGGAATCCCGCGCTCTTTAAGACCTTCAAAGCGTGGGAGGAGAAGGTGCGAGTCGTAATACATCCGGAGATCCTCGCCGGATTAGCAGGGGGAGTGGAGGCTGGTAAGTACAAACTAATGTATACCAGCACACCGCTATGTACTCACATGCGCAACTACCATGCCACAGCTCCCAGGGACAAACACCCCCATGTCCAGCACACAATACACAACACATCACACACACATGCAACAGACACCACCACACACAGCCCAAACCGAACAACTGTAAGATGCGTGGGGACATGTGTACACTCAGCCAGCCACGTAACCACCAACAGGTCCCCAAAATGCCAGAAGCGCCACAACGAGAACCCACCACACCCATGTGTCCGCCACAGCTGCACTAACCGACAAGTAACAGGTAAGTGGCAGGAACACAAAGTGCAGTGGGTGGGACGGTGGACAGCCCAAGTACAACACACACCAGGCCCCAGTCCCACAGCACAGCAAGGAGGAGCATCCCCCACACCCCACAGCCACGTGTCAGCCACCGCAGTGCACACCGACAGCCGAAAGGCAGACATCACGGTCCACAGCAATTGGTGTCAGTGGGTGTCCAGCCACCCCCACGACCCACAACACCCCCCACCCCCACAGACCTGCAACATGGAGCACCCCCGCTTAGAGCCATGTGGCATCCAGTACAGTGCACGCACGAACAACTTGCAGGTGGGAAACTGGACAGGGCTGGATTACTGGAGGCATGAGGACCATAACACGACCAACACATGGGACATGTCACGTAGCAGACGAACACGCAGCACCGCCCACCGTCACGAACAAGTGAACAATGTGCACACGGACATGAACAACAGACTCACACCCCACATGACCCATCACAGACATAGCAACACCCAAGGAGCCACGTCTGCATGCACAAGCCACACTGAATATAGTCCCACACGGCAGCCACTGTGCAACTCATCACACACAACCGAAACACCATTGAAGTCCTGTCCATGTAGCCCCTACTGCCTGTCAACCACACACCCCACAACTACGCCTATGTAAGACAAACAACACTAGACGCAACAGAGCGGAACAACATAAATGCACACGAACACCACTGAACCCATCAAACTCACAGACACACCATGCACATACAACATACCATCCATCCCATCCGTCAGCCCCAGTCTCATGAAAGGCATGTCATCCGCACAGCTGCCACACATACAGCAGTCACGCTAAGATACATGCCCATGACCAACCATGTGCCAGAAGTCAATGAAGCGCACGACACACTGTGAGCAACAACACACAACATGGGCCACACCCCCCGAGCACTGCAGTGATGCACATGGCACAGGGCAGCACGCACACCAAGGAGATGGGACAACTGCAATACGTTGGCTGGCACACAACCATCACTCACTCATAACGATGCGTCCAATGCCATGTCCAGTAATCACAACAGACAGCAAATATGCAGGCCATGTCAAGCATGCACACACCTCAAACCATGCACTGTCATGCTGCCACAACACATGTCACGTTCGGCACCCATGGCTCACAGCATGTACCCCAAAAGCATATCCCCTCCCAAATGCGAATCTGGGGCATGGCCCCCATGTTGCCATATGCGTTCCTAAGCGTTCCATTTGAACCCCAAAAGCATATCCCCTCCCAAATGCGAATCTGGGGCATGGCCCCCATGTTGCCATATGCGTTCCTAAGCGTCCCATCTGAACACCAAAAGCAAAGTACAAACCAGACCCAGGATGGGCCAGGAGCCCGCATACACCAGAGTCACAATAAGTAGGGGCACAGCAACACACCCATCGGCATGGCCAATCCGTCCCATGCCACATGTGCACAGCACACAGTCCCATTGCCAAGCACACACAACTACAGATGCTACAGCCACACACACGCCTCCGGGAAACCCATGTACGAGATTGCACGAACTGCAAATGTCAGACGACAAATACATACTTCGCCAGGTGCAACACAATAACAAATCTCATTCTCTCCACAGGTGACGAACTGCTGGATGCTGGGGATGGAGCCAGCAGCCAGCACAGCCAGCCTACAAGCCCCCAACGAGGACACACGGATCTGGAGGATCTGTCCTCCTCTTCGGACACGGACAACCAAGCAGGCCCATCTGGTGTGGCAGGGCCCAGCCGCTCCCCAGGACCCCTCCTACCCACCAACCCATCATCCAGGGCTGCTGAACATTCCCAGCCCTCTGCTGCCACTGTCGTTGCGGCCACACCCACGGTCATTGTGGCCACTACCACTGCCGCAACCGCCACCATCGCCGCACCGACCACCACCGCCGCCACCACCACCACGTCTTCGCTGGCACCAGCCCCAGCGCAGGTGGTTGCCCGGCCGACTGGATCCACCCTGGGAGCCACAGCGAGGACCGTGGTGAGCAATGTGGCTAGTGGGCAGGCCGGTGGCAGCAGGACTGGTAGGAGGAGCAGGGTCAGGGAAACGCCAGCCTCCCCTGGGTGCCATGCCCTGCCTCAAATGGCCAGAGTCCTTGGGGCCTATGAAGAGGCCCAAGGACAATGGGTCCGGTCTGCTTCAGACACGCGTGAGGTGCTGGGGGGGCTGAGGTCCATGGACGCCCGTATGGGCCAAATCGTGGACCTCATGGGCCAGCTGGTGGTGGCGGTGAGGTCACAGACAGGGACAGCAGCTCCCCTCCGCCACCACCTGCCGGGGCGCAGGGTGGAGCAGCAGTGTCCAGTTCCCCTGCGTCCACAGCCAGTGAGCACACCTCAACCACCAGCATGTCGCAAGCAGGCACCCCCTCGCAAACGTGGAAGGGGCCGTCCGAAGTGGAAACAGATCTCCCGGGAGGACTTCGCACGCTCCAAACGCAAGTGAGGCAGCCAGCCAGCCTTCCGCCAGCCTTCCTTGACCAGCCACTGCATTGACTTGGACTACGATCCCACTCCACACAGCCATCTGGATGGCATGTGTGTGTTGGACTATGGACATAGAACCAGTGGGTACACCCTGATCATCACGCAGCCATGACCGACAGCTCATTGTCACTGCACGCACCACTTTTGTCATCACCTTACACACAATCACATGTCACAGTTTGTAATAAATGCACCTTTTTCACTAACTGCTGTTTGTGCCCTGTGTTTTATTTGTACGGAATACAACGGCCACCTTGGGCGGAAAGGCACCTGATGCGTGGCATGGCAATTGAATCCGGAGGGCCTGTAGGGACCTAGGGGTGGGAGACAGAACAGGAGCACATTCAATGAGTGTGTCACACACCCATCACACAGTACATGTCAACAACTACAAGCAATGTACACACATCGCACAGAGCAATAGGGCACAATGCCACAGCCACCAACAGTGGCATACTACCCTGGCCATGGAGCGTTGACACACAGCACGCAGTGAACAAACGGCCACCCTGACACAGCACACACACACTTGCACAGATACAGCCACATCAGCCGTCGTACATGGACACTCACCGTCAAGTGAAGTAGCGGGCGATGAGCTGCTGCCGCACATTCCCAGCTTCCTCCTCTCCGCTGTCCTCCTCACTCGAGCTGTCCTGGTCTGCGGGACGGGGCCCTGGTTGATCTCCGTCATCCACGATGAGGGGGATCTGCTTCCGAATGGCCAGATTGTGCAGCATGCAGCACGCCACCACTATCTGGCACACCTTCTGTGGGGAGTACGCCAGCGCACTCCCGGTGCGGTCCAGGCACCTGAACCTGGACTTGAGGAGGCCAAAGGTACGCTCGACCACACGTCTGGTCCTCCCATGTGCCTCATTGTAGCGATCGTCTGCTGGGGTGCGAGGATTCCTCAATGGACTGAGCAGCCATGCCCCATTCGGGTACGCAGAGTCACCTGGGTGTGAGGGACACAGAGAACCGTTGCTATTCCAACTGGACAGGGGACAGCATCGCACAACCAGCACGCTACACCACTCCACATACTCACCGACAATACAGCCACGATCCTGTTGCAGATTGGACATCAGTCGTGGCAAGATGCTGTTGCGCATTATGTGTGCGTCATGGGCCGAGCCTGGGAACTTTGCACACACGTGGGTGATCACCATGTCCGCAAGGCACACCACTTGCACATTCAGGGAGTGCGTGTGCTTCCTGTTGCGGTACAGGTGCTCAGTGGCCTGTGGTGGAACAAGGCCGACATGTGTGCAGTCAATGGCTCCAACGACGTGTGGGATTCTGCCAAGGGCATAGAATGCACCCTTCACTGCCGCCAATTCACGAGCCCTGGGGAAGCGGATGTACCTGTTTCGGTACAGCATCATGGCTGCCAGTACATCCCTCAGCACCTTGCTGAACATGGGCTGGGACATCCCTCCTCCAATGCCCACTGTGTGCTGGAATGACCCAGTGGCGAAGAAATGCATGGCGGCCATCACCTTAGCCGTGGGGGTGACAGCAGTCGGATACACCCTGCGGGGACGGAGATGGGGCTCTAACATGGCACACAGTCGATGCAGGGTTGGCCTGTCCAGCCGAAACTTCCTAATAACCTCTGTATCGTCCATGTCCGCCAGCAATTGGTATGGGCGGTCAATGTTCGGTCTCCGCCTAGGGACAATGGCAGAGGACACATGTCAAAGCAACACAACACATAGCAATTTCGCATACACATCACTGACATGACTGAGCAAGCACATGAGCCACAGCCCAGCTGTCAAGCTGGGACGGCACGGCCACAATACACTTACACAGGTCTCCCAACAATGGCAATGGCTAGTGATACAAACCACTGCCATGTGCATGCACATGGGGATCTAGGCCCCAATGACTTGCGGGGCGTGCTGATGGGGACTGACTGCATATCCGTCAAGCGGCAACGCCACGGCAACATGAATGTCTGCTGAGCATGGAACTGCTTCCGCGGCTGGATGAGTATGGCACACGACGACGACGATGTGGGCACAGGCTGAGCGGCCAAAACAAGTGGGACCTCTGGCACGAGGGGATATGAGACAGTAGTAGGTGTCAGCACTGCACCCTATGTACAGCACTGTACGGATCACACCTCCCGAAACATTGACAGGTGTCCACATTGACAGCCCCATGCCAAGACGGCTGTGTGCTTGCAGTCACACGTCACAGGTGAGAGGTTACATTGCACGTGCCAGGTGGCAGACGTACATAGTGGGAGCTGGCATGTGTGTGCATGTGTCTCCTGTTCAGGATCCACCAGATGGGCGCTGACTCTGTACTGACCATTGGACACAGCATGTTCCGTGGAAGGCTTGTGTGTGTGGGATGGTGGCACTGGATGTGCCTCCGTTGGGTGGGGGCCATGCACAGGGCGGGTACGTCGATGATTGCTCATTGTTGGTCACGGTGGGTGCACCAACTAAGATGTGTTGCCCTGTGTTCAATTCCTATGTCCGCATGATGATGGACTGTAGATGTGGGCAGACTACACATTGGTCGATGTGCTGTCTATGTGCATGTGCCTTCACACCAGGCACAGCTGCCCCTGCACATGTGACCCCTGCTGGACTCGCTGCTGGGTCTGTGGAGCTGATGCACCTTCTGTGCGTGGGGCGGACAGCTCTCCTCACTTCCCTCATTGCGCATGTCATGACTTTGCCGCAGGTGACATGGATCATGGAGGGCCCACATGTACGCGTGGGTAGGCTACACATGATTGTTCACTGGTCGCCACCCCCAGTCAGTGTTTCGAATGGGAAGGTTGTCGTGCTGGTGGTATGTTCGATGTGGCGGATGGGCGGGCATAGGTGCGGGCTTACATTCCGGACATGGGGGGTAGTTGGATTGGCGACTAGTTGCAGTACACACGGGACACGTCTCTTCCTTTCCACATCTGGGTCATCCCTTGTACTAACTGACAGTGATACAGTCATCTTCGCCCCAGCCCTCATGTCCTCCCTCGCTCCCCCAATATGCATGCTCACCTGCGAGGCTAGCGCTTGCACAGGCAGCCCCAAGCTCGCACCAGAGAGGGCAAGGAGTGTATGTGTGGGTCCAGTTGCACGAGTGGGCTGTCTCAGGGTATGATGTGTGGCGGGACGCCGTCCACCTGCGTGGTGCCCCAAATGGAGACCCGGCCTGCATGGACTATGCATCACAGTCTTCGCCTTCCGGATCCGCCACCTGCGACACCCAGTGGCTGTGGCTGCCCTTGCGGCCAGGCCGCGTCCGTCTGTGGCTGATGGCCCACACATTCACTCTTTGGCCTCTCTGGGGAGGGCTCGGGGTGGTGGCGCACGCGCTTGCACTTAGTCGCAATGGCATGTGGCGTGGTTGGTATGATGGGCAATGGATGGGATGGTGCGAGCCACCTCCCGTGACGTCAGTGCTGCTCATGCTGTGGTGCGTCCCCCTACACTTCCATTTGACTTGTGCCATGCTAGACGTTGAGGTTCTATTGCCTGCGTGATATGACCAGGAGGAGCGCGAGGAGACCTCTCACACACCATGCTCCACTGCCATCCCGTGCCCTGTATCGCCTGTGCGGATTGACTATGTTGGGGTTACACCTGGTCGACTGGGGCTGTGTGTGCCTTGTCAAGGGGCATGGCGGGCGCACAACAGGATCCAGCTTGTCCACAGAGGGTGGGCTGAGGTGCGCCTGGTACCGCTTTGTACGTGTGCCCGGCTGCTGTGCACACACGTGTTCACTCCCCCGACAGGTGTCCTCTCACAATGCCCAGGGAAGCAGTGGTGTACTGTTCATGACCCCTCCCAACACGGCGTGCTCCAACTTGGCATGTGCGCATCTACCCGTCACACCCACCCACCTGAGCACTGCGTCCATACGACTTCACACGACACATGTGTGTCTTCCACAGTTGTGCTACTCATTTGCGTTGACATCCAATACCAGTGGACTACATGGTCATGTCACGACTGCCGTGTACTTCACATACTCTCATCCTCTCTCATTCGTACTTGTGAAATGAGTCAGCGGAGACAGTTTTGGTTTCAAACATTATATTGAGTCTTCTGTCCTCTGTGATGCAGTATAGTGGACACTACTGGCAGCGGAATACATGTTGAGGATATACTGAGCATGATTGCAAATGGGATAGGGTGTGGGGTTACATGTGATTGGCTGTTGCATGTGGGATGTGGGCTTCAGAGTGACATCTGCTTGGCCAAGGCTGTGCTAATGTACATTTACGTATAGCTGCGGAGCTGCGGACTTTGACACAGACGGTATACATGTAGCCTACCAGACCGCTTGGCATCATGGGCACAGTCCATCTCAGTTCCATGTGACAGGTTTGCTGCGGTTGTTCCTCATGCACGCGTGCATGTGAGATGACATCAGGGCATGTGCTTGCGTGCATGCAGCGGCGTGCCACTTGTTGTTGCACTGTGGTGGTTACTGGACATGTCACAGTCACTGGGGTCGTGTTGTTGTTGTATGCACTTGTCGTCCATGCAAAGGTCCTGGTATGGGATTCCCGGGGCGGGGGTGGGAGGGGTGCAGCACCCACAGACTCCAGGCGACCTATTCATGTCCACTGAGCGGTGTGTGTGTCCATGTGCGCTGGATCCATGTCGTGTCCTGGTTGTTCGTGCAGTTCCGTCCATGTGGGTGCGATACACAGAGCCCATGCCACTGCCTCCCACGATGCATGCGGTGTTCCTGGATGTGATGGGGAACAGTGTGCATGTCCCGGTCATATCCGATGTCATGGCGATGTCGTTGATGGTGTGGTTACAGTTGCCGGTCGTTTGGTATGGCTGTTGTGGTGGTGACTGGCCAGTCCGTGCGGAAGCTAAGCATGGGTGCGGGGTTGGACATCATAGGTCACTCGGGGAACCTGCGTTGTGGTCCGACGAATTTACAGGTTGTCAGGTATGCGATGCCGTCCAGCAGGGCTTCCATGTCATTGGTGGTGTACATGTTTGCCAGCCAATGTAGCGGATGGTGGCTGTCAAGGTGTTGTTCGTAAGTTGTCCCTTGGAGGACCATGATGGGGCATGCTGGGTGACATTCGATGTAGCTGTTCTCGATGATCCGTCGTGTGGAGGCACAGTGGTCCCATTTCAGTGCGGGTGCGATGTTGGCCACATACGCCATGCCCCCATAGGCAGAGCAGGCCCTGTCGTGTGCGTCCAGAGGGAGGAGTAGTGGTAGCAGGTCCGCCTTCAGACATGCCGGGTTGGAGAGGCATATCTCGACGGGATGCTGGTAGGGACACCTCCGACAGTAGAAGACGGGCATGACGCAGCTGAACAATGTGATGCGGTAAGTCAGTCGGTAACTTACGTTCAGCAGGGACAGGAGATCGCATCCCAATGTATAGAACAGGTTGGTTTTGTACAGCTTGAGCTGTTCGGCGTAGTTGGGTAGGTGTGTTGCGGTTGCCATTTCGCAGCGGTGCGTTGTGGTGGCGTGCTCCGGCTGTGTGTGCAGTCTGCAATGTGCACGCTCCGAGGTTGCTGTGAGCTCTGTGTAGTCGTAGGGAGACAGGACTTGTGTTCTGTTGGCTTGTTTGGAGGACACGGGCCCTCTTCCCACATGCTTCTCAGACAGTTCAAGGTCAGTGATGTGTGACTCCTTCCAATTAACTTGCATGTGGCCGACATGGGGAGTGTTTTCTTCTTTCTTCCCCGTCCGTTGTGTGCTTCTGTGATATGCGCTATCTGCCCTGTGGTCGGTCTCCTCGGCATGCCTGTGTTGGTCTATTCTTGGACAATGGCTGTATTCACCGGCTTCTGTCGTAGGGCTGTGGTTTCGGAGTTGGAATGGAAGGTCATTCAGTGCTGTCTGCTCTCCCTTGTGTGGGCGGCAGGCTGCCTTTCCGCTCTGCGTTGGGCCTTGTGTGTGAATGTTATTCTTGGGCCACCTGTTGTCGGTCCCCGGGCTCTTTGGTGTTCCGTTTTATATGTCTTGTTCATATGTGCAGGGTGGTATGGGTGTTTCAGTGTGGTACTGGCGTTCCTCTTCCCGAAGGGGCCCTGCTTCTCCTAGTTGGTGTTGCCGCCGCTGTGTGCTACGCCATGTTTGTTACACTGGGGTGTGTCCTGCTGTTGCGTGTCTTCACTGACATGTGTGCGTCGGTTGTGTGGCGTTGGGTGTTGTCCGTGAATTGGGCGTTGGGGACATGTCTGTGGCAGGCCTGTCACGTGTCATGTGCGTTCGGGGTGGGGCTGATGTGTGTGCTGCTTGGTTGTGTCCCTGTGTCTGTGTGCGACGCATGCATGGCGCTGCGGTTGGCCTCTGCGTTGTGCGCATGTGTGGCGGCGTCATCGCCGCTTTGGGGCCGTGACGGGGTGGTTGGTTCCTAGTCCCAGGTGGTGTGTACACATGTGTTACGCGATGTTACGATTTGGCCTGTGTGTCATATGTGGATGCAATGGTGGATGTGTAGTGTACACGCGCTGGTGGGGGGTTGTCCGCTTTTTCCGCCCTTGCACTGTGTGCGCTGTTTGCGTGCACTTGTGTGTGTGCCTACCTGCGTCTCCGCGGTACGTTGCGTCCTTGGTGGTGCATCAGCAGAAGCATGGGGAGGGCCTGCAGTGCTGGATTCATGCTCGGGGAGCCGCTTCTTCGTTGTCCGTGCTCGGCATCCGTGTTACCGCTTCGGTTTGTCGTACGGTATCTCTTGGCCGTGGGAGCCGTTTGTTTGCGGCATCGTAATTTATGCGCCGGGCGGGACGTGTTTCGTCGGACGGTGTGTGTCAGTTGGGCTGCGCCGCTACGTGTACGGGCGCACTTTGATGGCGGACGGTGTTGCTGGCTTGCCGGCGGTGTTTGGCCTACTTTTCGCATCGTAATTGGATGGGCGTGTGGACTGCTGCGTGCCGGCGGTAACTGGTGCTTTTTGCATCCGCCAGCACGGCGGTGGTGCTTCCGCCCGCCATCGTAATGTGCCCCTTAGTTCATTAATTTTTTTTAAGTAAATATATGTATATATATTGCATTTTATATATGTATGTTTATATTTTGTTAATTAAATTTATTTATTATATTTGTTAAAATGTATATTACATCAAAATAATTTTTTTAAGTTAATTTTATTATTTAATTTAACATAATTTTTTATATATATAAAAAAACGATATTTTGTACATCGATATTTTTTACACCGATAATATTTTTTCGGTATTTTTAAACTTTACATTTTAAGGATAGGATGTCGATATTTTTGACATCGATATTTATGTGCGATATTTGTGTATGGGGATATTTTTGTACTCGATATTATGTCAGTGATCCTTAGTAGTCATTGTTGATTAATTCATTTAATGTTGTGTGCAGCTAATCCATGGTGCTGTTACTACACATGATAAGCTTGATTCTTTAGTCCTCTCTAGGTAAGCGGTGAGAACTTTAATTTAAAAGCTTTTCCCGGTACCAGCTTGACCACTGACATATAATAGCATTGGCTTAAATGATGAGCATTTGCATTCTTTCTTCTTGTGGAGGAATCCATGCTCTATTTCCTCTTTTACCTCCATATAAATTTCTTTCTGTACGTCATTCAGTTGTCCAACTAACTGTTGCAAATCAACACTTTCCTGTCTTGCTTGTTCCATTGCACTTTCCACCTCATTCATGGCTATTGCAGCTACATTGCCAATAATTGGTTGTCCAAGAGAATCTTGACTCAGTGGCCCAGAACTTTGGCTGCTTTGTGATCTCTCCTTAGCTATCTCAGTAGCAATCATTTCCTCCTGTTCAATCTCATCATTTAACATTTGCAAGTAGTTTGGAAAGACTGAACACTGAAAGGTGTATTTCATAGCGTTGAAAGAATCTTCATAGCAGTCATACTCTCAAAGTAATTCTGTTTAAGCACAACAAGGCTTGAGGCGTTGTAGAAGCGCAAAATAGAAAAACTGTCTTCTGTCTGAAGTTTGGCAACTTGGGGGGTCATTAGGATGGCGGACGGACTGGAGTCCGTCCGCCATCCTGGTGGAGACCGGGACCGTCCGCCATACATGCGGCAGTCCCGCACACCAAATCAGGATGTGACCGCCACCATGGCGGACACATCCTGCCATTTAACATTGCGGCGGGTGCTGCTGACTGCAGCACCCACCGCGATGCAAAAAAGGCAGGATGTGCATTTCACTGCACTATGTGGCAGGCACCACACGGTGCAGTGGTGCCTGCCACGTGGTGCTGTGAAATGTAGGGGGTACCATGGGTACCCCCCAGTGCACCCACACCTCCCCCCAACACAAGGGGGGCCCGCAACGGGCCCCCGTAACTAATCCCCACCAGCCTTTCCATGACGGTATCGCCGCCATGGAAAGGCCGGTTGTAGCCAGCATCATGATTTGGTGGACGGTGCCTGCTAGGCACCGCCACTATTTTATGCTCGCACGACCGCCCACCAGGCAATCTGTATGATTGCTTTTGGTGGACCAGTGGCGGACGGTCTTTGCGTCCGCCACAGTCCGAGCGCGATTACCTCCGCCTTCGTAATGTGGCGGGGGAATATCGCGGTACGATTGCGGAAGGACCGCCACCACATGGCTGGTGGTGATGGGCCTTCCGCAATCGTAATCGGCCCCTAAGTTTTCTGTGGTTAATTAGATTTCCTTTTGTGTGTATCACCAAACAACTGTCACATCCAACTACTGCATATTTGCCTTCTTCTTTGTTTTCAGTTACATTGGTTCTGAATCTGTACTGTTGAAGTACTTCATAAAGGCACATGTTTTCTAGATGTGGACTCCTTCTAGGATAGTACGTATCCAATATATTTGATTTCACAATATTTGTACTTTCCGGGACAAACTCTGCTAGGTACTGAGGAGCATATTTACAAGGAGCTAGCAACGCCACAGCATCATTTCTTTTGATGCAGTGGCGGTGCAATCAGTTCTCCACACTGCTCCATATTTACAAACTGACACATTGGGCCCAATGCATCAGTATGTAGAGGACTGCGTCACATTACACCTGCACCAGGTACAATGTATGCTGAGTAGGTGTTTTTATGTTAACAGGCACGTAGAACTGACACAGTGAAATTTACAACTTTTCACTGCGTCATTCTATGGCCTAACTGCGTCAAAATCCCTATGCCTGCTCAAACCAAGTGTAAGGATTGATGCAGGGCCTTTAACATGGGACTCACCTCTGGGTTCTGATGCATTGTTGGAGTTAAGTCAGTCTTATGACCAACTCTAGCAATGCGTCACTTTAGCGCCAAACGATGCATCAGAGTTTGTGACACATCCGTGAACCCTTGCGCCATGTAGCACTGTATTGTAAATACAGCGCATCCATGGTGTCATTAGGGCATTTGTGGCAGGTGCAAAATATCTGTTGCATCAATGCTGATACGTCAGTTCTTGTAAATATGCCCCAGAATTTCTGGGAAAGACTTTAGAATTCTATTTTGCGTACTTGCTAGGCCAAGACTTACCCTAACAATTCCCCTTGACTCCGAGAACAAACAAGCCAAGCTCAATCGGTCACAACACTCATAGGACCCCCATCTCTCTATGGGAAAGCATTTTCAAGCTGAAGCTGTATGATTTTTTTGGTTAAAGTTTTTTCTGCAGAACTCCCACATCTCCTTCATATCTGTTTTCTATGATTTTGCAATATATAATGTGACATATCGAGCAACAGTGATGGAGTTGTCTGCAACAAATTGCATATCCATATTTGCATTCCATATTTTGAGAGTCATTAATATACTTGGAGGCCTCTGTTCTTCTCAGGTTGTACATGTTTTTCAGTGATTTCCATGTCAGTGTATGTCTGGCTGCAGACAAAAAGCTGTTCACTCTTCCTTGGGAGATGACAGGTCATGGGAATCCAAATTGACATCTTGTGTAAAATTTTCCTTTGCATTAGTATTTCCGACGGCAGTACTTCCCACATCTAAGGGGCCGATTCTGATGCGGGTTGGAAAAGCTTCCCAACCGAATCGGTTGGGAAATGGTGTCCGACCCACTCGGATCGGGAAAGTCCGACCGGCGGAGAAGGATGCATCCGGATGCTTCCAGATACGATTTGGTTGAACTCCCATTGACTTCAATGGGAACATTTGTTCCTAACCGCATCAGAATTGGGCCCTCGGTCGGGAAGACACGTTCCCGATCCGATTTGGAAGGAGCAAATGCCGTTAGGAGGCCTTCCTAACCGCATCAGAATCAGGCCCTCGGTCGGGAAGCTTTTCCAACCCGCATCAGAATCGGGCCCTATGTGTTTGAAAGCGCAAAACTTGTTGTCTCCGGCCTTTTTCACTACTGTCTTTCTGGATGGCGCATGCCACATACTGTTCTATGAAAGACAGTACAGACTCATCAATGTCTGTTCCAAATTTCGGTGCATCTTTTATTGATAATAGCATGTGAATATGAGGAGCACCTGTTCCTGTCTTCAGTTCCATTCGAACTATTGCTTGTAAAGGGTGGACGCATTGTATGAGAATCAGTTCATAAACATTTAAATCTCATTGTTCTTCTGCAATGGGTACTAATTCTAACTTGTTATGTACTGCTCTAGCTGACATTTTGTTATTCTCTAAATTATCATAGCAGTACTTACATATAATTTGCTGTGTGGACAACTCAAAGCGTTCCTCTACAGATAAATAAACAGCAAATTCTTGTCACTTATCTCTGTTCTCCTGTTCCGTTTTTGAGAATACAACTACGTTGCAAGTTTGGTTTTTGCGAAGAGTGCATCTCCAACAAATGCAAGCATAGTTTGGTTTCTCAGAAGAAACTGTGTTAAACTTCCTAATCTCTTCTGTCGAGTTATCAACACCAATACCTTTTTCCTGTTCCTCTACACCTGCACATACCAACTCCTCATTTTCCCTAGTCTCCTGTTCAGGAAACCAAGAAACAAAACTGAACATTGTCACAAACATCTTCTACCTCTGCTACTGTACCATGCAAAAAAGCTCTATTAATTTCTCCTAAACATAGGGCAGGAGTTTTGACATGGTAAAGCCTCCTAGCTAAATTTCACATTTTAGAGTGGTGAACAGCTAACATTCTGAAGTGATGAAGCTGCTGTGGCACACTTTCTTTGATAGAGATGCTAGTGAATGTCCCTGTAAATTTGTATACTTCATTACTTTGCATGGATCTAATCCTTGCAAAAACCCTATTTTCTGTTTCAGACTTTTGCATGGAAAGTTACATAGGAAACTTCTCAATATATCAATAGATTCCTGTTGAACACTGAAAATACTGCTACAGTTCCATTTGTGTACAGGGGCCTGTCTATGTCTTCCATGTATCTCTTCAGCTTTCACCTCCTCAACATTCCTAGGAACCATCTCCTCTTTTGGAATGGGAGTACCATCCTTCACCTCATAACATCGACCAGTTGTTTCAACCTCATGCACTAATGTGTTCTCTTCAAAGTAGATTTCTTCATTAAAGAAAGGCTCAGTACTGGAAGTATGCTTCCATTTACCACAGAAAATTTTGCAAAAATTACTTCTATGCAGAAGTCTTTTCTTTTGGCTTCTTCTCCACATAGATAATCAGAGGAGAATGGATCACTTGTACCTGTATTACAACCAGGGTCTTCGTATATTGACTGTCTTAAAAAACCCTCAATCACGTACAGGAGTGGTGGAGCAGTATATCTTGATTATCCGCTTCTCAAATCACGTGATAGCATCATCATTGGGTCTTTTATTAAAATATGCTTTCCTCCACCCGGAGATAGACCAACTGGTGATAACAGTAGTGACCAGTAATCGAGTGAATGTGAGTGAAGTGAATTTAAAATTACCTACACCTCTCAAGAAAGAAAATTTTATTCAGTTGGAGATGGGGCAAGATTAATATCAGAGCGGTGCATATATAGAAATGTTACTATTCTATAGCACCTGTTAGTCCATGTGAATGGTCGACATGTTTCAGCCCTTCTATCGCCCAACTGGGTCGGGGGGCTTTCTTCAGGACCAGTGTAAGGCAAGTTGCTCACTAAACAACACGCGAGGGTAGGTAAGTGACTTACCCTTCTTCTCAATTGTTACCGGTCAATAGTACCTGTAACTGGAAAGAAAAAGATCAGGGTAACAGGGTGTAATATTTGTACATCATTATAACAGCCTTGATCTTAATTATGCAATGAGGATGCTGGTAGAGATATATTGTCTCGAAATCAGTGTGAAGGGAAACAAAAACAAATGCAACTACACAAAACAAAACTTAAAATCCATGTTGTGCCATGGGCTCAGTAAATTGCCATTTGGTTCTACAAAACTAACGCTCAGATATTGGAACTGTGGTGTTAAAGAATATTTGTTAACTAGAGCAAAGGAGCACAATTAGTAGATAGGCGGCTGGGTGCACGCATTGAATTATCAAGATGGTGTGCTCTGCTCTCGGTATGAATAGTTTTCTATGATAAATGTTTATTCGTTTTAATTCTGCTGCACTCTTCTTGGTCACGAACAATAATATGGGTAAGTGCAAAAGGGGGTAGTATTCTCACAGGAGTGCCTTTGGTGTTGTGGTGATGTGTAAATATCTGTGATTGCGTTTACGCCTACGCACAGCTTAAAATCTTGCTGGTAACCGCGGTATTCAATGCTGAGGTATGCTCGAAAACCATGATGGGAGTTTTCACTATCAGCGGTTAAGGAAAGTTGTCAGCCCTATGCCATTGTGTTCTATTAAAAACATAGTGCATAGAGTCTAGAGAACAGAGGCGCTGACGGACATAATGAATTGTCTTGATTTACGGAGCTCAAGAGAATACCATCCTACTGTATACTGATGGAAGCGCGCGTTGTTACTAAGCGTGAGAACAACAGCTCCCGTAAAATACAGGCACGTATTTTAATGCGCAGCTCATAAATACCTTTGTGAATCCCACTTCGGGCTTCCTCGGGTGACCGGCGGGCTGAATTACCTGCTGTTTTTAATAGAGGGAACAGTTAGCAAGTGATGCGTGGATGAGCGCATGCGACCGCTCGGCCGCTCTTTCTAGTGAATTACCTGAGGGAATCAGGTTGCACGACTTGTGCTCGCTCCGTCTTCGGTGCCCCGGTGAAGCGGGCCCGTTGTGAGCGTTTTTTTATTCAAGTTGAGGGATGGGTATGGTAAAGAGACTATGCCCTTGTTCACTTGCAATCATGGTGAATAGTGATTATGTGTTTATTATCACTCGTGGCTATATCAATGCATGGTCATTACATTTATGTGCGGTTTCATGGTTAGCAAGACTTGGTTAAGCATAGCAGACCTCATGTTTTCCTTTCACTAATAACACTTAAGAAGGTAACATCATTATGAAATGTGTCCTTTGGAGTCTGCGCAGTGCATTCTTTTCGGAGCGAGCACAAGTCGTGCAACCTGATTCCCTCGGGAAATTCACTAGAAAGAGCGGCCGAGCGGTCGCATACGCGCTCATCCACACATCACTTGCTAACTGTTCCCTCTATTAAAAACAGCAGGTAATTCAGCCCGCCGGTCACCCGAGGAAGCCCCAAGTGGGATTCACAAAGGTATTTATGAGCTGCGCTTTAAAATACGCGCCTGTATTTTACGGGAGCCGTTGTTCTCACGCTTAGTAACAACGCACGCTTCCGTCAGTATACAGTAGGATGGTATTCTCTTGAGCTCCATAAATCGATACAATTCATTATGTCCGTCAGCGCCTCTGTTCTCTAGACTCTACACTCTATGTTTTTAATAGAACACAATGGCATAGGGCTGACAACTTTCCTTAACCGCTGATAGTGAAAACTCCCATCACGGTTTTCGAGCATACCTCAGCATTGAATACCGCAGTTACCAGCAAGATTTTAAGCTGTGCGTAGGCGTAAACGCAATCACCGATATTTACACTTACCTCTTTTAATGTAATTTAGAGGCCACATCACCAAAGGCACTCCTGTGAGAATACTACCCCCTTTTACACTTGCCCATATTATTGTTCGTGACCAAGAAGAGTGTAGTAGAATTAAAACAAATAAACATTTTTCATAGAAATCTATTCATACCGAGACAGAGGACACCAGCTAATAATTCAACGCTTGTACCCAACCGCCTATCTACTAATTGTGTTCCTTTGCTCTAGTTAACGAATATTCTTTAACACCACATTTCCAATATCTGAACGTTAGTTTTGTAGAACCAAATGGCAATTTACTGAGCCCATGGCACGACATGGATTTTAAATTTTGTTTTGTGTAGTTGCATTTGTTTTTATTTCCCTTCACGCTGATTTCGAGACAATGTATCTCTACCAGCATCCTCATTGCATAATTAAGATCAAGGCTGTTATAATGATGTACAAATATTACACCCTGTTACCCTGATCTTTTTCTTTCCAGTTACAGGTACTACTGACCGATAACAATTGAGAAGAAAGGTAAGTCACTTACCTACCCTCGCGTGTTGTTTAGTGAGCAACCCACCTTACACTGGTCCTGAAGAAAGCCCCCCAACCCAGTTGGGCGATAGAAGGGCTGAAACATGTCGACCATTCACATGGACTAACAGGTGCTATAGAATAGTAACATTTCTATATATGCACCGCTCTGAATTTAACCTTGCCCCATCTCCAACTGAATACAATTTTCTTTGTTGAGAGGTGTAGGTAATTTTAAATTCACTTCACTCACATTCACTCGATTACTGGTCACTACGGTTATCACCAGATGGTCTACCTCCGGGTGGCGGAAAGCATATTTTAATAAAAGACCCAATGATGATGCTATCACTTGATTTGAGAAGCGGATAATCAAGATATACCGCTCCACCACTCCTGTACGTGATTGAGGGTTTTTTAAGATGGTCAATATACCAAGACCCAGGTTGTAATACAGGTACAAGTGATCCATTCTCCTCTGATTATCTATCCTTGCCTGTAAGCCGAATGGATCTCAGCTTCTCCCTCCCTCCTCTGATTATATACTTCTTCTCCACATAGACAACACTGTTTTATCCAGTGTTCTCATTCTGCTCAGAATCAAAATAAATAGCTTCCTGTTCAGGTCAAAGGGATAAGGACTGCAGCCTCAACACATTCATTTTGTTTGACTGCTTCTCTTCTCTTTTCATACTCCTTGATAGGTCATATGAGATTCTGAATTACCTTACGGCGAAACATTCTGACTCTTATTTCCTTAAACTGCCTCTGTCTTCTTGTTAAACTATTTACTTTCTTGTACGATTTATATCTCTTACTGTCACTTTATTTTTGTCTTTTCTTAGCTAAATTGAAAGGTTGCTTTTTATTTACTTGCTTTTGGTCACTTTCCAGTTTTCCACATACTAATTTTAAGAAAGGTTTTAGTTTTGTTACCAGTAGCTCTTTGTTCTTTAACCATATTGTCCACCTTCTTTTCATTTTGTTTCTCTGTTGTAAGAAGATAATATCCTTGCTTCTGTTGCTTTCTCATTTCAGTTTTTTGGGGCATTGTAATTCTCTGGTTTTAAGTAGGAATGGAAATCTGGATAGTAAATAAACAAATCAGTACATTTAGCTTCTCATTACATACTATTAAATTACATACTAAACATTTAACTACCGACAGAAACAGTTATATTACTATATTATAGTCACCCTTAGTCTTCTAATTTCCATGTTTATATTTGTCTGTCTCTACCTCTCTCAGCATATGCATCAGTCTGTACCTGGGTATACTACCGTATGCATCAGTGTGTCCATATGTATGTCTAAGCATATGCATCAGGGTGTCTAAGGGTGTCTCACTGTAGGCATAAATGAGTGCCTGGAAGTGATTCTGTATGAATATGTGTGTGACTGACTCTGTTAGTATATCCATTAGTGTATTATTTGGTGTGTTCATGTATGCATGAATATGTATCTGTATATGTTAGAGGATCAATGACTGTCTGCTTCGGTGTGCATGTGTGTATGTCAGTGTCTGCATGGGTGTGCTACTCTATCCATCAGAATGTAGATGGGCGTGTTAGCATATGTATCACTGTCTACCTGGGTGTGTCAATGTATGGAGTAGTGTATGCCTTAGGCCTGGGCGGAAAACTATGCTACGCTCGCGGAGTGTGCGTAGTTTGCGCAACTACGCGCTACGCGAATCGCACGTAGCACAGTGCAAAAATGCGTAGCGTAGCGGGCATTTTTTGCTCGCTTGCGGTCCTCAACGTCAAGTTGGTGACCGCGAGCGAGCAAAATCAACATCCCGGTGAGACTTTTTCCTCGTTCGCAATCGGCAACATCAAGTTGCCGATCGCAAGCGTGGAAAATAAACCTCCGGCGAGATTCTCAACGCGGGGAGGTCAGGTTTCTCATTGCGAGTGGTCGCGTATGCTCGCGACCGCTCGCGATGAGAAACTACCAGTCCGCGTTGAAAGCTGCCGCTCGAGTACAAATCTACTCGAGCGGCAGAAACTGACCCGCTTGCACTGTGCATGATGCCATTCGCAATGATTGCACAGTGCGGACAAGCATCCGGCACTGTGCAATCATTGCGAACAGCATTTCCCTACCGCACTACGCAGTTCGCGTAGCTACGTGTAGTGCAAAGTACACTTCGCGTAGCTACGCGTAGCGCGACTACGCGAACTACGCCCAGGGTTAGTATGCCTGAATGTGCTAGTGTATGGGTCAGTATGTGACTGGGTGTCTTAATGTATGCATCAGTGTGTGTTTAGATGTGTCAATCTATGCATTAGTGTCTGTGTAGGCCTTGGCGCAACTCTGCAAAGTCACAAAAAAACTCCGCTAGCGGGCGGAGTTTGCCAGCGCACCCATTTGTGTTGCGATGGGAACGCAGAGTGGTCCTCGCGCTCTAAATAGCGCACGGCACCATGCGGCTCTCAAGTCTGTTCTTGCACTCTCAATCTCGCATGAACTGCACCACGCTGTCCGCATGGGCACGGCCATCTTGTTTTTCTGCTCTCCGTATGATGCTGGGCCTAAAATGTTATCTCTCTTTTATCTATGTAATCCTCCCCATTTAAAACTAATCTACTCCTCATTTTTATTTTTTATATTAGCATTTGTCTTTGTGTTTGTGTATTTTATGTTTTTGGGAAAAAAAATGTTTTTGTGACTTTTGGTTTATTTACCCCTACTTCCTTATCTTTCTTCTTTCCTTTCCTTTTCTTTTTTTCTGAGCCCCCCAGCGCCATGGCAGAGGCAGGCAGGCTACGTTGCAGGTGGTGCCGCTTACCTGGTGTGCAGCCCCGGGTGATCTTTGGTGAGGAGGAAGTGGCAGCACAGCTTTTTTGTGCAGCGCCACCTCCCCTCCATGCTGGCAGCAGGCGGCAGGCCCGGTAGCGGATACCCCCTGCGGGAGCGTCGACTGTACTGGGGGAGGGTGCGCCGGTGCGTGCAGTGCACCAGCCAGGTTAGGCGTATCATCCAGTAGCTGATGCACTGCTGGGTGGACGTCCTCAACTGGGAACAGGAACTGCTCGACCTGCTAGGCGTCGAGATTCTGGGGCTCGGTGAGTATTCATTATTTGTTGCATAGAGGTAAGTTACGCTTAGTTTACACTGGTATATTATTGTCTGATCCAGTTTCTAGTGTCTGCTCAGCAGGTGCTCAGTGCTACCTAATCGTACTCATCATTGGCACTTGCTTCAGCTAATTAATTAAGAGGCCCTTGTAGACTGTTCTCCTCTCACTATAGTGAATCAGTGAGTAGCGCGTTCCCTCTGTGAATTTGTTTATGTAGCTCGTACTGTTCCAAGTTATTTATTTCACAGCAAAGTGTAGTATGCATCTATACATTGAAAAAAGGAGACTGAGTTCATCCATCAAGGGGATTGAGAAATGGGAACAGAATCAAAGATCATTCACTGTAATGCGGTAGTTCCAAATGTAGTTTTTGTTAAGGAAATTTGGAATAGAAATTTCAGGATTAGTATGGGCAACTCAACGATAGTCGATATAGTAGAGTCAAAAATAGTAGTACTATAGGTGATATGTTTTAGAGAAGTATAATGTGACTGCATTTGCTTGTCATAAACAATTTTGTGGAGATTATTAACTGAATCACTAAACTATTTTTTTTCATCTTAATTTCTTACATCAGCACCCAAGGGCAAGAAGAGGGACGTTGTCGAGGGTCTGGGAGAAGCTGGTCAGCCGGCGCCACTGCCAAGGGCTCTGCTGACCCCAGTAAGTTCTATTATTTATTATGATTATTTCCCTAATGTTTGGTTTTATGGTTGTTGTGGACTTCTTAGGGTAGAATCTTGGAGTATTGGAATGTTGGTGCTGTCAATTGTGAAGATTCAGATTGAAGGCCCAAGTAAGCTAGTATTATACATAAAATTCACTATGTATGTTTGTTTGTTGAGAAGGCTTTCTTTTTCCTGCTCATGCTCTAACACAGTTGAGTTCATGAGAGAATGACCATGGTCATCATGAAACCCCCCCCAATGTAGTATGCTGCTGTCTCGTTCATTTATAGTTACTGTATACCCGCAGTTTCCGATGACAGTGCAGCACGGCTGGAAAATAAGTGTTATGTCCCATTCCCATTGCATTTGCCAACCAACACCATACGTCTTTCATAGACCATTATTCCACCCCTGGCTTGTCTAACTTTGTGAACCAATCAAATGCCCAGAGTGATATTTTTGTTAGAAGATACTGCAGTGCTAACTGAACTGTAGTGCTGTATTGCAGTTGTATTTGGAGTGGCATATTTAGCATCTAAAATATGTATAATGTATTATTCTAGTCACACAGAACACCAGTGATACCAGCTCCAGTGCTGCTGCAGGAGGAGATGGGTCTGTTGGAGGGGGAGAAGCATCAGCAGAGACGGGCACTGGTAAGTCATATAATTTCTTGCAATTACTAAACTCACTAACTAGTACCAGGGCGTCGTCAACATATGACCGTGAAGTGAACCACCCCAGCTTTACCAGCTGGAGAGCTGGTTGAGTTATTATTATGGCCTCTTCTATCTGCAACTCAGCAAAAGCTCACAGAATGAGCGTTGATGGCTTGAGGGAAACATGAAAGAACGGAAGGCTGAAAGAAAGGAAATGGAATATGAGTCAAAGCGTGGGTGGGTGCGTGAAAGAGTGCATGGGTGGGTAAAGGGATGGATGGGTGAAAGGATGGTTTGAAGAAAGGGCGGATATTGAATGGATGGATAATGGATTGGAAATTTTGTTGAAAGACTGGATGAGAGAAAGTAAAGCTTAATCATGGTGGCTATGGGTGACTTAGAATGAAAGGATGAATGAATATATGGATTGTTTGGATGAATAAGCAAGGCAGCTCTTCTCCAAGAGGAGCATGCTGCTCACCTACTTTGCTTACTTTGTTTATGTAGGGTTATCAAAGCTATGGTTCAAAGTGGGGGGTATTTTTTATTTTTGTTCTTCTCCCTTGATTCGCTGTATTTGTTAAGTGAGCCAGATGTATCCCACCCATCATTCATTACCCCCCATGGCATGTTTTTGCCACCTATGACCAAAGTGTAGTATGGGTCAATTTGTGACTGCAGTGTTGGCTGTGCAATGTGCGTCTGCTCTGCTTCAGTTAATGTGTTATTTACAATGTTTTCAATGCATTGCAAACCGAACACACAAGGTGTGTTGTTTCATTTCATCCACTCATCCACCTCTTAGTACTTCACTACTTTATTTTTTCCTAAGTTCTTCCATCCCAGCCTACCAATTTGGAAAATCCATTCTTGGCATGTGCCACATTTCATTTTATAACCATGTGAAGTGAAGTGATTCCAGAATATATTGCATGGTTTCCCATAACAGATTTATTTTACACTAAGGGTGGGCATAGCTGGCGGAGTACTACTACGCGGAATTCCACGAAGCTGAACAAAAACTCCAGACTCCCAATTAATAAAACAGAGACCTCATATACTTTTGGTAAAATAACAAGTATCTCTGTCTTTACATGCTAAAATGCATATAGTCATTTCACAAAAGTGAAAATGAAAATTTAGCAAGCAGTGAGAGAGGTGATGATTTTGGGATCCTCCCTAACCTAGGGAGAGAACAAAGCAGATGCCTTGAAAACAAAGAGCACATCTTGCTGAACGATTCGGTGGTGGTCCCATCCTCTTAGGACCACCCCAAGCACAGTTATGGGCAAAAATACAATTCCAACCAAAGGCCCTGCAAAGCATTATGGGACGAGATTAGCAGTGGGCAGTGAATATTATAGTATCCAATATCAAAATAATTATACAAAGAGCTGCAGTTCAACTAGTCGTTACTAGGTGTCCCTCACGAGTCAAATACAAAAGCATTGAAGTTATTACATCAAGCTGCAGTTCCACTAGTCGTTACAAGGTGTCCCTCACGAGTCAAATACAAAAGCATTGAAACCCTTTCATGAAGCTGCAGTTCCACTAGTCGTTACTAGGTGTCCCTCATGAGTCAAATGCAAAAGCATTTGACTTGAGGGACACCTAGCAACGACTAGTTGAGCTGCAGCTCTTTGTAGAATTTATAGTATTAGCTCTCAGCTCAGCCCGGAAGCTGCTGCCCCTTGAGGAATATTTAATTCCGCTAGCGGAGCGGAGTTCATTGCCCAGGGTTATTTTACACCTGTTCAGATTTATCCCTTTCGGCCTATACAGTGACTGAATAAGCTGAAGATGATAAATCAATGATCAGTGTAGTGACCCCTCTATTCTATATCAAAAAAGCTCTACTCTACCTGTCTAATTCCTCTACCCCTGCAGTAGAATAAATCAAGTTTCCTTTGCTTGCTTACTGCCCAGCAAATTAATTTGTTAGAAATATGTGGTGGTGGGCGAGGCCACAGAGTAAAGTGGGAGTAAGTGCACGATTTGATGTCAAGTTTGGCGTATGGAATACACAGTGATGAATGTGCCAAAAACAAGCCAGTTCCTTTCCCTGTAGTGCAGCCCATCAGATTAATTTTCCCCAATGTCTACTTACGGCAGACAGGATAATATTAATATACACATTTCAGACGTGAGTGTGTGACGTAGTATCTTAATTATTATTCATCTGCTTCTTTGGAATCAGGGTAGAAAGAGAAATGCATTTGGAAAAGAGCAGGGCCATTGGAGTTAAAAATAGATATTTGACAACTACAGCTGCCCCAGCTGCAGACAGTAGCAAACTACCGGACCTCTCGGCGAGGCAATGAGCATGGCTTCATTATTTTTGCACAACACACAACTTGTACTCTATAGTGCATAATGCTGTTCTCATTAATGAGAGGTAATGTATTTTTCAACTAAAAGTGTCTTTTTATATTTACTTGAAAAGCCTTTAGAAGAAACAAATAATCAAATAATTTTTTTTTAATCTGGTGTTATTCTGCCTTTTACTTTTCTGCCACACAGGCATGTGTGGGTAAAACATAAAATTTACCTTGTGACTCTCCTAATCAAAATCGCATCAAATTCCAATGGCCCTAGGGGACCAATATTGTACTGCTACTGTGCCACCCAGTAATTTAAAACAATTGTTTGCAGTGAGAATTAATAACCATTTGTCATTTTGGTTTTCTCAATATAGCTGCTCCTGCTGGTCCAACCAGACCACCCAACGGCCCGTTCGTGGCAGCAGAGGCTGGAGCGTATCCAGCAAGAGTACAGGAGACTGGTGGTCCTGGAAGAGGAGGAGGAGGAAATAAGCACCTCTCAGACAGGCCCCAGTGCAGCCAGTCCCCCTCAGCCTCCAGCCTCCCAGCCATCCGATCGCCAGCACCACTGCCAGCTTCCATCAACTTCTGTTACCCCCTCCCACACTGATAACACCACCAGTCAATTTCTGTACCTCATACTGCAGTGGATGGACTCTATTGAGAGCGAGCTCACCACAATGGAGCAGAGCCTGTATTAGCTCCGGACCGACATCCACAATGCCCTCTTCTAGCACTTTTTAAATTTTTTTGTTTTGGTGGGAGGGCCTTGTTTGTTGGGCCTGGGTGGAGAGTGTGGGAAGGGAGTTGGGAGTGACTTTCTTTGGACATTTTGACTTTTTGGACTTTGGGGCTAGGGTCAATTTTATTTGGGGAGAAGGGTGGGCATGTTGTGTGGATGGAGAGGGTGGGCTTTCTTTGTAAAAATATAAAGGGGGAAACTATTTTATTTCATCCAAATTTATGCCTGAAGTAGTTTGTTTTTCTTTTACGTTGCACTGCTGCCTTTAGCTTTTATGTAGCCTGTTTATATGCTTGTAAGAGAGAGTGTAGCACTTACTAATAGAGTTAAACCTCTCTAACTATCTTGACAATTAGGGGGAATGCTGCCATGATGACCTATATTGTCTACAACAACCTAGATAAACAATAGTAGCAGGTAGTCACTTACTTACCAAGTTAACTAGTTCAGTTTACTCCATACTAGTTGTCTCACCTGAATATAGATGAAGCAATAACAGGAAAGGCATCAGAACTTCACAAGCGAGGTCCCACTCCCAGTTCCACCCAGATGAGCTCCAACTGTAGGATTAATCTGACTGATTGATCATCCATCATAGGCACCTAAATGGAAATAAAAAGACTGAGTTAGTGGGTTATATTTTATCAAAGTTTTACAAAGAATTGACACCTGAGTACTACATGCTGGCACAATGAGAATGCCTGATAGTGCTAAAATACAAAAAATAGCATTACTAGTTTTGGCAAATGGTGAGTCAGTAGTATTATTTGCGAAATCCTCAAGTTATAAGAAATGGGCTCAAACTCTGAAGTGGACAAGCTTTGGTTAGGCTTTTATGGTTATGAAATTCAAGTCCTGAATGATGATGCTGACGACTGATGTTCTTCATTCTATATCTAAAATATCGATAACTTTTCATGCGCGCGTGAGTAAATTGGGCCAGTGTGGGCTTTTGCTTAGAACTTAGAAGATCCTGCAGTATGTTGGTGTTGCTTTCACCACATCCACCTCACCAAGTGTGTGATCCATTGGTGTTGTAAATTAAGCCACATCTCAATAAATCACACAGCCTGGAGGAAGAGGATTAGGGGTTTGGTGAATGGATGGGAAGGGGGATTTGGGGAAAGGTTTGACAAAGACAAACACTACACTAGGACAACATTCATCAAGGCAATGAGCAGCAGCACATCATTCACCATCGATGTGTTGTGGAAGGAAACAAAGGAATGAGTATAGCAGAGTACAGATAAATGCATCGCAAACAGTACTTCTGCCCCCGAGACCCAAGTTATCAGATATCTAAATGTTCTGTCTTCTAGGTTGAGGAGTAAACCCACCCACCCAGTTCTCCAAATATGATTCTTAAAAGAAAAATGATACTGTATTGCAAAATTAAGTGGTGCATCTGCATTCTACTCTGGAGTATTCACTCTTTGGTGCCTGTCTGGACTGGTCCGGTAGGTAAGCAGGAGTGTTGATGAGCTCAGCTTTCACCTTTCGTTCGTGCAGGAGACTAGAAGAAGGCATGCGGACTGTAAAAGAGAAACTTTATTTTAGGGTCAAGGAGAAGGACAGAAGGAAGTTAAGCTTCATGAGGAGTGTATCAAGAAGACTCAGAGGCAAAGCAAAAAAACCAAGAGGGGGACTCAGAGTTTCACTTTTGCCACAAGACCAACACACATACACACACACACACACACAGCAGCAGCATTTTACAAACACACCTCTCCCTATTCCACATGGCTGAGTACTAGGCCTCAGACTCTTTGTTTATCTTTGAACGGAAGGTGATAACGTCTTGCTTATAGCTGTTGATGAGGTAGTCCCGCAGCTCCTGCCCTGAGTTCTTCCATCCTCCTCCTGAGTCCTGACTTCGAGTAACTCTGTCCCAGACCAGTTATCATCATGACTTGACCAAGATAGACCTGTAGTGCACAGCTGTTGAAGAACAAGTAGAGAAACAGAATTGCAGTATTTTGCATAGGTTTTTGTTTGTTAATTAAAGTGTCTGTTCTGGTCTCTGAAGAACCAGAAAAAAGGAGAGGACCCTGCAATTGAATTTGGCTCAGTGTAAAAGGGCCTATCACCTCCAGGGAAAAAAATGATTGCCCATCACTCAGGCCCCAAACATTGCAAATCAATAATCACCTCAAGAACATTCCCGTATTACAGATCTACACACCCTCCCTCACTGTCAGAATTCACATCAATTATCACTCACAGCCACGTGATAATCCGATCACTTATTGGTGCATTGGTTACCTGTTCCAATCCAAGCATGGTGGTAGGTACACTAGCTCCCCCTTACTGCAAGCAACAGATTGGAATTTGGTAGTCTTGTAAATCAAACAATTGTCTTGGGCAGCCATCCTAGATGAAATAAACAGAATGATAATAGGAGTGGACCATACAGGTTAATTAATTTACGTTAGGTAAGCTTTTGAAGGCCAATCACTTCCAGGGAAAAAATGATTGCCCATCACTCAGGCGCCAAACATTGCAAATCAATCCTCTCAGGCAAGTTTCCAAATTACCATGCAACACCCTCCCTCACTGTCTGCCATGACATGAACCATCAATCATCATCACTCACACAATCAGTCACTCACCGTTGCAATAGTTGTAGTTACCTCTTCCAAACCATGCACGGGTAGTTTAGGGATTAGGTATTCATCTTTGATGCAGGCTACACATTGGAATTTGGTATTGGCAGGCAGTCTTGTAAATTATAAATGATATTTTGGGGCAGACCTTCTAGTGCTAAGTAATGCAAAAGGGATAGGCAATAGGCATGCGAGGGGGACAGGCATTGTCCCAAATGTCATGAAGAAATTGTGGAGCTTCTTCAATGCACACTGGTCCAACCGCAATTCAGCAATATATGTGACTAAAAAAAGGTGGCACAACATAAATCTGACACAAAAATAATAATGTTCCAATAGCTATTGTTTTTTGTTTTTGCAAAGATAGAACTAAGTTCAATGAGAAATAATTTAAAAGTTCTATAGGGGCTCTGGCATACTTAGTTCCAGAAGTAAAGTTCGTCCTCCAACTCAGGTGGTTCACCCAGAAGTTAGTCAGCTAACACAATTGATTCAATTTCAGACCAAATACCCTTCTCCTCCTCCTTTGCTGCTGTTTCAGGAACTGTGTAATTGTGTGGTATAAAATGTTAGTTCATTTTGATCTTAATCAATCTCTCCATGTTTTGAGGCGAGAGACTGAACCTTCTCACTGCAACTACCGCACCAGCTGCACTGAACACACGTTCAACAAACACACTGGAGACAGGACAAGCCAGATGCTTTATTGCCATCCTGCTGAGCTCTGGCCATTGGTGCATCTTCCCATAACAATACATCAATGGATTTTGATCCACATAGACCTCTTTTGGATCATGTAGATACTCCTGGAACATCCTGTAGGTATTAGGTATTTATCTTTGATACAGGCTACACATTGGAATTTGGTATTGGCAGGCAGTCTTGTAAATTATAAACGATATTCTGGGGCAGACCTTCTAGTGCTATGTGATGCAAAAGGGATAAGCAATAGGCATGCGAGAGGGAGAGGCATCGTCTCAAATGTCATGAAGGAATTGTAGAGCTTCTTCAATGCACACTGGTCCAACTGCAATTCAGCAATATATATTACTAAACAACAGGTGGAACAGCATAAATCTGACACAAAAATAATAATGTTCCAATAGCTACTGTTTTTTGCTTTTGCGAAGATAGAACTAAGTTCAATGAGAAATAATTAAAAGTTCTATAGGGACTCTGCCATACTTAGTTCCAGAAGTAGAGTTCATCCTCAGACTCAGGTGGTTCACCCAGAAGTTGGTAAGCTAACACATTTGATTCAATTTCAAGCCAAATACCCTCCTCCTGTGCTGATGTTTTAGGAACAATGTAATTGTGTGGTATAAAACGTTGGTTCATTTTGATCATAGTCAATCTCTCCATTTTTTGAGGCGAGAGACTGGACCTTCTCACTGTAACAACTGCACCAGCTGCACTGAACACACGTTCAGCAGACACACTTGGTACAGGACAAGCCAGATGCTTTCTTGCAAGCCTGCTGAGCTCTGGCCATTGGCACATCTTCCCATACCAATACATCAATGGATTTTGATCCACATAGACCTCTTTTGGATAATGCAGATACTCCTGGAACATCCTGTAGAAGGTCATTGGTGCTGCCACTTGCTCAACCTGTTTTGCCATTACCTCTGCACTGGACTTGAGCCCTGCCAGCTGAAACCAATACAAATCAGAGGTTGGGTCCAGTCCTTCTATTGCTGTTGTTGCTGGTGTTCTGGTTGATAGTGTTGTTGGCTGTTGTGAGACAAGACTGCTCTCTCTGGAAGTTGAAGGAGGCACCCCAGAACTGCGGGGTGGGACTTGAAGTTACAGCCGTTCTTCTTCTAAGTCTCCGGCTTGCTCTGCAATCCACCTCTTGTATTTTAAAACATCCCCTTCAGAAAAAGGAATGAAAGTGGGCAGAATTTTTTGTACCATGGATCAAGTAGTGTGGCAAAGATGTACTCTTTGGACGCAATAATGCCATGTTGCATCCTTGTATTGCAAGTCAAGTGAAGGATTAAGGCCTCAACCAAGGCATGCGCTTCTGTGTTTTCATTCACATCTGAGGGGAAGAACCTTTCAGACACCTTCTTTACCTGGTCCTTTAGGAGATGCAACAACTGGATAGCTTGGCCCTTCGTACTGTCCTCCTTGCCTACTTCTGGTGGGCCTGTGTCAGGCATTTGATTAGGCCCCATATGTCCACATCCATGGCCATAGCTTTCCCAACTGCATCCCCTCCTCTTTGAATGACATAGTCATTGATCTGTTTGTACTGTTCAAACAGACGTTGCAACATGTAAAAGGTTGAGTTCCAACCGGTGCTCTATTATTACAATGAATAATCCACAGCTGAAGTGAGGGCAAATTCTTCTGCAGGTGGCAGTATATTGCTGACTATGTCTTCTTTTTTGAGGAAGTCTTACACCACCAGGTTGATGCAATGGGCCAAACATAGGACCCTGAAATAGCCTCCGTCTGACATGGCCTTGAAAATATTACTGCCATAGTCCGTGGCAACAAATCCAATTCTGAGACCTCTGGGTCGCAGCCACTCATACACTTTGTTGTTAAATTCCTCCAAGTTGTTTACAGCTGTATGTGATTTCTTCATGGCAAACATGGCCACTGTCGCATGCCGCCGAACACTCTTAAATCTTTCTTCAGGGCCAAGACCTGCAGATATCTTTTGCTTTACCCCCGCAAAGGAGATCCAGTGTGCAGTGATGCCCATGTAATCAGTTGCCTGACAACTGGTCCACAGGTCTGTTGTCAGGTGGATGGTGTGAACAACACTTTGCTGCAAAGCTTGTCCAACCAACTGCAGCACATCATGAAGTAGCGCTGGAACAGCAACTCTGGCAAAATAGGTCCTACTTGGTACCTTCCATTTTGGGCAGAAGGCTGCCACAAATTCTAAGAATACCACTCTTTCCACAAAAGAAAAAGGGAGGAGGTCCAGCGCTAACATTTTTACCACCTTTCCGTTGTACAAACGTGCAATTGGTCCGCTCTCAAGGCCCCTCCTGCCTACAAATGCCCAGAATAGTAGCCTGGCTTTTCTTCTTTTCTGGGGCCACTGACACAGGCATCTTTTGAGAAGTAGATGGTGGTGGCAGACTCAATGTGCGTTGTGGTAGGGCTGTCACTGTATGCCATGGTGTCTCCATCTCACTCAGATCCTTCTTGTGCCATTGTGAAGTCGTTGAGGCGGGTGATTCTGCTGCTGCACTGCTGGGGACATGGCTGCTTTACATGAATATGACACCCTCTTCTTCCTCATCATCACCTTCCACCTTGATTGGATTGGATTCCCTGGCTCTCCTCACCACCAAAACCACATTCAGCAATTTTTTTAAGGTGCTCCTCCCACTTGATTGTGTGGTGTTTTTTCATATGGGTCGTTTGGCCTCAAGTACCATAATTTGTACCAGGCTTGCCTCGATTAACACTTGGGCTGCAAATGCTGCATACTGCAATGTACTGCTAACCGTAATATAGTCCCAAACTGGGGAGGAGTACTTTTTTACTGTGCCACTGCCAATGCCTGAAGCAGAACCGGAGGTAGGTGGGTGTGTCGGTGATTGTCTCTCTGCTTCTTGTGAGGTATGGGTTGATGCATGTCTCAGCTGGGGCTATGCATATATAGGAGCTGGTGGTGGTGATAGCACATATAAGGCAAAGTTCCTAGGCAGTCAAATGGCTTAAACTGGTTTAAACACTCATCAACAAAAACAAAAATGATAAGGAGAACTCAGTGTGAATAAAGCTACATTAAGATATATTTAAAAATTGTTTTATTCATGATTATAATGTTTTATATATAAAAAAAGGGATAAACATTCATTTAATTAATGTTGTAGACAATACATAGTTCTGATACGATTGTAGTTTTGAATAGATTACAAAATAATACTGATATTATCTAGCCAATCAGTTGGTCTAAAATGGACAAAACATTAATACATATACATAAACATAATAAAAGACAAAATGACATGAACAATAACAATTGATATGAGCCACCTGATTGGCTAGATAATATCAGTATTATTTTGTAATCTATTCAAAACTACAATCGTATCAGAACTATGTATTGTCTACAACATTAATTAAATGAATGTTTATCCCTTTTTTTATATATATAAAACATTATAATCATGAATAAAACAATTTTTAAATATATCTTAATGTAGCTTTATTCACACTGAGTTCTCCTTATCATTTTTGTTTTTGTTGATGAGTGTTTAAACCAGTTTAAGCCATTTGACTGCCTAGGAACTTTGCCTTATACTGTATTATTACCCTGTCCTGGGAGTTCTAGAAGCGTTACAGGGGGTCCTTGATATTTTGCATCGGTGGTGCTACCTGTGCCATATCCCTAGGAGCAGGTTGAATAGAAATGTCAGACTCCTCTGGTCACCTTCCACCAAGACTGCCTCGTTGTCATCATACTCCTCATCATCCCCTTCCATAAGTCTGAGTCTTTCAGGAACTTTCCTTTTCCCATGCCACTCCTGTTGTCCCCTGGACTCTGCTGGGGTCCACTCCATGCCCCTATCATCATCATCAGAAGTGGCGCTTGGAGAAAGTGGCAGAGTAGAACCCTTCCTTTTTGTTGCAGAAGATCTGGGAGCCAATGATTCTAAGAGAGGAGCTTCAACTTCTTGTTTGGAAGGAAGCTCAACCTTCTGTTCTGCTCCAACATCAGGCAAATCTACTATTACTGGCTGCAGCTGTGGCTGTTGTCCATTTTGCTCTGTTTCCTGAAACGATTGTGCACTACTTTGTGAAAGGGACAAATCCAATTCAACATCACTACTTGTCGGCGTCGACATGATTGCAGTGGCTGCCTCACTGACAGAGATGGTCTGGGTCTTAGGTTGGGGGGTGTTGTTGTTGGTGCAGGAGTGTTACTCTCAGCTTTCTCACTGGAGGCAGGTACAAGTTTGCCAAAAAGGTTGTGGTCGGCACGCCAGTGGTGGAAATCTGCTTCTTTACTCCCCACTGCCCACTTTCTTGGCAGCACCTTCCTTTAGGGCTACCTTGAAGCTGTCAGTTGGCAGTGGCACTCAGCTTCACAAGCTGAAGAGATGCCCGTGTTGCATAGTCAGTCATGTGCCACTTCATGCACAGGCCTTCAGTCTGGCAGTACTGTGGGTGATGTCCCTTCTCTTGTGCATCTAAAAGCAAACAAGCAAGAAGAACTTCAGTGAAATCTGGCATTGTTGCAGTTCAATTAGTAGTACAAGCAAACAATATCATTTAGTGTGGTCACTTAAGATATTATAAATAATTAGCAATACAGTGTAACTATCCATTTGTAAAATTACACCAACATAAACTTTCATGGTGTACACTCAAGAAGGATAAGAAAGGGCAACAACATACAGAAATGGGGTTGATGCCAGAGGTTAGGAAAATGGAGAATTAAAAATTTAAATTACAAAAACCAAAACAATTAACATTAAAAACGTACAATAAAAAAATAAAAAAAAATAAAATAAAAAAATGAAAAACCAATTACAACTAAAACAAATCTAAAAAAATAAAATAAAAAATTTGCTATTTAAAAAATAAAAAAAATACAATTAAAAAATGCAACAAATTGAAATAAACAAATATAAAAAAATTACCATTACAAAATTACAATTACAAAAATTGCCATATAAAAATTATAAATAAGGGGGCGTGGCTTAATAACATGGCCGTATAGATGCGTTTCTTCCGAGCTCCTCACGGCTGCCCGCAATATATCAATATCCTGACTAATCCTGTCCTCAACAACCGGCAGATTTGCAGTCCAAGGTGGCGCTGATACGTGCCTGAGGCGTCCGAAACACGGGAAGAGCGGAGGTGAAGGTGCAAGGTCGTAACGGGGAAGATGAGGCCTCGGACGACGCAAGGTGCCATCTTGGGTCGGTGCTGACGGCTGGAACGGGGATGCCTGAGAGGCCCGAGGCTCGACTGGGCAGCCTGGGACCAGCGGGGTGCCTGCCGGCTACCCCGGGACTGCGATCGGAGCTCCTGGCACCCTGGGAAATACTTGAGAGACGGAGGACTTCGTCCTGAGCCGTGACCGACCCTGGGTACCGCTGAACGGGACAGAGGTACGCGGCAGCGGCACAGCGGGAACGGAGGGCCAGTGCAGAAGAGTGCCGGGGGTTCTCCAGGCCCGGACACATGTGAAGCTGCGTTTCCTGGTTCCCACACTAACTGCACCAGTTCCCTGGGGAAGCGGGTGAGCGGACTTGGCAGCAACAGGCGGCAACAGCGGGGCCCGGCTTAGAGGCGGTTAGGCTGTGGTCGTGAAGCACGGGAATATCGCATGCCGGAATGAATGCAAGGAGCTAAAGCAGTGCCTGCACTAAAGGAATTGCTAGTGCTTGGCCAAAAAACCTGGAGGGCTTATCGGAGTCGGCGGGGACAAAGACGGGGCCTTGAACTGTGTGCCTAATCAAGTTACAATACGATATTATGCAGCGAGACTGATGCCTCGGTGTCGAGGGTGCTGCAACGATTGCCCCCTTTGCATATCAAGCAGGAAGCCGGCAGTCTGGAGGGGCTCCTTGTATCTCTGAGAGTACTCAGGATACATTGCAGGAGATATCGCTACACAGCCTGGTTCAGGGGGTGCTGACTCGGATCGCCAGATAATGAGGGCACGACCGTCCCAACTGGAGAAATTGTGACGCGGTGGGTGAGCAAAGCCCTTTGGGTGTCTGGTGGGCATTTTTACCGCCACTGGACAGTGTAGATGATCCACTCTCCATAAATCTAGGGCAGCACAGAATATCCTTCTGGGAGGGGAGTGCGACTCAGTTGACGACATCCATGGGGAAGGACAGGATCCCCAAGCCACAAATGAATAATATTTCTAATTATGCACAGCCACTGGCACAGGGACTGGAACAACTGGCGACAACAATGGGGGTGACCAAGTGCCTCCAGATGGACATGAAGAAGGTGTCCCCACGTTGGTGGATGTGATCCAAGCCATCCAAACGACCAGGAACGACATGGTCAATAGGATTGACTCAGTGGCTATAGATGTCAACTTGCTTCGGGCTGACCTGCAGAAAGTGTCGGACAGAGTGGCCAATACTCCAATACTGAAAAAGACGTGACTACGTTACAATCCGAGGTCAAATCCCTCAGCGCTACAGTGGTTGACCTAAAACGGCAAGTGATAAAACTGGATGAGAGGGCAGAGGACTCAGAGGGGAGATTGCATAGGAATAATTTACGTTTTGTGGTATTTCTCGAAAAAGCAGAAGGCCCCTCCACAGAGTTATTCCTGGAATAGTGGCTCACCAAGGTGATCGCTCCCAAGACCCTCTCAAATATTTTTAACATCGAACACGCACACAGGGTGCTTGTTCCGCCCCCAGACCAGGGGCTCCACCGAGGGCCATTATTGCCCATCTGTTTAATTACAGAGACAGGGACTTCCTTTGTGCAGATGTCGCGAAACCGAGGACAGTTCCTTTACGAAGGTCACTCCATCTCCATATATCCCGACTATACGCAGAGAGTACAAGACCAACGAAAGACGTATGTAGTGGTCAAGCGCAGGCTGCGTGAGTTGAACTTGAAATACAGCCTCATGTTCCCCGCGAAATTGAGGGTGGAATACGAATGACTTACCCTATACTTCTACTCAGCAGGGGACGCTGCCGAATGGCTGGACGCCAGGGGACCAAGAGGGCGACGGTTGGTATCATCTACAGAGCCCTCTGGAAGCCACGCTGAGCCAGATACAAAGTATGATCGGCGACGATCACAAAGACAACAACGGATGGACTCACAGAAGGGCCCCGGCCGTATCACAGTCCTTCAAGATGGCACGTTGCACACATCCGACACTGAGACTGTTCCGGAATCTATTATGGTGACCCAAGAACTGGAAAGAGACATCGGAGAGCAGGGGAGTGGACCGGAATGAGGGCGCCCAATCTTCGACGGAACGGAAGTACAGATAAGTGCTACTGTTGGTGAATCGGCAATATTGTGGTACTAGTTATGCATGGACTGTGAGGTTGTTGAGGACTATAAGAGACTCATTAATAAGGACTTTTCTCACTATTTGAATAATGTAACGGGAGTGGGCAGCCGCGGGGCAGTGACGCCCCCATCAGAGTTGACCCCACGAAGGCCGCTGGAGAGCAATCTTGCGCCTTGGTCGGGTTCAGACCTCCTGCACAGCACTCAATCTTACAGAATTTCCCAGGGCTGGATTTGGGCTCAGGCTAGAGCCGCAGCCCAGTATCTTATGGTCTAAAAGACAAGTTGTGGGGTTTGGGATGAGTGGCTTGTGGCGGTATGTGTCGAATTTTGCACTAGATTAATTGCTAGCAGCGGAACTCGCGCAACTGCCCATGGGGAGGGGAGGGAAACGGGACAGTTCTAGTTATGTTGTTTTAATGGTTAAGGGGGGTTGTATACGGTCATGGGGGGATTAGCTGCTGGGTAGGGTATGTCATGGTGGGAGAAATGGGACGAACAAGACAGGAATGGCGGGTCTGGAGAAAAGACAGAGAGTTTTTGCCTTCCTAAAACAGTATAAAGTTGGGATTGCAGGGTTACAGGAAACGCATGTTTGGGGGGGTACAATTGCGAGTATATGTAGGAAATGGAGAGGGCAGATGTATGCGACCTCCTACTCAGGATTTGCAAGAGGGGCTATGATTTGGGTGGCCCCCGGAGTCCCATTTCAGTATATGAGTCACGTATTAGACCCCGAAGGAAGATATGTTATCCTACATGAAAAATGGGAGGGTAAGGAGTTGTGTATTGTTAATGTATATGCGCCGAATGTGGACTGTCCTGACTTTTTCCCGACTATTCTCAAAGCAGCAATACCATATACAGGGGCCGAGGTTGTCCTCCTAGGAGATTTTAATTGTGTCTTTGACACAAATCTAGATAGAGATCCCCCAAGGGCTCAAACTAAGCCATGCATGTTCCGATCACTAGACCAGTTGATGCAGGGTTTACAACTTAGGGACGAGTGGAGGGCAAAGAATCCAACAACGAAAGTGTTCTCCTGTTCCACCCCTGCGGCCAATACGTTTAGTCGTATTGACCACTGCTGTCTCACGCCGGGATTATCAGCGGAAACGGAGAGTGTTTCTTACCTCCCCGCTACATTTTGGACCATGCACCTCTATTGCTTATCTTATGGAGCGGGCCCGGCCGCCCGGCCGTCCCCCTTTGGAGACTCAGGGTGGAAGTGCTAACAGATCCGCCCTATGCTGCAGTGGTATCGGAGACTCTGCAAAATTATTTCCAAGAGAGTTGGGGGTCCGCCTCCACTAGATCAACCGAATGGGAGGCCATGAAGGTGGTTGTGAGAGGGGTGTGTATGAAGACCTCCTACGGGGTGAAGCAACAGTTAGAGAGGGACATCTCAACACTTGAACGCCAATTGAAGGGGCTGGAGGGCACTCTGCATGAGGCACATGAACACTTGCTGAGTGGACTAGGGTGCGTGGGGAGCTGCTGGACGCCTGGAGCAGGTTGGAAAAATTCAGATATACATCGTATAGACAACGGCTACATATGCAGGGGGACAGGTCAGGGGCGCTACTCGCAAGGCTACTAAAAACAGAAAAGGAACATACGCCCATATTACAATTACAGACTAATGACGGGGTCCTACTGCAAACACAAGGCGCGATCCTGAAGGAATTTGTATCACATTTGAAATCCATGTGCATGGGTGCCCAGCGCGTTGTCCCGGGGGGGTTGCAGGAGCTTTTGGCTGGTGTGGTGCTCCCACGCTGGATAAGGTGGAGGCGGAAGCTCTTGGGGTGCCGATTTCCAGGGGGAAATTCTGCATCTATACGGAAATTAAAGACGGAGAAATGCCGGGGGGGGATGGGCTGCTGGCAGAGTTTTATCAGAAATATGCACCTTTACTGGTGGATCACCTGTTGGAAGTGTTCAATGAGGCCCTAGACAGTAAAACGCTACCGAACACAATGTCAGAGGCGATCGTATCTACGCTTCCTATACCGGATAGGGACCCCCTCTTGGCTAGCTCATATAGGCCAATTTCACTCCTTAATGTAGATGCCAAGATCTTGAGTGGTATACTGGCAGCCCGACTACTCCCGTATATGTCTCAACTGATCCATCCAGATCAGGCAGGGTTTATCCCTAAGCTGAATACCACTCATAATTTAAGGCGCTTAGCACATGTCTGGCATGCACCGAGTTTAGAGTCTGAAAATTGGGCGTTGGGCCTACTAGGTATTCAACAGGCTTTTGACTCCATGGAGTGGGATTACATGTGGGCAGTGTTGGAGGGGATGGCGGTGGGACAGTCATTTATAACATGGATGCGGGTCATGTATAACAGACCAACCGCAAGGGTTCGTATACGATGGCAAGTTTCAGAAAGTTTTGGTTTGAAAAGAGGCACTAGGCAGGAGTGTCTCTTGTCCCTGCTCTTGTTTGCCATCGCAATGGAGCCCTTGGCCATTCCTTTACGAACAAAGATGGAGAGATGGGGGATTAGACTAGGGGACACGCTTCACGTGGTCTCTATGTATGCCGACGACACGTTGGTATATCTGCGTCGGCTTGAGGAAGCAGTTCCGGTGCTTACTGCGGAACTGGAAGGGTTTGGTATACGGTCGGGCCTACGCCTCAACCCAGGGAAATCAAAGTTGTTTCCCATGGGGGGCTTAATAGGGAAGCCTGAGAATGAGCTCCCAGTTGTTGGGATGAGATGGGTTCCAGAGGGGGCACGATATCTGGGGATTACGCTGACACATACCAGCACGACATACTTAACCGAAAACATAGGGAAAAGGATCGACGGTATCAGAAGATCTGTGGCTTTTTGGAAGGAGCTCCCATTATCGTTAATGGGGAAGGTGGCATTGATTAAAATGGTTGTCTTCCCGGATAGCGGCTTCGTTCGAGCCCGGAAGAAGTATCCTCCATCAGACGCTACGCTGATATACAGATATTACTGTTATTTTGGAGAACGATATCAGGTCTGAATCCTTGGACGTTGTCTTCGGATTATATGCCTTGGAGCGTCAGCCCCGATTACCCTCATTATCTCGTGGATTGCCACTAAAGGAAACGATTGATCAGGGCCGATTTGGACCCTTTTTTGGATCTACATTGGAGTTTTATTCCTCTATTGTGGAACTTAAACTATATCTGGAAGAAATCAGTGTTTTCATTGCTTGTTATTATCAGATGTTCTGTCCCACACCACTTGTTCATTCCTGCCCTGATGAAGGTGTAGCCCCGGCTGGGGTTAGACACCGAAACGCGCGTTGGCGTTACAACGACTACAGGTAGCTGGATTGGTTCTACCCCTACCCTTTTGATGACTATTGTGAACTTGTCATCCAACTATCATGTGGCAGTTTTACAATCTTGATGTACTTGTTGATGTGATGAAAATGTTGTATGTTTGATGAATGATGATGTGATTTGGAATATATGATAGTATGACTGTGGTATCTGAATGAGACGTGTGGGACATGGTTATTGTAGTGAATTTTGTTTTGTTATATATTATTTTGAAAAAATGTGATTAAATGTTTTTGATAATATGAAAATAAAAATGAGAAACCATTATGATTGAATGACGTTATGGTTGGACTATTTTGACATTTGTCTCTGTTGCTTTGGTGCCGTGCTGATTTAATAGTAGGATCCTTTTCTAGGGCCTTTTTGAATTCTTGTGGCAGGTAATCTTCTGTTGTTGGTTGCCGAGATGTTTGTACACACTGCAGAATTCCCTGTATTTGGTTCCGCAAAAGTTTTTCGCACAGCTAGATTGCTAGCTCATAGAGTTAATGTGGGGGCCCAAACGGAAGAGGATAAAGTTGAGCACTCTGCAGAGACGCCGGGGGCTAGGGGGGTCTAGAGGTTCCTCGGCTACGTTACTACTACATGGCCACGCAATTGCAGCATGCAGTGCATTGGTTTGATGAACATGACAATTGGGAGAAGAGATTGCTGGCGGGCACACACCAGGGAATAGTGCTGCCAGACCTTTTTTTCTTGGGATCTAGGGTGTCGGAGTCCTTTCCCTATGTCATACGACATGTCGCATCGGTCTGGGGAACGGTGCTACGGAAAATAATCAAGAGAACACCATATGCCCCGGAAGCCCCGCTGTGGGCGGTCACACCCTTTAAGCAGATAGGGCAAACCATGAATGTTAACAAATGGAAGGAGGGAGGTTGTCTTGTGATGGGAGATCTATACATTGCGCAGCGGTTCGTGACAAGAGAGGAAGCAGATGACACCTTTCAGTTGGATAGGGGACAGTTCCTGCAGTACGCCAAGATCTCGGCAGTGGCCAGAGAACTATGGCCGGCGTTCCCACAGGAACCATATGTCACAATAACACTGCAGATGGTGACCACTTTTGCGGGGGGAAGAAGGTTGGTCTCTCACTTGTACAATGCACTAAGGGAGGATACCCCAGCTGCTCCCCTTCCAATACATACAAAATGGCATGATGTAATAGGGGAGCCTCTAACGGACAACAATGGCGGAAAGTGAATGAGGGGGTCAAGCAGATAAATTCTAATGCACGCTTCAAATTAACTCAATATAATGTGGTACACCAGACATACCTCACTCCTCGTGTATTACATAAAATATACCCGGACCGAGCAGACTCATGCCCTAGATGTAGATGTTCGGATGCACACTTTATCCATATGTTATGGGACTGTCCTAGACTAGCCCACTACTGGGGGGATGTTATAGATGCCCTGCAGACTGTCACGGGTTGGACTATAGCGGCCACTATTAAAGGGGTGGTGTTGGGGTTATTACCCACGTCCAAAAATAAGAAACTCACTAGGAGATTTATACAGCTGGGCTTCGTCTTAGCAAAACGTTGAATCGCAATTCACTGGCTGAGTCCAGAATCGCCCAAGTCCAAGAAATGGACAAGAGATATGATAGAATCGGCCACAGCGGAAGTAGTACGGATGAAGAAGGTCAGGAGGGACAACAAGCTTGAGGAAGATGCGAGGGCTTGGTATTTAATGATCACAGAATTGATTACGGAGAAGGGTCACTGGGAGAGGGAGGCGCTTTCCCTGAGTCCCACTCAGATAGAGGCTGACATAACACGTTCACCCGTGGTTTCCCACAAGCTAGAGAATAACACAGATAGTTGAGGTAACCAATAATAAGATGGTCTCCAAGTCTTCTAAGCAACATAATCACCCATGACCGGGGGAGGGGAGGGATAAGGGGGGGATGGGGTAAGGGGGGGACAAGGTTATAGTTAATTTTACCAATGATTAAAAGACTGAGAATGACATCTGAGATCTACAAACAATAATTAAAAGTTAAACAGAGTAATGATAATGCCTTATGTTACATTATTGTATATCCTGATCGACTGAAACTAAGAACATTGTAATTGATATAATATGTCTGTTTTGAAAAGTGGTTTCTCATGTAAATGCCAATAAAACATTTTTTTACAAAATAAAAAAATTATAAATAAGGGAAATTATCCTCAAGCATATCATTTATTAAACTGCTATCTCAACCATCCATGAAAGCCTATGACAAAGGGCCACACTGACTGGACGCACAAAATGGCTACCAGCCAGTGCCACATGGTCAACAACAACACACTGCGCAAGAAGGCATGGGGAACAAAGAGAAGACATGCAGGCCTAAGACAAAAGCACACTGGCTGCAGTGCCTACACAAAATGGCTGCCAGCCACATTGGTCACAAGTTTACAACAACAAGCAAAAAGGCATGGGGAACAAAGAAAACATGCAGGCCTATAGCAAAAGCATACTGGCTGCTTACACAAAATGGCTGCCAGCCTCATGGTCACAACAGCAAGCAAGGAGGCATGGCCACAAACAAAGAACACATGCAGGCGCATGGCAAAAGCACAATGACTGCTTACACAAAATGGCCGCCAGCCAGATGGTCACAACAGCAAGCAAGGAGGCACGGCCACAAACAAAGAACACATGCAGGCCTATGTTAAAAGCACACTGGCTGCCTACACAAAATGGCCGCCAGCCACATGGTCCCAACAACAAGCAAGAAGGCATGGGGTACAAAGAAGACATGCAGGCCTATGGGCACTGACTATACAAAATGGCCCCCTGCCACATGGCACGGGGAACAAAGACAAATGGTGGCCTATGGCAAACACACACACACACTGGCCAGACAAAGGAGACATAGATTGGAAACACAGAAAAAAGAGCATTAATTCAGCAACGTCAAAAACAAAAATTAATTGGATTAAGAAATTTTACAACACACATCCTCCAAAGGCATCAAATATAATTACCCCACCTATAAACTGCTTGCAATAAAAAACTTGAAATACCCCAAAAAACACATTTTGCCATTGAATCCAATGCCATCCATGGCCTAAATGATGTTTCAATTCAACACACAACACAGAAACAGTTGTTTCATACACCCATGATTAGTACTGGGCCTACTGGATGGAAGGCCCATTGGCAGACTAGGCCACATAGTGAATTAAATCAATCAATATTGCAAACATTAAAAAACATGGAGAAGAAAATGTACTGAACTGTGCAACATTTTTCCTTTACAAAAGAAGATAAATTACATGCAAAAAAATAACTAAGCCCATACTAAAACTGCAGGGCACCACCACAATACATTTTAGAAATCAAATAAAAGTACAAATAAATCCAGGTGCATGTCCCCAAACAAACAAACAACACCCTTATAAACCAATTTTTCAACTTGTGAAATCTCAAATACAAAGTCCTTAAACCAAATGGTATATATGCAACACACAAGGAGAGTGATCCTCACAGCTCCAAATCCCAATGAAAAGTGACCAGGAGAGGGACAAAGCACTGGGAGGAGCCTCCTGGACAGGGACAGGAAGTTGGAGTCTCTGGTGCACTTCTTTCTTGTTTGAAAAAAAAAGTTTTAAAAAAGGCTTCTCGCACAAAAAAACCCAGCTCCAACGTCCAGTTTGATAAGAAAATTCACTCCAAAAGCCTCTGAGCTGCATTTCCAGCAGAAAAGCTGCTCAACCGCTCCATTTGTGATTGGCACTAGATTGGCGCCGTCACTGAAGGAAGCCATGCGAGTGGGCACGAAGTCTTGCGGGAACTCGCTAGTGGTGCGAGAAGTCTCATGTGTGCTCGCAAGTGGCCCAAGAGTATCTTGGCGCTCATGGTCGAGTGCCAAAACAAAACTGGAGGGTGCAAATGGGAAAAAACTCTGCTTCGTGCCCGAAAAGAAAATTCAGGAACTCCTCCGCGGCGCGTGGTGTGCCCGAATTCCGCAAACTCCGCGAGCGTAGCAGAGTTTACTGCCCTGGCCTATGATGGATGATGGATTCAACCCAGTTCTGTGACTGGGGGTGAGTGTCTGAAAAGTTTCATTGCTCCGTCTATCATCTCCTTGTGTTTGCTTTGTTCGCCCTAAGTTGGCAGCGTATGCCCAGACGTGGGTCCCTTGCTCACTTTGCCATTGGATTCAAGCTAGCTGATGAGGGCTGTAAGCCCAAAACTGGTCCCAGGATGCTTGTTTCCGGTCCAGGGAAGACATGGCTTGGCAGTTCGGGCTGGACTGTTCCCATGAGGCACAGGGTCAAGACTGATTTGCATATAGCTGTGTCTGAACTGGGGTGGCGAAGTGAGCTAAAGAACGATGATGGATTCAACCCAGATCTGTGAATGGGGGTGAGTGTCTGAAAAGTTTCAGCGCTCCGTCCATCATCTCCTTGTGTTTGCTTTGTTCGCCCTAAGTTGGCAGGGTGTGCCCAAACATGGGTCCCTTGCTCACTTTGACACTGGATTCAAGCTAGCCTGTCTGATGAGGGCTGTTAGCCCGAAACTGGTCCCAGGATGCTTGTTTCCGGTCCAAGGAAGACATGGCTTGGCAGTTCGGGCTGGACTGTTCCCATGAGGCACAGGGTCAAGACTGATTTGCATATAGCTGTGTCTGAACTGAGTTGGCGAAGTGAGCTAAAGAACGATGATGGATTCAACCCAGGTCTGTGACCGGGGGTGAGTGTCTGAAAAGTTTCAGCGCTCCGGCCATCATCTACTTGTGTTTGCTAAGCAGTTATCAATGCCAAGTCAACTTGGTATTAATACTGCACACTTTGGACCCCATTACAATGCCGCTCGGACTAGTGTCCGACCGGCATTGTGCCGGAAACGGGACCTCCTGGCAAGGAGTCGGTGGTCCTGCTTCCCAAATCAGGATGCGACTGACTTCACGGCGGTCAGAAAGTGTATCTGTCCTATTGCAGCTTGTGCTGCGGGCTGCAGCACAAGCTGCAATAGGAAATATACACTTTTTAAACATCCATGCACTGTGTGGCAGGCGCCATGTGGTGCATGCCACACAATGCATGGATGTCTGTAGTGCCCCCCAGGCCTCATAGCAGAGGCCACATGGAACAGGGGCCCTGCAAGGGGCCCCCACAGTCCGTTACCAACAGCCTTTCTATGGCGGTCGGACCGCCATAGAAAGGCTGTCGGAAACGTGCATCATAATCCCATCTGGGCCGTGTCTCATTTAATTTTTTTAATCTCCGTGACCTCTTGGATACTGGGGAACCTCCCAGTTCCGTTCCTTGTCTGGGGGCTAATATCGCCCTGATATCATTTGAACCCTGAGGGAGACAATTAGAGCTGGCAACTACTTCAACACTTTTACCAACCTCATCCATTCACATACCTTTACAATCATATTTTTTTAACAACATTGCAATTCACATACCTGTAAATTGAGTTGGCTGATTAGGTATTTTTTATGTTGCCAGTTAGACTGTAGTCTCAGAGAAAATATAAAAACTAAGCATATGAATTGTGTACCACTCTCATACAAAGCAACCATTAATGGCACCCTTTTCAAATCTGGTAGTGGTTTTGGGTGTATTCGCAAATTCGTGTGAACCTCAGCACGGCCCGTGTAACTTTACAACAAATTTGTGAATATGTACGGGAGTCCAAAAACATATTTAGCTTTCTACTCTTCATACTTTGCAAATCTTCTAATGTTTATTACATACAAGTGACTAAGAAAATACAGCCTCCATAATAAATAATGAATGTAAACCACAGTAATTTTAACAGGCTACAGTCTGTTTAATGCCCTACCCCCACACTCTCTTAGAACAGTTTCCATAGCAACCCCCCGTAGAATACCCTTGTGAACTAGTAGGTCACACGTTCACAACACATTCTAGAAGCAGCACATTACTGTCAAACTCAGCTACAGCAGATGTGGTTGACTGTTTGTAATTTAAAGCATAACCAAGATTGCATTACCTTTGCATGACATTTTTTATTTTTACCAGAGCCAATCACAGATCTGCTTACTTTCCCTTAAAAATCACTACCTAATTTTAGCTACCTGCATTTTTGCACCACCCAATCAAATATGTCTTTTTTTAAAACTAGCACCTGACCTCCATTTAAACTGCCTTTCATTTTGAAAATGGTCTCATTCTGCTCCAGGCTTCTCCTGTGTACTACTCCTCCTTGCCTTCAGAATGGCTAGAGTGCGGATTGTGGGTCATAGCTTTGTGTTTTGGGATAGAGAGTGTGCTTGAAAGAGTGGCATTGGTAGGGCCCTGGGTTTGGCTAATGAGGACATTACTTGGATTGGCCAAAGAGGGTTAAAGTGGCAACATTTGCTGCCTTTGGTTGAATGCATTGCGGATTGCCAACACCCTGACCTCATGATTGTGCACTATGGTGGCAATTACCTAGGCACACTTACTGCGGTGGGACTGGAAATCCTAATGATGGATACCTTTGCTCAATTTATGGTACTTTTCCCTCAGACTGCCTTGATATTCCCCAACATATGCTAGAGGCAGAAATGGTAGTGATCAAACAGTCCACAGATCCACAGATAGACAAAGCCAGGAATTCTGTTAATAAAACTGTTTCTGCATTCCTCAGAGACCATAACATGGGCTCTATCTACCACAACAACTTGTGTTTTGACTTGAAGGGTATATAAAGAAGTGACAGAGTTCACTTCCCAGAGAATGGCAACAGGGCGTTCCTCAACAACTTGAAAGACTGCATCCTGTTTTATGTGCAGTTATCATCTACACACAATAAACACAAAGGCTCTTCTCAGAGCCACCCTATTTCCCAAACACTGGTTCATTTTCTTTTTAAATACTATTTTTTTCAAATTCACGAATATGTTGTGAAAATGCCAAACAAAAGCAGACATTCAACAGACACCAGCATATTTAAAATTCACAACGATATAAGTGACTTTGTACATCTGATTGGGTGAGTTAGCGTCTGAGTGAATCTGTGAGTCGGTGCATGAGTCTCTGAGTGGATCTGTGAGTGGGTACTTGAGTGTCTGAGTGGGTCTGTGAGTGGGTGAATAAGTGTCTGAGTGGGTGCATCATTCTTTGAGTGGGTATGTGAGTGTCTGAGTAGGTCTTTGAGTGGGTGAATAAATGTCTGAGTGATTCTTTGAGTAGGTGCATGGGTGTGTGAGTGTCTGAATGGGTTTGTGAGTGGTTGCATTGGTCTGTGAGTGGGTGCATGAGTCTCTGAGTGGGTCTATGAATGGTTGCACATCTGTGAGTGGGTGCATCACTCTCTCAGTGGGCATGTGAGTGTCTGAGTAGGTCTTTGAGTGGGTGTGTGAATGTCTGAGTGGGTCAGTGAGTAGATGTGTGAGTGTATGAGTTGATATGGGAGTAGGCGCAGGAGTCACTGAGAAGGTCTGTGAATGGGTGCATAAGTCTCTGATTGGGTATGTCAGTGGGTGTGTGAGTGTCTGAGTGGGTCTACAAGTGGGTGCATGACTGTCTGAGTGGGTCTGTGAGTGGGTACATGAATACCTCAGTGGGTCTGTAAGTGGGTGCAGGAGTGTCTGAGGGGTTCTGTGAGTGGATGCATTAGTCTCTGAGCCAGTCAATGAGTGGATGCCTGGGTGGGTCTGTGAGTGGGTGTGTGAGTATCTGAGTGGGTCTGTGAGTAGGTGCATGAGTCTCTGAGTGGGTACATAAGTCTTTGAGTAGGTCTGTGAGTGGGTATGTGAGTGTCTGAGAAGGTCTGTGAGTGGTTGCATGAATGTCTGAGTGGATCTGTGAGTAGGTGCATGATATATGAGTAGATCTGTGAGTGGGTGCAGGAGTCTCTGAGTGGGTCTGTGAGTGGGTGCATGAGTCTGTGAGTGGGTCTATCAGTGGGTGTGTGAGTGTCTGGGTGGGTCTGTGAGTGGGTGCATGACTGTCTGAGTGGGTCTGTGAGTGGTGCATGAATGCCTGAGTGGGCCTGTGAGTGGGTGCAGGAGTGTCTGAGTACATCTCTGAGTGGATGTGTGAATTTATGAGTGGGTCTGTGAGTGGGTATATGAATGTCTGACTGGATTTCTGAGTGGGTGCTTGAATGTCTGAGTGGGCCTGTGAGTGGGTGCAGAAGTGTCTGAGTGGGTCTGTGAGTGGGTACATGGGTCTCTGAGTGAGTCTGTGAGTGGATGCATGAGTCTCTGAGTGGGTCAGTGAGTGGGTGCATGAGTCTCTGAGTGGGTATGTGAATGTCTGAGTTGGTCTGTGAGTGGGTGCATGAGTCTCTGAGTAGATTTATGAGTGGGTGCATGAATGTCTGAGTGGGTCTGTGAGTGGGTACATGGGTCTTTGAATGGTTCTATGAGTGGGTGCATGAATGCCTGAGTGGGTCTATGAGTGGGTGTGTGAGTGTCTGAGTTGGTCTGTGAGTGGGTGCATGAGTCTCTGAGTGGGTGCATAAGTCTTTGAGTAGGTCAGTGGGTGGGTGCATGAGTGTCTGGGTTTCTGAGTGGGTATGTGAATATCTGAGTTGGTCTGTGAGTGGGTGCATGAGTCTCTGAATAGATTTATGAGTGGGTGCATGAATGTCTGAGTGGGTCTATGAGTGGGTGCATGAGTATCTGAGTGGGTCTGTGAGTGTGTGCATACGTCTGTGAGTGGGTGCATGAGTGTCTGAGTCTGAGTGGGTCTGTGAGTGGGTGCATGGGTCTCTGAGTGAGTCTGTGAGTGGGTCTGTGAGTGGGTACTTGAGTGTCTGAGTGGGTCTCTGAGTTGGTGTGTGAATGTCTGAGTGGGTCTGTGAGTGGGTACATGAGTCTTTGAATGGTTCTATGAGTGGGTGCATGAATGCCTGAGTGGGTGTGTGAGTGTCTGAGTGGGTGTGTGAGTGTCTGAGTGGGTGCATCATTCTTTGAGTGGGTATGTGAGTGTCTGAGTAGGTCTTTGAGTGGGTGAATAAGTGTCTGAGTGAGTCTTTGAGTAGGTGCATGAGTCTCTTAGTGGGTCTGTGAATGGGTGCATGAGTCTGAGTGGGTCTGTGTGTGGGTGCATAAGCCTCTGAGTGGGTCTGTGAGTGGGTGTGTGAGTGTCTGATTGGGTCAGTGAGTGGTTGCATGGGTCTGTGAGTGGGTGCATGAGTCTTGGAGTGGGTCTGTGAATGGATGCACAAGTGTCTGAGTGGGTCTGTGAGTGAGAACATCAGTCTCTGAGTGGGTCCATGAGTGGGTGTGTGAGTGTCTGAATAGGTCTTTGAGTAGATATGTGAATGTCTGAGTGGGTCAGTGAGTAGATGTGTGAGTGTATGAGTGGAAATGGGAGTAGGTACAGGAGTCACTAAGTAGGTCTGCAAGTGGGTGCATGACTATCTGAGTGGGTCTGTGAGTAGATACATGAATGCCCGAGTGGGTCTGTAAGTAGGTGCAGGAGTGTCTGAGGGGTTCTGTAAGTGGATGCATGAGTCTCTGAGTGGGTGCATAAGTCTTTGAGTGGGTCTGTGAGTGGGTATGTGAGTGTCTGATTAGGTCCATGAGTGGGTGCATGAATGTCTGAGTGGGTCTGTGAGTAGCTGCATGAGTGTATGAGTAGATCTTTGAGTGGGTGCAGGAGTCTCTGAGTGGGTCTATGAGTGGGTGCATGAGTCAGTGAGTGGGTCTGTCAGTGGGTGCGTGAGTGTCTGTTAGACCTGGTACCATTGGCGTGAGTCTCCCTTCCATTTTTTACTGATTGCCTCCTCTGTTTTTGATATGTCTGCTGGTTTAGATGCTTTGGGCACTGTGCCACTGCTATTCAGTGCCACAGTGCAAGTGCTCCCTATGGTAAATTGATGTATTGATTAGTGACTCCATGATTGGATTATTTGATTTACTTGTCAGACCCTAGTATAGTGCACCCTGTGTGCCCAGGGCCTGTAAATCAAATGCTGCTGGTGGGCTTGCAGCACTGATTGTGCCACCCACAGAAGCAGTTTGTAAAGTGTGTCTCAGGCCTGCCATTGCAGAGCCTGTGTGCAGTCTGGGACTGCCATGTGGACTTGGCAAATGCACCCACTTGCCAGTCCCTAAACCTTCCCTTTTCTACATATCAGTCACCCCTAAGGTAGGCCCAAGGGCAGGGTGCATTGTATGTAAAAGGTAGGACATGCCCTGGTGTGTGTAGCATGTCCTGATAGTGAATTACAGCCAATTTCGTTTTTCACTATTGCAAAGCTACCTGTCCCCTTAGGCCAGAATGGGCAGTTTGATTATAACATCTTATAATCCTAAATGACCCAGGGAACATGGTAGAAATTCGAGTTTAGTATGCCTGAACTCAGAATGATAAAATACATCTTTTAGTGAAGTTGGTTTTAACATTCTGTGTTTGAAAATACCACTTTTAGAAAGTAGGTATTTTCTTGCCTAACCATCCAGCCTGCCTCTGCTAGCTTGTGTATTGTATGTCTGGTTTTGTGAGTGACAGGGGCTGGGGGACTCCAGGAGATAGGGTGAGTCAGCACAGGGCTGAATAGACCTCTCTGCATGTAGAGTGGTGGGAGGAGTAGCACCTGGGCCTGAATAGGGCTGTGCCTGCCTTCCACTATGCTGGCTCCACCTCCTGTGGTGCGTCTGATGTCCCTGGCCCACACTGACAAAGGAAGAAGGTGTGCACTGGCAGAATGCACCCAGAACTGGTTTGGGCTAGGTACAGGACCCTCTGCCTTCAGAGGACAAAGGATTTATGGGTATAAAAAGGGGGACCCAGACCCCAGAACTTTATATCACTTCTGGAACAACATGATGAACCTTTGCCAAGGAGAAGAACTAAGGAAGCTGCAGGAGTTTGGACTGCCAGTGTGCTGTTTGCTGGGTTGGCCTGCAGTGGTCTTCATTGCCAAGGCAAGGAGAAGGAACTTTCAAAGAACTTTCATCATCTTGCAGAATATTTCTCCAAGGGCTTGAACTAGAGCTTGCCTCCTGCTGAAGTCTCAGGGCTACAAGACTTCACCACCAGCTCCCTCCTGAATTTCCTTGCTGGGGATTCTGTCTGCAGAAGCCTGCGTGTCGCTGGGAGCTGGAAGCGCGAGAAGAAGCGTGTCGCAGCTGTTGCCGTCGCATCGCCGGAGAAGCATGTCGCCGCCGCAGAGGCCGCCGCCGCATCACCAGAGAAGCGTGTCTTCGTTGCAGCTGCCTGCCGTCGAATCACTGGAGAAGCGTGTCTTTGTCGCAACTGCCTGCTGTCGCATCATCAGGGAAGCGTGTCGCCACTGCAAGGGTCGCCGTCGCATCACCGGAGAAACGTGTCGCCGTCGCAGCTGCCTGCCGTCGCATCACCGGAGAAGCGCGTCGCAGGGCCTGTGACGGCTCTAAAGGTACAGAGTTCGCCGCACGGCTGTCGGGCGTGCACGCATCATCTTCACGCCGTCGCATCGCATCAAGGGCGCACTCTCATTGCATCGCACCGGATCATCACATCGCATCGAGGCGCCTGCTTGCCGCATCGCCTTCCCTGCGGACCCTTTGTTTGTTTTGCGTTACGCATCCAAGGTACTTTTGTGAAAAACGTGTCGCATTTATCATCATCTTGAACTAAGTTACTTCTACCATCTTTAAGTCTATTTTGAGTACAGTATTGTGGATTTTTGTCGTTTGGGGTCTTGTGTTAAGTCTATATAAAGAATACTTATTTTTATAAAACCTGTGTGGTGTCCATCTGTAGTGTTTTCACTGTATTACTGTATGTGTTCACAAATGCTTAACACACTGCCTCTGAGATAAGCCTGTCTGCTCGTGCCAAGCAACCAAGGGGGTGAGCAGGGGTTATCCAGTAGTGTAATCCCCTTTCCCTGACTTAGAAGCAAGGGTCCCTATTTGGTCAAAGGTGTATACCATTGCCAACTAGAGACCTCCAGTTCTAACATTGGTGGTCAGCGGTGAGGATTCTGGACTTGCATTTGTGACTCATATACAGGGATTGGTGTACACTACTAGTGAGTGCAGACCAAACGCAACCATATACTTTTTTGGTAGAATTGTTTTCTCCTTGGACTGTTATTTTTTCTGAGAACTGCCAATTCTTACTACCATGAGCCGACCAGCATCTGTTGCATCTATGGATCTAGATTTTGAGGAAGAGAGGTTGGAAACCTACAATGTGAAACAGCTAAAGCGCTTTTGCAAAAAATTTTAAGTTGCTACCCAAGGCCTTGCCAAAAAGGATGAATACCAAAAGGCGCAGAGGGCCTGGGTGGAAGCAAGAAATACCCCTGACCTGGTGTTGGAGCCAGCTGGGGATGCAGAGGGTCAGCTGCATATACCATTGATTCCAGGCCAGGGAAGGGGTACCGTCCCCGCCTGGCAGTAGCGTCTCTTCCGAAGGCCCGTCCCCAGGAGAGCTGGAAGACAGGGAAAGAGACAGGGTGCACAAGCTGGAGATGGCCAGGCTCCAAATGGAGGGTCAGTGGGACCTTGAGAATAGCAGGTTGTCCTTGGAGAGAGAGAGAATGAGGTTGGAACATGAGAGAATGTTGAGGGAGTTAGAGCTCAAAGCAAAAGGCTTAGAAATCAATCCCTCTGGTGGCAGCGCACCATCTGTGCCTGCAGAAAGCAGATTCCATATCCCCAAGGATGTCATAAAGGAATTCCACAGACAGGAAGATATTGGGCAGTGGTTTGCAGCCTATGAGATAGCAATGCTGGCCCACCGGGTCCCTGAGAAGGATTGGGGAGCGGGGTTGTGGGGCCGCTTTGTGAGTGAGGAGAGGGATACATTGTTAGACCTACCCAGTGAAAATAGGATGTCTTATGCCCATAAGAAGGAAGCCCTGATGACAAGGTATGGTTTGACCCCAGAACTCTATAGACAGAGGTTCAGGAATTGTAAGAAGATGAAGGCAGCTACCTAGGTGGAGTATCAGTCTTTCTTTTGCAGAGCTATGAATGGTTGGGTGAAGGGTAGCAAAGTGGATACTTTTGAAGCGCTCTATGATTTGTTTGCATGGGAGCACTTGTCTGCTAATTGTTTTCCAGAGCTACGCCAGCACCTTATTGATAGCAAGTTAACTAACCCTAGGAAGCTTGCTGAGGAGGCGGACCGCTGGGTCAGCACCCGGGTCCACAAGGGTCACGTGGGAGACTTTGCCAAAGGTGGGCAGGGTCCCCAGCAGAAGAGTGGGGGGACAAGGGTAAACAGAGGGAGTTCCAGAAAGGGCCCCTAAGTAATTCCCAAGGGAACCAAGGGAAGGGTTCCCAGCCTTCCCCTGAGAAAAAGCAAGAGGCCCCAACAGGTAGACCTGTTCCCAGGGGCCCCTCTAAGTGCTTTACATGTGGTCAAATGGGCCACCATTGGTATGATGCACAGTGTCCCATGTGGGATTCCAAAGCACCACCACGTGCACCACCCCGTCAGATGGTGAGTGTAGCCCTGGGGGGGAGGAGATGGGTGCCCAAGGTGGGTGGGGTCCCGCAGAAATGTCCCTTGTCTCGCTAGGAGACTTTGAGATGGTCCCTGAGACCCAGCTGCCTGATAACACTAAGAAGTACAGGCAGTGGGTGACCATCAATGGCCATAGGGTGGAAGCTCTCAGAGACACTTGGGCTAGTGTGACAGCTGTCAATTGCCAGCTGGTGTCCAGAGAGCAGGATATCCCCCATGCATTCTTCCCTGTAGTTGCCGCGGACAACTCACAGAGCCAGTGTGTGGTGGCTCAAGTTCCCTTTGAGTGGGGGGGGTCTCAGGTACTCTTCAAGTAGCTGTGAGGCCAGCCATGCCTGTTGATTGTCTGTTGGGCAATGATTTAGAGAGCTCCCCTTCGGCTAAGGTGGAGAGAAGGTTTCATCTGGAGATGTTGGGTCTGCCTGAGTGGGCGTGTGTGACCACTCGGTCTATGGCAGCCAGTAAGGGTGTTGAAGAGGTTCTGGAGCCTGAAAATATGGCCCAGAACCCTGCCTTAAAGAGAAGAGGTAGGGGGCACTGGAAATCGGCCCCCATAGTTCCCACGGTCCAGGAGGAGGCAGACCTTGAGGGGGATGCCCTGGAACCTACAGGGGAACAAGTGGCCGAACTGGGGGACCTGCCTGAGCTGACCCATTGGCAGCAAGAAGGAGGCCCCTCCAGGGAGGAATTTTGTGAGGAGCAGAAGAAGTGCCCTTCTCTTGTGGGTTTGCGGCAACAGGCCACAAACCAGGCAGCAGGTGATCAGTCTAGATCACACTGGATCTACTGGGAGAACGACCTCCTGTATAGCGAGCCGAAGGTTGCTGAGCCTGGGTCAGCCCGTGTGCTGGTGGTACCCCAGCGCTTCAGAGCCTTACTACTGGGTTTGGCTCATGATGTGCCTTTAACTGGACATCTGGGGCAGAACAAGACCTTTGAAAGGCTTGTCACCAACTTTTATTGGCCCCAGATGTGCAAGAGTTCAGATACTCATTGTAGGACTTGTCAAACTTGCCAGGCAAGTGGGGAAAGTGGGAGGAAGCACAAGGCTCCTCTCCAACCTTTCCCTGTAGTCAGTACCCCCTTTGAACGGGTGGGCATTGACATTGTGGGGCCTCTGGACCCCAAGACAGCCATGGGCAACAGGTTTATCCTGGTCTTGGTGGACCATGCTACCCGGTACCCGGAAGCCATCCCGCTCAGGACAGTGACGGCCCCCGTGGTGGGACGTGCACTGATGGGGATTTTCTCCCATGTGGAGTTCCCCAGAGAGGTGGTGTCAGACCATGGTACAAACTTCATATCTAACTATATGAAGTCCCTGTGGCAGGAGTGCAGTGTTACCTATAAGTTCACCACTCCTTACCACCCCCAAGGTAATGGGCTGGTTGAGAGATTCAACCGGACCCTCAAAGGCATGATAATGGGTCTTGAGGAACCTATGAGGCGTAAGTGGGACGTCCTCTTGCCATGCCTTCTGTTTGCTTACCGTGAGGTGCCACAGAAGTCCTTAGGGTTCAGTCCCTTTGAACTGCTGTATGGTCACCCGGTAAGAGGACCTTTGAGTCTGGTCAAGGAAGGCTGGGAGCAATCTCTCAGGAAACCTCCCCAGGATGTATACAGGTACATGCTGGCCTTCAGGAACCAGACTAGGCGATTCAGACAACTCGCTCAGGCAAATCTGGAAGCCAGCCAGGAGGAGATGAAGCGGTGGTACGATCAGAATGCCACTCTGATTGAGCTTCAGCCTGGTCAGAAAGTTTGGGTCATGGCCCCTGTAGAGCCCTGTGCGCTCCAGGACAGGTGGACCGGACCATTTGAGGTGGTGGAGCGCAAGAGTGATGTCACCTACCTGGTGAACTTGCGGTCTCCTAGGAACCCTTTGCGGGTCCTGCATGTTAACCGCCTGAAGCCCCACTTAGAAAGGTCCGAAGTGGGCATGCTCCTAGCGACAGATGATGGAATGGAGGAGGAGACCGAGCCTCTTCCTGACCTCCTGTCTGCAACAGAGCAAGATGGGTCAGTGGATGGTGTCAGCCTCTCTGCCACACTGACCCCTGAACAGTAGCAAGATTGTCGCCAATTGTTGGGACAGTTCTCTGATTTGTTCTCCCTGGTTCCTGGTGTCACTGAGTGGTGCGTCCATGACGTGGATACTTGGGACAGTCCTCCTGTGAAGCACAAGGCTTACAGAGTGACTGACAGGGTCAGAGCTCACATCAAGGAGAAGGTCTCCAAGATGTTTGCCTTAGGGGGGATTGAGTCCTCTCACAGCCCTTGGGCCAGCCCAGTGGTCTTGGTCCCAAAAGCTGCCACGCCTGGTGCCACACCCGAACTCCGGTTCTGTGTGTACTACCGAGGACTCAATTCAGTCACCAGGACTGATGCGCACCCCATCCCCAGAGCTGATGAGCTCATTGATCGGTTGGGGGCTGCCCGGTACCTCAGCACGTTCGATTTAACGTCTGGGTACTGGCAGATCACCTTAACTGATGGGGCCAAAGAGAGGTCAGCATTCTCCACACCAGATGGGCACTACCAATTCCGGGTTATGCCCTTTGGGATGAAGAATGCCCCTGCCACCTTTCAGAGGTTGATCAACCAGGTGTTGGCTGGACTGGAGGATTTCAGTGCCGCCTACCTGGATGACATTGCAGTGTTCAGCGCCAGTTGGGAAGAACATCTGCGAGACCTCTGGGAAGTGTTGATGGCACTGCGAAAGGCAGGCCTCACAATCAAGGCGAGTAAGTGCCAGATCGGGCAGGGTTCTGTGGTGTACTTGGGGCACCAGGTAGGGAGCCGCCAGGTGGGACCCCTACAACCCAAGATTGATACCATCCTGGCATGGGAACCCCCCAAGACCCAGACACAGGTGAGAGCCTTTTTAGGACTCACAGGGTACTACAGGAGGTTTGTCAAGGGGTATGGCAACATTGTTGCACCCTTCACTGAGCTGACTTCCAGGAAGCAGCCCAAGAAAGTGAACTGGACTGACACCTGTCAGAAGGCTTTTGACGCGCTGAAGACTGCCATGTGCACAGCACCCGTGCTTCAGGCGCCCAACTTCTCAAAGAAATTCATTGTCCAAACAGACGCTTCAGAGCCTGGTGTGGGGGCTGTTCTATCACAGATTAATGAGGAGGGCCTAGACCAACCTGTAGCCTTCATCAGTAGGAGGTTACTTCCACAGGAACAGAGGTGGAGTGCAATTGAGTGCGAGGCATTTGCTGTGGTCTGGGCACTGAAGAAGTTGAGACAATACCTGTTTGGGACTCACTTCCGGGTTCAGACAGACCACAGGCCCCTCAGATGGTTGATGCAGATGAGGGGTGATAACCCAAAGTTGTTGAGGTGGTCCATTTCCCTACAGGGGATGGACTTCACGGTGGAACACCGCCCTGATACAGAACACGCCAATGCTGAAGGTCTGTCCAGATTTTTCCGCCTTAGTGAAGAGAACTCCCAAGGGGAAGGGTAGTTCTCCCCACATTTCAGCTGGAGGAGACACGTGTTAGACCTGGTACCATTGGCGTGAGTCTCCCTTCCATTTTTTACTGATTGCCTCCTCTGTTTTTGATATGTCTGCTGGTTTAGATGCTTTGGGCACTGTGCCACTGCTATTCAGTGCCACAGTGCAAGTGCTCCCTATGGTAAATTGATGTATTGATTAGTGACTCCATGATTGGATTATTTGATTTACTTGTCAGACCCTAGTATAGTGCACCCTGTGTGCCCAGGGCCTGTAAATCAAATGCTGCTGGTGGGCTTGCAGCACTGATTGTGCCACCCACAGAAGCAGCTTGTAAAGTGTGTCTCAGGCCTGCCATTGCAGAGCCTGTGTGCAGTCTGAGACTGCCATGTCGGCTTGGCAAGTGCACCCACTTGCCAGTCCCTAAACCTTCCCTTTTCTACATATCAGTCACCCCTAAGGTAGGCCCAAGGGCAGGGTGCATTGTATGTAAAAGGTAGGACATGCCCTGGTGTGTGTAGCATGTCCTGATAGTGAATTACAGCCAATTTCGTTTTTCACTATTGCAAGGCTACCTGTCCCCATAGGCCAGAATGGGCAGTTTGATTATAACATCTTATAATCCTAACTGACCCAGGGAACATGGTAGAAATTCGAGTTTAGTATGCCTGAACTCAGAATGATAAAATACATCTTTTAGTGAAGTTGGTTTTAACATTCTGTGTTTGAAAATACCACTTTTAGAAAGTAGGTATTTTCTTGCCTAACCATCCAGCCTGCCTCTGCTAGCTTGTGTATTGTATGTCTGGTTTTGTGAGTGACAGGGGCTGGGGGACTCCAGGAGATAGGGTGAGTCAGCACAGGGCTGAATAGACCTCTCTGCATGTAGAGTGGTGGGAGGAGTAGCTCCTGGGCCTGAATAGGGCTGTGCCTGCCCTCCACAATGCTGGCTCCACCTCCTGAAGGTGTGCAATGGCAGAATGCACCCAGAACTGGTTTGGGCTAGGTACAGGACCCTCTGCCTTCAGAGGACAAAGGATTTATAGGTATAAAAAGGGGGACCCAGACCCCAGAACTTTAGATCACTTCTGGAACAACAAGACAAACCTTTGCCAAGGAGAAGAACCAAGGAAGCTGCAGGAGTTTGGACTGCCCTTCTGCCAGTGTGCTGTTTGCTGGATTGGCCTGCAGTGGTCTTCATTGCCAAGGAAAGGAGAAGGAACTTTCAAAGAACTTTCATCATCGTGCAGAATATTTCTCCAAGGGCTTGAACTAGAGCTTGCCTCCTGCTGAAGTCTCAGGGCTACAAGACTTCACCACCAGCTCCCTCCTGAATTCCCTTGCTGGGGATTCTGTCTGCAGAAGCCTGGGTGTCGCTGGGAGCTGGAAGCGCGACTCAATGAGAAGAAGCGTGTCGCTGTCACAGCTGTTGCCGTCGCATCGCCGGAGAAGCGTGTCGCAGCCGCATCCCCAGAGAAGTGTGTCTTCGTCGCAGCTGCCTGCCGTCGCATCACCGGAGAAGCGTGTCTTCGTCGCAACTGCCTGCTGTCGCATCATCGGGGAAGCAAGTCGCCACCGCAAGGGTCGCCGTCGCATCACCGGAGAAGCATGTCACCGTCGCAGCTGCCTGCCGTCGCATCACCGGAGAAGCATGTCGCAGGGCCTGTCACAGCTCCAAAGGTACAGAGTTTGCCGCACAGCCGTCGGGCGTGCACGCATCATCTTCACGCCATCCCATCGCATCAAGGGCGCACTCTCATCGCATTGCACCAGAGTATCGCATCGAGGCGCCTGCTTGCCGCATCGCCTTCCCTGTGGACCCTTTTTTTGTTTTGCGTTAGGCATCCAAGGTACTTTTGTGAGAAACATGTCGCATTTATCATCATCTTGAACTAAGTTACTTCTACCATCTTTAAGTCTATTTTGAGTACATTATTGTGGATTTTTGTCGTTTGTGGTCTTGTGTTAAGTCTATATAAAGAATACTTATTTTTATAAAACCTGTGTGGTGTCCATCTGTAGTGTTTTCACTGTATTACTGTATGTGTTCACAAATGCTTAACACACTGGCTCTGAGATAAGCCTGTCTGCTCGTGCCAAGCTACCAAGGGGGTGAGCAGGGGTTATCCAGTAGTGTAATCCCTTTTCCCTGACTTAGAAGCAAGGGTCCCTATTTGGTCAAAGGTGTATACCATTGCCAACTAGAGACCCCCAGTTCTAACAGTCTGGGTAGGTCTGTGAGTGGGTGCATGACTGTCTGAGTGGGTCTGTGAGTGGTGCATGAATGCCTGAGTCGGTCTGCGAGTGGGTGCAGGAGTGTCTAAGTAGGTCTCCAAGTGGGTGCATGGGTCTTTGAGTGGGCCTATGAGTGAGTGCATGAATGTCTGAGTGGGTCTGTGAGTGGGTGCAGGAGTGTCTGAGTACATCTCTGAGTGGGTGAATGAATATCTGAGTGGGTCTGTGAGTGGGTGTGTGAATGTCTGACTGGATCTCTGAGTGGGTACTTGAATGTCTGAGTGGGCCTGTGAGTGGTTGCATAAGTGTCTGAGTGGTCTGTGAGGGGGTACATGGGTCTCTGAGTGAGTTTGTGAGTGGGTGCATGAGCCTCTAAGTGGGTCAGTGAATGGGTACATGAGTCTCTGAGTGGGTCTACGAGTAGGTATTTGAATGTATGAGTTGGTCTGTGAGTGAGTGCATGAGTCTCTGAGTAGATTTATGAGTGGGTGCATGAATGTCTGAGTGGGTCTGTGAGTGGGTGCATGAGTATCTGAGTGAGTCTGTGAGTGAGTGTGTGAGTCTGTGAGTGGGTGCATGAGTGTCTGAGTCTGAGTGGGTCTGTGAGTGTGTACATGGGTCTCTGAGTGAGTCTATGAGTGGGTACATGAGTCTCTGAGTGGGCCTGTGAGTGGGTGCTTGAGTCTCTGAGTGGGTCTCTGAGTGGGTGTGTGAATGTCTGAGTGGGTATGTGAGTGTCTGAGTGGGTCTGTGAGTGGGGGCATGAGTCTCTGAGTGGGTGCATAAGTCTTTGAGTGTGTATGTGAGTGTCTGAGTAGGTCTGTGAGTGGGTGTGTGAATGTCTGAGTGGGTCTGTGAGCAGGTGCGTGAGTGTATGAGTAGATCTGTGAGTGGGTGCAGGAGTCTGTGAGTTGGTCTGTGAGAGGGTGCATGAGTCTGTGAGTGGGTCTGTCAGTGGGTGTGTGAGTGTCTGGGTGGGTCTGTCAGTGGGTGCATGACTGTCCGAGTGAGTCTGTGAGTGGTGCATAAATGCCTAAATGGGTCTGTGAGTGGGTGCAGGAGTGTCTAAGTAGACCTCCAAGTGGGCGCATGGGTCTTTGAGTGGGCCTGTGAGTGAGCGTATGAATGTCTGAGTAGGTCTGTGAGTGGGTGCAGGAGTGTCTGAGTACATCTCTGAGTGGGTGTGTGAATATCTGAGTGGGTCTGTGAGTGGGTGTGTGAATGTCTGACTGGATCTCTGAGTTTGTGCTTGAATGTCTGAGTGGGCCTGTGAGTGGGTGCATAAGTGACTGAGTGGGTCTGTAAGTGGGTACATGGGTCTCTTAATAAGTCTATGAGTGGGTGTATGAGCCTCTGAGTGGGTTAGTGAGTGGGTACATGAGTCTCTGAGTGGGTCTCTGAGTGGGTATATGAATATTTGAGTTGTCTGTGAGTGAGTGCATGAGTCTCTGAGTAGATTTATGAGTGGGTGCATGAATGTCTGAGTGGGTCTGTGAGTGTGTGCATGAGTATCTGAGTGGCCCTGTGAGTGGGTGTGTGAGTCTGTGAGTGGGTGCATGAGTGTCTGAGTCTGAGTAGGTCTGTGAGTGGGTACATGGGTCTCTGAGTGAGTCTGTGAGTGGGTACATGAGTCTCTGTGTGAGTCTGTGAGTGGGTACATGGGTCGCTGAGTCTCTGAGTGTGTCTCTGAGTAGGTGTCTGAATGTCTGAGTGGGTCTGTGAGTGGGTACAAGAGTCTGTGAATGGTTCTATGAGTGGTTGCACAAATGCCTGAATGGGTCTGTGAGTGGGTGTGTGAGTGTCTGAGTGGGTCTGTGAGTGGGTATGTGAGTGTCTGAGTAGGTCTGTGAGTGGGTGTGTGAATGTCTGAGTGGGTCTGTGAGCAGGTGCATGAGTGTATGAGTAGATCTGTGAGTGGGTACAGGAATCTCTGAGTTGGTCTGTGAGAGGGTGCATGAGTCTTTGAGTGGGTCTGTGAGTGGGTATGTGAGTGTCTGAGTGAGTCTGTGAGTGGGTGCATGACTGTCTGAGTGGGTCTGTAAGTGGGTGAATGAATGTCTGACTGGGTATGTGAGTGGGTGCAGGAGTGTCTGAGTGGGTCTCCAAGTAGGTGCATGGGTCTTTGAGTGGATTTATGAGTGGGTGCATAAATTTCTGAGTGGCTGCATGAGTATCTGAGTGGGTCTGTGAGTGAGTGCATGAGTCTGTGAGTGGGTACATGAGTGTCTGAGTAGGAGTGGGTCTGTGAGTGGATGTATGGGTCTCTGAGAAAGTCTGTGAGTGGGTGCATGAGTCTCCGAGTGGGTCTGTGAATGGGTGCGTGAGCCTCTGAGTGGGTCTCAGAGTGGGTGTGTGAATGTCTGAGGGGGTCTGTGAGTGGGTGCATGAGTGTCTATGTGGATCTGTGAGTGGGTACATAGGTCTCTGAGTGGGCCTATGAGTGAGTGAGTGAGTGAGTGCGTGAGTCTCTGAGTGGGTCTGTGAGTGAATACATGAGTGTCTGAGTGGGTCTGTAAGTGGGTGCATGAGTCTCTGAGTGGGTCTCTGAGTGGGTGCATGAGTGTCTGAGTGGGTCTCTAAGTGGGTATGTGAATATCTGAGTGGGTGCATTAGTCTCTGAATGGATGAATGAGTGAGTGAGTGTCTGATTGGGTCTGTGAGTGGGTGCATGAATGTCTGATGGGATCTCTGAATGGGTGCATGACTGACCGAGTGGGTCTGTGAGTGGGTGGGTGAGTGTCTGAGGGGGTCTGTGAGTGGGTGATGGGTCTGTGAGTAGGTCTGTAATTGGGTGCCTGATTCTCTGAGTAGGTCTGTGAGTGGCTGCATATGTGTCTGAGTAGGTCTCTGAGTGGGTGCATGAATGTCTGAGTGGGTCTGTGAGTGAGTGCATGTGTGTCTAAGTGGGTCTGTGAGAGGGTACATGGGTCTCTGAGTAGGTCTATGAGTGCATGCATGAGTCTCTGAGTGGGTCTATCAGTGGGTATGTGAGAGTCTGAGTGAGTATGTGAGTGGGTGCATGACTGTCTAAGTGGGCCTGTGAGTGGGTTCATGAATGTATGAGTGGGTCTCTAATTGAGTACATAAGTCTCTGAGTGGGCCTGGAAGTGAGTGCATGAATGTCTGACTGGACCTCTGAGTGGGTAAATGAATATCTAAGTGGGTCTGTGAGTAGGTGTTTGAGTGTCTGAGTGGGTCTGTCATTGGGTGCATGGGTCTCTGAGTGGATCGGTGAGTAGGTGCAAGGGTCCCTGAGTGGGTCTATGAGTGGGTACATGAATATCTAAATGCGATGCAGCGCGCGCAACGAAATTCGTTTTATTTATTTATATGTGTACTTACCTGTAATCGGCCGTAATCCGTAGTTTACTACCCCCCGCCCCATGTCAGCGCCCAGCGGCCCTCCCACCACCGACCGCTACTGATATATATATATATATATATATATATATATATATATATATATATATATATTCACTGAAAAAACCATAGGTTTTAGGGACAGTTATAGTTAGTTGGACATTTCACTCGTACAAAACCATAGAAATTCCCCCGTTATAGTTAGTTCAGCTAACTATAACTCGCGCCCCGCAATGCACTGCTGATGACGTCACATATTACATCACTCATGACATGGTCAGTGACATCACTGATGACATCACTGATGACATCTCAAATGACATCACTGATGACATCAGTGATGACATCATCCAGTGACTGTGTGTTTCTGTAAAGTTTAAATATGTTTAATATATATAGGGAAAGGCGTATTGAAGAATGAGTGGGTGTATAAGTGTCTGAATGGATGATTTAGTACGTGAGTGACTGACTCTACAAGTGAGTGATTAAATGTATCTTACTGAATGCATGGGTTAGTGACTAAACTGTGTGAATGTCTGTATCCGTCTGTCTGTTGGTTTGTAAGCGGCTGCATGGCTTTCTGAATAGCTACATGAGTGTCTACATGGGTTATTGATTGATTGTCTGAGTATCTGTATGGGTGCCTGAGTGTTTGTGTGGGTGGGGTGTGTGTGACTCTGTGCATAGATGTGTGAGTTGGTGATTCACTGGGTGCATGGTTTCAAGAGTGCATCTGTGATGGACTGTATGGGTGGGTGAGTGTGTGTATGGGTGTGTTAGTGATTGAATGTATATCTCAGTGGTACATGTGTGAGTAACTACATATGTGAAAGGCAGTATATATGTGTGTTGGAGTATATAAATGGCTATAAGTGAGAGTGTGTGATTGTGAGAGTGGCTGTATGGATGAGTGTGTACTTGTATCAGTGATTGTATAAGAGCGTAAGAATGTGCTAGTATTTGTATGAGTAAGTGAGCTGGTGTGTGTATAACTGTATAGGTGAGTAAATGGGTGTGTGATTAAGGGGCCTATTAGCAATAACCGGCGATAATTATCGCTAAGTGCAGTTAGCGCTAGGATAATTATAGCCGGCTTCTATCGCGGAGATAGCGTGCTATCAGCAACGCTTATCTCCAAAGCGATAGAAACCCTGGAGAACAGTGTGAATATCGCTTGAAAACAAGCGATATTCACACTGTGACCAGTGTTAGCTTGGTGATAGGGCGAGGGGATTTAGCCATGTAATCCACCTCCCATTGGATTACATGGCTAAGTCAGGTTTGGACCAGGCGTTAACAAACCAGCGCTAAACGTGTTTAGCGCTGGTTCGTTAATCACCTCCCCAGCCTCGCTAATAGGTGATAGCGACCTTAGCGACTGTTTCCAGTCGCTTTTAGGTTGGGAACGCCCACTTTGCATGCCATTAGCGATAAATATCGCTGGCATGCAAAGCGGCACCCAACCCGGTCGCTATCGCCTAGAAGCTGTCGCTAACAGCAGTTAGCGACAGCTTGCTAATAGGGCGATTGAATTATCGCTGCTTTAGCGGGAAAAAGTCCCGCTAAAGCGGCGATAATCAAGTTGATAATATGCCCCTAAGTTTTTTGCATGACTGACTAGGTGTGTGAGTACCTCTATGGATGAGTGGCGGTGTGTGAGTGTTTATATAGGTGTATGAGTGCATATGATAGTCCTGTACTGAGTGACTAAGTATGAGTGACTGTAAGGGTGAGTGAGTGGATGTGTGTGTAGACCTAAGAATCAGTGAGTGGGTATGTAGTTTTTGGTGTTGGAGTGTCTATGGTTTTGAGAATGACAGTCTGTAATTTAGAGTGGGTGTATCAAAAGTTATATTAGGGTGTGAGAAGATGCATGAAATTATCACATGGATGATGTCATCAGTGATGTCATTTGAGATGTCATCAGTGATGTCACTGACCATGTCATGAGTGATGTAATATGTGACGTCATCAGCAGTGCATTGTGGGGCGCGAGTTATAGTTAGCTGAACTAACTATAACGGGGGAATTTCTATGGTTTTGTACGAGTGAAATGTCCAACTAACTATAACTGTCCCTAAAACCTATGGTTTTTTCAGTGAATTTCAAAGGTTTTTTAAATGCTAATTTCTAACTATAACGTGTCTGAAACCTATGGTTTTTTCAGTGAATTTCAAAGGTTTTTTAAATGCTAATTTCTAACTATAACGTGCCTGAAACCTATGATTTTTTAAGTGAATTTCAAAGGTTTTCTTAAATGCTAGTTTCTAACTATGCCTACAGAGGTAGGACATGTGAAGAAAGAAGAAAAAACGCACAGAAAGAAGCAAAAGATGTGCAGAAAGAACCAACAGAGGAGCAGAAAGAGGCCTTGTTGCAAAATCATCCTGTGCCCACAACTTTTTCAGACGGGTACTGGTGGTAACTGACTCTGACTAACCAGAGCCAGTGCTATGCTAAAAGACACTTAGAATACAGTGAAAACACCTACATACACTAGGGAACACTATGCGTTGGGGTACCCCTGTGATTAGCATGACCTCCTCTACAAGTCCCTAGTACATAATAGGGCAGGGGGATTAAAACTACCTCTTAAAACGCGCTACAGGGCGCGTTTGCACAGTGGTGAAGGGAGGGGGCCTGAGGTGACATGTGTGCAAACGCACCCCGTGGCGCATTTTAAGTTGCGGGATTAAGTCCCCTTGAATTCTGAGGGTCCCTGGGGCCCAGCTAGCCCCCAGGTACCTACAGTTAGGACCACAGAGCTGAGTTGCAGAGAGGCGTTCCGAGGCCACGCACCTTTTTCACCTCTCTGCAACGCAACTCTGTTGTGCTTACTGAAGGTACCTGGTGGGCTAGTTGGCCCCCAGGGTCCCTCAGGATTCAAAGGAATTAATTCCCCAACTTAAAACGCACCACAGGGCGTGTTTGCCCACATGTCACCTGAGGCCCCGCCCCTCCCTTCACCACTGTGCAAACGCGCCCCGTGGTGCATTTTAAGTTGGGGGATTAGGTCACCTTGAATCCTGAGGGTCCCTGGGGCCCAACTAGCCCACTAGGTACTTCCAGTAAGCACCACCGGCCTGCGTTGCAATGCCTGTAACAAATTGTGCAGTTGTGTTTAGGTAGTGAAGAGGGTCGTGCTGGGGGTAGTGTTTTAGGGTTTAGGGTAGTGCAGTGGTGTTTGTGTAGTGTAGGGGGTCATGTTTTAGGGTAGTGCAGTAGTGTTTGGGTAGTGTAGGGGTCGTGCTGGGGGTAGTGTTTTAGGATTTAGGTTAGTGCAGTGGTGTTTGGGTAGTGTAGGGGGTCATGCTGGGGGTAGTGTTTTAGGGTTTAAGGTAGTGCAGTGGTGTTTGTGTAGTGTAGGGGGTCGTGCTGGGGGTAGTGTTTTAGGGTTTAGGGTAGGGCAGTGGTGTTTGTGTAGTGTAGGGGGTCGTGCTGGGGACATGTTTTAGGGGAGTGCAGTGGTGTTTGGGTAGTGTAGGGGGTCGTGCTGGGGGTAGTGTTTTAGGATTTAGGTTAGTGCAGTGGTGTTGGGGTAGTGTTTTAGGGTTTAGGGTAGTGCAGTGGTGTTTGTGTAGTGTAGGGGGTCATGCTGGGGGTAGTGTTTTAGGGTTTAGGATAGTGCAGTGGTGCTTGTGTAGTGTAGGGGGCCGTGCTGGGGTAGTGTTTTAGGGTTTAGGGTAGTGCAGTGGTGTTTTTGTAGTGTAGGGGGGTCATGTTTTAAGATGCAATGCTCCAATACCTGACCAGTCTGCACTACATAAAACTGCAAAAAAACAAAAAATAAACTATGGTTCAAAAGAAAATTAAAAATCACGTTTTTTGAAGCCTTTCTGTGTGTGGTGCTGTGATCCTTCCTCAAAACAAACTGGAACAGGGAACGGAGGAATTTTGAGCATTTGGATGCAGAGGCTGTGCTGCATATCACTAGCACCCGAGGAGTGAGGCGATACGACGGGGAAATCGGCAGCCGTTAGCAGCGTGAGCAGTTTTGATAAACCCGCCGACGCCTCTGCCTGTAAGCTGTGTGGGACCGCATCTGGAAATCAGAGCAACGAACGCGGCGGCCAGCGAAAACATCAGAGGTGAGTAGGAGGTGGGGCAAAAGCGTGCGATTCCATGATCTGAGACGCAGCGGAGGCTGTGTTAGGATCACGGAACGCCGCCAAACCCGGCAACCGAAAACCGATGTATGTGTAGCTGTGCCAGGACAATAGCTAGATTGGACTGACATAAAGGGAGAAAAAGGGCAGCTCAACGCAATGCTGCAACTTCAAATATTGTAGTCCTGCCTCACTTGTCCTCCCACGTTTGCCCGCTAACAGAATATAAAGTTGGGGAACTTATTCCGGACAAGCATATCCTCGGAACTTGGCTAAACGTGACACGTTGGCCAGTACGTCGGAAGGTTTCAAACACACGAGAATAATAAAATAAAATAAAAATTATACGGACACTTACCATAGTAAACAAAACGGAAACAGTATAAATTCAATCCTGAAACCAACATGGCTGAGAGGAGCAAAAATAGAAAACAACGAGCAAGTGAACTGCTAAACGATGATGTCACACCAACTACCAGTAACACCACCGGGGAATCCCTGGGGAATAGTAAGAAAAAAAGAACAATAACCTGTGTACTAAAGGAATTACAGCAATATCGCATTTTAGAAGTGAATAAATGGTGGTAAAAAGAAACTCTTGAAAAATATATTGAATTTAAAAGAATCCCGCGTGGATTGCGTATTCTCATCATGCCAACTTTAAATGATCTGGATGTAGATCTTGTAAAACAGTGGCAAATAGACACCAACGAATGCTCTCTTAAATTGATGAACACCTTAATCGTGCACGCAGAAAGGAAACTGGAGAAACTCGTCTCCTTGATTCAAGAACTGGAGGAAGAACTGAAGCAATACCCTGAGAGTGAAGAAAATAAAACATTGATAGAAACCATGGAAAAGAAAATCAATAAACACGAGGCTGATGTGGAAAAACGAAAAGCAAACAAGTTCAACAGAGATAGATTGGATTACGCCAATGGCCGCATATATACTTTCGCACGGAAGTATGATATGTACAGAAATCGGATAGTAATGGACAAATATGCTGAACACGAAACCCCTGAAATAATTGACAGTTCCGACTTGAGCTCTGCTGATGAGGAATCAGGCACATCGAACCTGGATTTTTCGGGGGAGATGAAACTCATGCAAATGACTACGCGGCAGAGAGGCAGAGGAAGAGGAACTACGTGGGGAAGAGGTCAACCCAAAGTACTATCAAAAGAAAAAGAAGAGGGGGAAAAAAGCAAAAGAGGAAGAGGAAGGACAAAGCCAAATTAAAGAAAAATCTCTCCCAAAACAACTTGGTAATAAACATCTCTACTAAAGTTCTGACTGCAGCACAAATATCCTTATTGAACAAGGGACTTACATTCTGTCCCAACAAAGATATGAACATACCCAATTTGCGCATTGATCTTTATAAGTTTTGTCGAAAAATCAAATTGAAAAAGTTTTTTGAGGAAAAAACACCAACTCCCAAACAATCATCGATTGGAGGTCAGGAAGTTTCAATCTTGAACCAAAAAGATATCTCCACTCTGAGAGCATTAATAGATCTACAAGATGAAGCAGGATCACCACCAGAACAACAGCTAGCAACTGACAAGGAATTATGCCAAAATATGGGGATAGAAACAAATAAAGGAGGCAATAGTGGCCTAAAAACACAATCCACCTTCTGTCCACAATTACCTGCAGGAAACAAAGTCGATCTGTTTCATGAAATTATGGTGGATGAAATCAATAAAATGGCATATAATACCCTTGGTAAAATCAATGACAATGTTCAAAACAACAACAAAAAACAAATGAAGAAAAACAAAAAGAAAAAGAAAAAAGTCTGGAATATATCATTTGGTGAATCACAAGCTCTCAAAGAACTGCGAGAAAACACCTCAATAATAATAAAAGCCTCAGATAAAGGCGGCAATATTGTGGTCCAAAATCGTGAGGACTACATAATTGAAGCCGAAAGACAACTGAACAACCAAGATCACTATGAGAAATTAACATCAAATCCAATTGAAATATGGACTGAGGAATATCATCGGTTATTACATACATGGAAAGAGAGAAATTTAATTGATCTGGAGGAATTTTTATACTTAAAAACAGAGCATCCAGTAATGGCAACAATCTACTTTCTCCCAAAAGTCCATAAGTCACTTATAAATCCACCAGGTAGACCGATAGTCAGTTCCATTGGCTCACTGCTGGAATCAACATCACGCTTTTTGGACATCTTCCTCATGAATTATGTCACCTCCCTTCCATCATTTCTTAGGGACACTATGGACTTTTTAAATAAAATCAAAACTATCACATGGGGAGATAATCTTTTAATGGCAACAATCGATGTCACATCGCTTTACACTTCAATTCGTCACTCTGATGGTATAGCTGCTGTGACGAAGTTTCTACAGACAAGATCAATCAGCTTTCTAGAACATTCAGAAATGCTAATTAAAATGCTTGCATATTGCCTGTCTCATAACATCTTCTTATTTCAAGGTGACATTTTTCTTGCAAAAACAGGGGACTGCCTTGGGTACTTCCTTTGCACCAACTTATGCAAATTTACTCATGGCAGTCTGGGAAACGGAAGTACTGGAGACCCATGAATCACAGAATATCAAATTTTGGTCGAGATTCATCGACGACCTCTTTATAATTTGGGAGGGTGATCATAAAGATCTCCAGGACTTCATTAACTCACTCAACATCAATAAATTTAATTTATCTTTCACATCAACTATAAGTTCTACAAATATAGTTTTTTGGGATGTGGAAGTGTTCATTCAAAACCATGGGATATGCACCAGAATGCATAGGAAACCTACATCGTGTAATAGCATCTTGCACGCTAACAGTGGGCACCCAAAGAACCTAAAGTGGTCCATACCCTATGGGGAGATGCTTCGAGCAAAAAGAAATTGCTCTGAAATTGCGGATATTGAATCTCAAATGAATGAAATGAGTGACCGTTTCTTGGAACGTGGCTATCCTCAAAATGTAATCGAAAATGCAAGCAATAGAGTTGCCATGAAATCAAGGCAGGAACTGTTACAACCTAAAGCAAACATGGAGAAAAATGTAAAGATGAAGATACCATCATTCGATTCATAATGGATTTCAACAACCAAAGTGGAGAGTTGAAGAAAATTATCCAAAAGAACTGGAGCATCTTGAGATTAGATGAAACATTGAATAAATTACTATCCCCGTATCCTAACATTACGTATAGAAAGACAGCATCCTTAGGGGACATCCTTACACAAAGTCATCTTGAATCTCCTAAACCATCATCATCATCATTATCTTGGCTGAACACTCCGGGCTTCTGGAAATGCTATAAATGTAAAGCGTGTGAGCATGGTCATAATGTTTCATCATACCAATTGAACAACGGCCATACTGAATACATTAGAGATCACATAACATGCGAATCATGGAATGTACCTGCAAGAAGCAATATGTAGGAAGTACCATCAACAAACTCAAATTGAGAATTTTACAACATCTTCGTGCTATTAAAAACAAGGATTTCGCTTATCCCATGGCCAAACATTTCTTTGAGTTTCATTCAAGTGACTGCCAACATCTGAAATATTGTGGGATAAAAATTGTGAAGTCCAAAGAAAGAGGTGGGAACAGAGTTCTGGACTTACGAAAAGCAGAATCCAGATTAATTTTAGCAATTGGCACTGAAAGACCATTTGGCCATAATCTGGACGCAGAACTTCACATTCACTTACAATAACAACAAGGGAATTATTAAAACTGTTAAAGGGACTAAGACAACATAAGAGTCTCGATAAAAAAGTTTAAAAACAAACACAAATTCACCCTTGTGAACCTATTTCTTCACCTCTGAGCATATCAACTAGCACTGTATGGCACTTCCTACTCTAGAAATTGGAATCATCACAAAGAAAATGAACATACATGGACATCCAATGGGAAGTGAACCATGGTTGTTTTATCTGGTAGCTGCATCATCGGGGCACTTTGTGAAAAAGGAGATAAGAAAATAATTGGGACATTGTAATCATTTATTGGAACATTGAACCAGGACAATCCATTTGTTCTAACACAGTACTCATGTTATCTTTTAAATCAATGAAAACTTAGAGTAATACATGAAGTCTAGAGTAATATATAAATTAAGATCCAAGAGACACATGGTCATTAGATAGAATGTACTTTACAAACTACTTACCACAAAACGACTACGTTTTGATATATGCACTTGCACTTTAACAATGGAAGACAACATTACCGCATAACCTTTTCTTCCCCCTCCTTTTTTTAAATTGACCCTCTTACAGTAGGTTATTTAATGGAAGTCTCTAGCAATGCACAAATCTTAATTTTATATTATAAACTCATTGGCAATGTACTTTACATTCCATATCATGTACTCTTTTATCTAACCCTGGGCATAATACTTTGCTACGCTCACGGAGCATGCGAAGTTTGTGTTACTACGCACATTGCACGTAGCAGAGTAAAAACTCTGCTAATCAACGTAGCGTAGCAGCAGTATATTAAACACATACAAATGCTTTGTTAAAGCAATTTTCTATGCTAAAAGCATATAACAAATTCACAAAAGTGAACTTTAACAATGAAAATATCAAGCAATGAGAGAGGTGATGATTTTGGGTTCCCCTAACCTAGGGGAGGACCAAGCAGATGCCTTGAACACAAAAGCATATCATGTGAACGATTCAGTGGTGGTCCCTTCCTCCTAGGACCACCCCAAGCACAGTTATGGGCAAAAATACAATCCCAACCAAGGCCCTGCAAAGCATTATGGGACGAGATTAGCAGTGGGCAGTGAATATTATAGTGTCAATATCAAAATAATTCTACAAAGAGCTGCAGTTCCACTAGTCGTTACTAGATGTCCCTCACGAGTCAAATGCAAAAGCATTGAAACCCTTTCATGAAGCTTTTGCATTTGACTCGTGAGGGACATCTAGTAACGACTAGTGGAACTGCAGCTCTTTGTAGAATTATTTTGATATTGGATACTATAATATTCACTGCCCACTGCTAATCTCGTCCCATAATGCTTTGCAGGGCCTTTGGTTGGGATTGTATTTTTGCCAATAACTGTGCTTGGGGTGGTCCTAAGAGGATGGGACCACCACTGAATCGTTCAAAAGATGTGCTTTTTGTTTTCAAGGCATCTGCTTGGTTCTCTCCCTAGGTTAGGGAGGATACCAAAATCATTCACCTCTCTCACTGCTTGTTAATTTATTGATTTCACTTTTGTGAAATGCTATATGCATTTTAGCATATAAAGACAGAGATACTTCTTTTATCTTAACTTGCACTGTGCAAGATGCCTTTGGCAATTATTGTACAGTGCAGTCAAGCACACAGCTACGCACTACGCAATTTGCATAGCTACGTGTAGTTCAAAATGTACTTTACGTAGCTACGTGAAGTGCTACTATGCAAACTACGCCCAGGGTTACTTTTATCACACTAACCTGATAAAGATTGACTAATTTCAAGGATTTTCATGGCAATTTTATGAAGAAAATGATAAAGCTACATTTTTTTATTATATTCTAAATTATATTAACAACTTGTACTTTGTCCCAATATTATTTTAAATATTTTAAAATATTTTGAAATATTTTAGAATATCCTTTTAAATTTCAATATTCTGTTCTTAAAAAAACATCTTGCTCCTTTGCACAATTTTTGTAATTGTTCCAGCCATAATAAGTAATTGTTTGTAAATAGTTTGTATATATTTTTCAGGATTGATGAAAGTCTAGTCTTTCTTTTAATGGAAAGTAATGTGGGTAATTGCACTGAGCACTTTAAATGAGACATTCTAGGCTCTGGGACTCTATGGTCCAGTAGAAGGCTGGGAGCCGAAACGCGTAGACCGTCCTCTACCGTTTTGTAATTTGCACTATGGTTCAATAGAAAATTAAAAATCACGTTTTTTAAGCCTTTCTGTGCGTGGTGCTGTGATCCTTCCTCAAAACAAACTGGAACAGGGAACGGAGGAATTTTGAGCATATATATATATATATATATATATATATATATATATATATATCTCACATCCACTTTTGCAACAAAAAACACTGCACTCCAGTCTCCGGTAAGAATTCCATATATATTTATTGCACGGAATACGGCCCTATAGAGGTAAGTAGACATATAAATAAATAAAACGAATTTTGTTGCGCGCGCTGCATCTCTAAATGCGATGCTGCGCGCGCAACGAAATTTGTTTTATTTGTTTATATGTCTACTTACCGCTATGCGGGCGTATTCCGTACTTTACTACCCCCACCCTGCCCCTCCCCCGCCGCACGTCACCGCCCGGCAGCACTCCCACCACGGGCCGCTACTGTGTGATTCTGGGCAAATCACTTAATCTCCCCAACCCTAACAAAAATGAATGTGTCCTCATGTAACGCAACTGGTGCTATGTAAAGCGCTCTGATACCCGATACCAGGTCAAGTTCGCGCTATATAAAACTCAGTCAAAAAAAAAATATTTTCTCCTCTATTTCTTTTATGGACTTGGTTAGATCCTCTACATCCATTTTGGCATATTTGATTAAAATCCTCATCATGTTTTTGGAACAAATCATATTGTTCTCACTCCATTCTAGTAGCATTTCCGGTCTTATATCTGGATGATTTGGCTTCGTAAATATTCGGAGTCCCCTCGGCTACCTGTCTATCAAGGTAGCAGAGGACATTAAGTCCACCAGCATAAGCGATCTCAGTGCGTTCAGAGGAACTGCTGCAATGGGTGTTCCTCTGAAGTCAAAGCAAGTTTGGTGCACACCTGCAGTCTTTCAGGTGGCCGCGCTCCAAATTTTTATTTTTTCCAAAACAAACTCCCAATGGCAGGATACCCTTGTGAGTGTTAGTGCACTTTACAAATACACGTAGTAAAATGGGGAAAACAAAAAATGAATGTCATAATAGTCTAATAGCTTGACATCGTGGAGTTGATATTAAGGTGAGGTGCTTAGTAAGCTTCCCTAAATGATTGTATGTCACAATACTGTATACAGAAATATTGTCTGACATAAATACTTGGCCTCATTTACAAGAGGCCTGCGCCACCGGAGCTTCACTTTTAATTGCGTTCCGTTGGCGCAGGCCTCTCAATCATATCTGTGAGGCCACTGAAAGCCACCCTATGTGGATTTTCATAGCCTCGTAGAAATGGTGCGAGGCCACGCAGCGCAAGTCGCTGCATTGCGTCCCACTGCGATGGGGAGGCATGCTGTGGGTGTTCCCACAGAACACCAATGGCATTTGACACATTCCTAGATTTACAACAAGCTGTAAACCTGGGAATGGGTCAAAAGCCTACGCCTTCCCAGGGGTGGCGTACGGTATTTTTTGGTGTGGGATGGTGTCGTTTCCCCCACAAACACAACCTGATTTCAAAGCAGACATCTTTGCACCATGGTACAAGGGTGCCTGTGTTGGCGCTTGGCAGCCATTTGTGCGCCAGCGCAGGAAAAGAGGACAGGAAAGAACCGTATCTCATAGATACGGCACATCCCTGCCCTTTTTTTGGCGTAGGGCAGCACCGCTGGAAGGTTTGCAGCACTGCCCTACGCCAAAATATTGTAAATTAGGGCCTCTGTGTCTTAAATATCGTTTACAAAAATACGGTGCCATTGGGTGTATATTTTCTGTTAATAACTCCGGTTGGGCGATGTTTTGTTGATCATATTTACGACAGAATATTTATGTCAGAGGATATTCTGATATTATATTCTGGTGGTATGCCCCAAAACAATGCAGACGAAATTTACATTTCACCTATTTCTGGAGAATTTGTTCTTGACAAAAATATTCAAATAAAAACAACACGAGGAAAGCATAGTGCACTATTCTTTGGTATATATTTATTAAAAGAATATCTTCCGTACGTGTTTTTTCTACGTGTATTAAATGGGACACAACAGAAAATAAGGTATGCGTGAGTTAAAAAAAGTGGATATGTTTTTCGTCAATTTTTTTCACGGATTTGGGCAGTAGACGCGCTATTTTGCAAGGCTGCCATATTACGATCCACTTTCCTACTATGGCTAGACCGCCTGTGAAGATGAAAGCACTTTCAAGGTCCTTTCAGCATTAAGTACATTTGAAGCCTTGCATTCCTTCCTGCCCATGAAGCACTTCAGCTCCACTTCTATGCTAAAAAAAATCCAACTAGGCTTTTAATTAAGGCAAGAGTCACGCACAAAACGAAATACTCGCGAGAACATGATAAACTAAGCCCAGTGCGTGACTTCAGGGGAGAACGTCATTTGTACTTAGTGAGTTCCTTTCTACGTTTACTTTCTTAACACAACATGCGTTTTTTTATTTTTACAAGCACCTATTCAGAATAAAAAACATTACAATGATTACAGTTTTTAAGAAATAGTGTAGAACCTATATTAGTGCTGAGTTGAGCTTAACTGAACAGCCACTGTAGAGGGCTCTGGGTAACCTGCAGGTCCTGATACCAACCGGGCGGAGGCAGTCTTTCTTCCTTCAGAGGTCAATAATAACCCTACGCAGCCTGGTCTCACCGAGACACCCAATGACTCCCTCAAAAAACACATCAGGTAAGACCAGAAATAACCAATCTTAATATGGGCTGTTTTTCCTGATTTCTCTAAGCTTTTTCCAGATTTTGAATCTTTTGGTGGTTTTCAGAGCGGGTGTAATCAGTGGCCTGATGCAATGTTGTAAGGCAAAATGATGGGGCCCCTGTAGAATACGTGAGGGCCCCTCAGCATACTCCATATGTTGTGCTATTGATAGGACTTTGGATGAATGGGGGGCCCAGAAGGCACTATGTTTTTCCTGATGAAAGTTGATCCTCGTGCAGAACCGAAATCGGTTTGTGCCCACCCTCTTTTAATTCATGCAGAGAGATCGTGTATGAAGTGGAACAGATAAAACACCAGTAGATTTCATCAACTAAAATAGCTTCACCTGGCTTTGAGCCAAATCTTTACTCCAAACTAAATCAGTTGCAAGGCAGTGTAAAAGTGGTCTATCACCTGATATACCTATGTTTAATGTGTACTTTACGTGACTTTACAAGGCCGGCACCTATGCAGTTGTCTTCGGGTAGGAATTTGTACTTGAAGATAAACTTCAAGTACAAATCCTATGCTAGACACTGCTAGCTTTCCTTTGGGCCATATAATCAGCGGTCGAAGAGCATTAAAAAACAGTATGGAAACTGTGATGCTGCATGCAATGGGGCGGGGGTCAGTGTGCTTGGTGTCAAATTTGTGAAACAAATATTCTGTAAGTTTTTTGGTCTTTCACCTTCAGGTAGCTACATGTAAAATAAGGCACAGCTTTAATGAAAAATAAATAAAAATGTTAAATCAGTGGGATATGCACTATCGTACATTATAAAACCTCTATTAGTTAGTCCACTGCAGAGGTCTGTGTGTAACTAGAGAGCCACAGAATTAAATCTTGGTTGGTGCAGTGGAGAATAGTGACGTGTATTTTTAGTGCTATTGAGGTCCCAGCCTTTGACAGAAAGCACGGTGAATATGTAAGTCATTATTTTAAACCTGCGTTACACACAGTATAAGATAGAATGCTACAAAATGTGCAAAACGGTTGAAGACCGTTCCAAAATATAGAGTTCAGTAACGTCCAGACTATACATAATGCTATTTTTTTTTATATAACTGCCCCTTAAAAGCAGCACTTCACAGCTCAGCTGGTAACCCCCTTGCAATACCACTCAAAAATGATAAATCTTTGTCATCACAAAGCTTCAAGTGATTCCATTGATTAAAGTCAGTACGCTCCCAAGCAACCTTTACATTTGCAAATTAAACAGTTGCTCACATTTGCATTTCTTTCAGGGAAGCAGGCAACCTGGCAAGAAGGCTTGTTTATTGTTTAGATGTCTGCCGGCCTTCAGTTTCACAGCACAAGAGACTCCCTGAATTACACTTCAGCTGAAGCAATTAAACTACCTGAATTAACCACACCAAGACAGTTGTCATTTCACAAAAAGTAGGGGAATGGTTTTCATAAATTAAAAAAGTATGGGCCAGTCGTGCCCCTTCGATCCCGCCCACTTCAACCTTTGCATAGAATAAGACTGAGCATCACACAAAACAGCTGTTTTTAGCGTGAGTGCCGTCCATGATGGCATTCGCTGCAGATTGTATCATTCTGAATAGTCGCACTTTCCTATTATATTTGCTATGCAGTGCCCCATTGTGCAAAAGATAGTAAATGTTGACCATAATCTGGAGATCTTTATCTGGTTTTATTTCCTTAACTAGATTATCTTTGTCTTTTTAGATGACATGCATACATTGAAAAAAATAACCAAACCCAAAATCTCCAAGGTGTGTTTGTTCTGCAAATGAATTTTCACTTTGTTTTGTTCAAGTCAATTGACTCATTAGAGAATGCCTCAGTTGCAAAAGCAAATACAGATGTCAGAAATCAGATAAAATCTATATTCTTCTTTCGCTATATCACTGGACAGACTGCAACCAGAAGTATACCACTACTTCTCCACAGCCACGGTCCGTGCAGGTAACAGCGGTGGGGCCGGGTTAGGGGGGATTTCGAGGGACAATGCAGAGGGCAAATTAATTATTTATTTAATTTTCCCTCTGCATCGGCCCTCGAAATCCCCCCTTACCCAGCCCCACCGCTGTTACCTGCAAGGACCGCGGCTGCTTCTCCATCCAGCCTGTCTTTGTCCACTTGGTGCTAGGCGAAAAGAATCGCTGTCTAGCCAAGAATTACCTACATTCATTCTGAATGTGCTGACCTTCTTAAACATCACAGCTGCTTTCCAGATGATCACCAGAGAGTCGTCGCTCCCAGTGTTCATTCTCTCAGTCCATATCTCAGAGTGTTACCCAGTTCCTCCCAGGGCTCCCAACAGCTTACACATTTCACATTCACTATTCAGAGGATAATCTCATCAGTCGCATAATCATTTCCACCATTTCTCCTAATACATGAGTCAGAAAAAACATTCAGTTTAGCAAGGGGATAGGGGAATGAAGAGACACAAACTGAAACTATTGTATCAAAAGCATCCTCTGGGTGAACCACAGCCAAATGAAGTCCACAAAAATGAGGTAGAAGCAAGGATATATGAGACGAAGGTGAAATGTAGCCAGACAGTTACAACATGTTGGGACGGAAAAGTCCTCTGCATGGTAAAGACGTGTAGCCCTACCCTGAGTGCCCAGCTGTACTGTTGTCTGGATCCCTAATGCTGATTTTTTTTTTGTAATAGATGAACATGGATCATTCATGTGTGCCATTGCATAGGCCTGCCTGACGGATTGCGGTCTTGTTGAATCGGTGGGGGGCTCAGAGCCCTACCCTCATATTGGTGGAAGGCTACCGCCTTCTTCAGGAATTAAGCAGCATGAACGCAGTGATGGCAGCATACTGTGTAGTGATCAGTAGTAGTGAACAGGACCATTTTGCCCTGTGTCACTGGAGTGAGGCCTACAGGCTCACTCACCTTTTTAAAAGTACCGCTGCTTTGTGCTTAAGCCCCTCTTGGTCTACATCAGGCAAGTTATGGAGTGCTGCGCAGCACAGGATTAGGGACTCTGCTTTAGTTTTATGTGTGCCTGGGAAGGGTACAGTACAAGGCTAGAGCAGCACTGTACAGTGCATGTGTAGTTAGTACATGTACTGGGTGTATGCATGCAGAGAGGAATACATTAGATGAGAGATGTAGTACTGTGCGGTACATGTGTGGTTAGTACATGTGCTGGGTGTATCTATTCCTGAGAGGAATATACTACATGAGAGATGTTTTGCTGTGCAGTGCTTGTGCAGGTTGTATATGTACATGCATGAAGTACAGTACATGAAGGGTGAAGAGTTGTGCAGCGCACATAGTGAGTGTGTGTGCTGGCAGTGCATGTGTGTTAAAATAAGCACACTCTGGTTGAATATAGGAAAGCTTCAGTACTGAACAGTGTGCCCATATTGAGTGTGTGTACTGAATGCATGTGTACATGTGAGTATACAATGCATAGAGGTATTAGTGCTAGACAGTAAGTGTGATGAGAGTGTACACTGAGTAAATGTACCTGCAATGGTACATTGTATTGAGGACTCTGGGTTCCATTTTGGGAAACCCAGGCTTGCCTGGTAAAGACATCAGGAGGAAAGGAATCCCCCAGACAGATTTATGTATTGCTGCATTCCAGTGAGCTGGGTAGGGGGACACTGGAGGAAAAAAGGAAGAGACTCTCTTTACATTTCAAAAAACTGCTCTTTGATTCATAGATAGGTCACAAGGAAGGGGTTTGGACACATCTCAGGAAGGGTGATTGGGCTGATAAGATGATCATAAAGAGTAGGGCTGAGGTTCTGGAATTAACACTTTGATGCACATATCACTGTGGCTGACATCCAGGTGTAAACTCTGGTCACTCTCATGAATTCTGTAGCGGACAATCAGCATCGGAGTCATGCCTGCTGTGAGAGATCTCTTTCATAAAGGAAGATGAAAAGGAGAAGTGGCCACTTCAAAAGAAGTAGAACTTCACCATAAAACTTCAAAGTCCCAGACCATAAATCACATTTGGTGTCTGGAAAAAGACTATAAGAAGGGGAGGTTGAGCCTTTAAAAATTTGTCAACTGCCAAGCAGCCAGATGGGCTGTGTGAGGAGGGGAAGTTCTACAAGATTTCTACCTATGAGCAGGACTGGTAGCCAAGGTATGCTATTCACCCTGCTGGGTGAGGGAACATCACCCATGGAAACCAAGATCAACTGTCCTGGAGTATGGAGCACCATCGCCTGCCTGCTTGCCAAGACCACTGTGCCCTGTGAGGAAGAGTAGAGCATTGGACAGACCCCCCAGGATATTGCGGAATGGATTAGCAAATTTAGCGGCACAAATATGGAAATTTAGCGGCACAAATATGGAAATTTAGCGGCATTTTTGCGGCACTTTATTTTACTCATAATCATTCATTTTCAGCCTGAAATCAATGGAAGCTGTTTTAGCAGAGTATTCCACTTTGAAATAGGCATGTTTAAAGTGTCTGACACCAATCATGAGCTGTCTTAGGCTGAAGGACCTCTGAGGTACAGAGAAAAACTTAATTACGATACGAAAAAACAAGGTACTACACATGTTTTAATAAAACAATTTTCTGACATACAAAGCAAATTTGTTGCAACCAGGAATTGAAAATAGCTCTGTCAGAGAGGAAGTCAGAACATGCACTGGCAAACCGCAGAACACAGCTTTTGAGATCTAAACCTTTAAATAAGCCTAAATCATATCGAATACATCAACTAAATATGTGTAATTCATGGTACTACGAGCCCTAGCCGCTGCGCTGAGCTAGCCATCAATTTCAAGGTAGCAGAGGACATTAATCTGGATCTCATTCTATTACACTCTTGTCTTGTCTCTGGAAATATACTCAATTGATGGGGTAGGCTCCTGTTTTCACATGTGTACTATGAACCTTTCATATATGGTGGACTCTTAAGACCTCGCTCTTGCATGATGCAGTGCGGTCTCTGGGTTAACAATGGTGAGTTTCTTTCTTACCTGCATAAAGAAGCCTTCTGGTTAGTTTTGGCCCGCCTATAGTTTTCTATTGGCCCCCAGGCCCTTGAACGGGTCTTGTAGCTCTGTGGAGTGGAGAAAGCAGACAGGAGTCTTACTGACCTAACCCTGGACTGTTACATAGGAAGACTTTCAGGATCTGCCAGAGACCCTAGCAAGGTTATTTTGGGTGGCAGCCTCCCTAAGATGGTTCTAAGAAGTCGAGAAGCATGACAACATAGCATCTACAACTCGTTATTATCCACTAACCTCCATGTCCTCCTTGGAATTTCTTCTCCTCCTTCCCCTTTCAGTTTCCTCACATTTCCTACTCTCGCCCACTGTGTTGTCCTCCCACTCATTCCTTCTCTCCTTCCTTTTTCTCTTCTTCCTCCCATCCTTTCTTTCTCTGCCCTAGTAGTCTCTCCATCCTCATTCGCCCTCTCAACTCCCTTTCTTGTTTCTCTTCATCGGTTCCTCCCTTCCCTCTTTGCATCTATCTTCTTCCTCCCATGTTTTCTCTTCTGCCTTTTTTCTTTCATTTCTATCTCTATTTCTTCTCACTTTCAAAGTCATTCTCCGGTCAGTCCCCTTGTTCATTCTCTCCGTTTTCTCTCCTTCTCTCTCTCTCCTTTCTTCCAATAATTCTGTTATTTCCATTTCAATCGTTGACTCATTCCTTCTCTCTCTTCGTTTTCTTGCTTTTCTGTTATTTTTCTCAATCCTTGTCGCTCCTCTTCCTTTACTCCGTTTTCATTGCCCCTTCCCTTTCTCTTCTCTTTATTTCCTTCCTCCCCTTTCTCTTTTCTCGTTTTCAGTTTTGTTCTTGCTTCCATCACTTCTCATCCCTATAATTCCCACTCCAGTGCTTATTGTTCTCTTTCAAATTCTCTTTCCTCCTTACTCGCTCTGTTCTCTTCTTCGTTGTTTTTCTCTCTTTTTCACTCCAATTTTCTGCCTCGGTTCTTTTCAGTGCACGGCTCTTCCTTTCATGCCCTCCTGCTTTCAGTTTGTCCAACCTCCACCTCCGAACTATAGCCATTTTCTCTTCTCTCCCCCTGGATCTCACTTCAGCTCTCAAGCTCTCCCTCCCCCCCTCTCTATTTCCGCTCGGGGAACCTTTTACTCATTCTCCTCGCATCTCTATTCTCCTGTCCCACCGCTCTCTACATCTGGTCCTCTTTCTCCCTTCTTCTCCCATCTCTTCCGCTCCTCTTTTCCCCATCTCAACCTCGTTGTGCCCCCCTCAAGGCCTCTCCCTTCCCTCCCCTCTTTCGCCTCCTTTCGCACACCTAATTCTTCTCTCCCATCTCTCCTTTGCCATCTCTATCTTCCTTCCCACCGACATTCCAGCAGGTCGGGCGAGATCTGCTAAAAAGAGACCTCCCCCCAGCTCCTGAAACATTAGAAAGACATCATATCTCTGATGCCGAAGCATGTACTTCTCAGCCACTAAGCCACACATACTGACATTGCAGACAGCTGTACTGTCAACACAGACCTAAAAGGGGCCTCCTTCCAAGAGCTGAGCGACCCTTGACCTTGCCAGGTAGGTCGCTCCCCCACCACACAGCTCCGCCTGTGTTGTCTGCCCGCTGCTTCTGCAGGTAAGATCGCCCTCCGCTTGTGGCCCCGGTGCCCGTTTTTTTCTGCTTGTCTCCCCTTTTCCTTTCTGTGCCCCTCGCTGCCCCATTGTCGTTGTGCCCGTGATTTTGTGTACTTTCTCCCCTGTTTTCCTTTTTGTGCCCCTCGCTGCCCCATTGTCGCTGTGCCCGTGATTTTGTCTGCTCTCTCCCCTGTTTTCCTTTTGTACCCCTCGCTGCCCCATTGTCGCTGTGCCCGTGATTTTGTCTGCTCTCTCCCCTGTTTTCCTTTTGTACCCTCGCTGCCCCATTGCCGCTGTGCCCGTAATTTTGTCCGCTCTCTCCCCTGTTTTCCTTTTTGTACCCCTCGCTGCCCCATTGTCGCTGTGCCCGTAATTTTGTCTGCTCTCTCCCCTGTTTTCCTTTTTGTACCCCTCGCTGCCCCATTGTCGCTGTGCCCGTGATTTTGTCTGCTCTCTCCCCTGTTTTCCTTTTTGTACCCCTCGCTGCCCCATTGTCGCTGTGCCCGTGATTTTGTCTGCTCTCTCCCCTGTTTTCCTTTTGTACCCCTCGCTGCCCCATTGTCGCTGTGCCCGTGATTTTGTCTGCTCTCTCCCCTGTTTTCCTTTTGTACCCCTCGCTGCCCCATTGTCGCTGTGCCCGTGATTTTGTCCGCTCTCTCCCCTGTTTTCCTTTTTGTGCCCCTCGCTGCCCCATTGCCGCTGTGCCCGTGATTTTGTCCGCTCTCTCCCCTGTTTTCCTTTTTGTACCCCTCGCTGCCCCATTGTCGCTGTGCCCGTGATTTTGTCTGCTCTCTCCCCTGTTTTCCTTTTTGTACCCCTCGCTGCCCCATTGTCGCTGTGCCCGTGATTTTGTCCGCTCTCTCCCCTGTTTTCCTTTTGTGCCCCTCGCTGCCCCATTGCCGCTGTGCCCGTGATTTTGTCCGCTCTCTCCCCTGTTTTCCTTTTTGTACCCCTCGCTGCCCCATTGTCGCTGTGCCCGTGATTTTGTCTGCTCTCTCCCTGTTTTCCTTTTTGTACCCCTCGCTGCCCCATTGTCGCTGTGCCCGTGATTTTGTCTGCTCTCTCCCCTGTTTTCCTTTTTGTACCCTCGCTGCCCCATTGTCGCTGTGCCCGTGATTTTGTCTGCTCTCTCCCCTGTTTTCCTTTTTGTACCCCTCGCTGCCCCATTGCCGCTGTGCCCGTAATTTTGTCCGCTCTCTCCCCTGTTTTCCTTTTTGTACACCTCGCTGCCCCATTGTCGCTGTGCCCGTAATTTTGTCTGCTCTCTCCCTGTTTTCCTTTTTATACCCCTCGCTGCCCCATTGTCGCTGTGCCCGTGATTTTGTCTGCTCTCTCCCCTGTTTTCCTTTTTGTACCCCTCGCTGCCCCATTGTCGCTGTGCCCGTGATTTTGTCTGCTCTCTCCCCTGTTTTCCTTTTTGTACCCCTCGCTGCCCCATTGTCGCTGTGCCCGTGATTTTGTCTGCTCTCTCCCCTGTTTTCCTTTTTGTACCCCTCGCTGCCCCATTGTCGCTGTGCCCGTGATTTTGTCCGCTCTCTCCCCTGTTTTCCTTTTTGTGCCCCTCGCTGCCCCATTGCCGCTGTGCCCGTGATTTTGTCCGCTCTCTCCCTGTTTTCCTTTTTGTACCCCTCGCTGCCCCATTGTCGCTGTGCCCGTGATTTTGTCTGCTCTCTCCCCTGTTTTCCTTTTTGTACCCCTCGCTGCCCCATTGTCGCTGTGCCCGTGATTTTGTCCGCTCTCTCCCCTGTTTTCCTTTTTGTGCCCCTCGCTGCCCCATTGCCGCTGTGCCCGTGATTTTGTCCGCTCTCTCCCTGTTTTCCTTTTTGTACCCCTCGCTGCCCCATTGTCGCTGTGCCCGTGATTTTGTCTGCTCTCTCCCCTGTTTTCCTTTTGTACCCCTCGCTGCCCCATTGTCGCTGTGCCCGTGATTTTGTCTGCTCTCTCCCCTGTTTTCCTTTTTGTACCCCTCGCTGCCCCATTGTCGCTGTGCCCGTGATTTTGTCTGCTCTCTCCCTGTTTTCCTTTTTGTACCCCTCGCTGCCCCATTGCCGCTGTGCCCGTGATTTTGTCCGCTCTCTCCCCTGTTTTCCTTTTTGTGCCCCTCGCTGCCCCATTGCCGCTGTGCCCGTGATTTTGTCTGCTTTCTCCCCTGTTTTCCTTTCTGTGCCCCCGCTGCCTCTCGCCATTCCCGCCGCTGCGTCCCTGCGGCCCCGCCCCTGACCGCCCATTCGCTGCCCCTGCCTCCCGCCTCCCAGCTGCTCCTCCCTCCCACCTCCACATAAATGGCGGCCGCTGCGCGGTGAGAGAGCGACCCTTGACCTTGCCAGGTAGGTCGCTCCCCACCACACAGCTCCGCCTGTGTTGTCTGCCCGCTGCTTCTGCAGGTAAGATCGCCCTCCGCTTGTGGCCCCGGTGCCCGTTTTTTTCTGCTTGTCTCCCCTTTTCCTTTCTGTGCCCCTCGCTGCCCCATTGTCGTTGTGCCCGTGATTCTGTCTACTTTCTCCCCTGTTTTCCTTTTTGTGCCCCTCGCTGCCCGATTGTCGCTGTGCCCGTGATTTTGTCTCCTCTCTCCCCTGTTTTCCTTTTTGTACCCCTCGCTGCCCCATTGTCGCTGTGCCCGTGATTTTGTCTGCTCTCTCCCTGTTTTCCTTTTTGTACCCTCGCTGCCCCATTGCCGCTGTGCCCGTAATTTTGTCCGCTCTCTCCCTGTTTTCCTTTTTGTACACCTCGCTGCCCCATTGTCGCTGTGCCCGTAATTTTGTCCGCTCTCTCCCTGTTTTCCTTTTGTACCCCTCGCTGCCCCATTGTCGCTGTGCCCGTGATTTTGTCTGCTCTCTCCCCTGTTTTCCTTTTTGTACCCCTCGCTGCCCCATTGTCGCTGTGCCCGTGATTTTGTCTGCTCTCTCCCCTGTTTTCCTTTTTGTACCCTCGCTGCCCCATTGTCGCTGTGCCCGTGATTTTGTCTGCTCTCTCCCCTGTTTTCCTTTTTGTACCCCTCGCTGCCCCATTGTCGCTGTGCCCGTGATTTTGTCCGCTCTCTCCCCTGTTTTCCTTTTTGTGCCCCTCGCTGCCCCATTGCCGCTGTGCCCGTGATTTTGTCCGCTCTCTCCCTGTTTTCCTTTTTGTACCCCTCGCTGCCCCATTGTCGCTGTGCCCGTGATTTTGTCTGCTCTCTCCCCTGTTTTCCTTTTTGTACCCTCGCTGCCCCATTGTCGCTGTGCCCGTGATTTTGTCCGCTCTCTCCCCTGTTTTCCTTTTTGTGCCCCTCGCTGCCCCATTGCCGCTGTGCCCGTGATTTTGTCCGCTCTCTCCCCTGTTTTCCTTTTTGTACCCCTCGCTGCCCCATTGTCGCTGTGCCCGTGATTTTGTCTGCTCTCTCCCCTGTTTTCCTTTTTGTACCCCTCGCTGCCCCATTGTCGCTGTGCCCGTGATTTTGTCTGCTCTCTCCCTGTTTTCCTTTTGTACCCCTCGCTGCCCCATTGTCGCTGTGCCCGTGATTTTGTCTGCTCTCTCCCCTGTTTTCCTTTTTGTACCCTCGCTGCCCCATTGCCGCTGTGCCCGTGATTTTGTCCGCTCTCTCCCCTGTTTTCCTTTTGTGCCCCTCGCTGCCCCATTGCCGCTGTGCCCGTGATTTTGTCTGCTTTCTCCCCTGTTTTCCTTTCTGTGCCCCCGCTGCCTCTCGCCATTATCGCCGCTGCGTCCCCTGCGGCCCCGCCCCCCTGACCGCCCATTCGCTGCCCCTGCCTCCCGCCTCCCAGCTGCTCCTCCCTCCCACCTCCCCATAAATGGCGGCCCGCCGCGCAGCGGGCGCGCCGCTGGCGCGCCGAAGGCGCGCCTAAGGCAAGCCCGTCTGCGCCCGTCCGCGACTGGACCGCGCCCAGCGCCAGAACCCCTGGATCCCACCGATGCATCACCACTCGACGGACCTACGACGCCGCCACCCTCACCGCACTCAATGCCGGCCGGAACCCTGCCTGCTACCGAGCCTCACCGAGACGCACCCACGGACCCTTCACCTGCCAAACCTGCCGATTCACCTGCCCCCGGACGTGCACCACCTCCGCCAAGTCGAGCACCAGCAGCAACCACCTGAAATGCATCCTGCTGAACACCCGCTCCGTCCACAGGCACGCCGTGGAACTCTGGGACCTGCTTGACGCAACAGCACCGGACATCGCCTTCCTCACCGAAACCTGGATGAACGCCTCCTCAGCGCCCGACATCGCCATAGCCATCCCGGACGGATACAAGATCACCCGGAAGGACCGCGTCAACCAGACGGGAGGAGGCATCGCCATCGTACACAAGAACACCATCCGCATCTCGACTAACTCCGACGAGACCTTCACCGCCGCCGAACACCTACACTTCCAGATACACACTGACCCCAAGACCACCCTCCGAGGCACCCTCATCTACAGACCCCCGGGACCACGCACACTATTCAGCGAAGACATCGCAGACTTCATCAGCCCGCACGCCATGCCCTCCGCCGACTACATCCTCCTAGGGGACCTCAACTTCCACCTGGAGAACAACAACGACAGAAACACCACCGCCCTGCTGGACAACCTCGCCAACCTCGGACTCAAGCAACTGGTGAACACGCCCACCCACTACGCCGGCCACACGCTTGACCCCGTCTTCTCGTCCAGCAAGCACATCTCCTTCAGCCACGCCACCGGACTCCACTGGACCGACCACAGCTGCGTCCACTTCAGCTTCAGAAAGACTACGACCCACCACCACCCGCAACAGGCTCCCCGCCGGAGCTGGAGCAAGATCACCGCCCGAGCAGCTCACCGCCTCCCTCAGCCAGAACACACCCACCAACACAACGGACCCAAACGAAGCAGCCAGCAACCTCGCCAAGTGGCTGACCGCCTGCGCCGACGACCTCGCACCACTAAAAACCCTCCCAGCAGACCCGGAAGCAAGAAAACCCTTGGTTCACCAACGAACTCAAGGAATCCAAGAAGAACTGCCGCACTCTCGAGAAAACCTGGCGACTCGACCAGACCACAGACAACAGGACCGCCCTCAAGCACGCCACCCGCAAACACCACCAGCTGATCCGTGCCACCAAGAAGTCGGCACTCAAAGAACGACTGGACAACAACGCCCATGACAGCAAGGAACTTTTCAGCATCGTCAAAGAGTTCTCCAACCCCAGCGCCGGAAACAACGACATCACCCCCTCGCAAGACCTCTGCAACTCACTCTCCGCGTTCTTCCACCGCAAGATCACCGACATACATAACAGCTTCGACGCACAAACAACGCACCCTACCGCCCGAACCAACGCCCGCCACCACCACCCTCTGCAACTGGACCCCGATCAGCACCGAAGACACCACCCGCACGATGAACTCCATCCACTCCGGATCACCAACCGACCCCTGCCCACACCACGTCTTCAACAAAGCCGACGCCACCATCGCACCCCATCTCCGGGACATCATCAACTCCTCCTTCCACACCGCCACCTTCCCGGAGAGCTGGAAGCATGCCGAGCTTACCGCCCTCCTGAAGAAACCAACGGCGGACCCCACCGACCTTAAGAACTACCGTCCCATCTCGCTCCTTCCGTTTCCGGCCAAAGTCATCGAGAAGACCGTCCAACAGACAGCTTGCCGCCTTCCTCGAGACGAATGGATCCCTCGACCCCTCGCAGTCCGGGTTTCGGGCCAACCACAGCACCGAGACCGCCCTTATCGCAGCCACCGACGACATCAGAACCCTAACCGACAACGGGGAAACAGCTGCCCTCATCCTCTTGGACCTCTCCGCGGCGTTCGACACCGTCTGCCACTGCATCCTAGTGAAGCGCCTCAGCAACATCGGAATCCGAGAGAAAGCACTGGAATGGATCATCTCGTTCCTCGCCGGAAGAACCCAGAGAGTCCGCCTCCCCCTGTTCAGATCCGAAGCCACCGAAGTCATCTGCGGCGTTCCACAGGGATCCTCACTCAGCCCAACCCTCTTCAACGTCTACATGAGCCCCCTCGCAGCCATCGCACGCCGACACAACCTCAACATCATCTCCTACGCCGACGACACCCAGCTGATCCTCTCCCTCACCAACGACCCCACCACCGCCAGAGCCAACCTACACGACGGGATGAGAGACGTCGCCGACTGGATGAGGAACAGCCGCCTTAAACTGAACTCAGACAAGACGGAAGTCCTCATCCTGGGCTCATCACCCTCCGCCTGGGACGACTCCTGGTGGCCCCCGGCCCCTGGGCACCGCGCCCAAGCCAACGGACCACGCACGCAACCTGGGCTTCATCCTGGACTCCTCCCTGTCGATGACCAGACAAGTCAACGCCGTCTCATCTTCATGCTTCAACACCCTGCGCATGCTCCGCAAGATCTTCAGATGGATCCCCACTGAAACCAGGAAGACCGTCACCCAGGCACTCGTCACCAGCCGACTGGACTATGGGAACACCCTCTACGCCGGAACCACAGCCAAACTTCAAAAAGACTCCAGCGCATCCAGAACGCCTCCGCACGACTCATCCTGGACATCCCCCGACACAGCCACATCACCGGACACCTGAAAGACCTGCACTGGCTCCCCGTCAGCAAGAGAATAACGTTCAGACTCCTCACCCACGCACACAAGGCCCTCCACGACCTGGGCCCAAAGTACCTCAACGACCGCATGACCTTCTACACGCCCACACGCCAGCTACGATCAACCAGCCACGCCCTCGCCACCGTACCACGCATCCGCAGAACCACCGCCGGAGGAAGATCCTTCTCCTACCTGGCAGCCAAGACCTGGAACTCCCTCCCCACTCACCTTTGGCGAACCCAGGACCATCTCTCCTTCAGGAAGCAGCTCAAGACCTGGCTGTTCGAGCAGTAACTTACCCCCTCCCCCAGCGCCTTGAGACCCTCCTGGGTGAGTAGCGCGCTCTATAAATGCCGTGATTGATTGATTGATTGAACCGTCCAAATTTCGCGGGCAGTTTTGTAAAAATCGCGGCATTTTTACAAAACTGCCGATTTCGCGATTTTTTTGCAAATCGCGAAATCCTGGAGGGTCTGATTGGAGGGAGCAAGGTCCAGTGGGGAGCCCTACCTAAAAGAATACCTGAGCGAGATGTGAAGAGAGTGATTGCGAATCAATCGGGTCATTGCCCGTGAGCAAGTACAGCGCGATGACTCCTGTATTCCAGGAGAGGGCTGCTGTGATCTCAGCCATGTGAAGCGCGCTGTGCGAGAAGAACTAGGCTTGCGGTGCTGTGCCGCAGTGACCCCATATGCCAGAAGAGGCCGAACTTAATTGGCCGAAAGTGTGAGACATTTGTCAGCTGTATTGAGGGTGATTACACCAAAGAGTCTGCACCCAATAGTGAGCAATGCAGAAATCCCGCTGTCGGTATCATTGTGGCCAAATGTTCAGGTCATGGCCCGGACAAGAGTATTACTGCCGTGACCAGCGGGTCTAGGCCACCAACTGCACCTGACTGTTTCTCCAAGGATCACAGGATGTCGCATCCTCCCCGGAGCTCCAGTCGGGAGCCAGAGAATTCCCCCCACCCCTTTGTTAGGGGAAGAGCAACCTACCTTTTGTGTCCACCGAGTGGGAGCTCCGATCACTGGAAACCAACCAGAAGGGCTGCTCGACAGAAAGAGCTTGCGCCGTTGGGTGCTGCCGCATCCATTGCGAGCAGCCCGGCTTCGCCTTACAGGATTCGAACTTGGGAGCACCCTAGGAAAGGGCACTCACTGCACCGATGAGCACTGCCATAATGCACAAGCAGGTAAAACTGAAACCTGCCCTTTGCTGAAGCTGCAGCAACACCATAGACGCTTTTGACAGAAATCCTGAAGAGTCAAAAGGAAACTCTTGAGTACGGCCTAATAGTTTGCATTCACTGATGCGACCACAAGTGAACAGGGCATAACCCTGAACACGTCAAACGAAGGAGGGTGGGACAGGGATTTGCCTGACAACTATTCTAGCCCGACCTCGAGGGAGGTTGTATTGTTGCTTCTGAATGTCGTATTCCTTTGCATGTGCAGATTTAGGAATAAAACACTACTTTTTCTTATAAAAGCTAGTAATTGGCTGGGCCTAGATCTATTGTTAGAACTGTCTGCGCTTTGAGTTATGAGTCGTGTTCAATGACCTGTTTCTACATCCCCCTGAGGGAGCCTTGACTGCTCGACATCAGCTACGACTGAGAGTCAAGTGCACAAAGGGTACTTGGCAGGATCCATGGTAGGTCAGGTCCCGGGACATCAGGAATGTGAGAAGTTGGCCTGGTATATGCTGTCCACTAGTTATAGTGGGCACCTTGCACCAGTCCAAACAACCCCTTATTGATGATAGGTTAAAGACAACCTTTATTGAAAGTTATCCTAGTGGTAGCTATGGAGAGCAGCCTTCAGGCTAAGTCTTGAAGGAGTGTAAAGCTGTTTGTTTTACCAGTCTATAATCTCTTGAATGGCTAAATGAAAGGAGACCACACCAGGTATATATATAAAATATATGTATTTATTTCTAAACACACCCTACTAGTCTCTTGATGAGGCTAGAGGTCAAAGCACACAAGTTACAAGCGTTTAATCAACAGTAAATAGCACAGTAAACGATAGGCTCCAGGGGGAGACCAAACCATATACTAAGTAAGTGGTATAAGAACCACGACTTGACTAGACATAAGGCCTAGAGCCTGTAGAATCACTGGGACCCCAAGGAACCACCCAAGGTAGTGACACAGGGGACCCACGGAGGACGTGTGCAGTGTGAGAACACAGCCGCGGGACTCCGTTAGCTTCTATGGGGAAAGTCGCAGTTGGATTTTTAAAGTTAAAGGACACTTAGAAATGGACTAGGACCAAACCCTCTTGGACTTGGACAGTTCTAGGGTCAACACCCATGGGAGCACCGGAGTACTCGTGTTACCTCACCCAGGGAAGCCGGGTGCATTGGTGTCAAATGGTGTCGGGTCGCGTCGTCATTTTCAATGGCAGCTTGCAGAGAAGTGCTGCTGCCGGGAAGATGCGAAGTTTCCGAAGAGATCCAAGCCTGGATCAAAGATGTGAAGAACCTGAAAGAAGAGGGGACAGAGTCTGGGTCACTAGCCAGTGACCAGGGGCACGATAGTCGAATGCCCACCGATGTCGGGTGTTTCAGGTGAAAGAGGTGAAGCTTGACTCTTCAGTCACGAGGACCAGGCGGCGTCGACGACAACCAGGAGCTGGATTCGAGCTGTCCCACAATAGATGTCGAGTGCTGCAGTGTTGGTGCCCGGATTGGACACAACAAGCCTTCGCAACAGCAACCCACGCAGGAAGAGGAAAGATGCTTTGATGCGGACCAGCAAGGTCCTGGGGACTCCCCAAGAAATGGAGAGTCAGGGCACGTCTGGAGAAACCAGGAAAGCCCAATCAAAGTAAAGTTACCCTTCTCAGGGACCCACAAGTTGACGGACAAGGGATCACGAAGGGACCTCAATAGGAATCACAGAATGGCAGCCCACGGGTCACTTGGAGTGGGTAGGCCAGCAATCTTCGGTGGATTCAGTGCTGGGGGTCAGAGCTATAAGTAATCCAAAGCACAGCCTCAAGGATTGACGAGAAGCATATGCACTTGCAAATGTGCACGGTGTCCAGGGGTTCTGGTTCCACGGTACCCACGAGGGCTACGGGTCTCAGCTTTGCTGGGGACTCGGGTCAGCCTCTGGGAAGTCTGAAAACCCACCTCTTGGGTTGCAAAGTCTTCGGCGTCCGGCGGGAGCTTCAGAGATGCAGACCGGTCAGATGCATCTTTGGTGCCTGCCAAGCAGGGGAGTAACTCCTTTACTCCAAGGGAGATTCTTTAGTCATCTGGCGTTGAACACATCGTCGAAGGTCCAGGATTCAGTTTCAGAGTTTTGTCCAGGGATATCTAAAGTCCTGTTGCCAGGGGTTCCTATCTTATACCCAAGGATGGGGTTGGACTGACTCAGGGGACCCACCTATGGGAGGGTTTGGAAAGAGGGGTGGCTACACCCATTTCCTTTGTCCAGTTTCATGCCAGAGCAGGGGCTGGTAGCCCCTGCAACCGGTTTGGACTGGACTACGCACAGGGACACCAAATGTGCCCCCAGTGCAGGACTTCAAAGCACTTTGAGAGTGCACCCACCCAGCCCCAATACACTAAAGCCTGTCTGGGAGGTGGTAACACCTCCCTGTGACAGGAACCCTATTGTCCGGGCCTCCCCTGCCGGAGTTTCGGTCAGCGGCAGGAGGCCAGACTCGTGTCTGTGGCTGCAGCATCCATTTTGTGATGCCAGGGCTCTGTTAGCTGGTACCGGGTATACCGGTGCTGTCATGTCTCTCCCTCTAGAAGGGTGGGATCATACTCCCACACCAGTTACTGGTGTGGGGGTATGATTCCAAGGTGTTTGACACCAAACACGACATGTTTCCGTGCAGCCATCCCAAAGTTAGCATTTACCGTTTGGTTATAATGCACTTAAGAGTATATGGTCAGGCTGCATCACAGACAACCCCGGAGAATAGATTCCGAAGGCTGCAGAGGGGCTCTGCTCATGCATGGGCACCCTCTCACATAAAACCAAGCACCCTGCCTTCAGGATTGATAAGGCCTGCCATAGGGGTGACTGATAGGTTTATATGTGCCGTGATAGGGTGAGATATAGTGAACCTATATCTCAGTAAGGGGTGCATGCACCACCTCACTCAGGCTGCTGTAGCAGTCCTGTGGTGTCATTTTGGAAGGCTGCCCAGGGGTGGCATAATACATGCTTCAGCCTCTGGTAGGCCTCTGGGGTACCTATGCCCTGGGTACATAGTATACCATATACTAGGGACTTATAAGGGCACCCCAGAATCCAATCTGTGGTGTACCTAAGGTACAGGGAATCAATTTTGAGAGGAAGCAGCTAGGCTGGGGTCCTGGATAGCAGGGCCCCAGCCAGACTAAAGTCGAAAAACAGTGAAACATCAGCAAAAAGTGGGGGTAACCATAAGAAGCAGATCCTACTCTCCTACACAACCCCCCCCCCCAAAATGCAGGGACATTAAACTAACCTTGACCAGTTGAGTCTTCATGTTCTAAGTGGAAATATCTGGAGAGTCCATCTGCATTGGCATGGCTACTCCCAGGTCTATGTTCCACTGTATATAGTCCATCCCCTGTAGGGAAATGGACCACATCAAAAGTTTGGGGTTTTCACCCTTCATCTGTTTTAGCCATAAGAGGGGCTTATGGTCTGTCTGAACAATGAAGTGAGTGCCAAACAAGTATGGCCTCAACTTCTTCAGAGCCCAAACCACAGCAAAGGCCTCCCTCTCAATGGCTGACCAATGTTTCTCTCTGGGGGTCAGCCTTCTGCTAATAAAAGCTACTGGCTGATCCTGACCTTCATCGTTCAACTGTGACAGTACAGCCCCTACCCCCAACTCAGATGCATCTGTTTGTACAATGAACTTTTTGGAGTAATCAGGACTCTGCAGAATGGGAGCAGTGCACATGGCCTGCTTCAGGTCATCAAATGCCTTTTGACAGTTAACTGTCCACTGAACCTTTTTGGGCATTTTCTTAGAGGTAAGGTCATTCAATGGGGTCACTATGGATCCATAACCTTTTACAAATCTTCTGTAGTACCCAGTCAGGCCCAAGAAGGCTCTCACCTGAGTCTGGGTAGTGGGAACAACCCAGTCCATTATGGTCTGGATTTTGCTCTGCAATGGTTGAACCTGGCCTCTACCTACAAGGTGGCCCAGGTACACAACCTGACTCTGCCCTATCTGGCACTTACTAGCCTTGATAGTTAGGCCTGCCTTTTGCAGGGCCTCCAAAACATTCCTTAGGTGGACCAGGTGATCCTCCCAGGTGGAGCTAAAGACAGCAATATCATCTAGATATGCTGCACTATAGTCTTCCAGGCCTGTAAGGACTGTATTCACCAACCTTTGGAAAGTGGCAGGTGCATTTTTCAAACCAAAGGGCATCACCACAAATTGATAATGCCCACTAGGGGTAGAAAATGCTGTCTTTGGCTCTGCATCATCAGCTAGTCTAATCTGCCAGTAGCCAGCTGTCAAGTCAAATGTGCTCAGAAACTTGGCTGAGGCCAAAGTATCTATAAGCTCATCTGCCCTTGGGATGGGATGGGCATCAGTCCTAGTGACTGCATTGAGACCCCTGTAGTCCACACAAAACCTCATTTCTCTCTTGCCATCTTTGGTGTGAGGTTTAGGCACAAGGACTACTGGACTAGCCCAAGGGCTATCTGAGGGTTCAATGACTCCCAAATCCAACATCTTTTGGACCTCTGTCCTTATACAATCCCTGACATGATCAGGCTGCCTGTAGATTTTATTCTTGACGGGCAGACTGTCCCCAGTGTCCACTTCATGAGTGCACCAGGTAGTCTGACTAGGTGTCAGGGAGAACATATGCCTGAACTGGCTGAGAACTTTTCTGCAGTCAGTTTGTTGCTGGACAGTGAGGCTGCCTGCCAAGGCTACACCATCTACTGATCCATCATCAGGGTTCTGAGAGAGCAGGTCAGGGAGTGGATCACTCTCTTCCTCCTGTCCCTCATCAGTAGCCATGAGCAAGCCCATGTCTGCCCTGTCAACATATGGTTTCAGTCTGTTGACATGAAGTACCCTATGGGGACTCCTGGGAGTTCCAAGGTCTACCAAGTAGGTAACCTCTCCCTTCTGTTCAACAATTGTATGGGGGCTACTCCACTTATCTTGGAGGGCTGCTGGGGCCACAGGCTCTAACACCCACACTTTCTGCCCTGGCTGGTAAACAGTCAGTACAGCCTTTTGGTCATGCCAGGCCTTTTGCAATTCCTGGCTAGCCTCAAGGTTTTTAGTTGCCTTTTTCATATACTCTGCCATCCTGGAGCGGAGACCAAGTACATAGTCCACTATGTCCTGTTTAGGGGTTTGAGAGGTAACTCCCATCCCTCCTTCACCAGACACAAAGGACCCCTAACAGGATGGCCAAACAAAAGTTCAAAACGGCTGTAACCAACCCCCTTTTGAGGCACCTCCCTGTAGGCAAATAAAAGGCAGGGCAAAAGGATGTCCCATCTGCGCCTAAGCTTTTCTGGGAGACCTTTGATCATGCCCTTTAAGGGTTTGTTGAACCTTTCAACTAAACCATTGCATTGTGGGTGATAGGGTGTGGTGAACTTATAATTCACTCCACACTCCTTCCACATTGCAGTCAAGTAACTAGACATGAAGTTTGTATCCCTGTCTGATACTACCTCCTTAGGAAAACCCACTCTTGAGAATACTCCCAAGAGGGCCCTTGCCACCACAGGTGCTGTGGTGGTCCTAAGTGGAATTGCTTCTGGGTACCTAGTGGCATGGTCCACCACCACCAGGATAAATCTGTGCCCAGAGGCTGTCTGAGGATCCATGGGACCAACTATATCAATCCCTATCCTCTCAAAGGGAACCCCCACCACAGGTAGTGGTATCAGGGGGGCCTTTGTGGTTCCACCTGCCTTCCCACTGGCTTGATAGGTGACACAGGAGCGACAAAACTCCTTGGTGTATTCAGACATGTGGGGCCAATGAAAGTGTGGAACAATTCTGTCCCAAGTCTTGTTTTGGCCCAGGTGACCTGCTAGAGGAATATCATGGGCTAGTGTCAATAGGAAGCCCCTAAATTTCAGAGGTTTTACCAACCTCCTGGAAGCACCAGGCTTGGGGTCTCTACTCTCTGAATATAGGAGTCCATCATCCCAATATATTTTATGGGTGCCACTAGCTTTCCCAGCAGCCTCATCAGCAGCTTGCTTTCTGAGGGTTTCAAGAGAGGGGCAGCTTTGCTGCTCCTGGCTCAGATCTGCCCTGGAAGGGCTCCCTGTCCCCAAGAACTCAACCTGATCAGGTTCAAGCTCCTCTGGGACAGTTCCGTCTTCAGGACTAAGATCATATCCCTCAGGAGGCTGATCTGTATTCTGAGTCAGGGGGGAAGGCACTGCCTTAACCCTACTGCTCCTCCTCTTGGGAGGCACCTGGTCCATTCTTCCAGAATCCAGGGCCTGTTCAGTGTTAGACTTTTTGGCCTGTGACCTGGTCACAGCAAATACATGTGCAGGGATCCCTATCATTTCTGCATGTGTCCTGAGCTCCACTTCTGCCCAAGCTGAAATTTCTAGATCATTGCCAAGCAAGCATTCAACAGGGAGGTCTGCACTTACCACAACTTTCTTGAGGCCAGTTACTCCTCCCCAGGAGAAATTAACAACTGCCAAGGAATGGTCTGTCCTGACATTGCTAGCATTGGTCACTTGGTACATTTCACCAAGTGTAATCTGCCCAGGAGCCACAAGCTCTTGTGTCACCATTGTGATACTTGCTCCTGTGTCCCTGAATGCCAAAGCCTCTTTTCCATTTATCAAAGGCTGCTGTCTGTATTTGCCCAAGTTACTGGGACTCACAAAGGAGGACATGTACATGCCTCCATCACAGATCAGGACAGCCTGAGTTGGAACTCTGTCTAGGCCAGAGCCCATCTCAGAACCCAGGGTTAACCCTACTACACCCTTATTCTGAGTACCACCAATTGTAGCTGCACTAGGGGGAACAGTTGCCTTAGGGGCAATGGTGGCTGGAGTTGAGTCTTTGGACTTTGTACAGTCACTTGTCCAATGGGTTTTCTGCTTACAGATTTTACACCATGGTTTCTTTTGGCCTTTACTTTTGTTAGATTGGGACTCACCCCCAGATGAAGATTTTTGGGGACCTTGAGAAGACTTCTGGTCTTTACCCTTTTCCCCACCCTTGTCAGAGTTCTTAGAATCTTGCTTCTTGGTGTCACCACCTTGGCTCTGAACCTTCTGCCTCACCCTGGTTCTGACCCATTTGTCTGCCTTCTTTCCCAATTCTTGGGGAGAGGTCAGATCAGAGTCCACCAGGTACTGATGCAACAGCTGATTTTGACAATTATTAAGGATCTGCTCCCTCATAATTAAGTTGTACAATCCTTTGAAATCACACACCTTACTGCCAAGTAACCAGCCCTCCAGAGCCTTAGTAGCACAATCTACAAAGTCCACCCAGTCTTGATTCTGTGCCTTTTGGGTATCTCTGAACTTTATCCTATAATGTTCAGTGGTTAGGCCAAACCCCTCAATCAGTGCACTTTTCAAGATTTGGTAATCATCAGCATCCTCTTCTCTTACAGTGAAGAGCTTATCTCTACCTTTGTCTGCAAAGGAGAGCCACAAGATTGCTGCCCACTGCTCCTGGGGGACCCTCTGAACTTTACAGGCCCTTTCCAGTGCAGTAACCCATTTGTGGATGTCATCCCCACTCTGGTAGGGAGGGACAATCTTGCTTAGGTTTCTATGGTCATGAGACCTTTCCCTAACACTAGGGAAGTTGCTGCCACCATGGGACTCTAGTCCCAACTTTCTTCTAGTTTTCTGAAGCTCTAGGGACTCCCTATCTAAAGCCAACTGCTCTCTTCTGATTCTAAGCTGAGCTTCTTCATACTTGAGCAGTCTCTCTTTCCTTTCATGAGAGGATTCCCTCCTATGAGAGGAAACAGAGGTCCCTATTGAGGTGTCAGAATGGTTAGACTCCTGAGAAGGAGATCTTGACCTTCTAGGCACACTCTCAACTCTCCCTGGTGGGATAAAGAGGAGGCCATTCTGGCCATCCTCCTCATCTGCAGGAGGAGCTGGATTTCCCAGGTTAAGATCAGTGTCATCTTCCTGGTCAGCTTCAGAGGTCAGGTCATGGGTATCTTCACCCCTTGGCCCTTCCTCATCTGCTGCCCCACCCACTCTGCCTACCCCTTCAGACCCTGTGGGTCTTCTGAGATCATCCAACAGCAGTACCTCTATGAGGCGTTGGGTGTTTGCACTTTTGCCTGTCTTCAGCTTCCTAGTACTACACAATGCTCTCAATTCCAAGAATGGGAGGTTGTCATACTTGGATGGTAGAAGTCCATTGGCTTCTGGCAGGGACCCACTGGTTCCTGGCCTTGAAGGCATCACTAGTGAGGTGTGGTGTATGCACTACCTTCTCTAGTGTGGCCTACTAAACTCTCTTGAGTTGTAGAAAGGGTGTGCTAAGCCCTTGACACAAAACTCTAAGTTCAGTAGAATTTACTGTAATCTTAAGCTTGAATTATATGTACCTCAGGTACCTTTAGTGGTTTTCAGTTAGTCACTCACTTGAGATTATCTGGTAAAACAATGGCAAGCTTGAATCCAACCGCTGCACACCAATGTGAGTAGTTGGCCTGGTATATGCTGTCCACTAGTTATAGTGGGCACCTTGCACCAGTCCAAACAACCCCTTATTGATGATAGGTTAAAGACAACATTTATTGAAAGTTATCCTAGTTGTAGCAGCCTTCAGGCTAAGTCTTGAAGGAGTGTAAAGCTGTTTGTTTTACCAGTCTATAATCTCTTGAATGGCTAAATGAAAGGAGACCACACCAGGTGTATATATATAAAATATATGTATTTATTTCTAAACACACCCTACTAGTCTCTTGATGAGGCTAGAGGTCAAAGCACACAAGTTACAAGCGTTTAATCAACAGTAAATAGCACAGTAAACGATAGGCTCCAGGGGGAGACCAAACCATATACTAAGTAAGTGGTATAAGAACCACGACTTGACTAGACACAAGGCCTAGAGCCTGTAGAATCGCTGGGACCCCAAGGAACCACCCAAGGTAGTGACACAGGGGACCCACGGAGGACATGTGCAGTGTGAGCACACAGCCGCGGGACTCCGTTAGCTTCTATGGGGAAAGTCGCGGTTGGATTTTTAAAGTTAAAGGACACTTAGAAATGGACTAGGACCAAACCCTCTTGGACTTAGACAGTTCTAGGGTCAACACCCACGGGAGCACCGGAGTACTCGTGTTACCTCACCCAGGGAAGCCGGGTGCATAGGTGTCAAATGGTGTCGGGTTGCGTCGTCGTTTCAATGGCAGCTTGCAGAGAAGTGCTGCTGCCGGGAAGATGCAAAGTGGCCGAAGAGATCCAAGCCTGGATCGAAGATGTGAAGAACCTGAAAGCAGAGGGGACAGAGTCTGGGTCACTAGCCAGTGACCAGGGGCACGATAGTCGACGATGACCAGGAGCTGGATTCGAGCTGTCCCACAAAGGATGTCGAGTGCTGCAGTGTTGGTGCCCGGATTGGACACAACAAGCCTTGGCAACAGCAACCCATGCAGGAAGAGGAAAGATGCTTCGATGCGGACCAGCAAGGTCCTGGGGACTCTCCAAGCAATGGAGAGTCAGGGCACGTCTGGAGCAACCAGGAAAGCCCAATCAAAGTAAAGTTACCCTTCTCAGAGACCCACAAGTCGACGGACAAGGGATCGCAAAGGGACCTCAAGAGGAATCACAAAATGGCAGCCCACGGGTCACTCGGAGTTGGTAGGCCAGCAATCTTCAGTGGATTCACTGCTCGGGGTTAGGGCTACAAGTAATCCAAAGCACAGCCTCAAGGATTTATGAGAAGCATATGCACTTGCAAATGTGCACGGTGTCCAGGGTTTCCGGTTCCACGGTACCCACAAGGGCTACGGGTCTCAGCTTTGCTGAGGACTCGGGTCAGCCTCTGGGAAGTCTGGAAACCCACCTCTTGGGTTGCAAAGTCTTTGGCGTCCAACGGGAACTTCGGAGATGCAGACCGGTCAGATGCATCTTTGGTGCCTGCCAAGCAGGGGAGTAACTCCTTTACTCCAAGGGAGATTCTTCAGTCATCTGGCGTTGAACAGATCGTCGAAGGTCCAGGATTCAGTTTCAGAGTTTCGTCCAGGGATATCTAAAGTCCTGTTGCCAGGGGTTCCTATCTTATACCCAAGGAAGGGGTTGGACTAACTCAGGGGACCCACCTATGGGAGGGTTTGGAAAGAGGGGTGGCTGCACCCATTTCCTTTGTCCAGTTTCGCGCCAGAGCAGGGGCTGGTAGCCCCTGCAATCGGTTTGGACTGGACTACGCACAGGGACACCAAATGTGCCCCCAGTGCAGGACTTCAAAGCACTCTGAGAGTGCACCCACCCAGCCCCAATACACTAAAGCCTGTCTGGGAGGTGGTAACACCTCCCTGTGACAGGAACCCTATTGTCCGGGCCTCCCCTGCCGGAGTTTCGGTCAGCAGCAGGAGGCCAGACTTGTGTCTGTGGCTGCAGCATCCATTTTGTGATGCCAGGGCTCTGTTAGCTGGTACCGGGTATACCGGTGCTGTCATGTCTCTCCCTCTAGAAGGGTGGGATCATACTCCCACACCAATTACTGGTGTGGGGGTATGATTCCAAGGTGTTTGACACCAAACACAACATGTTTCCGTGCAGCCATCCCAAAGTTAGCATTTACCGTTTGGTTATAATGCACTTAAGAGTATATGGTCAGGCTGCACCACAGACAACCCCGGAGAATAGATTCCGAAGGCTGCAGAGGGGTTCTGCTCATGCATGGGCACCCTCTCACATAAAACCAAGCACCCTGCCTTCAGGATTGATAAGGCCTGCCATAGGGGTGACTGATAGGTTTATATGTGCAGTGATAGGGTGAGATATAGTGAACCTATATCTCAGTAAGGGGTGCATGCACCACCTCACTCAGGCTGCTATAGCAGTCCTGTGGTGTCATTTTGGGAGGCTGCCCAGGGGTGGCATAATACATGCTTCAGCCCCTGGTAGGCCTCTGCGGTACCTATGCCCTGGGTACATAGTATACCATATACTAGGGACTTATAAGGGCACCCCAGAATCCAATCTGTGGTGTACCTAAGGTACAGGGAATCAATTTAGAGAGGAAGCAGCTAGGCTGGGGTCCTGGATAGCAGGGCCCCAGCCAGACTAAAGTCGCAAAACAGTGAAACATCAGCAAAAAGTGGGGGTAACCATAAGAAGCAGATCCTACTCTCCTACAAGGAGTAAAAGGCCTCAACTGAATAGCATCTGTTACCACTCATGCCAAAACTACATGTGGATTAACAATGCTGTCAACACAACGACTGTGTCATTACCACGAGTTCCATTATAACGCAAGTCATTACAAAGACTTGTTTTAGGGAAGCGCTGGACTTTGGAAGAGTTTAAATTACTATTCCAACTCCATTCGGTGTTTCAGTAGGGCAGGTTTTGGACTTAAAATCCAACACCGGTCCAATGTCTCATTCCCTAAAGCAAGTCGTTGTAGTGACTTGCGTTGTAATGGAACTCGAGGTAACGTCGCAGTCGTGGTACTGACTGCGTTGTAAAGGTACTACGATGTAATGCCTACGATGCAATAGATGTTTACCACTTCAACCACCATGGTTGGGCCCATTAACCCCTGCGTGTACCGTGGCCCCATGAAAAGGGTTCTGACACCACAGTACCGCCATCTCATCCATGGCATCTTTACTGCTCATTGTTCATTGCTTCCCATACCTTTCTCCTTTCACATGGGTTTCCGCCACTGCCCTACTAATTATGGCATTTGCCAACTCTTAGCTGTAAGAACTCTAATGATGCTCATTCCCCATATCTTATCTCTCTTGTCTTCCTCTCCCATGTCTATTCTAATGCAAATAGCAATACCAATACCTACATAAATACTCCAAGTATGCTGAGACTAGTAGTTTTGCTGGTTTGTCACTCCCTTCTGGTAGCTCCTTTGCTCCATTGTGACACAGTGCTTTCTACTGCTATGCTGTGTAGTTTTGATACCGGCAGACCTATGGTTCGCTTGCTTCATTGTCCCAAGCTTCCCACCATCCCTGCAGCAGGACTCCACCCTCCTGTGTGAGTCAACCCCATTGTAAACAGTGGGGTGTTAGGTGTACTAGGCCAACCAGGAAATGTCCCAAGCTTCCCACCATCCCTGCAGCAGGCCTCCACCCTCCTGTGTGAGTCAACCCTGTTGTAAACAGTGGGGTGTTAGGTGTACTAGGCCAAGCAGGAAATCTGTAGCCCATTGGGATTCAAGAATGACAACTGATAGTGACTTACACATCTTGATTCTGGATACCCCAGCCGAGGTACTAAATGCAGGCACAGCTGACAAGCAACCTCATATCCAGTGTAATGCATGCCTCATTTTAATAAAATTGTGTGTTTCTCTGGAACCTGTCCCACACCAAAAGACCACACCCGCAGCCTCGGTATTATCCTGGACAGCAAACTCACCATGAAAGGACAGATCAACTCAGTCTCCTCCACCTGCTTCCACACTCTCTGCTTGCTCTGAAGAATGTTCAAATGGATCCCCATCAGCACAAGAAAATCAGCCACACAAGCCTCACCATCGAGCTGGACTACTACAATGAACTGTATTCAGGAACCACTACCAAACTGATGAGAGGCTCCAGACAAAACATAACTCAGCGGCCAGACTGATCCTCAACCTGCCCAAACTGACCCACATCACCCAACACCTGAGAAACCTCCACTGGCTCCCCATCCAGAAAATATGTCAATTCAAGTTACTGACACATGACTACAAAGCCCTCCATGACCATCGACCAACATACATGAATCATCACCTGAACTTCCACCAACGATCCAGAAGCCTTCACTCCACCTCCTTCACTCTCGCACAGATACTGTGCATCCACCGTAGCCACAGCAGAGGCCGCTCCTTCTCCAACCTCGCCGCTAAGTCCTGAAACACCCTCCCCCTCCACCTCTGAACATCACCCTCTCTGACAAACTTCAGGAAGAGACTCAAGACCTGGCTCTTCGACTAAGCCCAGCAACCCAGCGTCTGGATACCCTCACGGGTGATAAGTCACACTTTACAAGTACAGATTGATTGATGCACTGCTGACATAGCATGCACAGGTGGCAACAAATGCACAGGTGACTTAGCATGCACAGGTGACATAGCATGCACAGTGGCAGGTTGTGTTACATCACCCAAATGGGTGAATGAATGAAAATGGAAAGATATGTCAAATAAACCTTCATTTAAACTTCTGAAACATCCCTCACACACACACACATGATTTAGAAGCAGGAACAAGGCTCTTGCCATATTCATAGTGCAGTCGCTACCTCGGCTCCTACCTGTGGACTGCTGGTAGTTTGCTATGTTAGGTTTGGGCAGCGATCATCATCAGCTTATTCTAACACTGTGAGTAACAAGGAAAGGATCAGGCCAATGGCGGCATGGCAAGTGTGTTTCGAGCAGGCAGTAGCCCATTTTTGTTATGGAATATGCTTCAGAAAGACCTGGGGATGCCCCCATTGCATGCAGTGCATGTGTGGCTGGGCCTGTGCATGCACAGGGGAGGTCCTGAACTCTCTAAGGTCAGTGTAGTGTGACAGTAACTCCATCTTCTCTGAATCCAGGGGGCCTCATCTATAAGAAAATGACACAGCGCTGCGCCACAAGCCATTTAGCTGTGCCGTGCTGCGTCATTTTCAAAGCACAGGGATGCGTGGTATTAACAACAATACGATGCATCCCTATGCTTTCCCCTGCACTAGTGCACAATTGGCTGTCATGCGCCAGCGCAGGCACCCTTGCATCATTTTGCATGGGTGCCTGCATTGCGGGGATGATTGTTTTTGTGCAGGAATCACAAAAACAATCATTAATGGCATCTTCCTCTTTCTATGCGCGCTGCAGAATGCAGCACGCATAGAAAGAGGAAAAAACAAGAAGAAATAAAAGTATTTCTCCTTGTTGCACCATTCCTACGCTTCCCCTGGGGAGGTGTAGGATTCTGACGCATTCCCAGTTTTACAAAATGCTGTAAATCTGGGAATGCATCAAGTTCCATAGATGTTGCGTGGAAACACCCACAGCAACACCCATGGAACGCGCCTTTCACGCAGAGTAATGCGTGAAAGTGGCCCATATTTACAAGGCCATGAAAAGTCATGCAGGGTGACTTTACGTGGCCATGTGAATATGGGCAAGCCCATTGCGCCGCAGGTGCGTCAAAAAAAGTGACGCACCTGAGGCACAATGGGCTTGTAAATAAGCACCTGGGTGTGCAGCCAATCTCTTAGATTCCATTTCCTAAGCCATGGTGCACGATGACCAGGAGGGTGTCCAAAGATTCCTCTGGGCCTACAACACACAAGGGAAAACTCATGAGCTCAGGGCCAGGAGAATATCTGGATTCCCACTTGGCATGTACAACTGAGCATGCACAGAAGAAATTCCCAGGCATCCCTAAGACATGGGGGTTTCTCCTTAATGCACCATTTCTACGCTTCCCCTGGGTAGGTGTGGGATTCTGATGCATTCCCCGTTTTACAAAATGTTGTAAATTTGGGAATGCATCTAGTTCCATAGATGTTGCATGGGAACACCTCCAGCAACACCCATGGAATGCCCCTTTCACGCAGAGTAATGCGTGAAACTGGCCCATATTTACAAGGCCATGAAAAGTCACGCAGGGTGACTTTACATGGCCTTGTGAATATGGGCAAGCCCATTGCGCCGCAGGTGCATCAAAAAAAGTGATGCACTTGCAGCGCAATGGCCTTGTAAATAAGCCCCTGAGTGTGCAGCCAATCTCTTAGATTCCATTTTCTAAGACATGGTGCACGATGTGTAGGATGTCCAAAGATTCCTCTTGGCCTACAACACTCAAGGAAAAACTCATAAGCTCACTGCCAGTTGTCATGTACAACTGGGCATGCACAGGAGGAATTCCCAGGCATCCCTAAGACATGGGGGTGAGCTGTACCCACTGTAGCAGGCCACCACTGGTGGGACTGTAGGGTTCCTGGCTGCACAAGATCTCATGATTGTAGTAACTCTAATATCATGCTGGTGTCTCCCACTGATTTAAAGGTGACTGTGGTACGGTAGCTGCAAGGCACTGGGGGAAATTGCTCCTCAGTAGGATTTTCTGCATTTTGAAAATGGCAACTTAAGCATTTGGTTAAGGTTTTACATTTTGGTGCAGCTTTCTGAAGTCAGTTATAAAATTTAAAGTTAGAATGTTTTACTTTTTAGAACTCAAGTGGTGTGACTATTTCTCCCTCTTCTCCTCTTGGTCTCAGTTTAATTGACCCAGGCAAAGTCACGATGTAATGTCATAACCTTTAGATTTATACAGACGCTTCGGATTCCTTAAACGTCTGCTGTAGGCCCCTCACTGTTTGATCTTTTATGCACGGAGATTTAGTTTCACATCTGAAATGAATAGTCTTCCTTTACCAGAAATGTATGTTTTTTATTCTCAGCCAGACAGAGGAGTGTTAATCTCAGTTTGCCTGCAACATTCCTGAATTATATAGATACGGCTGCTGTATATTAACTCCACACATATACATTGGAACATCTTGAAGGCAGCAGCTCATGTGTTTCTCAGTTATTGCTGTGATTATCACAGGCCATCAATTATAACAACAACCCAAGTTCACTTGTAGAATCAATTATAAAATACACTGAGGAAAAATATAAAACACGCTTAAGAAATGTATACATTTATGTAAGGAATAAAAGAAAACCCTCCAGCTAATTAATCTTGTAAATCCCTGACAAGATATATGAATGAACTTGATATACAATAAAGAATACGTCTATTCAGAGTAAGTTTGTTTCACTTCTAGTTTTGTTCTCAAGGAGTCTGAAACCAAATAATCCGAGACAAAAAGGATTTAAACAGAGAACAGATGACAAAGAAATATATTAATCCAGGACCCAGGTAATGAGGCTGCCGGTTTCCATTCAAGATGATGCTTTACCATAGCGACACGATGGGAAAATCCGCACTGAATGGAGCAAATTAAAGTTGACTGCGGATCAAAGGATGTTTTCAATAAGTCAGAATGTACTCATGAAATTATTTTGCCTAAAATTCCCTTTTTTATTCCCTTTTTTTATATTAACATCCTTATTTCTCGGCACAAATGAGGATCAAGATTTTTTGAAAGATGTGCTGCTTAAATTTTACTTTGATGGCTCAGAAATATTAATTCATTCATTAATATTATTATTTTACATGGGACCTTTGTAAATACAGATTAGTGAACAATTTAGGCTCCAACATTCTTGGGTGTTTAGTTTTTTGCAGCACTGAAAAAGCCTTTGGAATTAGTTTATCAAAATGTCTTTAATTTGCGTGTTGGGTAGTAAAAAGACCAGTAAAGACATTCTGATGTTCTTTTCCGGCAAAGATCGGCACAACAAACCTAAACTCGTAGGGGCAGATTTACAAGAAAGTGGCGCATCTGTACAGATGCGTCACTTTCGCTTCGCCACCCTTAGAAACCCTTGCGCCACCATAGATGCGCCGTATTTACAATACGGCACACTATGGCGCAAGGATTGACAGATGCGTCAGAAATTCTGACGCATCTGTTGGCGGAAAAGTCACGCATTGCTGGAGTCGTGTCGCAAGCACGACGCAACTCCAGCAATGCGTGTTGAGGCCTATTCCCACTACACTGCTTCACTACTTACGCCTGCTTCAAGCAGGCGTAAGGTTTTGACGCAGTGGCGTCCTAAAAGTAGCGCAGTGAAATCTTGTAGATTTCACTGAGTCACTTTTACGAGGCCTTCCTGCGTGGGAACGCCCACCCTGCATACATTATACCTGACGCAGGTATAATGTGACGCAGGGCTTTACAACGTGACGCATCTCCCTAGATGCGTCACGCTGTAAATAGGCCGCATTGTTTGCGCCGCTGTTGCGTCAAAAAAGTGACGCAACTGCAGCGCAAAAGTCACGCAAGGGGCTTGTAAATCTGCCCCGTAGTACTCTTTACTTAATGCACATATGGGGCTGCACACCAGCCATACAATTTGCACTCATTGCCATTATCTTCAGGACTTTGGCACTGAAACATTGCCTTGCCAGTAAGGTATTGCATATGGCACTTACCACGACAACGAGGCGTTGAAGCGCTATATGAGGGGTAGAACCATAATCCGTAGCCCCAAATTAGTGCGCAATCCTGTGGTTATTAATTGGTTATTGTTTTACATTTGTTTATTATTGGGTTTGTCTTGTGCTCTAAGGAACCTGATTAATTTACTCCAAATTTCAAGTGGTGGTTTATTAAGTTAATTGGAATTAGGTGTAATTATACGAGTGGGCTAATGCAAATATACTAAAGTGTGCTAAATTAATGAAATCATGAGTAGTTAAGATGTTTTGTACATTGTGATAGATTGTTGTGTGTGGAGTTCTAGGCTTTTGTGACTATGCTGCCCCTTCTTTGGAGCTGCCTGTCTTCCCTTCGTGGGGTGTCATGGCCCAGTCCCAATCTGAAACTACTTTCTACAATCCCACTTGCAAGAGCACACTCAGACATGATTTGCAGCAGACAAGCAGACGTGCTTTGTCTGGTTTCACCTCGTATGGCTGACGTGCAGAAATACATTTTTCGAAGTATTGGCCGCTCTCTTGTCGGAGTTCTTGGCTGATGTCAATGGCCTAGAATAAACTTTACTTTGAGAATCTGTTTCAGTTAGAGAACAATCCTGACAGGAAATTGTTTGTTGGCTACCAAGGAAGAGCAGACACCAAAGGGCGTTATTCACAAAGCTATGTTCGGTCGTATATGTGCTTTTATGATTGAAAGCGCGTGGATTTACAACTTTTAGGTATCCACAGTAGGTGACCCAGCAGTTGTGAACCCATTTACTCCAATCCATTTACTTCAGGGTAATATAATTTTATGTTTGCATAATTTCACCTAGCAGTAAATCCCAGTGCAGTGGATGGGGAGCGGGCAGTTCAAGCTGTGGTTTGCCTTGAAACTTTGTGACTACCCACAAATACCTCAGTTTTTGAGCATCCACAAGGTTCCCCGTCATCCATTCCCATCCTAGAAATGTTTGTAGATTTGCACTAGTTAAGGTCTGGAATAAATTTAATTCCAAGGTGGGAATGGAAATAGAACCCCCCAAACTTTCTGAGCATGTAAGGGAAAGGTTTTTTCCATGGGAACACCTTTTTCCCAATTGAGGAAAAAACAGACATACTGCGTGCAAAATCTGCATTGTGGCAATTCCAATGCAGTAGTCACATGACTTTACCACAAATATACATGGGAATCTGAGACTGGCACAGGCAGTCAGGTGTGCCCTTGAAAAGTTTTGTCAAAAAAGGTAAAAGTACTTTATAGCAGGAGAGGAGAACTTTGTGACTCGGGCCCTTTTTTGTAGGATCGAGCAAAGCAGTGGGGACCTACTGCAGAATAAATGCAGTAAATAAACCTTAAAAAAAAAAATTGAAAGAATTAATGTATAACAATCAAGTATATAGTAGTTGACTTTTTGGCATGTTTCCCTGACCTAGTCTACACTTTTGCATTTATTTTCCCTGCTTGTCCACATTTTTTGTATTTTGTACGCATGCAGTCACGGTTGAGGGAGCTAGCGTGTCCTGGACGCCCCCCCCACTCCCAAAGGTGGAGTGTGGGGGTCATCCCACATAATATTTTGGAAGAGGAGTTGGCAGCACTGATATTTTATGAGCTGTAGCAAAACCTCCTGATGTTAGAGGCAGGCGGCAGGCCTTGAACCAGGTACATCCTGGAGGAGCTGACACTCCATAGGGGGTTATTTGGTGCAGCTTTTGTTGGAAGGTCCTACACCACTGGACCAGGAATAGGCCACGTTATAACGCATGCATTTAGAACACATGCCATTACAAAGCGGTCTTTACAACAACTGCGTTGTTACATCACATACCATTACAATGCAAGTCATTACAACGACTTGCTGTAGAGGGGCGCTGGATGGTGGAATAGTATAATTTACTATTCCAACTCCAGTCTGTGCAACAGTAGGGAAGGTGTTGGATTTAAAATCCGACACCTTCTGCACCCTACAGCAAGTCGTTGCAACCGCTTGCGTTGTAATGGCATGCGATGTAACAACGCAGTTGTTGTAATGGGCGAGTTGTAATGGCAAGCGTTGTTTCGCATGTGGGGTAAATTAAGTTTCCCTTGGACCAGTATTGTAGCGTGGAAAGGGAACAACCCTTGCTCAACTTGCTAGCAATAGAGGTGGTAGACTACTTGAATGTGATGTTTAACATTTTTAAGTTTTATTTTGATTACTGAGCAGGAGACATTACATAGAAAGTAAGTATGATTAGTACTATATATATATATATATATATATATATATATATATATATATATATATATATATATATATTCACTGAAAAAACCATAGGTTTCAGGCACGTTATAGTTAGAAATTAGCATTTAAAAACCTTAGAAATTCACTGAAAAAACCATAAGGTTTTAGGGACAGTTATAGTTAGTTGGACATTGTACTCATACAAAACCCGTGAAATTCCCCGTTATAGTTAGTTCAGGTAACTATAACTCGCGCCCCCGCAATGCACTGCTGATGACGTCACATATTACATCACTCATGACATGGTCAGTGACATCACTGATGACATCACAAATGACATCACTGATGACATCATCCAGTGACTGTGTGTTTCTGTAAAGTTTAAATATTTTTAATATATATAGGGAAAGGCGTATTGAAGAATGAGTGGGTGTATAAGTGTCTGTATGGATGATTTAGTAGGTGCGTGACTAACTCGATAAGTGAGTGATTAAACGTATCTTACTGAATGCATGGGTTAGTGACTAAACTGGGTGAATGTCTGTATCCGTCTGTCTGTTGCTGTGTAAGTGGTGCATGGGTTTGTGAATAGCTACATGAGTGTCTATATGAGTTATTGATTGGTTGTCTGAGTATCTGTATGGGTGCCTGAGTGTTTGTGTGGGTGGGGTGTGTGCGACTCTGTGCATAGATGTGTGAGTGGGTGATTCACTGGGTGGATGGTTTCAAGAGTGCATCTGTGATAGACTGTATGGGTGGGTAAGTGTGTGTAAGAGTGTGTTAGTGAGTGAATGTATGTCCCAGTGGTACATGTGTGAGTAACTACATATGTGAAAGGCAGTATATATGTGTGTTGGAGTATATAAATAGCTTTAAGCGAGAGTGTGTGATTGTGAGAGTGACTGTATGGATGAGTGTGTGCTTGTATCATTTATTGTATAAGAGCGTAAGAATGTGCTTGTATTTGTATGAGTAAGTGAGCTGGTGTGTGTATAACTGTATAGGTGAGTAAATGGCAGTGTGTTTAATTATTTGCATGACTGACTAGGTGTGTGAGTACCTCTATGGATGAGTGGCGGTGTTTGAGTGTCTATATAGGAGTATGAGTGCATATGATAGTCCTGTACTAAGTGACCATAAGTATGAGTGACTGTACGGGTGAGTGAGTGGATTTGTGTGTGTAGACCTAAGAATCAGTGAGTGGGTATGTAGTTATTGGTGTTGGAGTGTCTATGGTTTTGAGAATGGCAGTCTGTAATTTAGAGTGGGTGTATCAAAGGTTATATTAGGGTGTGAGGAGGTGCATTAAATTCTCACATGGATGATGTCATCAGTGATGTCATTTGAGATGTCATCAGTGATGTCATCAGTGATGTCACTGACCATGTCATGAGTGATGTAATATGTGACGTCATCAGCAGTGCATTGCTAGGGCGCGAGTTATAGTTACCTGAACTAACTATAACGGGGGAATTTCACGGGTTTTGTACGAGTGCAATGTCCAACTAACTATAACTGTCCCTAAAACCTTATGGTTTTTTCAGTGAATTTCTAAGGTTTTTAAATGCTAATTTCTAACTATAACGTGCCTGAAACCTATGGTTTTTTCAGTGAATTTCAAAGGTTTTTTAAATGCTAATTCCTAACTATAACGTGTCTGAAACCTATGGTTTTTTCAGTGAATTTCAAAGGTTTTTTAAATGCTAATTCCTAACTATAACGTGTCTGAAACCTATGGTTTTTTCAGTGAATTTCAAAGGTTTTGTAAATGACAATTTTTAAATGTATTAATTGTTATATTTATTTTTTTGATACTGATTTACATTTTTTAAACTATTTATTTTTAGATATTTTATTTTTTAAATTACATTGTAATTACATTATACATTACATTACAAAATATACTTTCTCAGAATGAATTACTTTAGTTTAAATACTTTGCAAATAGGCAATAGACTTTTAAGTACAGTAGTTACAGTTGTTGCAATGGGCAACACAATTTCAAAAACAAAGCAACATTGAGCTCAATGTGAATTTCTAGTTAAATGCAATTAGTTACTTTATGGATTACTTTTCTAACCACAGGACTGGATCCTAGATTCAGTCCTGGGACATCTCCTGTAAACAGTTGAGTAAAAGCGTTTTGGTTACAGTAGTGATTTTTAAGGAATATTATTGTATTTTAAAAGTTGACACTTAGAAACTTTTTCATATAGAATCACCAATGTTATCCTATGGGAGGAAATTCACTTAGCAGGTAAGTAGTGTTATCGTTACTTTTTCTTACTCAGTGGTGGATCCTGGAACCAGCACTGGTGCATCTCCTGTAAACAGTTGAAAGAATGCGTTTAAGTCACACATGCGATTTTTAAGGAATATTTGTAGTTTGTGAAAATCGACACTTTGAAACTTTTCTGCTGAAAACCAGACAATGGATTCCTAGGGAAGGAAATTCAAGTTACTGGTAAGTGCGATTAGAATTACTTTTCAGGGTCAGTGCTGGGCTAAAAGATGCAGCACTGGGTTCTCTCCTTATAACAGGTGAGTAAATCGGAATTCATAGTTCGGCTGATTTTAGAGAAATATTATAAAGTTCCAAAACTCCACACTTAGAAGAATTTCCAAGTGAAACCAGTCAATGTTAGCCTATGGAAGGAAATTCAAGTTACTTGTAAGTACGGTTAAAATTACTTTTCAGGATCAGTACTGGGCTGAAAGATGCAGCACTGGGTTCTCTCCTGATAACAGGTGAGTAAATCTGAATTCGTATTTCGTCTGATTTTAGAGGAATATTTGTATGTTTCAAAAATCGACACTTAGAAACTTTTTCAGCAAAAAGCAGGCAATGATATCCTATGGAAGGAAATTCAAGTTACTGGTAAGTACGGTTAAAATTACTTTTCAGGATCAGTACTGGGCTGGAAGATGCAGCACTGAGGTCTCTCCTGATAACAGGTGAGTAAATCGGAATTCGTATTTCGGCTGATTTTAGAGGAATATTATAAAGTTCCAAAACTCCACACTTTGACTGGTTTCACTTGGAAATTCTTCTATGTTAGCCTATGGAAGGAAATTCAAGTTACTGGTAAGTACGGTTAAAATTACTTTTCAGGACCAGTACTGGGCTGAAAGATGCAGCAATGAGGTGTCTCCTGATAACAGGTGAGTAAATCGAAATTCGTATTTCGGCTGATTTTAGAGGAATATTTGTATGTTTCAAAAATCGACACTTAGAAACTTTTTCAACAAAAAGCAGGCAATGATATCCTATGGAAGGAAATTCAAGTTACTGGTAAGTACGGTTAGAATTACTTTTCAGGATCAGTACTGGGCTCAAAGATGCAGCACTGAGGTCTCTCCTGATAACAGGTGAGTAAATCGGAATTCGTAGTTCAGCGATTTTAGAGGAATATTTGCACAATGGTGAAGGAAGGGGGTGGGGCCTAAGGTGAGATGTCTGCAAACACGCCCTGTGGCGCGTTTTAAGTTGGACAATTAATTCCTCCTCAATCCCGAGGGTCCCTAGGGGCCAACTAGCCCACCAGGTACCTCCAGTATGCGCCAGGGGCTGCGTTGCAGAGAGGTGTTCAAAGGCCACGCCCTTTTACAACACTCTGCAACTCAGCTCCGTGGCGCTTACTGGAGGTACCTGGTGGGCTAGTTGGCCCCTAGGGACCCTCAGGATTGAAAAGGAATTTATTCCCCATCTTAAAACGTGCCACGGGGCCTGTTTGCACACATGTCACCTGAAGCCCCGCCCCCTCCCTTCACCACTGTGCAAACGCGCCCCGTGGCGCGTTTTAAGTTGGGGGATTAAGTCCCCTTGAATCCTGAGGGTCCCTGGAGTCCAACTAGCCCACCATATACCTCCAAAAGCGCCACAGAGCTGCGTTGCAGAGAGGTGTAAAAGGGGCGTGGCCTCTGTACACGTCTCTGCAACGCAGATCCCTGGCGCATACTGGAGGTTCCTGGTGGGCTAGTTGGCCCCAGGGACCCCCAGTATTCAAGGGGAATCGTTCCCCTCTGCAAACGCGCCAGGGGACGCGTTTGCAGAGTACTGCAGGAGGGGGCGGGCCTCCGGCACGATGCCGGTCGTTTTTTTTTTCTATTTTTTTTTAATGGGAGGGGGCTGCGTGGCCCCCTTCCCTTGCTCACTTTTGGCCCCGGGACCCCATCCCCGGGGCCTGAGCATTTTTTTTTTTTTTTTTTATTAAAAAAAAAAAAACTGGAAGGGGGCCCCCTTCCCTGGGCCTGTATTGGCCCCGGGACTCCATCCCCGGGGCATGGCCTCGATTTTTTGATTTTTTATTTGGAGGGGGCTGCGTGGCCCCACTCCTCAGGCCACTTAAGGCCCCGGGGACCCCATCCCCCGGGGCCGGCCTTGCACTTTTTTTTCTTTTTTTTTCTTTTTAAAATTTGGGGAGGGGGCTGCGTGGCCCCCCTCCTGGCCACTTATGGCCCCGGGAACCCATCCCCAGTGGCCTGGCCTCTGGTTGGGGACTGTGGGGGTCCCCAATCCCCCACAGTCCCAGCCGGCTCCCCGCCTCCTGCGCGAGCCGGCATTGCTTTTCCACATGGGGAGCAGCTAACATGCTGCTCCCCATGTGGAAAGCAATCAGCTTTGGATATTGGAAGCGAGAGCAGGTTTCCTGCTCTCTCTTCCAATATCCAAGCAGTTTGTACTGACAGGACGGGAGCCGCGAGGCTCCCGTCCTGTCATTGCAAGCAGCAGTGTCCCGGGGTAGGCACCCGGGACACTGCAGGAGCCGGCCCTGGGGGTGGCGGTCCCCAGGGCCATCACTGGCTCCAGGAGGGGGCCGCGCGGCCCCCTCCCCACATTTTCAAAGCCCCGGGAGGTGGTGGTCCCCGGGCTTCGGGGGTCCAAAACGGACCCCATTTTTAATATTTTAGTGCCCCGAGGAGGTGGCGGTCCCGGGGTGTGTGGGGGCTGGAGCCCCCACACAGGTTAAAAAATTAAAACAGAAGCCCCGGGAGGTGGTGGTCCCCGGGGCAGCGGAGGGCAAAGAGCCCTCCCGCACCATTTTTTGTTAAAGCCCCGGGGGTGGCGGTCCCGGGCTTGGGGGCCAGTAGAGGCCCCCATACATAAATTTAACCCCCACCCCACCATGCCCCCGGGACTTGGCCCACCCGGGGGCAAATTAACATCGAAGCGCGGGAGACCGCGCTTCGTTTTTTTCTTTTTCGGCAGGATCCGCACACCCTGAGCGCATCCTGCCGATTTAAAAAAAAAAAAATAAATAAAATAAAATAAAAAAAAAAATGCTTTTGTTTGCCCAGGGGGTCAGGGTGTTTCTACCCTGCCCCCTTTGTGCGCTTTGCGCACTTGTTTCTGTCCCTCGGTTCTACCGAGGGACAAAATGGCTGCCAACACTTCCTGAATCGGAATGTTGACAGCCAATTAGCATGCAGCTCGTGATCGGGAGGGTACGCGGACCCTACTCGGCCATAGATATATATGTGACTTTACTTGTGAATTTCTCAGGAACTACTGAACGGATTTACACCATTTAAGCAAAAGGCACCAGTCTGAACCAAGGGCTACCTCTTTGCCAAATTTGGTGTAATTCCGTTCAGCAGTTCGGGCTGTAGCTGCGACTAAAGGTTCCTATGGAAAAATGAATGGGGAAAACGCGTTTTGGGACCCCCTTTTTCTCGGCCCCCGCTTGACGAATCAACCCGAGACTTTCAGGGTAGGAGCGGAGCGGAGCGCCCCAACAAGTTGGAAACTTTCGCGAAGATTCGTCAACCGGCGCCAACGTTATTTCAAATAGAATGTCGCGGATTTCCTATGGATAATAGGTCCTAACTATAACTATCTACTGGCGACCGCCAGTAGATAATATATATATATATATATATATATATATACACTGAAAAAAACAAAGGTTAAAGTAACGTTACAGTTAGGTATGATAAATAGATCTGTTTTTTCTTTTAAAAAACATATAAATTTACTGAAAAAAACCCAAGGTTAGAGTGACGTTACAGTTAGGTAAATATGTCAATGACAAAATTAATGTTTGCTCAGTGCTTAGTGTTTGTTCCCATTTGGCGAGAGGTTTAAAAATGCTCCTGCCAGACGACAGCAAACACATGTTTCCCTTCCCTTGCTAGTGCAGGCAGGGAAACTACTGTGTCCCATGGGTGGGCTTCACAGAACAGGAAACAACATTTACAACGTGGTGCCTGTGGATGTGAATTCAATAGTGTGTGAAATGTTGTTTGTGTGGCATGCAATATGTAACAAAAAGTGCCATAACACAATACCTACATATGTTTTTGAGGCAAACACATCATATATGTGTATTGACATGAAAATAAGTTGCACTTACTAGTCTCCACTCCACCAGGGACTCACTCTGTCAGGAATCCACTGCCAGGACAATGCCAGCACAACCGGGACATCAGAATCGGCTCAGCAGAATACCGCCGGCCGGACGGCAACAGAGCCAGCAAAGCCGGCACACATCTAAATACGGCGGGCAGGATTCCGTCAACTCAATGGAGTACTTGAAACTGCCACCATGGAGGGACGGTGGGAGTACCGCCAAGATCTAGCTTCCTGCCAAATTTGGTAAAATTCCGTTAAGAAGTTGTTGCCGTAGTGCTGCCTAAAAAAGTCTATGAAAAATACATGGGGATTTCGCATTTTGGGACCCCCCTTTTTCTCGGCCCTTGCTTGATGGATCACTCCAAAACTTTGCATGCACAAAATAGGCAAACAAGAGCACGTTTTTCAGAAAGTTTAATGGAGATTATCTAACGGTGCCATAGTTATAAGTAAAATAATAAAAGCATTATCTATGGAACGATTGACCTAACTATAACTACCCAGTGGCGACAGCCACTGGGCCATTGGGTAATATATATATATATATATATATATATATATATATATATATATATATATATGTGACTATAGCAACAGCAATAAATTTGTAAAGCATCCAGAGAGGTCTGTGTCTTTTTCTGTGTCTGGACGCGCATGTAAGAAATCAATATTTTGGACTGGAGCAAGCATACCGCTTGCTCCAGTCCAATGCCCTTACGAAGGTGACACATTGAATCAGCGGAGCTGCCGATCATAAATCATGATAATGGCAACCATTACAAATGCTCCTTATATACAGTTCTTGAGTGAGAATAAAGAAAGGACCTAGCTCCTTTCAATTCCATGCGCACCGTCTTGTAACGTCTTTTGCGTTCATATTAGCATATGTATCACCATGTGATAGTTCACAAATAATCAAGAATATTTCAATTTGTCAGTTCCAAAGTTCAACACAGACATAATTGTAGTGTTAACATTTCAATTTCCTTTTTGGTACTTTCATTGTTGTAACTTTTGGCACATGTTGGTGCTAATTGTTTTTGTTCTAACCCTTTTCCGCTGTCTGATCCATCCCATGTGGCTAATGGATTATATTATGCCCAAGTGGGCAATAGTTGAAAATCAAGCTCACAGTGAGCAAAACCTAATCCGTACTTGATTAATCTTAAGAAAATAACGACTAGAAAATAATATAACCCTTCTTACTTGTCTAAACCATCTCATATCGCTCATAAACTCTATTCTACCTATTTGGGCAATGGTTGAAAATAAAGTTCACAGTAAGCAAAACCAATGTGCGCTTTATCATTCTGAAGAACACAACAACAAAAAAATATCAAAGGGAAACTCTTCTATGTGAGTGTTAGAACCAAATTAAAGGGCTGAAACATATAGGTCTACGATGTGGGAGATCATGATAATCTCACATCACATCCACAGTCACTGTTTTTAATCTTACCCAAGGCGTCCACGATTGAAAAAACCTTGAGGAGCGGATTACCTTGAGATAGGTTTAATTCACTGATTCTCACAAACCCACGAAAAAAAACACTTGGCTGTAATTCAGGCATCACAGCACACCCATATGGACTAGGCGTCTCGGTTGGGAACCCTATGATTAAGAATGCCACTAACCAGTGTTAGTGGGTGAGTTCTTTTAAAAACCTAAAGGCATTTCCCACATACTTGTGAGAAGGGAATTTTGATGCTCTGAATCTTGGTAGCAGGTTAGTTTTAAATGATTGTGTCTATAAAAGGAAGTGAACTGATCTTCACTTCTCACTCTCCTGCTTTGTTATCTTTTGTGTTTGTTTCCCACACAAACAAGGTTTAAACTGTGTATGTATTTGTATATGTGTATGTGGGTATGTATATGTGTGTATGTATATATATATATATTCACTGAAAAAAACACAGGTTTCAGGGGCGTTATAGTTAGTTAGACATTTCACTCGTACAAAACCAGAGAAATTTGGCTGTTAGTTAGTTCAGCTAACTATAACTCGCGCCTCCGCAATGCACTGCTGATGACGTCACATATTACATCATTCATGACATGGTCAGTGACATCACTGATGACATCTCAAATGACATCACTGATGACATCATCCAGTGACTGTGTGTTTCTGTAAAGTTTAAATATGTTTTATATATATATATATATACGAAGGTGTATTGAAGAATGAGTGGGTGTATAAGTGTCTGAATGGATGATTTAGTAGGTGCATGACTGTCTGTATAAGTGAGTGATTAAACGTGTTTTACTGAATGCATGGGTTAGTGACTAAACTGTGTAAATGTCTGTATCAGTCTGTTAGTTGGTGTGTAAGGGGTTGCATGGGTTGGTGAGTAGCTAAATGAGTGTCTATATGGGTTATTGATTGGTTGTCTGAGTATCTGTATGGGTGCCTGAGTGTCTGTGTGCGTGGGTGGGGGGGTGTGACTCTGTGCATAGATGTGTGAGTGGGTGATTCACGGTGTATGGCTTCAAGAGTGCATCTGTGATGGACTGTATGGGTGGGTGAGTGTGTGTATGGGTGCGTTGGTGAGTGAATGGATGTCTCGGTGGTACATGAGTAACTACATATGTAAAAGGCAGTATATGTGAGTGTTAGAGTATATAAATGACTGTGTGAGAGTGAGTGATTGTGAGAGTGGCTGTATGGATGAGTGTGTGCTTGTATTAGTGATTGTATAAGAGTGTAAGTATGTGTTAGTATATGTATGAATAAATGAGGTGGTGTGTGTAAAACTGTATAGGTGAGTAAATGGGATTGTGATTGATTCTTTGCATTACTGACTCGGTGTGTGAGTAACTCTATGGATGAGTGGCGGTGTGTGAGTGTCTGTATAGGTGTATGAGTGCATATGATAGTGCCGTATTGATGAGTGACTGCATGTATGAGTGACTGTATGGGTGAATGAGTGGATGTGTGTGTAGACTTAGGAATCAGTGAGTGGGTATGTAATAACTGGTATTGGTGTGTCTATGGTTTCGAAAATGGTAGTGTGTATTTTAGAGTGGGTGTATTAATGGTTATATTAGGGTATGAGGAGGTGCATCAGATTATCACGTGGATGATGTCATCAGTGATGTCATTTGAGATGTCATCAGTGATGTCATCAGTGATGTCACTGAGCATGTCATGAGTGATGTAATATGTGACGTCATCAGCAGTGCATTGCGGGGGCGCGAGTTATAGTTAGCTCTACTAACTATAACGAATTTCTCTGGTTTTGTACGAGTGAAATGTCTAACTAACTATAACGTCCCTGAAACCTGTAGTTTTTTCAGTGAATTTCTAAGGTTTTTTAAATGCTAATTTCTAACTATAACGTCCCTGAATCCTATGGTTTTTTCAGTGAATTGCGAAGGTTTTTAAATGCTAATTTCGAACTAATCCTACAGAGGTAGGACATGTGCAGAAAGAGGAAGAAAAGCGCAGAAAGAAGCAAGAGAAATGCAGAAAGAGGCAACAGAAGTCCAGAAAGACGAAGAAAGTTGCAGAAAGAAGCAAGAGATATGCAGAAAGAACCAATAGAGGTGCAGAAAGAGGCCTTGTTGCAAAGTCATCCTGTGCCCCCAACTTTTTGCTGACTGGTACTGGTGGTGACTGACTCTGACTAACCAGGCCCTGAGCCAGTGCTATGCTGAAAGACACTTAGAATACAGTGAAAACACCTACATATACTAGGGTACACTATGGGTTGGGGTACCCCTGTGATTGGCATGAACTCCCCTTTAAGGCCCTAGTACATAATAGGGCAGGGGGATTAAAACTACCTCTAAGTCAGAGGTGTCGAAAGAGGCAAGAGAAGTGCAGAAAGAAGCAACAGAGGTGCCGAAAGAGGCAAGAGAGGTACAGAAAGAAGCAAGAGCAGTTCAGAATGAATCAACAGAGGTGCAAAAAGAGGCAAGAGGGGTGCAGAAAAAGGTAGGAGGGGTGCACAAAGAGACAAGAGAGGTACAGAAAGAGGCAGGAGGAGTGCAGAAAGAAGGAAGAGAAGTGCAGAAAGAAGTAACAGAGGTGCTGAAAGAGGTGCGAAGGGTGCCGAAAGAGGCAAGAGAGGTGCAGAAAGAAGCAAGTGAAGTGCATAAAGAGGCAACAGAGGTGCAGAAAGACGCAAGTGAGGTGCAGAAACAAGCCAGAGAAGTGCAGGTAGGCAAGAGAATTGCTGAAAGAAGCAACAGAGGTGTAGAAAGAAGCAAGGGAAGTGCAGAAAGAACCAACAGAGGTGCAAAACAGGCAAGAGGGGTACAGAAAGAGGATAGAGAAGTGCAGAAAGAAGCAAAAGAGGTGCACAAAGAGGCAAGAGGGGCGCAGAAAGAGACAAGAGCAGTGCAGAAAGAACCAAGAGATATGCAGAATGAGGCAAGAGATGTGAAGAAAGAGGCAAGAGGTGTGCAGAAAAAGGAAGAAGGGTGCAGAAAGAAACAAGAGAAGTGCAGAAAGAGGCAAGTGAGGTGCAGAAGGAGGCAAGAGAACTGCAGAAAGAGGCAAGAGAGTTGCAGAAACAGGTAAAAGGGATGCATAAAGAGGAAACAGGTGTGCAGACAGAGGGAAGAAGGGTACAGAAAGAGGCAAGAGGGATGCAGAAATTTGCAACAGAGGTGCAAAAAGAAGCAAGAGCAGTGCAGAAAGAACCAACAGAGGTGCAGAAAAAGGCAAGAGAACTGCAGAAAAAGGCAAGAGACGTGCAGAAAGAGTAAAGAGAGGTGCACAAAGAGGCAAAAGGGGTACAGAAAGAGGCAAGAGGGATACAGAAATTTGCACGAGAGGTGCAGAAAGAAGCAAGAGCAGTGCAGAAAGAAGCAAGAAAAGTGCAGAAAGAAGGAAGAAAGGTGGAGAAATAGGGAAGAGGGGTGCAGAAAGAGGCATGAGGGATGCAGAAATTTGCAAAAGAGGTGCAGAAAGAAGCAAGAGAAGTGCAGAAAGAACCAACAGAGGTGCTGAAAGAGGCAAGAGAGGTGCAGAAAGAAGCAAGTGATGTGCAGAAAGAACCAACAGAGGTGCAGAAATAGGTAGGAGAGGTGCAGAAAGAGGCAAGATGGGTACAGAAAGAGGCAGGAGGGGTACAGAAAGAAGGAAGAGAAGTGCAGAACGAAGCAACAGGTGCTGAAAGAGGCACAAAGGGTGCAGAAAGAGTCAAAAGAAGTGCAGAAAGAAGCAACAGAGGTACAGAAAGAGGCAAGAGAGGTGCAGAAAGAGGGAAGAGAGGTGTAGAGAGTTGCACAAAGAGGGAAGACGGGTACAGAAAGAGGCAAGAGGGGTGCAGAAACAGGCAAGAGAACTACAGAAAGAGTCAAGAGAATTGCTGAAAGAAGCAACAGAGGTGCAGAAAGAAGCAAGAAACGTGTAGAAAGAGGCAAGTGAGATGCAGAAACAGGCAAGAAAGGTAGAGAAAGAGGGAAGACGAGTGCAGAAAGAGACAACAGGGGTGCAGAAAGAAGCAAGACAGATGCAGAAAGAAGCATGGAAAGTGCAGAATGAAGCAACAGGGGTGCAGAAAAAGGCAAGAAAAGTGCAGAAAGAAGCAACAGAGGTGCAGAAAGAGTAAGAAATGTGCTGAAAGAGGCAAGAGAAGTGCAGAAACATGCAAGAGAAGTGGAGAATGAGGCAAAAGAAATGCAGAAACAGGCAAGAGATGTGCACAAAAAGGCAAGAGATGTGCAGAAAAAAGCAAGACTTGTGCAGAAAGAGGTAAGAGAAGTGCAAAAAGAGGCACGAGAAATGCAGAAAGGGGCAAGAGAAGTGCAGAAATAGGCAAGAGAGGTACAGAAAGAGGCAGGAGAGGTACAAAAAGAGACAAGAGAACTGCAGAAAGAGGCAAGAGAACTGCAGAAAGAGGCAAGAGAAGTGCAGAAAGAGGCAAGAGAAGTGCAGAAAGAGGCAAGTGAGGTGCAGAAAGAGGCAAGAGTGGTACAGAAAGAGGCAAGTGAGGTACAGAATTAGACAAGAGAGGTGCAGAAAGAAGCAAGAGAAGTGCAGAAAGAGCCAAGAGAAGTGCAGAAAGAGGCAAGTGAGGTGCAGAAAGAGGCAAGAGAGGTACAGAAAGAGGCAAGTAAGGTGCAGAAAGAGGGAAGAGAAGTGCAGAAAGAGGGAAGAGAAGTGCAGAAAGAGGCAAGAGAAGTGCAGAAAGAGGCAAGAGAAATGCAGAAAGAGGAAATAGAAGTACAGAAAGAGCCAAGATAAGTGCAAAAAGAAGCAAGATAAGTGCAGAAAGAGGTAAGAGAAGTGCAGAAAGAGGCAAATGAAGTGCAGAAAGAGGCAAGTGAGATGCAGAAAGAGGCAAGAGAGGTACAGAAAGAGGCAAGTAAGGTGCAGAAAGAGGCAAGAGAGTTGCAGAAAGAAGCAAGAGAAGTGCAAAAAGAGGAAATAGAAGTGCAGAAAGAGCCTAGAGAAGTGCAGAAAGAAGCAAGAGTAGTGCAGAAAGAGGCAAAAGAAATGCAGAAAGAGGCAAGTGAGGTACAGAAAGAGGAAAGAGAAGTGCAGAAAAAGGGAAGAGAAGCGTAAAAAGAGGGAAGAGAGGTGCAGAAAGAGGCAAGAGAAGTGCAGAAAGAAGAAAGAGAAGTGCAGAAAGAGGAAATAGAAGTACAGAAAGAGCCAAGAGAAGTGCAGAAAGAAGCAAGAGAAGTGCAGAAAGAGGCAAGAGAAGTGCAGAAAGAGGCAAGTGAGGTGCAGAAAGACTCAAGAGAGGTACAGAAAGAGGCAAGTAAGGTGCAGACATAGGAAAGAGAGGTACAGAAAGAACAAGAGAGGTGCAAAAAGAGGCAAGAGATGTGCAGAAAGAAGGAAGAGAAGTGCAGAAAGAGGCAAGAGAAGTGCAGAAAGAGGCAAGAGAGGTACAGAAAGAAGAGAGTGAGGTGCAGAAAAGAGAAAGAGAAGTGCAGAAAGAGGCAAGAGAGGTGCAGAAAGAAGAGAGTGAGGTGCAGATAGAGGCAAGAGAAGTGCAGAAAGAGGCAAGTGAGTTGCAGGAAGAGGCAAAAGAGTTACAGGAAGAGGCAAGAGAAGTGCAGAAAGAGGCAAGAGAAGTGCAGAAAGAGGCAAACGAAGTGCAGAGAGAGGCAAGTGAGGTACAGAAAGAGGCAAGAGAGGTAGAGAAAGAGGCAAGTAAGATGCAGAAAGAGTCAAGAGAGGTGCAGACAGAAACAAGAGAAGTGCAAAAAGATGCAAAAGAAGGACAGAAAGAAGGAAGAGAAGTGCAGAAAGAGGCAAGAGAAGTGCAGAAAGAGGCAAGAGAGGTGCAGAAAGAAGCATGAAAAGTGCAGAAAAGAAAAAGAAATGCAGAAAGAGGCAAGAGAGGTGCAGAAAGAAGAGAGTGAGGTGCAGATAGAGGCAAGAGAACTGCAGAAAGAGGCAAGTGAGGTGCAGAAAGAGGCAAGAAAAGTACAGAAAGAGGCAAGAGAAGTGCAGAAAAAAACAAGAGAAGCGCAGAAAGAGTAAGAAATGTGCAGAAAGAGGCAAGAGAAGTGCAGAAAGAGAAGTGGAGAAAGAGGCAAAAGAAGTGCAGAAACAGGCAATAGATGCGCACAAAAAGACAAGAGAAGCACTGAAAGGAGGAACAGAAGTGCAGAAAGAGGAAATAGAAGTGCAGAAGGAGCCAAGAGAAGTGCAGAAGGAGCCAAGAGAAGTGCAGAAGGAGCCAAGAGAAGTGCAGAAAGAGCCAAGAGAAGTGCAGAAAGAAGCAAGAGAAGTGCAGAAAGAAGCAAGAGAAGTGCAGAAAGAGGCAAGAGAAGCGCAGAAAGAAGCAAGAGAAGTGCAGAAAGAAGCAAGTGAAGTGCAGAAAGAGGCAAGAGAAGTGCAGAAAGAGGCAAGTGAGGTGCGGAAAGAGGCAAGTGAGGTGCGGAAAGAGGTAAGAGGTACAGAAAGAGGCAAGCGACATGCAGGAAGAGGCAAGCGACGTGCAGGAAGAGGCAAGAGAGGTACAAAAGAGGCAAGTGAGATGCAGAAAGAGGCAAGAGAGATGCACAAAGAGGCAAGAGAGATGCACAAAGAGGCAAGAGAAGTGCAGAAAGAGGCAAGAGAAGTGCAGAAAGAGGCAAGTGAGGTGTGGAAAGAGGTAAGAGGTACAGAAAGAGGCAAGCGATGTGCAGAAAGAGTCAAGAGAGGTACAAAAGAGGCACGCGAGGTGCAGAAAGAGGCACGCGAGGTGCAGAAAGAGGCACGCGAGGTGCAGAAAGAGGCACGCGAGGTGCAGAAAGAGGCACGCGAGGTGCAGAAAGAGGCACGCGGGGTGCAGAAAGAGGCACGCGGGGTGCAGAAAGAGGCACGCGAGGTGCAGAAAGAGGCACGCGAGGTGCAGAGAGAGGCACGCGAGGTGCAGAGAGAGGCACGCGAGGTGCAGAGAGAGGCACGCGAGGTGCAGAGAGAGGCACGCGAGGTGCAGAGAGAGGCACGCGAGGTGCAGAGAGAGGCACGCGAGGTGCAGAGAGAGGCACGCGAGGTGCAGAGAGAGGCACGCGAGGTGCAGAGAGAGGCACGCGAGGTGCAGAGAGAGAGAGGCACGCGAGGTGCAGAGAGAGGCACGCGAGGTGCAGAGAGAGGCACGCGAGGTGCAGAGAGAGGCACGCGAGGTGCAGAGAGGCACACGAGGTGCAGAGAGAGGCACACGAGGTGCAGAGAGAGGCACGCGAGGTGCAGAGAGGCACGCGAGGTGCAAAAAGAAGGAAGAGAAGAGCAGAAAGAGGCAAGGGAGGTGCAGAGAGAGGCAAAAGAGGTGCAGAGAGAGGCAAGTAAGGTGCAGAAAGAGGCAAGAGAGGTGCAAAAAGATGCAAAAGAAGCACAGAAAGAAGGAAGAGAAGAGCAGAAAGAGGCAAGAGAAGAGCAGAAAGAGGCAAGAGAAGAGCAGAAAGAGGCAAGAGAAGAGCAGAAAGAGGCAAGAGAAGTGCAGAAAGAGGCACGCGAGGTGCAGAGAGAGGCACGCGAGGTGCAGAGAGAGGCACGCGAGGTGCAGAGAGAGGCACGCGAGGTGCAGAGAGAGGCACGCGAGGTGCAGAGAGAGGCACGCGAGGTGCAGAGAGAGGCACGCGAGGTGCAGAGAGAGGCACGCGAGGTGCAGAGAGAGGCACGCGAGGTGCAGAGAGAGGCAAGAGAAGTGCAAAAAGAAGGAAGAGAAGAGCAGAAAGAGGCAAGGGAGGTGCAGAGAGAGGCAAAAGAGGTGCAAAAAGATGCAAAAGAAGCACAGAAAGAAGGAAGAGAAGAGCAGAAAGAGGCAAGAGGCAAGAGAAGAGCAGAAAGAGGCAAGAGAAGAGCAGAAAGAAGCAAGAGAAGAGCAGAAAGAGGCACGAGAGGTGCAGAAAGAGGCACGGGAGGTGCAGAAAGAAGCATGAAAAGTGCAGAAAAGAGAAAGAGAAATGCAGAAAGAGGCAAGAGAGGTACAGAAAGAAGAGAGTGAGGTGCAGATAGAGGCAAGAGAACTGCAGAAAGAGGCAAGTGAGGTGCAGAAAGAGGCAAGAAAAGTACAGAAAGAGGCAAGAGAAGTGCAGAAAAAACAAGAGATGCGCAGAAAGAGTAAGAAATGTGCAGAAAGAGGCAAGAGAAGTGCAGAAAGAGAAGTGGAGAAAGAGGCATAAGAAGTGCAGAAACAGGCAAGAGATGCGCACAAAAAGGCAAGAGAAGTGCAGAAAGAGGAAATAGAAGTGCAGAAAGAGCCAAGAGAAGTGCAGAAAGAAGCAAGAGTAGTGCAGAAAGAGGCAAGAGAAGTGCAGAAAGAAGCAAGAGAAGTGCAGAAATAAGCAAGTGAAGTGCAGAAAGAGGCAAGTGAGGTGCTGAAAGAGGTAAGAGAGGTACAGAAAGAGGCAAGCGACGGGCAGAAAGAGGCAAGAGAGGTACAAAAGAGGCAAGTGAGATGCAGAAAGAGGCAAGAGAGGTGCACAAAGAGGCGAGAGAAGTGCAGAAAGAGGCACGTGAGGTGCAGATAGAGGCATGAGAGGTACAGACAGAGGGAAGTGAGGTGCAGACAGAGGCAAGAGAAGCGCAGAAAGAGGCAAGAGAAGCGCAGAAAGAGGCAAGAGAAGCGCAGAAAGAAGCAAGAGTGATTTGCGCACCATTAGTACCAATTTAACACCCACATTTAGCAATAAGTTTCAGTTGACCATTCCAGCTTTGCAAAGGACCTTCCACCACGCTGTAACACTTGTCGCTGCATTTTTGGTAATGTTTGAGCTCTTTGAGCTAGAAACAAGATTTTTTTGTTCAAGTCTGCAGATTATACAGCAGATGATGGATTATGCGGCAAATGCGGGAAATGGATAATTATGCGAAAATCGGTGCAGCCAAACAGTCGCAAAATTCTAGTGGCCTTGCTCATACCTCTGACTAGGTCCGGAAGTGCTCCTCAGTGGTTCCTTCTTTTTTTTTGTCTTATTGAGTTTATAGTTTAACTTCTATAGAGACGAGGAAGACTAAACCTGAGGTTACCACTCCACAACACAGACTACCATACCACATAATTACTCACTTTAACACATAATCCCACTCTACATAATTCCTATACACTAAATACCACATACTTTCTATCCACCTAATTTCACTGCACAACATACCACATAATTCCACTACACACAACGTACATTCACTCCACTCCAAAAAACATTAGTAAAAATCTTTTACATTTACAACGCCAATAGCTCTAACTCTTGCAAATGCCAAACCTATTACATTGCAAATGCTTCTTTAACTGGAGAAAGGGGGCTGGGCCTCTGACCAGCGCTCAGGAATTCCGCTGCGAAGGACTTACAGGAGGTACCAGGAGGGCTTCTTAGCCCCTAAAGTCCCTCAGGAGTAAAGTGGACTTCATACCCCAACCCATAGTGTGCCAGGAGGCGCATTTGCAGAGTGCTGGGGAAGGGGGGCGTGGCCTCCGAAGACCTCTTAGCAATACCACTGTGTGGGACTTACTGGAGGTAATAGGAGGGGTAGTTGGCCCCCAAGGACAACCTTAGGGGCCAAATACCCCTCTTATTACCTCCAGTAAGACCCATACAGCAGCAATGGTAAGTTCTCAAAGCATGCCACGCCCCCTTTGTCCACCAGTCTGCAAACGCGCTCCCTGGCATGCTCTTAGATGGGGATTGAAGTCCCCTTCACTGCTGGGGGTTGTTAGGGGCTGACTAGCCTACCTGACACCTCCAGCAAGCCCCAGATAGTAGGATTGCTGAGAGTGGACAAAGGCCACGCCCCCTTTCTCCACCACTCAGCAAACGCACCTCCTGGCACGCTCTTGGTTGGGGGATGAAGTCCCCTTGCCTCCTGAGGGTCCCTGGGGGCCAACTAGCCCACCAGGTACCTACAATAAGTGCCACACAGCTGGATTGCAGAGAGGTGGTCCGAGGCCATGCCCCCTTTTCACACCACTCTGCAAACGTGCCTCCTGGGGCACTGCTGCTCGGGAATGAAGTCCACTTGTGTCCTGAGGTCCTCAGGACACAAGAGGACCTCATCGCCCCACCAGCAGTGCGCCAAGAGGCGCGTTTGCAGAGTGGTGTAAAAAGGGGCGTGACCTCGGACCACCTCTCTGCAATCCAGCTGTGTGGCACTTATTGGAAGTACCTGGTGTGCTAGTTGGCCCCTAGGGACCCTCAGTATTCAAGGGGACTTAATCCCCCAACTCAGAACGCATCAGGAGGCGCGTTTGTAGAGTGGTACAGGAAGGGGGCGTGGCCTCCGGCGAGATGCCAGCTTTTTTTTTTTATAGAAGGGGGCTGTGTGGCCCCCTTCTTTTAATATTTTTGGTGCCCTGGGGACCCCATCCACCAGGGCCTGACCCCTTTTTTTAAAAAAAAATGGAGAAAAAACAGGAAGGGTGCCGCGCGGCCCCCCTCCTAAGGCCGATTTTGGCCCCGGGGACCCCATCCCCCGGGGAATGGCCTCCTTTTTTTATACATATTTAAAGGGAAGGGGGGCTGCGTGGCCCCCCTTCCCTGGGCCACTTTTGGCCCCGGGGACCCCATCCCCCGGGGCAAGGCCTCTTCTTTTTTAAAATATTTACAGGGAAGGGGGGCCGCGTGGCCCCCCCTTTCCTGGGCCACTATTGGCCCCGGGGACACCATCCCCGGGGCTTGGCCATTATTAAAATTATAGCTTTTTGAGGAGGGGAGCCGCGCGGCCCCATCTCCCCAGGCCAATTTCGGCCCGGGGACCCCATTCCCCAGGGCCCGGCCATTCTTTTTTTTAACTAAAGGGAGGGGGGCCGTGTGACCCCCTCCCGGGCCACTCCTGGCCCGGGGGACCCCATCCCCCGGGGCCGGCCCTTTGCGTTGGGGACCATGGGGGGAGCCCCAATGCCCCCACGATCCCTGCTGGCTCCCCGCCTCCTGTGGGAGCCGACATTGCTTTTGAGCAAGCGGAGCTGCTGGCATGCAGCTCTCCTTGCTCAAAAGCAATCCTGCTTTGCTTCGTTGAAGCGAGAGCAGGTTTTCCTGCTCTCACTTCAACGAAGCAAAGCAGGGTTTGCTATGGCAGGGCGGGAGGCGTGCTCCCGCCCTGCCATAGCAAACAGCAATGTCCCGGGGGTGGGCACCCCGGGATATTGCAGGAGCCAGCCCTGGGTGGTGGCAGTCCCCAGGGCCATCGAGGGCTACAAGACGGGGGCCGTGCGGCCCCCCTCCCTACGTTTTCAAAGCCTTGGGGAGGTTGTGGACCCCGGGGCCGGGTGTCCACAACGGACCCCCGCATTCAAATAATTAGTGCCCCAGGGAGGTGGTGGTCCCTGGGGCAGTGTGGGGGGGCACTTTAATTAAGCCCCGCGGAGGTGGCGGTCCCCGTGGTTTAGGGGGCACGTGAGGCCCCCTGCATATAATTAAACAGTGCTCCGGGGAGATGGTGGTCCCCAGGGCAGTGTGGGGGAAGGCAGGAGCCCCCCCACACATTTATAAAACAAAGCCCCGGGGAGGTGGTGGCCCCCGGGGCCTGGGAGGGCCCCGGGCCCCCCACATATAATTAAAGGAAGCCCCGGGGTGGTGGCGGTCCCCGGGGCTGCGGGGGCCCCTGCTAATTTACTAGGCATAGCCCCCGGGACCTGGCCCACCCGGGGGCTTACAAATAACGAAGCGCGGGAGCCCGCGCTTCTTTTTTAAAAAATTTCTCGGCAGGATTTGCGCACCCAGCGCGAATTCTGCCAATTAAAAAAAAAAATGCTTTATTTGGGCTTGGGGGTCCCTGTGGGACCCCCTGAGCAGGCCTAGGGGGTCAGGGTGTTTTTACCCTGCCCCCTTTTCTTGTTTTTTTATCTTTTTTCCACTGATTTCTTGTGACTCGGTTACCGAGTCACAAGATGGCTGCCAACACTTCCTGGTTTGGAGTGCTGACAGCCAATCAGATATCACGATGAGATGTGTGGTTAGGCTCCACCCAGATATCGATATTTTTTTATTTTTGAATTTCTTAGAAACTACTGGATGGATTTACACCATTTAAAACAAGCACGCTTTCTAGACCAAGACCTATCTTTTTGCCAAATTTGGTGTAATTCCGTTCAGCAGTTCGGGCTGTAACCTGTTTCAAAATTCCTATGGAAATTTACATGGGGAAAACGCGTTTTGGGACCCCTCTTTTTTCTTGGCCCCAGTTTGATGAATCACCCCGAAACTTTCAAGATGGGAGATGACCGGTCCGCCCCATTAGTTTTGAAAATTTTGCAAAGATTCGTCAAACGGCACCAAAAATATTGGCAAATCAAAAAACGCTTTTAATATGGAAACTAGGTCCTAACTATAACTACCTACTGGTGACCACCAGTAGGTAATATATATATATATATATATATATATCTACTGGCGGTCGCCAGTAGATAGTTATAGTTACAACCTATTATCCATAGGAAATCCGCGACATTCTATTTGCAATAACGTTGGCGTCGGTTGACGAATCTTCGTGAAAGCTTCCAACTTGTTGGGGCGCTCCGGTCCGCTCCTACCCTGAAAGTCTCGGGGTGATACGTCAAGCGGGGGCCGAGAAAAAGGGGGTCCCAAAACGCGTTTTCCCCATTCATTTTTCCATAGGAACCTTTAGTCGCAGCTACAGCTCGAACTGCTGAACAGAATTACCCCAAATTTGGCAAAGAGGTAGTCCTTGGTTCAGACTGGTGCCTTTTGCTTAAATGGTGTAAATCCGTTCAGTAGTTCCTGAGAAAATCAAAAGTAAAAGTACATATATATCTATGGGCGCGTCGGATACGCGTACCCTCAGCGCACCCTGCGCGCACCCTCCCGATCACGAGCTGCATGCTAATTGGCTGTCAACACTCCAAATCAAGAAGTGTTGGCAGCCATTTTGTCCCTCGGTAGAACCGAGGGACAGAAACAAGTGCGCAAAGCGCAAAAGGGGCAGGGTAGAAACACCCTGACCCCTAGGTCTGCTCAGGGGGTCCCACAAGGACCCCCTGGGCAGAAAAAGATTTTTTTTTAAATCGGCGGGATGCGCTTAGGGTGCGCGTATCCCGCCGAGAAAAAAAGAAACAAGTGCGCAAAACGCACAAAGGGGGCAGGGTAGAAACACCCTAACCCCTAGGCCTGCTCAGGGGTCCCACAAGGACCCCCTGGGCAAAAAGCATTTTTTTAAAAAAAATCGGCAGGATGCGCTCAGGGAGCGCGAATCCTGCCGAAAAAAAATCGAAGCGCGGTCTCCCGCGCTCGATAGTACTGGCCCCCGGGTTAAAAGTCCCGGGGGCATGCTGGGAGCGGGGTTAATTTTATGTGTGGGGGCCTCTAAGGGCCCCCAAGCCCCGGGACCGCCACCCCCGGGGCTTTATGCATAATGGTGCGGGAGGGCTCTGAGCCCTCCCGCAGCCCCGAGGACCACCACCTCCCGGGGCTTCTTTTATTTAAATGAAAAACCTGTGTGGGGGGCTCCAGCCCCCCACACGCCCGGGACCGCCACCTCCCCGGGGCACTAAACATTTAAATATGGGGGTCCGTTACGGACCCCCAGAGCCCCGGGGACCACCACCTCCCCGGGGCTGTGCACACGATGGGAGGGGGGCCGCGCGGCCCCCCTCCTGGAGCCTGTGGTGGCCCTGGGGACCGCCACCCCCCAGGGCCGGCTCCTGCAGTGTCCCGGGGTGCCTACCCCGGGACACTGCTGTTTGCAATGACAGGACGGGAGCCTCGCGGCTCCCGTCCTGTCATTGCAAACTTGCTTTGGATATTGGAAGAGAGAGCAGGAAACCTGCTCTCTCTTCCAATATCCAAAGCCGATTGCTTTTCCACATGGGGAGCAGCATGTTAGCTGCTCCCCATGTGTAAAGCAATGCCGGCTCCCATAGGACACGGGGAGCCGGCGGGACTGTGGGGGTTTGGGGACCCCCCACAGTCCCCAACGAGAGGGCCAGCCCCGGGGGATGGGGTCCCCGGGGCAAGTAGTGGCTCGGGAGGGGGCCACGCGGCCCCCTCCCCAAAAATTTGAAAAATAATAATAAAAAAAAAAAGCGTATGGCCGGCCCGGGGAAGGGGTCCCCGGGCCTTAAAATGGCCAGAGGAGGGGGCCACGCAGCCCCCTCAAAATATTAAAAATAAAAATAGAGGCCATGCCCCGGGAGATGGGGTCCCCGGGGCCAATACAGGCCCGGGGAAGGGGGCCACGCGGCCCCCTTCCCGTTTTTTTTTATTTTGAAATTTGAAATAAAAAGGGGTAAGGCCCTGGGGGATGGGGTCCCCAGGGCCCAAAAACAAGAAAAAGGAAGGGGGGCCACACAGCCCCCCTTCAAGGGACAAAAAAAAAAAAAAAACGATCGGGCCCGCAGGCCCCGCCCCCTTCCTTCACCACTCTGCAAACGCGCCCCCTGGCGCGTTTGCAGAGGGGGAACGAATTCCCCTTGAATACTGGGGGTCCCTGGGGGCCAACTAGCCCACCAGGAACCTCCAGTATGCACCAGGGGGCTGCCTTGCAGAGAGGTGTACAGAGGCCACGCCCCTTTTTACACCTCTCTGCAATGCAGCTCTGTGGCGCTTTTGGAGGTATATGGTGGGCTAGTTGGACTCCGGGGACCCTCAGGATTCAAGGGGACTTAATCCCCCAACTTAAAACGCGCCACGGGCGCGTTTGCACAGTGGTGAAGGGAGGGGCGGGGCTTCAGGTGACATGTGTGCAAACAGGCCCCGTGGCGCGTTTTAAGATGGGGAATTAAATCCCCTTCAATCCTGAGGGTCCCTGGGGGCCAACTAGCCCAACAGGTACATCCAGAAAGCGCCACAGAGCTGCGTTGCAGAGAGGTGTAAAAAGGGTGTGGCCTCTCTACACGTCTCTGCAACGCAGCCCCCTGGCGCATATTGGAGGTTCCTGGTGGGCTAGTTGGCCCTAGGGACCCTCAGGATTCAAGGGGACTTAATCCCCCAACTTAAAACGCGCCACGGGCGCGTTTGCACAGATGTAACCTCAGGCCCCGCCCCTCCCTTCACCATTGTGCAAATATTCCTCTAAAATCAGCCGAAATACGAATTCCGATTTACTCACCTGTTATCAGGAGAGACCTCAGTGCTGTATCTTTCAGCCCAGTACTGGTCCTGAAAAGTAATTCTAACCATACTTACCAGTAACTTGAATTTCCTTCCATAGGCTAACATTGACTGGTTTCACTTGGAAATTCTTCTACGTGTGGAGTTTTGGAACTTTAAAATATTCCTCTAAAATCAGCCGAAATACGAATTCCGATTTACTCACCTGTTATCAGGAGAGACCTCAGTGCTGCATCTTTCAGCCCAGTACTGATCCTGAAAAGTAATTTTAACCGTACTTACCGGTAACTTGAATTTCCTTCATAGGCTAACATTGACTGGTTTCACTTGGAAATTCTTCTACGTGTGGAGTTTTGGAACTTTAAAATATTCCTCTAAAATCAGCCGAAATACGAATTCCGATTTACTCACCTGTTATCAGGAGAGACCTCAGTGCTGCATCTTTCAGCCCAGTACTGATCCTCAAAAGTAATTTTAACCGTACTTACCGGTAACTTGAATTTCCTTCATAGGCTAAGATTGACTGGTTTTCAGCAAAAAGTTTCAAAGTGTTAATTTTCACAAACTACAAATATTCCTTAAAAATCGCCTGTATGACTTAAACGCATTTTTTCAACTGTTTACAGGAGATGCACCAGTGCTGGATCCAGGATCCAACACTGAGTAAGAAAAAGTAACGATAACAGTTTTTACCTGCTAAGTGAATTTCCTTCCATAGGATAACATTGGTGATTCTATGAGAAAAAGTTTCAGTGTCAACTTTTAAAATACAATAATATTCCTTAAAAATCACTAATGTAACCAAAACGCTTTTACTCAACTGTTTACAGGAGATGTCCCAGGACTGAATCTAGGATCCAGTCCTGTGGTTAGAAAAGTAATCCCTAAAGTAACTAATTGCATTTAACTAGAAATTCACATTGAGCTGAATGTTGCATTGTGTTTGAAAATGTGTTGCCCATTGCAACAACTGTAACTACTGTACTTAAAAGTCTATTGCCTATGTGCAAAGTATTTAAACTAAAGTAATTCATTCTGAGAAAGTATTTTTTGTAATGTAATGTATAATGTAATTACAATGTAATTTAAAAAATAAAATATGTAAAAAAAAATTGTTTCTAAAAATGTAGTAAATCAGTATGAAAAAAATTAATATAACAATTAATACATTTAAAAATTGTCATTTACAAAACCTTTGAAATTCACTGAAAAAACCGTAGGTTTCAGGCACGTTATAGTTAGAAATTAGCATTTAAAAAACCTTTGAAATTCACTGAAAAAACCATAGGTTTCAGACACGTTATAGTTACAAATTAGCATTTAAAAAACCTTTGAAATTCACTGAAAAAACCATAGGTTTCAGACACGTTATAGTTACAAATTAGCATTTAAAAAACCTTTGAAATTCACTGAAAAAACCATAGGTTTTAGGGACAGTTTTAGTTACTTGGACATTGCACTCGTACAAAACCCGTGAAATTCCCCCGTTATAGTTAGTTCAGCTAACTATAACTCGCGCCCCGCAATGCACTGCTGATGACGTCACATATTACATCACTCATGACATGGTCAGTGACATCACTGATCACATCACTGATGACATCTCAAATGACATCACTGATGACATCATCCACGTGATAATCTGATGCACCTCCTCACACCCTAATATAACCTTTGATACACCCACTCTAAATTACAGACTGCCATTCGCAAAACCATAGACACTCCAACACCAATAACTACATACCCACTCACTGATTCTTAGGTCTACACACACACATCCACTCACTCACCCGTACAGTCACTCATACTTACGGTCACTCAGTACAGGACTATCATATGCACTCTTACTCCTATATAGACACTCAAACAACGCCACTCATCCATAGAGATACTCACACACCTAGTCAGTCATGCAAATAATTAAACACACTGCCATTTACTCACCTATACAGTTATACACACACCAGCTCACTTACTCATACAAATAGTAGCACATTGTTACGCTCTTATACAATCACAGATACAAGCACACACTCATCCATACAGCCACTATCACAATCACTCACTCTTGCTTATAGCTATTTATATACTCCAACACACATATATACTGCCTTTCACATATGTAGTTACTCACACATGTACCACTGGGACATACATTCACTCACTAACACACTCTTACACACACTTACCCACCCATACAGTCTATCACAGATGCACTCTTGAAACCATCCACCCAGTGAATCACCCACTCACACATCTATGCACAGAGTTGCACACACCCCTCCCACACAAACACTCAGGCACCCATACAGATACTCAGACAAGCATTCAATAACTCATATAGACACTCATTTAGCTATTCACAAACACATGCAGCCACTTACACAGCAACAGACAGACGGATACAGACATTCACCCAGTTTAGTCACTAACCCATGCATTCAGTAAGATACGTTAAATCACTCACTTATAGAGTCAGTCACGCACCTACTAAATCATCCATACAGACACTTACACACCCACTCATTCTTCAATACGTCTTTTCCTATATATATTAAAAATATTTAAACTTTACAGAAACACACAGTCACTGGATGATGTCATCAGTGATGTCATTTGAGATGTCATCAGTGATGTCATCAGTGATGTCACTGACCATGTCATGAGTGATGTAATATGTGACGTCATCAGCAGTGCATTGTGGGGCGCGAGTTATAGTTAGCTGAACTAACTATAACGGGGGAATTTCACGGGTTTTGTACGAGTGCAATGTCCAAGTAACTAAAACTGTCCCTAAAACCTATGGTTTTTTCAGTGAATTTCAAAGGTTTTTTAAATGCTAATTTGTAACTATAACGTGTCTGAAACCTATGGTTTTTCAGTGAATATATATATATATATATATATATATATATATATATATATACATCCTTCCACCAAAGCCACATGAACACTGCCAAACTCTTCAATGGGTGCCTCTGTCGTGTGATGTGGACTCACGCAAATATTGTTCAGCAAATAATCCTCCAAGGAACCAGTCGGAGCACTCACGGACTGTAATCTTGAATTTATTACTCTGACGACGCATTTCGGCAATCAGCCTTATTCATGTCAGTTCCTTTTAAAGTGTCAAAAATCACACTATTAGATACCAGTTAATTGATTTCACATGATGATATTTCATAAACAACAACAGACGACTCACATCTCTTCCTTAGAATGGCTTGTTTTTCTGCCATTACAGAGTGTACCTTTCAACATAGTAGTGCCACATCTAGTCTAGTGACTAGACTGGCACCTACGGACACGATACCGAGAGGCTGAGATTTGCGGCAAAACAAGGATGAAATACTTGAATTGATACTTTCCAAATGTTGCACTTACCAGAGGACAATAATGAACTATCTGATGTGGGTGATACATATAGTGGTTTCACACTCAATGAGAGCTGACATGCCTACTAGGGTGCAAAGAAAGATGTGGGCACTACTATGTTGAAAGGTACACTCTGTAATGGTGGATAAACAACAAGCCATTCTAAGGAAGAGCTGTGAGTCCTCTGTTGTTGTTTATGAAATATCATCATGTGAAATCAATTAACTGGTATCTAATAGTGAGTTTTTTGACACTTTCAAAGGAACTGACATGAAAAATGCTGATTGCCGAAACGCTAAACCGTTAAATTATCATGGTCACAACATTATGATACTTGAACTGATAAAATGGTGTCTGTTTAATAATTTTTTTATGTTCGGTAAAGAAATGTATAAACAAAGAAGAGGAGTTGCCATGGGAGCCTGTTTCTCCCCCAGCTATGCATGCTTGCATGTGGGCTGGTGGGAGGAACAGGCTCTAAGGGGAACTCATGCATTTGCATTTAACACCTATGTAGCACATTGGTTCCGCTATATAGATGATGTCTTTATAGTATGGAAAGGGGATCAAAGGAGTGCAGAAATTTTCATTGTGGATATCAATGTTAACAGTGCAAATTTAAAATTTACATCACACATAAGTCATCTAAAAGTAGACTTTTTGGATACCACTGTTTACGTAGCTCAAGGGAAGTTAGAAACGACACTGCACAGAAAACCTACATAAGGCAATTCTATGCTGCATGCCGTGAGTTCACACCCCAAGCACTTAATTTCAAGCATTCCATATGGTGAACTACTAAGATTAAAAAGGATATGTAGCACGGATGAAGAATTGTTAACATGCACACAAGCCTCTCTAAAAAGATTTAGACAAACGGGATACAGTGAGAAAATTTTATCTGAAGCTAGCAAGAAAGCTAAATTGCAAACCAGAGAATCCCTCTTGCATCAAGATAACGATACAAATAACATGACTCAGACATTGGCGTCTAATGTTCAGGACAATACTAACGAAACTACTGCACCAAGACTCATTACAACTTATAGTAGGCAACAAAGACAAGTAAGGGCAATACTGAATAAAAATTGGCCCATTTTGCTTACGGACGGAGTGCTGGCACCAAGTTTACCTACTACGCCAACACTCACTTTTAGACGTCCCAAATCCATGAAAACTGAGGGGCCCATTATGATAACGGGCGGATCGCCACCGCCCGTATGGCGGTGGTGATCTGCCCGCTATTTCTCACCGCCCGCCACCCATTTTCCCCGCCATATTAGTATGGCGGGGGGTACCGCGGTGGACGGGAAGACGGTCTTCCGCTTTTCCGCCCGGTCCATAAGTCGACCAGGCGGAAAAGGTTTTAATATGGTGGCGGTGTCTGTTAGACACCGCCATCCATATTACGATACATTCGGGGATGTGCCTTTCCGTGGCGGCGTTGCCGCCACAGAAAGGCATGTGGTCTTTTCTATTGGGGGCCCATAGCGGGCCCCCAGGAAGTTGGGGGGTGGGTGGTGCACATGGGGGGTGCATTTGCATGCACAACATGGCAGGCACCGCGCGGTGCCTGCCACGTTGTGCATGCAAATGCATGACATGCCTTTTTGGCATTGCGGCGGGTGGTGCTCAAAGCACCGCCCGCTGCAATGTTAAGAATGCAGGATGCGCCCGCCAGTGTGGCGGGTGCATCCTAATCACCCCCACGGGACCGCCGCATTTATGGCGGGCGGTCCCTTTCTCCGTCAGGATGGCGGGCGGACAAAGTCCGCCCGGCATCCTATTGATGCCCTGAGTTGGTTAAAAGTAGCCCGGAAACAGTCTCCAGTGCCACATGGTTGAAACCCAAACATGAGTTTTTTAAATGCTCATCGTGCAGGGCCTGCAAATTCGGGGAAAACACCACTCAGTATACGGTACCATTCAGTCCTAACAAAAGACAAATAAGAGGTCACTACACTTGTCGTACCGAATTTGCGGTGTATGTTCTCACATGTATATGTGGTCTGAATTATATTGGCAGCACAAAGTTACAGGTACATGTGCATATTTTACAACACCTGCGTGCTATAGTCAACAACGATGCCAATTACCCTGTGGCCAGGCACTTTAATGCAGTACATGATAACAACTTAAACTGTCAAATATTTTGTAGTTGATGCCATCCCTGCCCCACGACGTGGTGGCAATAGGGAGCTCATGTTAAGGAAACTGGAAACAAGGATGATCTTGGAATTTGACAGTAAGGCACCGATGGGTTTAAATACCACGGAGAACCTCCATAATTTTTTATAAATTATATTTTTGTCCCTTAAATTCCCTTGGTAGAAAGTACACATAAAATAAGTCCAGCGTCATTATAAGTACGGTTCTTTTGAGTAGGAATAAGAAGCTTAAGAGGAAATAGGAAATAATCACAGCCTCAATATATTTGTTTACATTACCATCTGTTGATCAAATACATAATTTTAATCACTAAAAACTAAAAACCCAAAAAGATTTTTTTAGATGTGTTTTATATATATTTATTGCAAATATTTTCTATGTCCTGTATTATTATTGCACAATGTATAGCACTTTATGGTTGCGGTATGTGCACATAGCTATGAGCTACAATGCATTAGTCACTTTACTTGCAAGGTTTGCACAAGGGTATTGGCCACTGTGCATTAGCCGTTTGTGATGTGGTTTTGCATAAGACACAATGCTTGTGATATGAGATGAAGAGTAGGACAAGAAGCATTATAAAATAGGACATAAGGGTATGACTCATCAATAACAGATCATAGTAAGAATTGTATAAACCGTGACATATATTGTAATATTAGATGCTGCATTTACGCAAGAAGGTTATCAAGTCAAGATGATTTCCTTTATAGCATCATTTGTGATTTTTAGAAATAATTCTTAATATGTAAATTTTAAGATTCCGGTTTTTACACCATGTGATATATTTTAATCTGTAGCAATCATGCATTCATGCACTAATATACATGGGTCCCATAGTATGTCCTGAGGTTCATCAAATTTAAGATGTTTTTTACTGTTGTCTTTAATTTTATTTAGACTCATCTCATATTTATAATAACGCCGGCTGGCGCTATGTTAGATCACAAGAAAGCAATATGTGCTATTTTTATAAACAAACAATGCAAATGAGGTTACATAGTCTATTTTTTATGTCTATGGGGGATCATGTGACACATAGGGGTGGTACAAAACTATTCACAGTAACGCATTTCCGCATGTGATCAAGGCCGTTGTATCGGTCGAAACGCGTAATGACAAACTTCATGTGAGAAATAAAAGTTACTTACGCCTACTAGCAGAGGTTTGTGCTTTCTTCATCGCCAAGCGGAGACTGAGTACAGCAATTCAAACGTGTCGATATATATATATATATATATATTTCGAACGCTCGTTTCCAAATTCTTCGTGAAAATAACGAGAGTGGACCCAATTCGGTGCGTTTAAGTGTTTATTTTAGCGCTTCACCAAGCCGCCATAACTCGTTTCGGCCGTTGCCGGCCTTGATCACATGATATATATATATATATATATATATTACCAATCCTGGCATCCATAAAAAGAACAGGCGCTGACTCCGTGGGGGTGTATCATAGAAAGATGTTTATTCCAGAAAGACGACCTAGACGCGTTTCGGCGGCGGACCGCCTTGCTCACTACATATATATACACCCTTCCACCAAAGCCACATGAACACTGCCAAACTCTTCAACGGGTGCCTCTGTCGTGAGATGTGGACTCACGCAAATATTGTTCAGCAAATAATCCTCCAAGGAACCAGTCGGAGCACTCACGGACTGTAATCTTGAATTTATTACTCTGACAACGCATTTCGGCAATCAGCCTTATTCATGTCAGTTCCTTTTAAAGTGTCAAAAATCACACTATTAGATACCAGTTAATTTATTTCACATGATGATATTTCATAAACAACAACAGACGACTCACATCTCTTCCTTAGAATGGCTTGTTTTTCTGCCATTACAGAGTGTACCTTTCAACATAGTAGTGCCACATCTAGTCTAGTGACTAGACTGGCACCTACGGACACGATACCGAGAGGCTGAGATTTGCGGCAAAACAAGGATGAAATACTTGAATTGATACTTTCCAAATGTTGCACTTACCAGAGGACAATAATGAACTATCTGATGTGGTTGATACATATAGTGGCTTCACACTCAATGAGAGCTGACATGCCTACTAGGGTGCAAAGAAAGATGTGGGCACTACTATGTTGAAAGGTACACTCTGTAATGGTGGAAAAACAACAAGCCATTCTAAGGAAGAGCTGTGAGTCCTCTGTTGTTTATGAAATATCATCATGTGAAATCAATTAACTGGTATCTAATAGTGAGTTTTTTGACACTTTCAAAAGAACTGACATGAATAAGGCTGATTGCCGAAACGCATTGTCAGAGTAATAAATTCAAGATTACAGTCCGTGAGTGCTCCGACTGGTTCCTTGGGGGACTATTTGCTGAAATATATAAATTACCTACTAGCGTTAGGACCTAGGGCAGAGGTCTTCAAACTGTGGGGCGCGCCCTCCTGGGGGGCCATGGCTATGTTCCTAGGGGGGCGCAAATGCCTGTGTAAATACTTGTAAATGAAAATGGCCTGGAAGTGCAACTTTCTTTATTTATCGCGTTTCCAGGCTGTCTTCATTTACATCCAGCAGGTAAAGGTCATATAAAACCATGGCAACTGTTATTCTTGGTGCCATGGTGGCGGGTTCAAAGACGTGGCTAAAAAGGAAAAGAACAACATTTCCTGTAAGTATTTGGTTGATTTTTCACATTTAGCCAGCTGCATATAAAATAATGCACATACCATAAACGAAAAATAAATGCAAATTAAAGTAATCCTTTTAAACGCTTTCTTTAATATTATCAAACCTCAATTCATTAATGCGATCACTACAGTTGTCTGTGAAACCAGAGAATCAGACAATCGAATCCTGCTTGGCATAGTGTCGAATCCTGACTTTTGTATTTATAATTCTGTGAAGTCCCAGCCTGTAACATAAAGTTCTGTGAATATGCAAGTCATTATTTAAATTTTTTATTATACACTGTATAAGCAAGGCTGCTGGTATTATGCACCGGGAAGGATGAAATTATGTGGCAGGGTTGACAAAATTATGCAGCAGAAAAAAAAGCCAACACATGCGGCTTAACACACTACTTTTTGTGATAGTGTTTCTTCATTATTTTATCAATTATACACATGCTAGCGCTGTGTGGGCAAATGTTTCACCTCATTAATGCCAGATTAACACCCAATTTCAGCAATAAGCAACAGAAAGCTGACTGTCAACCTTTGTGATGGGCCTTCCACTGCGTGGCAACATGTGTTGTTGCCTTTTTAGTAACTGTTGATCCGTTTGAGCTAGAAACAGATTTTTGTTTGTTAAAATCTGTAGAATATGCAGCAGATGGTGAATTATGTGGCATGTGGATTTTAAATGGCCATCACTATAATTAGTGCAGAAGGTGCAGTGGCACTAGGGTAGTACACACCAATTGTGTCTGTCTTACTAGCATAATGGTGGATTGGAACCTTTTTCCCTGGTAAGCATTAGGGCCCTAGTTACCCTTGCTGCGCAGGGAACAGGTCCAAAGCAACAGGCGGCAAGATGTGGGATTTACTCCCTTTTCTTTTTAACACAAAGGAGCAGACAACCTGCTTTGGACCTCACGTCTAGGAGTGATGGGCCAGTGGAGAAAGTGGGCAGAGTAGTAGGTATCATTTGTACCACAGATGCAGTTTCATGGGGGCCAGGGGTGTGAGGCATCAAATAAACCCCAATTAGGGGTCACAATCTTTTCTATATTATGTTGGGGCCCACTATTGTTACCATTGTTTTGCAAGTGTTGCTTTGGGCCTCGGACCAATGGCCCAAGAGAAGGGAAAATGTATTCAGGGGAGACACATTAGCTGAGGCCTCAGAGAGATGACAGAGTGGGGAAAGGGGCAAGATGGAGGCCCATTTTTTCAATAAGGGGCAGAGAAGAACGCCACTTCACAAGGCAGTTGATCTCATTACTGAAGCAGATGCAGTGGCCCTTGGGCCCAGGAGTGAGAGGCCCACTGCATAACAATTATTACTGCCTTCATTTATAAAAGAGGATTGTAGGCTTTTCTTCCTAGCATTAGAGGTGAGAGCACCTTTGCTGCAAAGTGGTGGACAACATGCCAGAGTTAATTTTATTCTGACAGGGACAGAGAATCTGTTCCAAGATTGGAGTGATGGCCATGCATAATGGGGAAGAGGTGAACGAGGCACAGCACACAGTCTGCTACTCAAGGCTACAGCTATCATTAGTACTACATGTGCAGTTGCATTGGGTCTCAGGAGTGTGGGGGGCTCACAACACCCCAAGTATCAGGAGTTGTGTTATTACTTGATATATTTGCTCTTTTACCAGGGTCACATTTAGTGTGGATTATCAGTTACAGAAAAAGTACTCCTGAAATGGTAATCCCACCCCCTGCACTCGTCCTGGATCTTTCCACTACCCCAAGTACTGACAAAGTTTTGGAGGGGGGCCCGACTTGAAAACATTTTGCTCAGGAGGGGCTCACAGCAAAAAAATGTGAAGACCTCTGACCTAGGGGCTCATTACGATGGCGGACGGACTTCAGTCCGTCCGCCATCGTTTCGGATTTGGGACCGGCTGCCTATGAGGCGGCCTCCCCACACTCCGAATTCCGACACTCTGAATTACGATGCGACCGCCACCACGGCGGTCGCATCATCTAAACTTTGCATTGTGGCGGGGATGCGGTCAGCAGCCCCCGCCGCAATGCAGAAAAAAAGGCACTTGCATATCCCTGCACTACGTGGCAGGCACCATGCGATGCCTGCCACATGGTGCAGGGATACGTAGGGGGGCACCATAGGTTCGCCCCAGTGCCCTTGCCCCAGGCATGAAGGGGGGCCCACTACGGGCCCCCAAATCTGTTTCCGCCTGCCTTTTCGTGGCAGGTTGACCACCGTGAAACGACCGGCGGAAAGGGATATCATAATCCGCCGCAATGCTGGGCAATGTGAGTGCTCCGACAGGCGGTCGGAAAAGGACCGCCTGTCAGAACCGTGGCAGTCGGTCTTTCCGACCGCCACACTTCCCCAACGCTTCCCCCCGCCATCATAATATGGCAGGTGGAAAAGCACAGTTCGATGGTGGAGGGCCCGCTACCGACAGGCTGACGGTGGGGGGCCTTCCGCCATCGTAATCAGGCCCTTAGTTTCTATAGGAAGAGCGTTTTTTTTCATTCGCCAATAACTTTGGCGTTGTTTGATGGATCCTCTTGAAATTTTCAAAATTAATTTGCCACTCACTTCAGCTGCTGTGTTGAACATTTTGGGGTGACCCGTCAAGCGGGAGATGAGAAAAAGGGGGGTCCCAAAACACATTTTCCACATGTTCATTTCCATAGGAAACTTTAGACCCGGCTACAGCCCAAACTGATGTACGGAATTACACCAAATTTGGCAGAAAGGTAGCTGTTGGTCCAGAAAGAGCCCTTTTTGTTAAATGGTGTAAATCCATTCAGTAGTTTCAGAGTTATTTAAAGAAATTTCCAGTTGAATATGCAAGGATGCAGTGGATCCATGACCCCTCCCGATCTCATGCTGAGATCTGATTGGCTGCCAACACTTCAAACCAGGAAGTGTTGGCAGCCATTGTGTGACTCAGTTGAACCGAGTCACAGAAAAAACATTAAAAAAGAAGGGGGCAGGGTAGAAACACCCTGACCCCTTAGGCCTCTTGAGGGGGGTCCCTGTTATAGCTTTTTAAAAACATTTTGGCAGGAGTTGAGTAGGATCCGTGACTCCCACCAAAAAAAATACAAAAATGAAGCACGGGGTCCCGCGCTTAATCATTAATAAGCCCCCGGGTGGGCCTGGTCTTAGGGGCATTGTGGAAACATAGTGGGGGGACGCACGAGGCCCCAGTTCTCAGGCTATTCAAAGCCCCAGGCAGTAACATGATTATATGCGGGGGAACCTCACCGCTCCCCTGCTGCCCCGGGGACCGCAACCTTCCCAGGGCACAGATTTAAATAAAAAAGAATGCAGGTGAGGCCCTACAGCCTCCCCGTGGCCTCGGGGACCGCCACCTCCCTGGAGCATAGATTTGCATAATAAATAATGAGGGGGAGGCCCTACAGCCTCACCCGCACCCCTGGGACTGCCACCCCAGTGCAAAATATTGGAAAGCAATGCAGGGGGCGCACAGCCTCCCTGCATGCCCCTGGGACCACCACCCCCCGGGGCTAAATGTAAACAATGAAGGGGGCTTGTCGCGTACCCACGGCTCGTGGACCATGTCCCCGGGGCTAAAATCAATGGTGGTGGAGGGCAGCACAGCCTGCTTTCAAGAGCCATTAATGGCCCTGGGGACCATCACACCCCAGGGCCAGCTCCGCTATGTCCTGGGGTGCCCACCCCAGGGACATAGCTTGTTTGCTGTGGCTTAGCAGGAACTTTACCGCTCCCGCCAAGCCAGACCAAATTTTGCTCTGCTTGAAAGCGGAGCAGAATTGGTTTTTCCAGCAGCTCCCTGTCTGTGAAATCAATGTCGGCTCCTGCAGGACATGGGGAGCCGATAGGGACTATGGATACCTTGAGGCTCCCCCCGCGGTTCCTAACAAATGTCAATGGGTCTCCAGGGCCAAGACCAGGGCAGCTAAAATGGAGGGCAGGCCTCGGGAGATGGGGTCCCCGGGGCCAAAATCGGCCCGGGAGAGGTGCCGCGTGTCCCCCCTCCAACAATTAAAAAAAAAGTTGCCCCATTGGATGGGGCTCCCGCAGCCAAAATAGTCCCAGGAGGAGCACCACGCCACCCCCTCCCCTTATTTTTAAATAAAAAAAATGTAAATGCAGTGCCCCAGGAGATGGGGTCCTGCGGCAAAATCGGCCTGGGGAGGTCCATTCAAAAAAGGACGAGCCCCAAGGGATGGGGTCTCCGGGTCCAAAATTGGCCCATGGAAGGGGGGGGCACACAGCCCCCCTTCTCTAATTAAAAAAAAGGGAAAAAAAGGACATCTGGTAGCCGAGGCCCCGTGCTTTTTCTCCACCACTATGCAAACTCGCCTCCTGGTGCATGACTGGTTGGGAAATGAATTCCACTTTACTTCTAAGGGCCTCAAGACTAAAGTGGACTTTATCCCCCAATCAGTAGTGTGCAACCTCTCAGCAATTCAGCTGTGTAGGACTTGCTGGAGGTAACAGGAAGGGTAGTTGGCCCCCAAGGACATCCTTAGGCACCAACTACCCCTGCTGTTGCTTCCAGTAAGTCCCCTACAGTGGGATTGCTAAGAGGTCTTCAGAGGCCAGGCCCCCTTTCACCTCAACTCTGCAAAACGTGCCTGTTGATACACTACTGGTTGGGGGGTGAAGTCCACTGTACTCCTGAAGGACCTTGGGGGCCAAGAAGCCCTCCTGGTACCTCCTGTAAGTCCTACACAGCGGGATTTGTGATAGCTGGTCGGAGGCCCCACCTCCTTTCTCCACCACTCTGCAAACGCTACTACTACTTAAAAAACCATAGAAATTAACTGAAAAAAGCAAAGGTTACAGGGACGTTATAGTTAGGAAATGGAATAAAAAAACTTCGAAATTTACCAAAAAAAACATAGATTACAGGAATGTTATCGTTAGGCTCAGGTTTCACTCATACAAAACCCGTGAAATTCAGCAGGTATAGTTAGCTGAGCTAACTATAACTCGCACCCCAGCAATGCACTGCTTATGACCTACCATATTACATCACTCATGATATGGTCATTGACATCACTGATGATATCACAGATGACATCAATGATTACATCATCCACATAATCACTAACACACCCAAACACCCATAGAACCTTTCATACACACACTCCCACACAACCATTCACAAAACCATTGAGAGACCCATACCAGTATGTACACACCCACTCACTGATTCATAGATCTATACATACGTCCACTCACTCACCCATACAGCCACTCATACACCCACCCACTCACTCACTAATACAGCCACTGACATATCCACTCATACACCCATACAGCCGCTCACACACTGTCAGTCACCCATAGAGCTACTCACACACCTACTCACTCTCCCATACAGCCACTTACTCACACATACAGTTACACACAGACACACTCACTTGCCCCTACAGATACTAACATGTACTCGCTCATCTACACAGTCAGTGACACAAGCTCACACTCATCCATACAGCTATTTTCACATTCACTCACCCATACAATTAAATACCCCATCACTCACCTATATTGCCTTTCACACACCCACTTACTCACCCATATACCACTGACACATCCACTCACTCGCTCACCCACACAGCCATACACATACTCACTCACCCATACAGCCCCTCACACACACACTCACTAACCCATGCAGCCCCTCACACACACACTCACTAACCCATGCAGCCACTGACTCTCCTACTCACTCATCCACACAGGCAGTCACACACACCCTCACCCACCCACACAGACACTCAGACATCCATGCAGGTACTCAGACAACCAATCACTCACCCATACAGCCACTCATGTACTCACTTGCACACACCCATACAGCCACTTAGATATCAACTGACAGACTGATACAGACATTCACACAACCACTCACCCATACATTAACTGAGACACCGAATCACTCACTTATACAGTCAGTCACGCACCTACTGAATCATCCATAGAGGCGCTCATACACCAACTGACTCACCAATACACCTTGGCATATATATTCAACACTCATAAACGTTTTAAAAACACTCGCAGTCACTGGATGATGTCATCAGTGATGTCATTTGAGATGCCATCAGTGATGTCACTGACCATGTCATGAGTAATGTAATATGCGACGTCATCAGCAGTGCATTGCGGGGGCGCGAGTTATAGTTAGCTCTACTAACTATAACAGCCAAATTTCTCTGGTTTTGTACGAGTGAAATGTCCAACTAACTATAACGCCCCCAGGGACCCTAAGTATTCAAGGGGAATTCATTCCCCAACTTACAACGTGCCAGGGGGCGCGTTTGCAGAGTGGTGCAGGGAGGGGGTGGGGCCTCCGGTGAGTTTCCGGTTACTTTTTTCTTTTTTCTTTTATGGGAGGGGGGCTGCATAGCCCCCCTTCCCTGGGCCACTTTTGGCCCCGGGGACCCCATCCCCCGGGGCCTGGCAGCCTTGTTTTTTTTTTTTTTTTTTTACTTTGGGGAGGGGGACCGCGTGGCCCCCCTCCGGAGGCCAATTATGGCCCCGGGGACCCCATCCCCCGGGGCCGGCCTCTCTGTCTTTAAAAAAAATTATTTACAGGGGAGGGGGGCCGCGTGGCCCCCCTCTCCTGCCACTTCTGGCCCCAGGGACCCCATCTCCCGGGGCCTGGCCTCTCCGTTGGGGACCATGGGGGGAGCCCCAATGCCCCCACGGTCCCGCCGGCTCCCTGCCTCCTGCCGGAGCCGGCATTGCTTTTGCACAAGGGGAGCTGCTGACATGCAGCTCCCCTTGTGCAAAAGCAATCTGCTTTGGTTTTTGGAAGAGAGAGCAGGTTTCCTGCTGTCGCTTCCAAAAACCAAAGCAGGAGTTTGCTATGACAGGGCGGGAGTGGGGTGGGCACCCCGGGACATTGCAGGAGCCGGCCCTGGGGGGTGGTGGTCCCCAGGGCCATCAAGGGCTCCAGGAGGGGGGCCGCGCAGCGCCCCTCCCAATGTTTGCAAAGCCCCGGGGAGGTGGTGGTCCCCGGGGGACCGCAACAGACCCCCGCATTCAATTGATTAGTGCCCCAGGGAGGTGGTGGTCCCCGGGGCATTGTGGGGGCGGCAGGAGCCTCCCCCACACTTTAATTCTTTTAATTAAGCCCCGGGGAGGTGGTGGTCCCCGGGGCTTGGGATGGCCTGCAAGGCCCCCCCACCCTATAATTATAAAGCCCCGGGGAGGTGGGGGTCCCTGGGGCTGCGGGGGGGGCAGCGTGCCCCCGCTACACAATTAAGGAATGCCCCCGGCCCACCCGGGGGCTTTAAAAAACATTTTTTCATTTTCAACGGGGTTCACTCACCCAGCGCGACCCGGCCGAAAATGTTAAAAAAAAATGCTTTTTTTGGGCCTGGGGGTGGGACCCCCTGAGCAGGCCTGGGGTGTCAGGATGTGCCTGCCCTGCCCCCTTTTTTGTTTTTTAAGGTTTCTCTTACCTTTTTCCCCTCTCACTCGGTCCGAGGCACAAGATGGCTGCCAACACTTCCTGGTTTGAAGTGTTGGAAGCCAATCAGAGCCAAGCTCGTGCTCGGGAGGGCTCAGCCAATCAGATCTCACAATTCTCAAATATATATATCTGTAAATCTTTAAATAACTCAAAAACTACTGAACGGATTTACACCATTTAAAAAAGCGTGCTTTCTGGACCAAGAGCTATCTCTGTGCCACATTTGGTGCAATTCCGTTCAGCAGTTCAGGCTGTAGCCGTGTCCAAAGTTTCCTATGGAAATTAACATGGCGAAAACAGGTTTTGGGACCCCTCTTTTTTCCCGGAAACTTTCAAGACAGGAGCTGACCTGAATGAACAATTAGTTTTGAAAATTTCGTGAAGATTCGTCAAACGACGCCAAAGTTATTGGCAAATCAAAAAACGCTTTTCCTATGGAAACTAGGTTCTAACTATAACTACCTACTGGCGACCGCCGGTAGGCAATATGTATATACTACTGCACTCTACTGCCCGAAACGCGTCATACGGCTACTCGCTTAATAAATGAACTTACTTTGCCACTCATTTTGGGTCCGTGACTCTGTTCTCCTCCGACGGAAGCGGGAAGGAGTCTACAAGCTTGTTTATACATATATATATATATATATATATATATATATATATATATATATATATATATATATATTATATTCATTCAATAAAAAAGAAAGGTTAAAGCCTTGTTATAGTTAGGAAAAACTTTTTTTCCTATACAAACTAAACTTAAAGTACACAAACTTTAAAAATTCTAAAGTTATAGTTATAGCTTTCATTTACATTTTATCCACCACATTCAAATTATTATGAGAAGAGCACCTTATTAGAGATTCGCTAGCCAGACAACACTAACATTAACGGGAACACTAAATTGTGCAGCAGGGGATGGCCCAATTCTGCGTCAGGGTTGAGTAAGTTATGCGGCAAGAAAATGCAAATTATGCAGCGTAATGAGGCACATTTTGTGATAATATTACTTCTTTACTTTGACATTTTTACACTTATTAACACTGCCTGGGCATTGGTTGCATCTCATTTTAACACCCACATATGGCACTAAGCAACCAGTGAACCTTTGCAAATGGCCTGCCACTGCATGACAACACATGTTGCTGCATTTTTAGTAATTTTTGTACTGTTAGAGCTAGAAAGATTTTTTGGGTTAAAATCTGTAGATGATGCGTCAGATTATGTATAATGTGGCAAATGCGACTAATCTGTGTGTAAAATGCTGCTGCGGCCACACAATCACATTATTTCCGTGGCCCTGACTATAACTCACCACTCTACCTTGCACTGTGTTGTCACAAATTATGTAATTTGAAAAGTTAAAAGTGTTGTTATGAATGCTATGATTCCACGTGAGTAATTGTGCATCTCTTTAGCTCTTACCTCTCTGTCGCCATCCAAGTACTCTTGCCTGGTCCAATACGGGCTCGCCCGATGAGTGGAGGGAGGCTGTGCTGACGGACGCGACCAGAGGCATTTCCGGCGGCGACTGGAAACGAGGGTGACGGTCTAGTGGCCAGAATCCCTATTTAGTCCATGGCTGGCGAGACGCGCAGCGGACACGCACAGGCAAGCCCGTCTGTGCCCGTCCGCGCCTGGACGTCGCCAGGAGACAGGACCCCTGCTAGTTCTACCTCAAATATTTGTAATGCAGTGAGTACACGGCGTTCTTATACACGGGACGAACTGCTCACGACCAGATATAATCTTTGCGAGTTCCTAACACACTCACACATTCTACCAGAAGGCCCTTTCTCATGTAGGGCTTGCAGATTCCAATGCACTGCTCCCCTACACACTCTGTCTCACGGGCCCTCTCCTGAACAGAGCAAAGAATCTGGGCCTTCCGGGAAAATCTCACATAGTCGCGTCCAGACCCTACCCACCAACACTGGCTGGAATTGTTTCCTAGCCAATGTCAGATCCCTCCCTAAACATGCGGTAAACATATGGGATCTCCTGACTGAAAATGATCCTCACATTGGGTTTCTCACTGAAACTTGGATCAAACCCTCCTCTAGCCCCTCTATTGCAATAGCTCTCCCGGAGGGTTATCAAATTCAAAAACTCGACAGGACAGGACGGGCAGGGGGTGGTATAGCCTTAATATATAAGGAAGTCATATCTATCTCTATATTAGATCAGATGTGCACGGACGATATAGAATGCCTAGTCTTCAGACTGGACCTGCACCCTCAACACAGCTGGAAAGGGGCTCTTGTTTATAGACCCCCAGGCCCGCTACTAGATTTTACTAGCAAACTAATGGAATTAATTTCCCCACATGTCATTTCCACTCGTAACTTCCTACTTCTGGGGGATTTTAACATCCAAAGCGAGAATGTCCTTAACCTCGACGCCACAGCTTGCCTAAAAGACCTGCCCACAATCGATCTCCGGAAGATCAACAACACCCCTACCAATTTGGCAGGACACACTTTAGATCTCATTTTAACTAACTCCACGAATATAGTCTGTGGGGAAACTGAAAAGAGCCAATGTAAAAAAATTGGAACGGAAATGGCGACACTCGCACAGTGCGCAAGACAGAGAGAAACTTAAAGCCGCATTATCCACCTATCATAAAAATATTAAATCCGCTTGCAAGCTACACATCGCTCATCAGCTGGAGCAAGCTGGGAATAATTCTAGGACCCTTTACCAGATCCTGAAGTCCTACACCAATCCCAGGGCTTGCGAAACTGCAGAAACTTCCTCTCAGTCGCTTTGCGACAATATAGCTTCCTTTCTTACCCAGAAAATCGAAGCCATCTACCATAAAATCACCTCATCCAATGAAATTTCATTGCACCCAAATACAGCATATCCTACCTCCCTTGACAGCCCCTCGCAGCTCCTCTGCTTCCCCTCACTCACTCCGGTAGAGCTTGAGTCTCTCCTTACCAAAATTAAATCTGGATCCCCTTTAGATATTATTCCCACAAAAATCTCATCCAGACTATCCGCACACTTAGCCATACCCATCTGTACCATTCTTAATAGTTCCTTGAGGGTTGGCAGACTCCCCTCAGAATGGAAAGCAGCTCAAGTTGTACCCATCCGAAAAAATCCTAAGACCCCCGTCACTGAGCTGTCCAATTACCGCCCCATTTCTTTGCTCCCCCTTCAAAGCAAACTTATTGAAAAACACATAAACAGACATTTGTCTGATTTTATTGAAACCTCTCAATGCCTTGATGTCTCCCAGTCAGGTTTCCGGGTCAAGCATAGTACCGAGTCCGCCTTAATTGAGGTAACAGACAACATCAGAACGGCCCTGGATAATGGTCAGGCAGCACTGCTGCTGCTGCTTGACCTATCGGCGGCGTTTGACACCATCTCGCACCATATCCTACTGGAGAGACTTCAGGGCATTGGAGTACAGGGGGTTGCACTAAAATGGTTGACTGACTTCCTTACCGAAAGAACCCAGACAGTCACATTGGGAACTTTTAGATCCAACACCACTAAAGTTACCAAGGGGGTACCACAGGGCTCCTGTCTGAGCCCGACTCTCTTCAACATTTATGTTACCCCCTTGGCCAAACTTATGAGGAACTTAGGGTTTAGTCCCATCTCTTACGCGGACGACACCCAACTCCTCCTCACCTTCGATAAAACTAGCCCCGATATACAACTCATCTTCTCTGAGGGCATGAAGACCATTGCGGCCTGGATGAGGACCAACTTCCTCCAACTGAATGCTGAGAAATCAGAAATTATGCTGTTTGGAGGAGCAGCCATAATTTGGACTCCCAGGTGGTGGCTGGAGGAGTTGGGCGTGGCTCTCTCTCCCAAAGAAGTAGCCAAGAATCTAGGATTCCAAATCGACCACAATCTCACATTCGATGCCCACGCCACAACCATTGCTGGCACTTGCTACCATACACTCAGCTTACTCAGAAGAGTCTTCCCTCTGCTTCCTTCCGTGACAAAAAAAACATTGATGCAAGCCCTGGTATTAGGCCGCCTGGACTATTGTAATGCACTACTAGCTTTGGCTAATGAGGCCTCCTTAAACAAGCTACAAGTTGTACAGAATACGGCTGCCCAACTAGTAGCCAACGCCCCTCCCAGAACGGCTTCCATCCCACTTCTTAATAAACTCCACTGGCTCCCTGTGAGAAAGCGGGTTAAATTTAAGAATGGCTGCATTGTCTATAAAGCCCTTAATGGTCAGGGGCCTTTGTCCGACAAATTAATCAGGTATACCCCCCGCGTACCCTTAGATCAGGGTCCAAGTTACTTCTGTGCACTCCCAGAATTAAAAAGGCTCGCAAGTGTGGCAAAGCATTTTCCCATCTTGCCCCTACTTTCTGGAACAAACTGCCCCTCCAGCTTCGCGATTGTCAGAGCCTCCCTCTATTCAGGAAGCTTTTAAAAACCTTTCTTTTTTGAATCCCCGGGTCTGGCTGTAGCACACCGTCCTAAGCGCAGAGATACCTCTTATGGGGGGATTCAGCGCTATAGAAATTTATAAATAAATAGTATGCAAGGGTATAACCAGTGCAAGTTAGGTATGAGTTATAGTTAATGTAGTGTTATGAGTTAGGTGACAAGACTGGGTTTGAAGGTGTGCGAGTTGTAATTATTTGAAGGTGGTGCGTTAAATTATAAATGGAGGTTATAATTATAACTTTACAATTTTTAATGTTTGTGTATTTAAAGTTGGGTTTGTATAGAAAAAATAAATAAAGTATTTTTAACTATAAATTATCCTTAACCTTTGTTTTTTTCATTGTATGTTAATGTTTTTTATTATTTAATTAAAATGTGTTTCAAATTATAGTGTGGAGTGTCTTAAAGTGGAGTGTCGTACAGTACAGTGAAGGAGAGTGTGGTAGAGTCTAGTGTCGTAGAGTGGAGTCAAGTAGAGTGGAGCGATGTAGCGTACAGTGGAGTAAAGTGTTATACAGTGGAGTGGCGTGGTGTGTTGTATAATGGATTAGAGTATCATAGAGTGGAGCGGCATATTGTATAGTGCAGTGGCGTGTCAAACAGTAGAGTTCAGTGTCGTACAGTGGAGTGTCATTAACTGGATGTTGTGAAATGGAGTGTGGTGGAGTGGAGTGTCATCAAGTAGAGTGTTGTACAGTGGCATAGAATGTTAATGTGTTGGAGAGTGTTGTGGCAGAGAGTGGAGTTCAGCGGAGTAGAGTGTCATTGAGTGCAGTGTTAAACAGTAGAGTGGCGGAGAGTCTCGTACAGTGTAGTGTCATACAGTGGAGTATCATTATTAGTGAGAATACAGTGCATGTTCGAGTGGCGGGTTATAGTTAGTGTTGTCTGGTTAGGAAGCTGAAAAGACTCTGTAATGAGGTGCGCTACTTATAATAATTTGAAGGTGCTGGATACATTATAAATGAAAGCTATAACTATAACTTTAGAATTTATAAAGTTTGTGTAGTTTAAGTTTGGTTTGTATAGGAAAAAAAGTTTTCCTAACTATAACTAAGCTTTAACCTTTGTTTTTCTTCAGTGAATTCCAATTTTTTTTATGTTTATTAAAATTGTATTTCAAATTGTAGTCCAGTGTTGTTGAGTGGAGTGTCATATAGTACAGTAGATAAGAGTGTTGTAAAGTATATTGTCATAGAGGGGAGTATTGTAGTGTAGAATAGAGTGGAGTGGTGTATCCCATAGTGTAGTAAAGTGTTCTATAGAGTAGTGGCATGGTGTCTCATATAGCAAAGTGTAGTACAGTGTTGTAGAATGGAGTTACATACAGTGGAGTAGAGTGTCGGACAGTAGAGCGGTTTATAGCAGAGTATGGTACAGTGGCATAGAGTGGGATAAAATGTGGTAGAGTGGAGTATAGTACAGTGAACTATACTGGAGTAAGGTAGTGTAGAGTGGAGTAAATTGTCACAGAGTGGAGTGGTATGCCATAGACTGTAGTGATGAGGAGTGCAGTAGAATGGAGTGGTGAAGCACACAGTTGAGAAAAGTGTCATAAATTGAAGTACTGTGTTGTACAGTAGAGTGTAGTGGCGTGTCATACAGTATTGGAAAGTGTTGATGACTATAGTAGAGTGGCATACATTCTAGTTGACTTTTGTGGAGTGGCATACAGTACAGTGTGGTACAGTATGGTAGAGTGGATTGGCATACAGTGCTATAGAATACAATGGCATAGAGTGGCGTAGAGTGGATTTGCATAGAGTACAGCAGTGTGTCAATCAGTGGAGCTGCATAGAGTGGGTTGTTGTACAGTAGCATAGCGTGAGGTGAATTTTTGGACAGTGGAGTAGAGTGGAGAGGCATAACGTAGTGTAGAGTAAAGTATAATAGAGTGTATTGGCGTGTTGTAGAGTACAGTGGCATGGAGTGGAGTATAGTAGCGTAGTGTAGCTAGTAAACTATTATAAGTTGATGGGGGGTCTTGTACGGTAGTGTGGAGTGCTGTGTCTTAGAATATAGAAAAGTGTTGTATAGTGGAATAGAGTGTTGTACAATTGAGTGTGTGGGCACAGAGTGGAGTGTAGAGTTGGACAGTGTAGTGTACGGGGTAGAGTGGAGTAGTGTCACAGAGTGCCATACAGTGTGGTAGACTTTTATAAAGTGGAGTTATATAGAGTGAAGGAGAGGGCTGTACAGTGGAGTGGTGTAGAGCGGAGTGGCGTACACTGTAGTGGCGTAGAGTGGATTACAGTAAAGTGGAGCAGCATACAGTGGCATACCGTTCAGTGGAGTGCACAAGAGTGGAGTGGCATAGAGTGGAGTAGGGTATAGTGGAGTGTCATTCATTGAAGTGGTGTAGCGTAGAGTTGAGGAAACTTATAAATTGGAGTGGCGTTTCATGCAGTAGAGTAGAGTGCTGTGTTGTACAGTGTTGAAATCTGTTGTAGAGTGCATGTTGTACAATAGACTGTACGGACATAGAGCCGAGAACAAGTTTGGACAGTGGAGTGTACGGGGATAGAGTAGAGTCTAGGAAAGTTGCATACAGTGTAGTAGAGTTGTGGAGAGTGAAGTTATATAGAGTGGAGGAGAGTACACTGGAATGGTGTGGAGTGGACTAGCATACAGTAGAATACTGTAGAGTGGAGTTGCATAGGGTGGAATAGCATATAGTAGAGTAGCAAACAGTGGAGTGGCATACAGTGGAGTAGCATAAACTGGAGTGGTGTACAGTGGAGTGGCATAGAGTGTAATAGCGTATAGTGCAATAGCGTATAGTGCAGTAACATGCAGTGGAGTGGCATACAGTGTAGTGGTGTAGACAAGTGGTGTACAATGGAGTGGGGTAGAGTGGAATACCATACAGTACAGTGGAAAAGATTGAAGTTGCATACAGTGCAGTAGCATAGAGTAGAGTGGCGTACAATGGAAAAGCGTGGAGTGGCGTGGCGTGGTGTGGCGTGGAGTGGTGTGGCGTGGAGTGGTGTGGCGTGGAGTGGCGTGGCATGGAGTGGCGTGGCATGGAGTGGCATGGTGTAGTGGAGTGGGGTAGAGTGGCACAGCAGACAGTGGAGTGGGGTAGAGTAGAGTGCCGTCCAATGGACTAGTGTAGAATGGAGAGGCATAGAGTGGTGTGACGTACAGTGGAATAGTGTATAATAGGGTAGCATACAGTGCTGTGGTGCACAGTAAAGGGGTGCAGAATGGAGTGGCATACACTGGAATGGGGTAGTGTATAACAGCATAGAGTGGAGTGATATCCAATGGAATAGCATAGAATGGAGTGGCATAGAGTGGAGTGGCATAGAATTGAGTAACGTACTGTGGCGCATAATGAAATAACATACAGTGGAGTGGTATACAGTGTGATAACATAGAGTGGAATGACATAGAGCAGAATAGCATATAGTAGAGTAGCTTATAGCAGAGTGGCATACAGTGTAGTGGGTATACACTAAAGTGGTGTAGAGTGGAGCTGGGTACAGTGTAATAGCATAGAGTGGACTGGCATAGAATGGAGTTGCATACAGTGCAATAGCATAAAAGGAGTAGCGTAGAGTGGAGTCTCGTACAGTGGAGAGGCGTAGAGTGGAATAGCGTATAATGGAGTGGCGTACAGTGAAGTGGTGTTGAGTGGCGCTGGTGTACACTAAAGTGGCGTATTTGGAATACCATAGAGTGGAGTGATGTATAGTGAAATGACAATCAGTGGAGTGGTGTATGGATGTATGTGAAATTTAGCAGCAATGTAGATTATAGTGTGCAGAGTAATGCAAACTGCGCATTGCATGGCAGCCTTTCGTTTCTGTGTAATTCTGACATAAGTATTCTGTAGCCCATGCAACATCATGCATGACGCAGTACAATTATACAGCTAGACCTTAGTTATATTTTGGGCCACGGTATACCGCAGAAACTTTGCGGTATACCGTGGTACATGGAGATGACAAGCCAGAATATAATTGGGTAAAGCCTGTTTTTAGAGGTAGTCATATTGTTTTGCTGCACTTTGGCTGTGCTCTGTGCTAGGACATTAGTTAAAAGGTAAGGAGTAGGTTTTATTGTAGTACCCTACCTATTACCACGTTATTAAAGTGGTATTAGGTAGGGAAATGCATTTATACTTTTTTTTTACGTATTTTTAAATAAGTGTACGGGTACTGTGCTAGTACCTAGTAAGTATTGTATTTTTTAGGACATTTCTTATGTATTTTCGCAGTACTTTGTGGTTTAAGTACCGCAGTACTACCTAAGTAGTACCATGGTACTCCGTAACCTTTGTTTATACTATATGTAGAAACTCATAATTACTTGTCTCTGCCTATAACCACTTTACTAAAGTGATATTAGGTAGGGGAAAACTATAAAACCTTATACTTTCCCATATCTAAGGCCCTAAGCCAGAACTCTGGCAAAGTGGCCTTAAAATAGCATGGCTGCTTTATGTTTTTGTTTCAATCAAACTTGTCTTTGCCATGTACTAAGGTAGTTTCACGAAATTTCGTGAAATTCTGTGAAAGTACTGCGGGCACAGATCTCACTAAGGTTAAATGCCTTATAACTTAAAAAATACTTACCTTCAGTACCCAAAAAGGGTCGTCTGTGCACCATAATGTATAATCTTACCAAATTTCATGTAAATCTATTCAGCAGTTTTTGCACTACGTCAAATACAATAGTCTATGTAAAATGCATTTGTGAAAAAACGCTGTATATTTAAAATTATGGGAGGGGGTACGCGACCCCCTCCCTGTGCCTCCGTGAGACCCCAGGACCCCATCCCCAGGGCTGTATGTTCAAAATAAGGGGAGGGGGAGCGCAGCCCCTCTCCCAGTGCTGCAGATCAGCCCCAGGGACCCCATTACCCAAAGCCAGATCTAAGTAGTGTCCTGGGGACCCTGCACTCCCTCTGGTAGAAAACACATCTTTGAGCCCGCCCAGGTGGAAACAATGAAATCAGCTGCTCCTGCCAGGAAAGGAGCAAAGGAGAATGGTGCAAGCTTCAGCCAGCACCCCAATGGGTGCAGGATGGGGAGCTGGCAGGGGCTGCCGGGGCCCTCCATGGCCCCCAATGAGGCAGTATTGTAGGTGCACTGGGTGGGTCCCTGGGCACCCACATTCAATTTTTGTTTTTAAAAAGCCCGCCTCCTGTCACAGAAGTGGTTGAGGAGCTGGCAGGAGATGCCTGGGGCACTGGGTCTCTGCCCATGCCCCAACTATCTATATAGTGGTGTGGGTGCCCCAAACAAATGCTGGCTCCCACTGGCTCCAGTGTGGGTGCTGGTGGGGAGCTGGCTCGGGCAACAAGGACCTTGGGGCTCTCCCCCTCGTGGCCCCAACATTATAAAAAAATATGGGTTCCCTGAGTAAAAAAATGGCATAAAAAATGAGCAGCACAAGCCATCCTGATACTCTTTTTATTGTTAGATGACAGTCAGCTGAGCACAGCACCAGGGGCTGGGCTCAGGGCCTGGATGAGTTCCCACGGGGGGTTAGTTTTTAGCACCAGTTGGCAAGATTGCTGCATTCTGTACCACACACAGAAAGAAGAAAACACCATCAATGATTGTTTTTGTGCAGGAAGGTTTCCATTCCTGCACAACAAGAATCATCCCTGCAATGCAGGCACTCTTCTACCATGGTGCATGGGTGCCTGCTTTGGAGCACGGCTGCTGTTTTAGTGCATGGGAGAGCACAGGGATGCGCCATATTGCTGTAAATACGGCTCATCCATGTGCCTTTAAAATGAGGCAAAACAGCGCAGCAAAATGGCTTGAGGTGCTGCACTGTGTAATTTCCTCGTAAATGAGGCCCACAGTCCTCAACCCTTTCATTAAACTATTCACCTTACTATGTTCCAGTCTCTTCCTCTCAGCCATCTATTCTTTTTGCAACATTTGTTTATTAAAACTTAGCTCAGTTAAAACATCAGTGTGAACAGCTGTCAAACTTGAAAGAAGGGATGGTTCAAGTATTTCATGTGAGAGCAACTCTCAAAACAGTACAGTGGTAAGTGAATATTAATTAAACAACATTTGTGATTAGGAGAGGGAGGCTGCTCATGATACCATCACAGGATAGCGAGAAAGTTATATAGCAGTTGTTCACTGAGTTGTTCACCCATACCTATCACCACATCCCAAATCTTGTCCTGTGCCTTATTTGTCACACGCTTTCTTCCCAAGTGTCATCTATGCCATCCTTTTACCCAGTACATCATCTATCTTTCATTAATGACCCACCTAACTCATTGATAGCCAAACCTAAGCTACCCAAGCTTTGGTCTAAAATCAACTTTACCTAACAAGTAACATTCACTTCCCAACACAGAAACTGATGAAAAATATATATGTGCTTGCAGAGGGTTCTATTCTTTTTGTTCTTTCTTTAAAAAATCCTGCTGCTCCTACCAGTGGCCAGGCACAGACAAAGAAAAAGGCCACCAATTGTGAACTACCTGGCTACTTCAGGCCATAATTGAGGCCAGTTCAGTGGCCTTGCACTAGCAGACGGACCTGGAGGAAAAAGAAGACCATCTATTTCCCATCTGACTGGTGGAGACCATCACTGCTACTGCGGGCAGTCGGGCCACACCAGCCTGGTTTGCCACCTTCTCTCCGGTAGCCAGTTCAAGCAAAACCCCTTCTCCCTCACATCCACTGAGATTTTCCTCCACTAAATTCTTAAGGGTCTTAAGGGCCTGAAGACCGGTCATGAAAAATTGAGTAGGGTCCGGGAAGTTATGCAGAAAAGACTGGAAGACTTGGAGGGTACTTTCCCGTAGGGTGGGGTGGTTCTGTGTTGCGGTTAGTGTGGTTTGGATGGGAGCAGTTGGGGAATGATTCAGTATTTTTAAGTAATTGTGTGGTTTGTTTGGGTTTAGGTAAAGGGTATTGCATGTCGAAGGTGGTATGGGTGGTGAGAGTAGAACAAGTGGTAAATGAAGAGTGATGGTTTAGGGTTAAGGTAGGGGAGGGCATCTAGTGGGTGGTGTGGGTGTTGAGATTTAGGGAAGGGCTAGAGTTTAGCGAGGAAGAGGGTCTGCTGAAGGTGGTGTAGGTGGTGAGAGATGGGTAGAATGACAGAGATTTTTAGGGTTTGGGAAGGTTATGTTGTGGGGAATAACTGTTTTTCTATCAAATAGAAACGTTTTGTTCAACTTATGGGGTTTGCTTAATAGTGTTATTTAAGAGTCTAAGACCAGGATACTCCATCAACATACTGACAAAGATTGAGCCCTGAACCCGGCTCATAACAAAGAAATTGTCCAACTGTCCATCCCATTTCCAATTACTCTCTAGTCTCTATCTATCTGAATTCCCCTACCTGGCGACCCCCTCCAGTCCACGCTCTTGTCAGTGTTGTAAAACTGACCATGTCTGACCTTTGTCCCCACTCCATTCATGACTTTGTGTTATTTGATCAGTACGCACCATCCCATCAGTAATAGCTGTATACAGCCATACCAAATGCTTACAACCCAAAGAATAGAGAAGTTATATTAAGTATGATGCCAACCGTGAACCTAACCACTCCTTTCTTCCAGATCTTACGTGAGGAAAAATGTGTTGTCTGGCATGTTTCCCAATAGGTCCAATAACTGTTAATGAATGGGTTTTGCCAAAGGGGTGCACTATTGTTGGCCCTAATAGGCCCAAATATGTAAGAAGTCATAGGAAAAACAAGGTACATCTTATTATGTCTAGAGCAGGTGAACCAGCACAAAAGGTTCTTATTCTGCAACATGAAAAGAGTAAGTGGAAAATCCAGAGAGAGACCAGCATAAATCAGCACAATCTACAGAGTAGTTTACTGAAGTAAGCGTACAGAACATTCATGTCTCGGGAGGAGGTTACTTCAGTAGATTCACCAGATAGACTGATTTTCTGTGGAGAGTAGATTATGGAAAAAGGGCACACTGCCAATCCTTGGCTTACAACTGTTAGAATGTATACTCTGCACTATGGTGTCTCTTTTTTGCCAGGGTATGGGGTACGGTGTGGGCAAATTTGCAATTTTTAATAACCTTCTCTGTAAAGATTTAGAGTTGCTTATATCACATTCGCCTCACCATGTTTGAGATATGGTGATGGCAAAAATAGATAAAAGCTCAACAGATCACAGAGATTTGGAAAAGAGGATTACAGATTTGATGAACGGATGGGTGGCGGAAATTAGGAAAATGGGAGAGAGGGACAAAGGCAGAAATCATCAACTCCATGAGCATGGCACATCTGTCATGGAAGGAAGATGGAAGATGGCAGTTAAGTTAACCTATTCAAACTGTCTTTAGCAGCTAATAGACTCCCATATTAGTTAACGTTATCTAGGATGGGAAATCAAGGAGGGGGAAAATAAACACTGTTTAAAATTATTATGATAAAAGTTAAGAAAAATGGTAGTGTATCTAAATCGTGCAACTGCAGTCTTCTGGTATTGTCCGTCTTGGCATGAACCGTACAGGAGGAACACCATGGACTCTCCTTGCAGAAAAGAAGGTGTGTATAATGAGAAAAGATACTGACAATATTTGAGTTATTAAGGTGCACAAGGAGTCAGAGTGCAGAGCCAGTACCAAACCAGTACCAAACCCAGAAAACCAAACAACTAGCCTCATGTATCCTGAATGATTGATTACCTAAATGTAAGACATTTAGCTAAATCATTATGTCCACAACAGTAATCAGCTCTTTTCAGTTCAGATGGAGAGGGTGTCCATTTTAGGCTTGGCTATAATTGCTCATTTCAAGCAAAGTGTAGGGTTGACCCTATGGTTTTCTATGTTTTTCTTTCTGTTATTACTCAGTCACCAGGCCGAAAGTTGATTCATGTTGACCTCTTTTTGTTCATCCAAGTAGTCCTCTACCGTTTTCTCTATTATCATAGTTATTGACATTTGCTGTGTCTGAGTTTCCTGCACCTGTGCACTTGATTTAAGACTTGGAATATTCTTCAAAAACCATCCCAGTGCAGAGGTTGGATGTGAAAGTGATGCTGTTAGAGGTGTTGATTTAGTAGTAAGTGTGTCTTTGTGGAATGGCAATGTTTGTGTTACCATTCATGGGTGCTGCTGCTGCAGTTGCAACATGCTTCTGGGCTCAGAGCAACCACCATGTCCTCCAGAGGTGGACGAAAGCACTTCAGTTCTTCTATGCCCTTGAAATTGCAAGCTTCCATCCTCTAGTTCACTCGCTTTCCTGACTATCCAGTTCTTGTAAATGGAGACATCCAGTGATGAAGAGAAAATGAAAAGTGAGTATCCCTTTTTTGTACCATGCATCCAATATCATGACATAGATGTGCTATCCACAGGACAGAATCGATTTTTTGCAGGCTTAGATTTGTATTCACATGAAGGATTAATCTGTCGACCAATGTAGCCATTTCTTCATTTGACATTGGTATATGTTTGTACCATCTTTTGCAAATGGTCTTGCACCATGTGCAACAATCAGATGGATGGGTTAGCTCATGAAACAATCCTCTTTGCTGACTTCACCTGTCAAAATCTTAACATGCACTAGCATTTGGATCAAGCACTCTATTAACCCCCATTTGTCAACTTCCATCATCATGAATTTGGCAGTTGCCTCCCCTCTGCTTTGTCGCACATAATCATTGATAGACCTATACTTCTCAAACAGGTGTTGCAACATGTAGAAGGTGGGGTTTCAACAAGTTGAGATCATATGTATGATGGTTTTTACATGATTTAGCACAATTAAGGATCTTCAACTGCTTCGTAGCTTTGAAGGAATAGATGACTTAAGTACAGATCCTGCGACAGGTAACCAGCAAGTTGATGACCACTACTTTGTTTCTGTTTAGGAAGCCCTGCACAATTAGACAGATGCAATGGGTTAAACATAGAATCCTCCATCAGCTATAGCTTTAACAATATTGCTGCTATTGTCAACGGCACTGAACCCAGCATTTGTCTAGTTTTATATTTATGTATGTGACTTCTCCATTGAGAACATTGCAACTGTTGCATGCTGACAGATGCCTTGAAAAGCAGTAGCAAGGTTGAGACCACTGGCTAGCCTTTGCTTAACCTCCTTGAAGGAAGTTTGGTATATATGTAGTCTGAAACTTAACAACTGTCCACATGTTTGTCGTGAGGTGGACAGACTGAACAACACTCTCTTTCACTGGTTCATCAATTCCAGTAATTGATGATGCAGCGCTGTAACAGCAACAAGTGAGAAATAGGTCTGTCTTGGAACCTACCATTTTGAACACAGGGTAGTCACAAATTTAAAACAACCCTCTCTTTCTACCAAAGAAAAAGGGAGGTGGTCAATCACTAACATTTTAACCAGCAGCTCATTAAATAAATGGACTAGCTAATTGGTTCATGGTATGGCAACACCTTCCTGAGTAGACTTGATAGTGGGTTATTGTACTTGTTATCACACCTAAAGTGACCTACAGGGGTGACTGTAAATCTCTTTTCCTTGTGCCCTGCTGAGGTTACTGTGGGTGTTGACTGTACACTAAAAATTAGGGGGGAGCTCCGTATCGTGACATCTTCCTTCTCATCACTACCGCCTTCTCTCTCAATAACTTCTATCCTTTTGAAGTGCTCTTCCCACACAATTGCATATTAGTTTTTCAGATGGACCTATTGTCCCCATAAGCGTAATATCCACCTGGCATCCCACAACAAATGGTTTTGGCAAACAGAGCATTCTGCAATGGGGTCCTCATGTGTCCTAAGAGTAAAGAAGTCCCCAACTAATGAAAAGACCTTCATTATAATGACAAAGTTAGAAGAACTTGTTGTGGTGGGGCTGGGTGGTTGTATTTGCTCTTCCCTAGTGTGGGTTGCGACTGCAATAGAGATAGTGGTTGGTGCAGTTGTTTTTTGGGTTCTTGAAAAGATGAAAGCAGGTGGTTTTGGTGAAACTGCATGAATGAGAGCAGGTTGAATAGAAATGATCTGGACTTCCTCTGTGCCTCTGTCAACAAGAAAAATCACCGGTTCACCTTCCCCACTTGCAATGAGGCTTTCTGGAAACTTCATTTTCTTTTGTATCCCATTGCCGGGCTTTGGGATCCAATACATGTCACGATCATCTGATGAGGGGCTTGAAGACAATGGGGATTGCTGTTTCTTTCCCTCTGAAGAGAAAGTGAACTTAATGTGTCCAATGGAAGAAAAGTCACAACATCCTGTTCAGTAGCAAGTTCAACATTCTGGTCTGCTACTTCTTGAGGATGATCAGGTGTAGCAGACACTACTTGCTGTTGAGTTTCCTGTGAAGTTTTACTTTGCTGCTGGGACAATTCGATTTCAGACTCACTGCTGCCAGCTATGACTACAGTCAGTGCAACACTCAGATATCTGCTTTGGTTTTGGAGGTGATGATACCATTGTTAATCAAATGGTGAGCCTCCTCCACATTGCAAGCACAGAGGAGGCATTGAAAACAAAGAACATGGCTGCCATATCCTGGCCAGAGCCCATCCCCCCCACAAATAACTTGCAGCATTGTACAGTAAGGATTGCACAGATATAATTATATATATGAAGAGGATCTACATGTACATTTATGAGTCAGAAAACAGGACGATTGTACGGAAGTTTCTCAAGCTGCATGTTTGTAATTTGAAGGGAATTTTTAAGTCCAATCCATATTACTAATTTTTATCAATGTTTTTTAAGGGTTTCTCACACTAACTACATGCACGGCACTTTAATATGTAATTACTTTTGTTTGAAAATTACTAATTAGGTTTGCTTAAAGAACAATTGGATCACTGGCATATTTCAAGCAATGATTTTTTTTTAAGTTGTTCATGGTATAAATTAGTCAATCTACAATGGGCACTTGCCCTATATGATGTTTTGAATATATGGGAAATAATGCTGAGGTGCAAGGCATCTATACGATTTAAGTCTGCTTGAATGTACAAGAAAAATAATATTTCATGTATAATGGTTAATTCTGTATAATATGCACACGGGTGCTATATAGCAGCAATGAGTTTGAAACTGAACTGCGATGCCTTTTGCCACCTATAAATGTGTCCGTAACAACTGTGGTTTTTATTATTTTTTTATTATTTTATGCCAGTGTGGGTTACATTGTTACGCTTGTTGGAATATGGATAATATTGCACAAGTCACTTTCTTTGAATAACTCAGAAAAAGATATTGCACTGTCACTTTGACTGGTTTGAAACTCAATGGGGAAGTATAAATGAAAACAAAAAATGGCGGCACAAATGGGTTTGACAAAGACCGCAGCAGCGGTTGAAACGCGTTACCTATATCTGTAGCCACAATAAAGTCCTTTTGAGTGAGCCTGAATGTGCTGGAGCCTGTTTTACATTAGAGAACAGGCACGTTGAGGAGATATGTATATATATAAATATATATTATCTACTGGCGGTCGCCAGTAGATAGTTATAGTTAGGACCTATTTTCCATAGGAAATTCACAACATTCTATTTCCAATAACTTTGGCGCCGGTTGACGAATCTTCGCGAAAGTTTCAAAACTTATGGCCCGCTCCAGTCCGCTCCTATCCTGAAAGTCTCGGGGTGATTTGTCAAGTGGGGGCCGAGAAAAAAGGGGGGTCCCAAAACGTGTTTTCCCCATGCAATTTTCCATAGGAACCTTTAGTCACAGCTACAGCCCGAACTGCTGAACGGAATTACACCAAATTTGGCAAAAAGGTAGCCCTTGGTTCAGAGTCGTGCCTTTTGGTTAAATGGTGTAAATCCGTTCAGTAGTTCCTGAGAAAATCAAAAGTAAAATCACATATATATCTGGGCGGAGCCTAACCACACATGTCATTGTGAGATCTGATTGGCTGTCAGCACTTCATCCTGGAATTTCTGGCAGCCATCTTGGGACCAATATACATGATAGTACCCCATTGAAATGCATTGTAGTGAATCAAAGATTTTGAGGGTTACCAAAAGGAGAACTATAAAGGGTGATAACAGACTTTAGTTACATTAGAATTCATTTGTTGATGGTACCATACTAATTTCAGGAATTGTGGTGTGTTCTAAGGTGATTTTACCCTGTGAAAAACCTTCTGCTGGGATATCATGTTTGAGAGAAAACTATTTTCACATGCTTGTCCCATAGAGTTTTGGAAGGTGCTCCAGAAGCTAAAATGAGAGCATATTTTCTGTAAATTTACATTATCTTTCTCAGTCATGTGAGAATGAAGTCTGACATTCTCAGTAAAGCATGTACATCCAACAAGTGCAGAGACTGTCAGTTGATTCCTTTGTGTTCTACTGCAGCTTCCCAGAGTGTTCTAAAGAACAACTAGAGTGCTAACAGCCTTACTTATGACAAAAGTATGGCACACCTGAAGCCATCTTGATTGGAATAAACTGGTAACACTTAAAACATTTAATTTAAAAAGGAACAAAATGATGGGGTTCATTTTGTCATAGAAATTATGGTTAGTGCTGTAGAAAGAAAAATTAGGACATGTTTCAAGTGTGATCTCAAATATCTTCCTGTTATATTTCAACAGGAGCAGCCTGTCAGTTGATTCCTTTGTGTTCTACTGTAGCTTCCCAGAGTGTTCCAAAGAACAACTAGAGCGCTAACAGTCTGACAAAATTATGGCACACCTGAAGCCATCTTGATTGGAATAAACCGGTAACACTTAAAACATTTAATTTAAAAAGGAACAAAATGAGGGGTTCTTTTTGAAATAGAAATTATGGTTAGTGCTGCAGAAAGAAAAATTAGGGCATGTTTTAAGTGAGATCTCAAATCCTCTTCTATTTCATTAGAAAATTCTGACATGCAGACTGAAACAATCACTTTCAATACCAGCAGCAGACTTCCAGTTAACTCCCTGGTGAGCAGTAGCTTTACTACAGTGATCTAATGAGCAACTAGAGTGCTAACATTCTGAATTTATGGCAAATGTGAGACACATCTGAATGCCTTCTTGATGGAATCAAAGTAAAAAACTGAAAGCATTTCCTACTGAGGAGACTGCAGTAAATGAGGAAATTAGGAAACTTCATAACAAAGAAGTCTTCCAAGATGGCCACCAGAGAAAAAAGAGCCCAAATGTAGCACAAATATTACCCAGATGTAGCCCACATATAGCCCAATGACAAAAGTGTGCAAAACACTTTTTATTTTTAGTTTTTTTGCAGTTTTCTGTAGTGCAGACTGGTCAGGTATTGGAGCGTTGCATCTTAAAACATGACCCCCTACACTACAAAAACACCACTGCACTACCTAAACCCTAAAACACTACCCCCAGCACGACCCCCTACACTACACAAGCACCACTGCACTATCCTAAACCCTAAAACACTATCCCCAGCATGACCCCCTACACTACACAAACACCATTGCACTACCCTAAACCCTAAAACACTACCCCCAGCACGACCCCCTATACTACCCAAACACCACTGCACTAACCTAAATCCTAAAACACTACCCCCAGCACGACCCCCTACACTACCCAAACACCACTGTACTACCCTAAAACATGACCCCCTACACTACACAAACACCACTGCACTACCCTAAACCCTAAAACAGTACCCCCAGCACGACCCCCTACACTACACAAGCACCACTGCACTACCCTAAACCCTAAAACACTACCCCCAGCACGACCCCTACACTACCCAAACACCACTGCACTAACCTAAATCCTAAAACACTACCCCCAGCACGACCCCCTACACTACCCAAACACCACTGCACTACCCTAAAACACTGACCCCCTACACTACACAAACACCACTGCACTACCTAAACCCTAAAACACTACCCCCAGCACGACCCCCTACACTGCCCGAACACCACTGCACTGCCCTAAACCCTGAAACACCACCCCCTTCACGACCCCCTACACTGCCCGAACACCACTGCACTGCCCTAAACCCTGAAACACTACCCCCAGCAAGACCCCCTACACTGCCTGAACACCACTGCACTGCCCTAAACCCTGAAACACCACCCCAGCACGACCCCCTACATTGCCCGAACACCACTGCTCTGCCCAAAACCCTGAAACACCAGCCCCAGCATGACCCCCTACACTGCCCGAACACCACTGCACTGCCCTAAACCCTGAAACACCAGCCCCAGCATGACCCCTACACTGCCCGAACACCACTGCACTACCTAAACCCTGAAACACCACCCCAGCACGACCCCCTACACTGCCCGAGCACCACTGCACTGCCCTAAACCCTGAAACACCAGCCCCAGCACGACCCCCTACACTGCCCGAACACCACTGCACTGCCCTAAACCCTGAAACACCAGCCCCAGCACGACCGCCTACACTGCCCGAACACCACTGCACTGCCCTAAACCCTAAAACACCAGCCCCAGCACGACCCCCTACACTGCCCGAACACCACTGCACTGCCCTAAACCGTGAAACACCAGCCCCAGCACGACCCCCTACACTGCCCGAACACCAATGCACTGCCCTAAACCCTGAAACACCAGCCCCAGCACGACCCCCTACACTGCCCGAAAACTACTGGACTGCCCTAAACCCTGAAACACCACCCCCTGCACGACCCCCTACACTGCCCAAACACCACTGCACTGCCCTAAACCCTGAAACACCACCCCCAGCATGACCCCCTACACTGCCCGAACACCACTGCACTGCCCTAAACCCTGAAACACCACACCCTGCACGACCCCTATACTGCCCGAACACTACTGCACTGCCCTAAACCCTGAAACACCATCCCCAGCACGACCCCCTACACTGCACGAACACCACTGCACTGCCCTAAACCCTGAAACACTACCCCCAGAAAGACCCCCTACACTGCCCGAACACCACTGCATTGCCCTAAACCCTGAAACATCACCCCCAGCAAGACCCCCTACATTGCCCAAACACCACTGCCCTAAACCCTGAAACACCACCCCCAGCAAGACCCCCTACACTGCCCGAACACCACTGCACTGCCCTAAACCCTGAAACACCAGCCCCAGCACGACCCCCTACACTTTCCGAACACCACTGCACTGCCCTAAACCATGAAACACCACCCCCTGCACGACCCCCTACACTGCCCGAACACCACTGCACTGCCCTAAACCCTGAAACACCACCCCCAGCACGACCCCCTACACTGCCCGAACACCACTGCACTGCCCTAAATCCTGAAACACCACCCCCTGCACGACCCCCTACACTGCCCGAACACTACTGCACTATCCTAAACCCTAAAACACTATCCCCAGCATGACCCCCTACACTACACAAACACCACTGCACTACCCTAAACCCTAAAACACTACCCCCAGCACGACCCCCTATACTACCCAAACACCACTGCACTAACCTAAATCCTAAAACACTACCCCCAGCACGACCCCTACACTACCCAAACACCACTGTACTACCCTAAAACACTGACCCCCTACACTACACAAACACCACTGCACTACCCTAAACCTAAAACAGTAACCCCAGCACGACCCCCTACACTACACAAGCACCACTGCACTACCCTAAACCCTAAAACACTACCCCAGCACGACCCCCTACACTACCCAAACACCACTGCACTAACCTAAATCCTGAAACACTACCCCCAGCACGACCCCCTACACTGCCCAAACACCACTGCACTACCCTAAAACATGACCCCCTACACTACACAAACACCACTGCACTACCCTAAACCCTAAAACACTACCCCCAGCACGACCCCCTACACTGCCCGAACACCACTGCACTGGCCTAAACCCTGAAACACCAGCCCCTGCATGACCCCCTACACTGCCCGAACACCACTGCACTGCCCTAAACCCTGAAACACCACCCCCAGCACGACCCCCTACACTGCCCGAACACCACTGCACTGCCCTAAACCCTGAAACACCAACCCCTTCACGACCCCTACACTGCCCGAACACCACTGCACTGCCCTAAACCCTGAAACACTACCCCCAGCAAGACCCCCTACACTGCCTGAACACCACTGCACTGCCCTAAACCCTGAAACACCACCCCAGCACGACCCCCTACATTGCCCGAACACCACTGCTCTGCCCAAAACCCTGAAACACCAGCCCCAGCATGACCCCCTACACTGCCCGAACACCACTGCACTGCCCTAAACCCTGAAACACCAGCCCCAGCATGACCCCCTACACTGCCCGAACACCACTGCACTACCTAAACCCTGAAACACCACCCCAGCACAACCCCCTACACTGCCCGAGCACCACTGCACTGCCCTAAACCCTGAAACACCAGCCCCAGCACGACCCCTACACTGCCCGAACACCACTGCACTGCCCTAAACCCTGAAACACCAGCCCCAGCACGACCGCCTACACTGCCCGAACACCACTGCACTGCCCTAAACCCTAAAACACCAGCCCCAGCACGACCCCTACACTGCCCGAACACCACTGCACTGCCCTAAACCGTGAAACACCAGCCCCAGCACGACCCCCTACACTGCCCGAACACCAATGCACTGCCCTAAACCCTGAAACACCAGCCCCAGCACGACCCCCTACACTGCCCGAAAACTACTGCACTGCCCTAAACCCTGAAACACCACCCCCTGCACGACCCCCTACACTGCCCAAACACCACTGCACTGCCCTAAACCCTGAAACACCACCCCCAGCATGACCCCCTACACTGCCCGAACACCACTGCACTGCCCTAAACCCTGAAACACCACACCCTGCACAACCCCTATACTGCCCGAACACTACTGCACTGCCCTAAACCCTGAAACACCATCCCCAGCACGACCCCTACACTGCACGAACACCACTGCACTGCCCTAAACCCTGAAACACTACCCCCAGAAAGACCCCTACACTGCCCGAACACCACTGCATTGCCCTAAACCCTGAAACATCACCCCCAGCAAGACCCCCTACATTGCCCAAACACCACTGCCCTAAACCCTGAAACACCACCCCCAGCAAGACCCCCTACACTGCCCGAACACCACTGCACTGCCCTAAACCCTGAAACACCAGCCCCAGCACGACCCCCTACACTTTCCGAACACCACTGCACTGCCCTAAACCATGAAACACCACCCCCTGCACGACCCCTACACTGCCCGAACACCACTGCACTGCCCTAAACCCTGAAACACCACCCCCAGCACGACCCCCTACACTGCCCGAACACCACTGCACTGCCCTAAATCCTGAAACACCACCCCCTGCACGACCCCCTACACTGCCCGAACACTACTGCACTGCCCTAAACCCTGAAACACCACCCCAGCATGACCCCCTACACTGCCCGAACACCACTGCACTGCCCTAAACCCTGAAACACTACCCCCAGCAAGACCCCCTACACTGCCCGAACACCACTGCCCTAAACGCTGAAACACCACCCCCAGCATGACCCCCTACACTGCCCAAACACCACTGCACTGCCCTATACCCTGAAACACCAGCCCCAGCACGACCCCCTACACTGCCCGAACACCACTGCACTGCCCTAAACCCTGAAACACCATCCCCAGCACAACCCCGAACACCACTGCACTGCCCTAAACCCTGAAACACCAGCCCCAGCATGACCGCCTACACTGCCCGAAAACCACTGCACTGCCCTAAACCCTGAAACACCAGCCCGACCCCTACACTGCCCGAACACCACTGCACTGCCCTAAACCCTCAAACCCAAGCCCCAGCACGACCCCCTACACTGCCCGAACACCACTGCACTACCCTAAACCCTGAAACACCAGCCCCAGCAAGACCCCCTACACTGCCCGAACACCACTGCACTGCCCTAAACCCTGAAACACCAGCCCCAGCAAGACCCCCTACACTGCCCGAACACCACTGCACTGCCCTAAACCCTGAAACACCACCCCCAGCAAGACCCCCTACACTGCCCGAACACCACTGCACTAAACCCTGAAACACCACTCCCAACAAGACCACCTACACTGGCCGAACACCACTGCACTGCCCTAAACCCTGAAACACCACCCCCTGCACGACCCCCTACACTGCCCAAACACCACTGCACTGCCCTAAACCCTGAAACACCACCCCCTGCACGACCCCCTACACTGCCCGAACACCACTGCACTGCCCTAAACCCTGAAACACCACCCTCCAGCACGACACCCTACACTGCCCGAACACCACTGCACTGCCCTAAACCCTGAAACACCACCCCCAGCACGACCCCCTACACTGCCCGAACACTACTCCACTGCCCAAAACCCTGAAACACCACCCCCCTGCACGACTCCCTACACTGCCGGAACACCACTGCACTGCCCTAAACCCTGAAACACCACCCCCAGCACGACCCCCTACACTGCCAGAACACCACTGCACTGCCTTAAACCCTGAAACACCACTCCCAGCACGACCCCCTACACTGCCCGAACACCACTGCACTGCCCTAAACCCTGAAACACCACCCACAGCAAGACCCCCTACACTGCCCGAACACCACTGCACTGCCCTAAACCCTGAAACATCACCCCCAGCAAGACCCCCTACACTGCCTGAACACCGCTGCTCTGAACCCTGAAACACCACCCCCACAAGACCCCCTACACTGCCCGAACACCACTGCACTGCCCTAAACCCTGAAACACCAGCCCCAGCAAGACCCCCTACACTGCCCGAACACCACTGCACTGCCCTAAACCCTGAAACACCAGCCCCAGCACGACCCCCTACACTGCCCAAACACCACTGCACTGCCCTAAACCCTGAAACACCAGCCCCAGCACGACCCCCTACACTGCCCGAGCACCACTGCACTGCCCTAAACCCTGAAACACCATCCCCTGCATGACCCCCTACACTGCCCGAGCACCACTGCACTGCCCTAAACCCTGAAACACCACCCCTGCACCACCCCTACACTGCCCGAACACCACTGCACTGCCCTACACCCTGAAACACCACCCCCTGCACCACCCCTACACTGCCCGAACACCACTGCACTGCCCTAAACCCTGAAACACCACCCCAGCACGACCCCTACACTGTCTGAACACCACTGCACTGCCCTAAACCCTGAAACACCACAACCCTGCACGACCCCCTACACTGCCCGAACACCACTGCACTGCCCTAAACCCTGAAACACCAGCCCCGCACAACCCCCTACACTGCCCGAACACCACTGCACTGCCCAAAACCCTGAAACACCACCCCCACCACGACCCCCTTTACTGCCCGAACACCACTGCACTGCCCCATACCCTGAAACACCACCCCCAGCACGACCCCCTACACTGCCCTAAACCCTGAAACACCACCCCCTGCATGACCCCCTACACTGCCCAAACACCACTGCACTGCCCTAAACCCTGAAACACCACCCCTGCACGACCCCCTACACTACCCAAACACCACTGCACTACCCTAAACCCTAAATCTACCCCCAGCATGACCCCCTACACTACACAAACACCACTGCACTACCCTAAACCCTAAAACACTACCCCCAGCACGACCCCCTTCACTACCTAAACACAACTGCACAATTTGTTACAGGCGTTGCAACGCATGAGCCTGTGGTGCTTACTGGAAGTACCTGGTGGGCTAGTTGGGCCCCAGGGACCCTCAGGATTCAAGGTGACCTAATCCCCCAACTTAAAACGCGCCACGGGGCGCGTTTGCACAGTGGTGAAGGGAGGGGCGGGGCCTCAGGTGACATGTGCGCAAACACGCCCTGTGGTGCGTTTTAAGTTGGGGAATTAATTCCCCTTGAATCCTGAGGGACCCTGGGGGCCAACTAGCCCACCAGGTACCTTCAGTAAGCACAACAGAGTTGCGTTGCAGAGAGGTGAAAAAAGGTGCGTGGCCTCGGAACGCCTCTCTGCAACTCAGCTCTGTGGTCCTAACTCTAGGTACCTGGGGGGCTAGTTGGGCCCCAGGGACCCTCAGGATTCAAGGGGACTTAATCCTGCAACTTAAAAGCGCGCCACGGGGCGCATTTGCACACATGTCACCTCAGGCCCCCTCTCTTCACCACTGTGCAAACGCGCCCTGTAGCGCGTTTTAAGAGGTAGTTTTAATCCCCCTGCCCTATTATGTACTAGGGACTTACAGAGGAGGTCATGCTAATCACAGGGGTACCCCAACGCATAGTGTTCCCTAGTGTATGTAGGTGTTTTCACTGTATTCTAAGTGTCTTTTAGCATAGCACTGGCTCTGGTTAGTCAGAGTCAGTTACCACCAGTACCCGTCTGAAAACGTTGTGGGCACAGGATGATTTTGCAACAAGGCCTCTTTCTGCTCCTCTGTTGGTTCTTTCTGCACATCTTTTGCTTCTTCCTGCACTTTTCTTCGTCTTTGTGGACTTCTGTTGCTTCTTTCTGCATTTCTTTTGCTTCTTTCTGTGCGTTTTTTCTTCTTTCTTCACATGTCCTACCTCTGTAGGAATAGTTAGAAACTAGCATTTAAAAAACCTTTGAAATTCACTTAAAAAACCATAGGTTTCAAGCACGTTATAGTTAGAAATTAGCATTTAAAAAACCTTTGAAATTCACTGAAAAACCATAGGTTTCAGACACGTTATAGTTAGAAATTAGCATTTAAAAAACCTTTGAAATTCACTGAAAAAACCATAGGTTTTAGGGACAGTTATAGTTAGTTGGACATTTCACTCGTACAAAACCATAGAAAGTTAGTTCAGCTAACTATAACTCGCACCCCCGCAATGCACTGCTGATGACGTCACATATTACATCACTCATGACATGGTATATATATATATAGCAGTTGCTCGCTTTTGTTTCGTTGCTTCTTTTCGCCAACAAACGAGAGTGGACGAGAGTGGACCCAAGTATGTGCAAATTTGTGCAAATTTGTTTATTTACCGCTCAAACAGCCTCGCATATATATATATATATATATATATATATATATATATATATATATATATATATATATATATATATATATATATATATATATATATATACCTACTGGCGGTCGCTAGTAGGTAGTTATAGTTAGAACCTCGTTTCTATTAAAAAAGCGCTGTTTGTTTTCCCAATAACTTTGGCGCCGTTTGACGAATCTTCGCAAAATTTTCAAAACTAGTGGGGTCAGCTCCTGTCTTGAAAGTTTCGGGGTGATTCATCAAGCGGGGGCTGAGAAAAAAGGGGGGTCCCAAAACGCGTTTTCCCCATGTAATTTTCCATAGGAAACTTTAGACAAAGCTACAGCCCGAACTGCTGAACGGAATTTCACCAAATTTGGCAAAAAGGTAGGTCTTGGTTCAGAAAGAGCCCTTTTTGTTAAAGGGTGTAAATCCGTTCAGTAGTTCCTGAGAAATTTAAAAAAGAAAAAGTTTCGATATCTGAGCACCGAGGAGGGTTCGCGAACCCTCCCGAGCACAAGCTCAATTCTGATTGGCTGCCAACACTCCAAACCAGGAAGTGTTGGCAGCCATCTTGTGACTTGGTAACCGAGTCACAAGAAATCAGAAAAAATAAACATGAAAAAGAAGAAAAGGGGCCAGTATAGAAACACCCACAAGGACCCCCAGGGCCCAAAAATGCATTTTTTTTTTTAAATGGCAGATTTTGCATTGGGGTCGCAAATCCTGCAGTGAAAATAAAGAAAAAAACAAAGCACGGGCTCCCGCGCTTCGTTTTCAAAAAGCCCCCGGGTGGGCCAGGTCCTGGGGGCACTCCCCAATTAATTTGCAGGGGCCCGCGGGGGCCCCCGCTGCCCCGGGGACCGCCACCTCCCCAGGGCTGTAAGAAACAAAATGCATGTGGGGTCCCAATCCCCCCACGCTGCCCCGGGGACCACCACCTCCCCAAGGCTTTGATTTTATTGTATGCGGGGGGCACTGCGGCCCCCCGCAGCCCCGGGGACCGCCACCTCCCCGGGGCTGTTACAAAAAAATGCGTGCAGGGGTCCCAATCCGCCCACGCTGCCCTGGGGACCACCACCTCCCCGGGGCTTTGATGATAAACCACTGGGGGCACGCGGCCCCCCGTAGCCCCGGGGTCTGCCACCTCCCCGGGGCTCTATTTTAAAATAAAAATTATGTGTGTGGAGGGAAAGAGTCCTGCCCACACGCCCCCGGGACCACCACCTCCCCGGGGCACTAAAAATTAAAATTCGGGGGTCCGTTACGGACCCCCAAGCCCCGGGGACCACCACCTCCCCGGGGCTTTAGAAATGTTGGAAGGGGGCCCCCCTCTTGGAGCCCATAGTGGCCCTGGAGACCGCCACCCCCCAGGGCCGGCTCCTGCAATGTCCTGGGGTGCCCACCCCCGGGACATTGCTGTTTTCTATGACAGGGCGGGAGCACGGCTCCTGCCCTGCCATAGCAAACTCTGCTTTGCTTAGTTGAAGGGAGAGCAGGAAACCTGCTCTCACTTCAATGAAGCAAAGCAGGATTGCTTTTGGGCAAGGGGAGCTGCATGTCAGCAGCTCCCCTTGCTCAAAAGCAATGCCGGCTCCCGCAGGAGGCGGGGAGCCGGCGGTACCGTGGGGGCATTGGGGCTCCCCCCACGGTCCCCAGCGAGTGGCCATGCCCTGGGGGATGGGGTCCCTGGGTCCAAAAATGGCCCGGGAGGGGGTCCACGCAGTCCCCCTCCGTTTAAAAAGGATTGCCCATGCCCCGGGGGATGGGGTCCCTGGGGCGAATATAAATTAATGGAAGTGGACAATTTTTTTTCCGCCAAAGTCTGGAGTCGCAACCCTAGCGCGGTGCTCAGCGCGGCCCCATAGTGTGATCGCGATGGGTGCGCAGCCCCCTAGTGTGAACGCGATGGGTGCGCGGCTCCCAGCGATGCCCACTAGTGTGAACACGATGGGTGTGCGGCTCCCAGCGTGGCCCCCTAGTGTTAACGCGATGGGTGCGTGGCTCTCAGCGCAGCCCCTAGTGTGAACGCAATGGGTGCGCGGTTTCTGAAGGCGCGATGGGTGCGCGACGCCATGCAAAAATAATTAAGATTTTTTTTTTTTAAAAGCTTGGTTATATGTTGGGTTATTGGGTGGCTCTAAAAAGAGCCCTTGTTTTCATTGGGAGATTGTTGTAGCTACATGTAAGTGCGGATGCAGAGCTTCAGGTTGTTGAGGAACACTCTGTTGCCATGATCAGTGAAGTGTACTCCATCACTTCTGTAGATGCCATCCATATAGAAACATAGATTGTTGTTATAGATGGAGCCCATCCTATGGTCTCTGAGGTAAGCAGAAACAGCTTTATTGACATTTTTTCTAGCTTTCTCAATCTGAGGACAAAATTGATTGGACCACTTCCATTTCTGTCTTTGGCATATGTTAGAGTATACAAAGACAGTTTGGGGGGAAAGCAACATCAATTTTGCAAAGGTGTCCTTCATTAGCATTTCCAGACCTACCCCAGTCAATGTGCCTAGGTCATTGCCACCACAGTGCACAATCATGAGATCAGGGGGTTGGAGATGCAAAAAGGTGTTAACCACAGGCATCAATTGATGACACTTTAATCCTCTCTGTCCAATCCATTTAATGTCTACATTTTGCAAAGCTAGGTCTTTGTCAATACCTCTGCGTTCAGCATACCTTTTGCACCTGAAAACATAGCTGTGCCCAACAATCCACACTGAAAGCATCTTGAAGGGATGACTGGAAGTAATGAAAAGATGTCTGTAGCTGAAGTAGTCAGTTGGTAGAATGAGAGGTATGTAAAATGGTGGACAAGATGCAGTTTTTAAGAAAGTAGAGTATTGATTGGCTGTTTAAGAACTTTGTACATTCAAAAATTGGGTGCATTTTACTTTCTTTAAAAAACAGGTTTCTTATTGGTTAGTAAAAAATGTTTGAAAGGTACAGTAGAAAGGATAAGGTCATATTTTGCAAAGTCAACCACACCTGCTGTTTGCATTTGCAACATTGTGTGGTGAACTTGAAAATATGGCGAACTTGTGACCTGTCAGTTCAGTTGAATGTTCCATGAACTGTTACTAAGGAAACTGGCATTAAGCAGAATGGGGGTAGAAGTCAGTTGCTAAGGGTTATTATGTGTAACCAATAGAAATGTGTTTTATCATTTGAAAAACTCTGGGAAGCAATGTAATTTGTTACTTATGTGTATTTGTATGGAGAAAGAGAGGGAAACCTTGCCATTACTGGTTTTACCTTGCTGAGTCTGGTGCATTATATTGATTGTGTGTAAAGAAAATCCTGTGAGATTTTACATACAACACAATTATTTGCAAGGTGAGTTATAAATTTGTGTGGTTTATTGAAAAAAAAATTACATTATTCTAAAACTGTGTTGTTTGATATATATTACTAAATGTAGAGATGTATATTGGAGTTTGTTTCATTGTACTTAAATGTTGTTTAAAAAATAGTCTGTACAGTAATATGTGCATTTTTTAAGAAGATTATTGATGTTATTAATTAGGCTTGTTTTTTAAGTCTGTACAAAGGTATAGTTGAATGATGCCGCATATTTTTAGATAGTTGGTTGAAGATGCAGCACAAATGTGTAGTTTCAAAGATGTTCATATAAGGTATAATTTATTAGGCTTCATTTTTTGTTGTCTCTACAAAGGTATAGTTGAATGATACTGCATAATTATACAGACCCCCCAGGATATAGCGGCATGGATTAGCAAATTTAGCGGCACAAATATGGAAATTTAGCGGCACAAATATGGAAATTTAGCGGCATTTTGCGGCACTTTATTTTGCACTTTTTTCCTACAATAAACACTGATATCTTAGGGGCTCATTACGATGGCGGGCGGAAGCACAACTCGCCGTGCTGGCGGATGCAAAACCACCAGTTACCGCCGGCACGCAGCAGTCCACACGCCCGCCCAATTACGATGCGAAAAGTAGGCCAAACACCGCCGGCAAGCCAGCAACACCGTCCGCCATCAAAGTGCGCCCGTACACGTAGCGGCGCAGCACAACTGACTACACCGTCCGGCGAAACCACGTCCCGCCCGGCGTATAAATTACGATGCCGCAAACAAGCGGCTCCCACGGCTAAGAGACACCGCACGTGAAAGAGGCGGTAACACGGACGCCAGAGCACGGAAAACAAGAAGCGGCATCCCGAGCATGAATCCAGCACTGCAGGCCCTCCCCATGCTTCTGCTGATGCACCACCAAGGGCGCATACGCACTGCGCGGAGACGCAGGTAGGCACACACACAACAAGTGCACGCAAACAGCGCACACAGTGCAAGAGGCGGAAAAAGCGGACAACAGCGCGTGTACACTACACATCCACCATTGCATCCACATATGACACACAGGCCAAATCGTAACCTCGCGGAACACATGTGTACACACCACCTGGGACCAGGAACCAACCACCCGTCACGGCCCCAAAGCGCCGATGGCGCCGCCACCACATGCGCACAACGCAGAGGCCAACCGCAGCGCCATGCATGCGTCGCACACAGACACAGGGACACAACCAAGCAGCACACACATCAGCCCCACCCCGACGCACATGACACGTGACAGGCCGGCCACAGACATGTCCCCAACGCCAAATTCACGGACAACACCCAACGCCACACAACCGACGCACACATGTCAGTGAAGTCACGCAACAGCAGGACACACCCCAGTGTAACAAACATGGCGTAGCACACAGCGGCGGCAACACCAGCTAGGAGAAGCAGGGCCTTCGGGAAGAGGAACGCCAGTACCACACTCAAAAACCCATACCACCCTGCACATATGAACAAGACATATAAAGCGGAACACCAAAGAGCACGGGGACCGACAACAGGTGGCCCAAGAATAACATTCACACACAAGGCCCAACGCAGAGCGGGAAGGCAGCCTGCCGCCCACACAAGGAGAGCAGACAGCACTGAATGACCTTCCATTCCAACACCGAAACCACAGCCCTACGACAGAAGCCGGTGAATACAGCCATTGTCCAAGAATAGACCAACACAGGCATGCCGAGGAGACCGACCACAGGGCAGATGGCGCATATCACAGAAGCACACAACGGACGGGGAAGAAAGAAGAAAACACTCCCCATGTCAGCCACATGCAAGTTAATTGGAAGGAGTCACACAGCACCGACCTTGAACTGTCTGAGAAGCATGTGGGAAGAGGGCCCGTGTCCTCCAAACAAGCCAACAGAACACAAGTCCTGTCTCCCCACGACTACACAGAGCTCACAGCAACCCCGGAGCGTGCACATTGCAGACTGCACACACAGCCGGAGCACGCCACCTCTACGAACCGCTGCGAAATGGCTACC